>JAMPIV010020075.1:0-600000 GCA_024509875.1 Oreohelix idahoensis
TGCTGCAGCTTTTTTTTTTTTTTTTTTTCCGTTTGCTGATTTTGTCTGGGCCGGGTTGACTTTAGAAAAATTAAGCTTGGAAATTAAGCCTTCTGTATTTCTCCTAGTGTGGGATGGGTTTTCCACTCATTGGGGGCAGGAGTATCTGATCTGTCCCCATGGTTTGCCAGTATTTCTTTTCTTATCTCTCTTCTGAAGGTTCTATGTTAATGGGTAAGTTGCTTTCTGAACTGTATCTTCTAGCAAACAAGTCTGCAGCTTGTTTTCCTCTGAAAAGTTTGCCACCTTCATCCAATGTGATAGTCTGCCTTGGTGAGGAATGCTCTTCATTTTAGAGACTTGACTAATCTCCAAAGTTTCCTGCCGTCTTTCTCAAGGTTCAGCGATGCCGTTTTAGTTCTCCAGCTTTTCCGCTTTTCTTCTAGCTTTGTTCTCTGAAACTCTGCTACAGCCTTTTTCCATTTGTTGTGAGTTTCAAGTGAAGGCTGAGACTCTGCGTCCTTTCTAGCCTTGTCCATAGCTTCCTGACGTTCTTGGAGTGTGCTGGACCAGTATGGTATGTAGTTACGCCGGCATCCTTTGGGAATGGTTTCTTTTGCAGCTTGTAGTATGCATCTGTTGAAGTCTTTTACCACTTCATTAATGTCTCTGTTCTGTACCTTGAGGGTAGACAGCAGCGTGTTCACCTGATGCCTGAATAAACCCCAGTTGGCTTTTTTGTAGTTCCATCTTGTAATGGCTGGGCCTGTACTGAGAGTTGCACTCTGGACAGTAAGAAAGATTGGGCGATGGTCGCTTCCCCCTAGTTGGTCTCCTACTTCTCTACTAATAGATCCAGCTATATCTGGTGTGGAGAAGGCAAGATCTGGTGTTGAGGTTGTGTGTGCCATCCTCTGGAGTAGAAGGTAGGAGTATCTGTGGCATTATTGACTAGGATTAGGGAGTGATCATCTTGCCAAGTTTCAACCTCTTCACCTCTGTGATCCAGATGGTTATAGCCCCAGCTCTGGGAGTGGCTATTAAAGTCTCCAACTGCTATAAAGTTTGTGGCTGGTACCTGTATAGAGCTGAGACTCAGGGGTTTGTTGTTCGGACAGTAATAGTTCAGGAGTTCTATTTCCATCTTGTCTACCTTTATCTGCAGCAGCTGATATTCTGCTCCATCCATGAAGGTTTTCCTTTCGTGTGCAGGAATGTTATTCCTTACAAGAGTAAGTACTCCTCCTTTTCGTCTATCTTGTCTGTCGGATCTGAAGCATTGATATCCCCTTATTTTAAAGGTTTGATCTGCTTTCAAGTGAGTCTCTTGGATACAGCAAACACTGACTTGCTTCTCATACAAGATGTTTTCCAGCTCTGTCTTTTTGCTGTATCCAGCCTGCTTGCTGTTCACTCCCTCTGCATTCCAGTGCATCATGACAAGTGGCACTCTGGGTTTCTCTTTTTCTGTTTTGTTTTGGTCAGTAGTTCTCCTCCGCCGTCTGTTGACTCCACAAGACGGTCTAGAGGGTCCTCCAGTAGCTGAGGGTGGGCTCTGTCGAGGCTCAGAGCCCGGCACTGCACCTGCCTGGTGGAGCTCCACAGGGCGAGCACCAGAACGAGATTTATTTGACGGTGTACTCTCCATAGAAAAAAAAAAAGCGAGTTGCATGATACTGTGGTTTCCGGTGCGCCTTCTGGCCCAGTATCTACGACTTTAGCACCTGTTCAACGGGAGAGTGGGCTCATCCCTAATCTGTTTATGTTCCCAGTAGTAGACTATTCGCAAGCAGCCTGGGGGTGTCACTGCTCTGCGCGGACCTTGTTTACCGAGGCGGCGTCCGAGCTCGTATGGTGGTGAAAATATGGTTGCGTTATCTTCAAAATAGCCCTGTCTTTCCCGTGGCTTTTCTGCCATCCTGCAACTTTGAGTTAGGGAGTTCTGAGCTCCAGTCTCTTTCCCAGGCATTTTATCCTGGCCTGGCACGCATACAGAGGACCCCACTTCTGGTTCTAAGTTAGCAGTTGGGGATAGGTGGGGTAGCACACTGTGCATTCCCCGTCATCCAGGGGGCTCTCCAACTATGCAGAGCTTGCACAATGCTGTGCTCTGGTTCGGGGCTCTCCCAAGGAATCTTCACGTCCTGCACAGAGCCACTTCCCGATACCCACCACCTGCCAACCCTCCATTGTAGAAATCTCCTGCATGCGGCCATCCAGTCAAGAGCCAGTATTAAGTCTGGTGCCCAAGTGATCCCCCCAAGCTCAGTGTGCAATGCTGGGTTCTCATCATGCTGCAACACAGGAGGGATTGTGATGCTCAGCCATCTCTCTCAATTCTGCACCGATAAGTGACATCGGGGACTTAACTTTGCCTCAGTACTGGGAGGCCCCGTTTCCGGGTACACCACACACAGCCAATTGAGGCAACGGTCGCCATGGGCGTGATAGACGACAAACAGTGAAGAATGAGGCAAGAAAGCATTTAACCCATGAAGTGGGGGTGGATTGGTGCAGACCAGAGCATGTACCACTCGCCGGTGGGTTCTGCATCTACACCTATAGGGTTCCACCCACTCCTCAGCCCATTTAGTCTGGCCCCTCACCCAGGACCTGTCCGGCTTGGGTGACCCTGCCAGGAGTAAAACTCCCGCCGGCATAGCTCCCGGGATCATTGAGGCGCTCAAGCTCTCCAACCACGGCAAGGTAGGCTTACATGTGGAGAGAATGGGGATGATAACCTACAGGGTGATTGAAAAGTCCCTTCCTATTTATAAATTTGTATATCCTCGCTTGAATCTTTTGGATATACATGAAACAAATGTCAAAGTGTGGAGCAATAACTGTCTTTTGACATATAAGGTTCATTTTAAAAACATTTTTTATTTCCAGAATCAAAATAAAAGAAAATGAAATCTGAAAGGGACAAGGGAAAGTAAAATGTGTTGCTCGCTATGAAATCACAGTTGAGCACTGGATCTCACGTTCAGTTGCAATGTTCATGTGACATCTTTTTTTAAACAAAATAATAATAAAATGGCAGTTGTTTTATCGTGATGTTTGTTTCATAAAGAACATTAGTTGGATAGGAGTGAAGAAATAACAATATGAAAATAGGAAGTTGACTTTTTATAGTCACCCTGTATACTTGCTTGTGGTAAATGAAAGGTAGGTCCTACTTAAACATAAAAACATTGTCACTGTTAAAGATCCGTGAGTGGTGGAAGAAGATAATGTTGATGTTACGCTGAGGAAGGCAATCAGCTTGTGGTCGGGCTTACGGATGGCCGACAAGTGTGTCGATATGTATCTCTGCATATGCGAATGTTAAGGATTCTTTCATCTAGACAGACTGAAATCACACACCACAGCAAAACGTAGGAGTCAGGGAATATTGGAACTCCTAGTAACGTTATACAGTTTAATACGACAAACTCACGTGAACATCATGGGACGACATTTCATAACAAGTCATGGAGTATCAGCAGTTCACAAAATACTCATACAGCATCAGGTATAAGATATCCATAGAACATTATTCACTTCAATAAACAGTACATAGCAAGCTGTTATATCCAAGGCTTTGAATATCAGATACAATATCTCTCAATCTTCACTTCAATAAACAGTACATAGCAAGCCATTATTTCCAGGGCTTAGAATAGCAGATACAATATCTCTCAATCTTCACTTCAATAAACAGCACATAGTAAGCCGTTATATCCAAGGCTTTGAATAGCAGATACTATATCTCTCAATCTTCACTTCAATAAACAATACATAGCAAGCCGTTATATCCAAGGCTTTGAATAGCAATTATCAAATATTCCCTTTCACAAAAATCTCTGGTACACACTAGCGAAATGGATAACGTCCATTCCGAAGCTCTGCCAGAAACGTACTGTCCCGAGATTTCCATCTCAGTACAACTCAGTAAAAAATAACACCTGCGCGGGCTAACCGCGAGACTACCGCTGAGCTTAACCGCCCCCCCCCCCCCCCCCAAAAAAAAAAAAAACTCTCGCTAGGAACATTCGGACAGTTTCTTTATCATATTTTTAAAAACAAACTAGCAACTAGACAGTTGAGCTATGTTCAAAAATTACTGAGCAAAAGCCCCCAACTAAACAACTCATCTCATCACTAAAAGCGTGCTTACTAGCGTGTGTACAAAAATCTGACCCGTACATACAAGTCTTTAACGCTTAACTCCCATTAATAAAAAATATGACTTAACAGTCACAAACTCTAGTAATTGTCAGTGAATATACCAGATGTTTATCAGGTAATGATATCTTTCTTCTTATTCTGTGTTCACTCTCAGACATCGAGTTCCATATGTTCAAAGAAAGCAGTGGTCAAGTCTGAGACTGTTGGTATCTCCGTAGAGTTTTTCCAGGAGTGATACTTGCGATGGCCATTTGTGCTTTATCTGTTCCTCATGTGTTGTAAGGTTTGGTTTTAAGGATTATCTTCATTGCACACGGACAACGCCATCATTGCTCGATCTCCTCCCTTAGATCACACAAGGGGGATCTCAGCACAAATCACAAACTCAAATGTGTGTGTATATAGGAATCACAAATTCTATAAATATTTTTGTGGTGGGTAAGTTTGTAATTTTTAAATTTTGAAGGGCGCTGGCCTTGTGGCCTACTCTTTACAATTTCCAACTGCTGTGTGGTTTTTAACATGCGCAACTTGTAAGTTGTAATGGTATTAGTGACAAGAGAATTGAAGTTTAAGAGTGATCATAGGTTAGTGTATATGATCATTCTTCCTTCTTTCTCACTGCAAATGTAAATTTTATTGTATTCTGATAAGTTTATGTTACTCCAACAGTCAAAGACTATCGCCGAACAGCTAGCAGAAAAATTGAATGCTCGACTGGGTTACAGACCCCAGTCTGAGGAGGAACAAGTTGTTATGGAGCCTGTAACAGGGGAGACTTTCAAGAGGTATGAAGAAGAGCTGGACATCAACGATTTCCCACAAACTGCGAGGTGGAAGGTCACTTCAAGGGTGAGTGAAAGGGAGGTTATATTGTTCTTCTTTCATTTACTACTTTTGCCATGAAGAATCGCAATAGGGGTTATTGGTTTCTGACCCAGCACGCATATGTGGACATGTGTCATTTTTTCAAGGTAGCTGTCACCCCTTCTATCTACATTCGTCTTACCATCATCTGTAGGGGGTTTCTTCCATTCTGCCGGTCATTATTTTCCTTTACACTCCTTACGGAGCATGGAGCCACCACTACAGCTGGTCCCCTTGTAGGAGCCTGCACCAAACATTCACAGCTCGTCACAGTGGTTTCTGTGGCTATTTGTTTTGCATGATGAGATGGCCAGCCCCATGCACAACCTTATTAGTTGCCTTGTTTGGCATGCTCATACGCCAGTGTGGATGGTTAATTGGGATTCATCTTCATCTGGTGTCTAGACGGACAGATTCTTTTGTAATACATTACACGACTGATGCTGTTCCTACAAAGACACAGATCTCTTTATTTCTCAGTAGATCATGTCATGTTTTATTAGATGCTTTTCTCAGGCATCACATTTCACATGTGGTGATCTTTTCTTTATTGTTCGTTGGTAAATATCCATGTCTGACATTGATTGCCCAAAGTTGATATAAGCATTTTGTATTTATCATTTGTTACTTGTCATTTGAATATTGATGTTGAAAAATTTGGGAGTGGGTGTTTCTTCTCCTTCATACGTTTTAGATATCAGCTTGAATATGTTTTAAAAAAGCAGTGGTCAGTCTGAGGTTTGGTATCCCCATAGAGTTTGTCCAGCAATAGTACAGGTGATGGCCATATGTGCAACCTCATATGTTGGCCACTTTAGCAGATGTTCAGTAGAAATTTAATCATTGTTACAGTTACACCTGTCAGTAGTTCCTATCTTTAGCTTGTTGATGAGATGGTATTTCAAAATGTAGGCAGTATGTGCGTGAATGTTTAAAAATATGGGTGAGCCGGTAGGTCACTTGTTTGAATTCTCATTTCATTCTGTTAAATCCACTTTCTGTGGTAAATACGATGCTATGGTATTTGAGCTCCTCTCCTCATTGTTTTAGTTGGATTTTGACCGGTGTTGTCGTCTCTCTCTGGGTGTTGTACTTATTGTTGATACTCATGTCATGCACTAGACAGCTAATGTTAAGATTTATATATTTCTGTACCTGTGCACTGATTTGTTGTTGTTTAACTGTAAATTATACACTACTCATCAGCAGAGAACTGCAGACATTCATAAATGGGTGCTTGTGTAGAACAGAAGGATTGAATGGTATGACAAGATCACCAATATGGAAATGATGACAAGAACCAGTGGATCAAGAGATGAGTCGGCGCTGGAGATGGATAGGCCACACAATGGGGAAACCTGTTGAAAAATTTACAAGACAGTCCTTGTTCTGGAATTCACAGGGTAAGAGAGGCAGAGGGGGAACAAGGAACACATGGAGAAGAGAACTGGTGATAGACCATGAGTTGATGGCAGCAGAGAGCAGCTTATTTAGATCACTTGTGTCTTTGATGTCCGCTTAGGCAAACAGTAGTGGTTATAGTAAGTAAGCATTCTTGTGTGCTGTAGTACTTCCTGCGGAGTAAAAACATATAGCATAAATTTTTTACCACCGGTTTCTTAGTGCTGTGGTTGCAGTTTCTATAACAACTTTCATGATAGTCCACAAAATTGATATGAATACTGTCAGACACCTTAGAGCTGTATTATCTAATGCTTGATAAGTTTGACAACTCTGCTTCATTTACATATTATTCTTCAACACTTTGAGCTTTCCAAGTTATTTGCAACCAGCATAGTTTCCTCCAGTTATTTCAGATGTATTCCCATGTTGTCCATTCTTCACATAAAAATACGTAAAGTCTCCGTTTACTGTTACCATATTTTCTCTAAGAACCAACTTGTCAATCAAAAGGTCAAGGTAGTAGGGCAGTGAAGTGAGTTTTCACCGAACGAGGTTTGGCTTTATGAGATGGAGTGACCAGTTCCTGTCCTTGTCTTCCTAAACTCGGGAGCAGAGTTAGGTACCTATAGCTGGGTAGAATGTCTACCCAGTGACTCTACAAGTACATGCAAGAAGTCAAAACATTCAGAGAGCCTTGCTTATTCAAAGTTTGGTAACATTGCTGTCTTTCTTGCTTTAAGAATTTAGCGTACATAATTTATCCTTTGAAATATGTAGGTTATGGTGTATGGGTGCTGTGCGAATGTTGTATTTGTCTTCCTGTAGTACATCTGTATGCATTATGTGGTTTATTAAAGGGAAGTTTATATTAATTTCCAGGAGGCACTGGCAACCATCTCTGACTTCTCAGAAGCTGGAATCACAGTTCGGGGTTCATACTTTCCACCAGGCAAAGAGCCAAAAGAAGGTGAACGGAAACTTTATTTAGCCATTGAAGCCACCAGTGAACTGGCAATCAGTAAAGCAAAGGCAGAGATCATTCGGCTAATCAAAGAAGAACTTATCCGACTGGTTTGTATTGCAGTTTTTTTTTTTTTGTATTTAAACAAAGAGGTCATTTCCCTACACTTGGTTTTTCTTTCTGACTTTCACCCCCCTAATCCCATGGTTACTTTACAGAGGATAAGTTCTAGTAAATAATGTACATTATATTCCTTATTTACACACGTTCTGTTGTACACATTCAGTTCAACATATTTTAGTAATTAAAAGTTTTGTTTACTCTCCCATCTCGAAGTTAAGCACTTGGGAATAACAGAAAAACCATCTCAAAAGTTACCACTACAGTACAGCATACTATTCACCAAATCAGCACATATAAATGGACAATCTACATAGGTGTAAATCACGTGATTACTCAGAAAATGTCTGAATAGTCATTAATAAATTTTGTGGGGTAGTGGAACACAACCCTCTATTTTTTTTTTAAGGTAATTAAATGGGAAAAATTTGTTCTCTTTACACATTTTTTTTTGGTTTATGAGAAAGTGTCGTGGGAAAATCATCCACCACGTACACAGAGAACTTACTGCCCATTTTCACATTCATTATTATAAAATTAACACTTTTGTTAGTTTAGCTCTAAACCACAATGACACTTTTATCAGTAACATTAACTTCCGAAATACCACTTATTTTTTCATATCCTTAAATCCATCACTGTATGTATTGTCCATCCTTCTATTGTCCCCTTTTTTATTTTTAAAACAAATTATTTCTGTTGGCATCTTACTGCCTAAAGAGTGATCATGTTTGTTAGGTGATGATTATTACTGGCAAGATTTCATCACATTTTTGTTAGACAATAACAAAGGTTTTTTTTCCCCCTCATTTCAGCAAAATTCCTATCAGCCAATCAACAGAGGCCGCTACAAAGTTTTATGATGTTATTTACCCATGGAGTTTGCAGTGCTGTATATTGATGTAGGGATGGTGTATTACGACAGAGATCACAAGATTATAAACCTGTCTGAGAAAAAAGATACAAGCCCCCAGAACTCAGCCTGCCTTCCGTCGGCAGTCACACAGTGGAAAGCTGAATGCAGTATTTTGTATTCTTTATTGTTCGCTCTCGTATAACTGCATCTATTTGTTACAAATAAAGTTGGCAATCTGTCTTAGACTTCTATCACCACCATACATTATCTCAAATGGATTGGTGAAGTCCTTTCCATCGGTCGGCTGCGGTCTTGGAACCTACATTCTTAGAGGACCATGCTCGTCTGTTATCTTGTTTTCCCCAAATGGAAACAAATTGTATGCCTGTGCAATTTTGATTTGTTGAACAGGTGGTATTTAATGCTGCAGTAACATTTCATTTCATTTCTATCTCACCTAAAGGTCTTTTATATGTGGACATGCGCTGTAATATAACCAACTAGGGCAGATGGGACACACCTCGCCAACATTTTATATAACAATTATGATTTTATCTCTTTTTTGGTAAAGTAAGTATCCAACTCTGGGTGCTCTCTGTGCCCGTTTATCTTTAATGTTGTCCTGTCAGTTTGAATTTTGCTTCCTTCCTCCATCCTTGGCAAGTCTATCTGCCTTCTCATGTCCATATATCTTGCAGTGGGCAGAAATCAGTTGCATGTATAGCTGATTTCTTTTAGTGCTTCCAAGAGGCTGTCTAATTTGTTGTTTTTAATGGTTCCTTAAATCAGTTATGATTGATAGGGCTATCTGTGAGGAACACTTTCTTAGCTTTATCACTGTCCATTTTCCCCACTATAGTTGCTGCAGCTGCTCTAGTTTTGAAGATGTTTGAAAATTTTTCAGTGACCAGAGAAATGTTAATTTCATTTAGAATTATTTATGTATGGATCCATTCAGTGTGCGAATAAATAAATGTTAGACGTCTGCATACTAGAACGAGCTCCCTTCCTTGCTGCTTATATAGTTAGATGCTGTGATTTTGATCAAGGTCTGGTATAAATAACTGGAGTTATGCAGTCATAATATTTCACTCAGTCATTCATGGACTGTAGTTCCATTTATTGGGTTGATGTAATGATTCTATCAGCCAGGTTTTGTATTCTGTGTCAGAAATTGGAATGTGAAGCAGTTGTCCAGTCTGGGATTCCATATTTCAGTTTTGTACTTTGTATGGCATATTTTAGTTTAAAAAAAAAAAAAAAACACCACTGGTACATAAATTATTAGTGGATTTTAATTATTCATTTTTAACATCTGCATTCACATCAGTTCTCACATTTAAGAACTTGGTTGTTAATAAAACAAAAATGAAGCATCACCCCAGTGTTATTAGTTTAATGCATATGTTAACCAAAGAAGTTCACTTAAATGGATGCTTAAGCTTTTTCTGTCAACACACATAACCTGTCTCCAACACTATATCAAACAAAAATATTCATGATTACGGCTACTGTGCATTCTAAAATATAAGAAGCTGTTTTTTTTTTTTTTTTTAATGCAGATTAAAACAGATACACATTGACAGGATATAAATACATGAAAGTCATCTGGTGCTGCTGTGAATGCCTCAGCAGCTGACATCTTGAATGAGTCTTGCAATTCCCACAAACATATTTAAACAGAAATATTGTGAATTGGAGAAACTTTTGTGTCTTATCTTGACCAAATAACTCGAAACACATTTTAAAAACAATTTCACGTAAATCATTTATACATCTGCTGCAAACTAACTAGGTGACATCTTTAAAAAAAAAATAAATGAAACCTACAAGATCAGCAACAACACATGAAGTTCTACAGTTTAAAGCAGTGTTTTGCCAAATTTTGTTTGTTTAAAAGCACAAACCATCTGTGATTATATATATTCAATCATTGCATCATTTGGAATAAACCAGAAAAAAAAGTAAAATTTCAAATGAGACAGAAGTCACATTTAAAAAAAAAAAAAAGTGTCATTTGAACAAGAAAGGGTTAAAGTATGTCGACTGTATCCGTGCAAATGGAGAGATTTTTTCCCCTGTGTTTTGACAGTTTAAATACCATGCCATAGTATTTACCAGCTGAAATAGGCTGGAAGTAGTGTGGGTCAAAATGCACATTATGAACTACAAAATACAAAAATTTATTACACTCGAACAAAACAACAATTTGGTGAGTAATAGCTCTAAATTCTATAAACAGCAACGTAAACAACTACCACCATTTTTACTGCATGAGTATTATTTGACATCAGAAATGATAACCACTTGCACAGAAGAGGAAATAAATGGTGATGAAGATGACATCAAGATGGAAGAACTGAAGGCAGCAGTGGAAAAAATCAAGATGGGCAAAGCAGCAGGGCATGATGGTATAACACCAGAAATGATTAAGTACATGGGAGCATCAGGCGACCTATTACTCTTAAGGGTCCTACAGGCAGCGTGGTGCAACATGACCATACTAAAGGAATGGGAGATTGCCATCATAACACCAATTTTCAAAAAGGGTGACAATCGACAATGTGGAAACCATAGAGGCATATCCCTTCTCAGTGTCCCTGGTAAAGTCTACTCTAGAATCCTAGAGCAGAGACTCCGACACCTAGCTGAGCCACAATTGGATGAGGTCCAGTGCGGATTCCGAGCAAACCGAAGTACTCAAGACCTAATCTTCACACTCAGACAGCTGAGTGAAAAGGCCCTTGAGTATAAGAGTGAGATCCATCTTTATTTCATAGATCTGGATAAGGCATTTGACAGGGTCCCCTGGAGCAAACTTTGGGACTGTTTGGCAAGGAAGAACATTCCAGCACCTCTGATTCATGCTATACAAAGCTTCTACAAGTCTTGCAGAAATTATGTGAGGACAGCAAACCATAAGTCAGAAAAGTTAAGGACACCACTGGTGTAAGACAAGGTGATATCCTGTCACCTTATCTTTTCATACTCCTCATGGACGATGTTATCAAGTCATGTAAGGAGAGAACAAGAAAGTATTCAGTGGGGTACTGGAAGATGAGACAGGAATGTATTTCAGAGCTGGCATTTGCTGATGTTGCCCCGATTGCTAAATCAGAGGCACATCTCCAATCCAACCTGCAAGTCTGGAAGGAAGAGCTGGAGAAGAGAGGGATGGTCATAAGTAGCTCTAAAACAAAATCCATGGTGATATCACGAGAAGAAAGAAAACATCAGATTAAGCTGGGAGAACAGGTCCTGGAGCAGGTCGACCACTTTAAATATCTCGGAGCTATTATAGACCGAAAGGGAGGCATCAAAGAAGAGTTGGCCACTTGAAAAGCAGCAGCTGGGATACTTTTTCAGGCCATAAATCGAGGATTCCTCAGCAAAAGAGAGGTTGGTAAGAAAACGAAGATGGCTGTATACCGCTCCACCTATGTCCCAGTCTTGACATATGGATGCGAGTCATGGGCAATGACTACAACCCATAAAAGCCAGATCCAAACCTCAGAAATGAGGTATCTGAGGAGAGTGGTTGAAGTAACAAGAAGAGACATGGTCCACAACCAGACAATACGTCAAGGCCTAAAATCCCACCCCCTGCAGACCCAAGTAGAACAGTCCCAACTAAGATGGTTTGGCCATGTCTGCAGAATGGGAGAAGATCGGCTACCACGACAAGCATGGGAAACAAAGAGCCAGGGATCCAGACCCCCAGAGTCTGCTGGGAGGACAACATTAGACAATCTTTGAAGGACTAGAATGGAACCAGGCCAGGAGGAAGACAGCTGATAGGGTAGTCTGGCGCTCTCTCTTCCAAACCTCTACACCTCACAGTAGAAGGGGAACGACTAAGTAAGTAAGAGTATTATTTGAACAACCCAAGGACTAAGAATAATACTAGCAATCAAATTCTCGATGCTGGAATCGTAAACCACACCTAAGACATAAATGGCAAGGTCATGCCGAAAAAATAGATGTAACTGAACAGGTCAGAAGATATCTATAAAACACATGAACGGCATAAAACATGAAGGTGTTTACAAAGAAATTGAAAAACAATACACAAATAAATCTTAAATAACTTGGGGGGGGGGGGGGAAGGGGGGAAAGAGAGACAAACAGGAGAAAATCTGTAAAACTGACAAATAATGTGTATTGGCAGAAGTCAAATATGATTGGTAAGAATCAACAAATGGTTTAGAAAATCTAGATAACCTTCGAGATAATTTGCTGGCTATAGAATGTTGACAATCTGTACATCCACATTATTAAAGCCTACTTGATGACCATCTGCTGGAGCATACGTCCACATTAAAAGCTTTCTCGAATGATAATCTGCTGCAGCATGCACCCACTTTTAAAAAAAAAATCCTTTAGGACAATCTTCTGCTGAGCACACCCACTTTACAAGTTTGTAAAAATGAAATCTCTTACATGAATCCACTTTTAAAACAAATATTTTAGGACAATCAGCTGTGACATGCTCCTGTTTTATTGAAGTCTTAGATGACAGCCTGCTGTTGGGCACTCCCACTTTATAAGTAAAAAACAAAAAAATCAATCTCATAGCTTAGCTGGCAGTGGTGGTTCGCTCCCGTGGCTAGGCTGTGGGTGCCATTCAGAAGGTCCGGTTTGATTCCCGGTAAGCCTACCACTTCTGTTGTATGGTCTTCTACTTTATTTCTCACTGAGTGCCTGATAACAGACCTTTGTGTGTTGTTTGTTTATTTATTTACTATTCATGCAGGGTTGACTTGATTTCCAATGCCTGATGTGTTATCATGCTGTTCTTTATGAAGACACCAGTCACCCTGAGATCCATCTTCTGGTTGCTTTAATTCTGAAGTAATATGTCCGAGCTGCTGATTGACAGCTGCAGTCGTACGAATATCTGAGATTCTAGATTCTGACAGTAAAGAGCCCTGACTCAAATTATCAGTGCTAATACAAAATTAAAAACCTGCACCAAATTACCCATAAAATAACAATCATGTTTACTGTTCTACATGGTTGTGAGACTTTAAATCTGAAAACAACTAATGCAGGAAAGCTTGGGGGGAATGCCAGCCACAAAGTACTAAACTAACTGGGCCCATCAGGTGAGAATCCCTGATGAATGCAGAAGAACAAGATTTGAAAAATTTATATTTATGCATAATAACTGATAAATACTGTTCTAAAGATGATATGGATGTAAAAGTTTGACCGTGAGGAAAGAATGGAAGATACAGGGTTTACAAAAGTGGTGGTAAAGGTGTGACCATGGAAAGTGTACGGGCATAAGGTAAGGTAGTCCCATAGCAGATACTGACATAGTGCAGTGAAGTGTTAAAGACTTCACTGTACCAAGTCTCAGTTTTAGGAGGTTGGGGGACCAGTTCCCATACTCATAGCCTTGCCTTCTCTAACTCCGGAGCAGAGTCAGGTACCCATTTACAACAGCCAGGTAAACTGGAGCGTGACTTCCATGTTTTGAACCCAGTAGCTTTGCCTCGAAAAGCAAATGCTCAAACTATTTGACGCTTAAAAGGGCTAAACTGGATCTTAAAGAAAGAATAGTGTCTTACTGGCTTGAAATGCTTTATCAGTACACATCTCATCATGTAAAACAAATTGATACAGGAACCACCACTTGGGGGGGGGGGCATGAATGCTTTGTTGCAGGCCTCCTGTAGTAAGGGGACCAGCAGCAGTGGTGGCTCCATAAGGAGCAAACAGGGAAAAGAATAAGACTACACACCAAACTGAATGAAAGATGCTTTGATACGTGGGATTTTATCTATGACACAGTACACTTGGAAGCCAAGCTGGTGTGTCAAGACACTTTCAGCAATGTTACACTGTAACATCTCAGAGAGGCAGAGTTCAGTTTAGAAGTTCCAGGCCACTGAATCTCCCACCCTTGGTCAAAGAGATAATTACACCTTCTGGAGATAACTGGCCAGGAGTTGTCAAGATCAGATTAATAGGCAGAAATGCTTATTTTCATTTCATGGTGTTGGAGAATGTAATAATAACAAAGTTGTACTTTTTACTTCTCTGCTTGCCCAGTCCTTTAAAAAAAAAAAAAAAATTATGAACTAAGAAGAATTGGGAACAAGAAAAGGAGAAAGCAACATTAACATCCCATCATACACTTGAACAAGCCCATGTTGAGTACTGTTCAAGTCGGCTGCTAACATTTAGGGCACTGTAAAATACTCCATCAACTTTTAGTGATTCTGTTTTTAAATCTAAATTATAAAGTCTTGAATTCATTTTATTTTCTCAGTGAAATGACTGTTTTACACCTACTGTATTTTTGTATTTCAAATAGCAATTTCTGTTCGTCTGGGTACAACATAAAGAAACTTTAATCCCAAAAATGTGTTTGTAAATAGTTAATTTTAATAGGGGGAAAAATAATGTTTTACATGAATTCAGTGAGTACTCTAGTTATCTGTATCCAACAAAAAAGGGTACTTTTGTGTGCGTGAGTGTTTAGACATTCCTTTATGCTTAAATATAAAATAAGTATAACAAACATGTAAGTGAAACAATCTCAAATGTATCCAATTATGAATAGATAGACAACGTAATCTCCATTAAGCATAATAGTTAAGCAATCATGAGACAATCTGTATATGACAATTAAAGAATTATTAAAAAATTTATGAACAGTGACGCAATCTTCTCTAATGATCAGACACAGTCCTCGACAGTGAATGAGTCTTTTTTTTTTTTTTTGGGTTGAGAATCTGTAAAAATGCTCTCAACTGTTACTGTCCTCATCATTGCTTATTCTTATTATGTTTCTTTCTGTTTTTCTTTTGTCTATTACTTAGGGTAGGCTGTGAAGTGGTGGCTGAGTTCCCCTTTTGACTGCTTTGTGTGCTTGTTTTCTCATTTGCTTCTAGGTTTTCCGTTTGATCAGAAGGCCGTGAAGTTCTGGCAGAATCCTTATCACAGCTTTGTGTGCTTGTTTCATCACTCGTGTCTGGGCTTTCCACACTCGGGGAAGGTTGTGAAGCAATGGCAGAATCATCCTTAGGAAAGCTTTCCATGCTTTTCTCATTTATGTCTGGGTATTCATTACTTGGGGCAGGCTGTGAAGTGGTGGCCGAGTTCCCCTTATGACTGCTTTGTGTGCTTGTTTTCTCATTTGCTTCTAGGCTTTCCGTTTGATCAGAAGGCCGTGAAGTGCTGGCAGAATTCTTATCATAGCTTTGTGTGCTTGTTTCATCACTCGTGTCTGGGCTTTCCACACTCGGGGAAGGTTGTGAAGCAATGGCAAAATCATCCTTAGGAAAGCTTTCCATGCTTTTCTCATTTATGCCTAGGTATTCATTACTTGGGGCAGGCTGTGAAGTGCTGGTGGAATCCTTTTGATGAAGGCTTTGTGTGTTTATTTTCTCATGTACACCTGGGTTTTCCACACTCTGGGAAAGCAGTGAAGTTTTGGCAGAATCGTTCTTATGAGAGCCTTCTTTACTGTTTTTTTCATTTACGTCCGAGTTTTTTTTACTTGGGGAAGGCTGCAAAGTTTTGGCAGAATTCTTTTGAGAGCCTTGTTTACTGTTTTTCTCATTTACGTCCGAGTTTTTTTTACTTGAGGAAGGCTGCGAAGTGTTGGCAGAATCATTCTTTTGAGAGCCTTGTTTACTGTTTTTCTCATTTACGTCTGGTTTTTTTTTACTTTGGAAAGGCTGTGAAGCGTTGGCAGAATCTCTCTTAGGAAAGTTTTGTGTGTTTGTTTTCTCATTTATGTTTGAACTTTCCTTCTTACCAGTCACCGTTCTCTCAAGGTATTTAAACAAGGTCTCGGACGATTCTGTGGCCTTGCTATATATCTGAATCAAACCCAGGATGTCTTCTGCAAAGCAAAGAACATATTTTATAAAATTAAACTTAAAAATACAAATTATTCCATAAAGTGTTCATAATATTGTATAATAATATTTTACTTTTTCTTTCCTTGTTGTTATATATTAAAGGGAGAAGCAGTTTTTGTTCTTATGCAAATTAATGTTGCTTTCACCAGTGACATACCATGTTTCTTCTTGTACATTTTCTATTCACTTTTGGGACATGCCATATTGCACCATAGCCACATTTTCAGTTGCTGAAGGCTTACGCAGGTATCTGCTTGAACTGTATTCTGATGAAGTGTCTGTACCATTTCATTTTCTATTTGTGCAGCTAATGTATATTGCTGTTCTCACCAGCTTCCTCATTATTTTTGTTTCTTCTGCCTTTAATTAAGACATCTGCATCTTTTTATCAAGCTTATTGTGATCTTCCTCCCACGTGTTTTAGATTTTGACCATGTTTGTAACTGATAGCAAAGGGTTAATTTCAAAGTTGTTTATCAGCTGTCACTTTGTCTTCATGAAAATGTGTGGATGCCTCAACAGTGAAGTCAGTTGTAAGCCATAGCCTCAACAGTGAAGTCAGTTGTAAGCCATAGCGTCAACAGTGAAGTCAGTTGTAAGCCATAGCCTCAACAGTGAAGTCAGTTGTAAGCCATAGCCTCAACAGTGAAGTCAGTTGTAAGCCATAGCCTCAACAGTGAAGTCAGTTGTAAGCCATAGCCTCAACAGTGAAGTCAGTTGTAAGCCATAGTGTTCCATTCACCTTTCAGTTCCCCAGGGAGCATAGGCCTTCAAAAAACTGTTATGCCAAGTCTTCCTGTAGCACACCATCTACTCAAGGACTTTCCATGTCAACTTCACCCCCTTCATGTCTATCTCCAACTCTCTTCTCCGTGTGTTCTTTAGTCCAGCTCTGATAGGTGTGGTGACCATTTCCCTTCTTTTCTACCTTTGCCGTCCCTAACTCAAGAGCAGAGCCAGGTACCCATTTACACCTGAGTAGAATGGAACATGACACAACCGTGTTTCAAACCCAGTACCTTTCCCGTAAGAGGCAATTCTCAAACCACTCTGCCAATTGGACCCTCCATTGAAAACAAAGACAAAAATCCGTTTTTCATCATTTCATTGCTATCAAAGTCAAAAACAGACACTATCTGAAGCACCGAAAAAGGAAAATGTAAGATGAGATGCCAGAGAAAAGCTACCATGCCACCATAAAGTGGTAGAAGTATAAATAAGACATCAGATGTTGGTAATAACAAGACCAAACACCAGCTAAAAGTAAAACACAGACAGAAAGAAAACAAAATGGAATGGTTACCTCTTCAGATTCATTCATTCATTACCCTTTGGATCCCTAAGGAGCAAAGGCTGTCAACAAATTCATGCCAAGTCCTCATGTCCTGTGCCATCCATCTTATTTATCCCTTTAATTTCTGTATCCAGTTCTCTTCTCCGTGTGTTTTTCGGTCTCCCTCTATCTCACTTGCAATGAGTATTCCAGAACAAGAACCACCTTGTCATTCTATCAATAGGTTTCACTTTGTGTGTCCTATCCATCGCTTGCATCATCATCTCATCTGCTTGTTCCATCGGCGCCTGTCAAAAAAAAAACAAAAAACCCCAAAAAGGGGCCACAACTGGTGGTGGTTCTCATGCAGGAAACTGATATCAAAAGCACTTCAAGTGCCTGTGCAGTGGATTCTGTAGCAAACTGCTTTTTTAAAAATGAAGTTGCTAGTCCCACAAACAACTTCACTTAAGTTAGCTTTCAGACATGCTGGATGTAAGCAGTGGTTCTAGTCGTGTCTCTTCAGAGATCCTTAGAAATCACACGGGGTAATTCCAGTGGTCAGAATTAGCTTAATTCTCAGTGCTAAATTGGCCAGTCATCATTTCTTAGTCCTAGGTAGAAGATGAAGCTAGAGATACTATTAAAACATTAAACAAATGTAAAAAGTTTTATAAAAGAGCCAGGGATCCAGACCCCCAGGATGACCCAGAGTCCGCTGGGAGGACAACATTAGACAATCTTTGAAGGACCAAGGACTAGAATGGAACCAGGCCAGGAGGAAGACAGCCGATAGGATAGTCTGGCGCTCTCTCTTCCAAACCCTACACCTCACAGTAGAAGGGGAACGACTAAGTAAGTAAGTAAAAAGTTTTATATGATGTTATTCTTCTTTATTTGAAAATGACGTAATGCAAGATTTCATAATTTATTTTTTTTCTTATAAGGGACCACAGTAAAAACTGGTATGAATAACACTAAATGTACTAACTGTGGCCATAAGCAATGTTTTTTTTTACTTTGTAAATAGATTACCTTGATGTTTGAAGACTAAAAAGAAAGTTTTATTGTCTACAACAGTAATTTGTCTTTGGTAAGCTCGTATTCTACAGTTAACTTTTTAGTGTTTTTAATTTTACATGCAAAATGTTTTAAGTATACCGAACACACTTTTGTTAATACTGCCAAAGACATTATATATTACAATTCTCTACCTATTTCCCTACAGTTTGGTATATAATAAGTACATTTTCACATAAAACATTAACATAAAATTTACACTAAAAGACAGTACACTTCACCGTTTAGAATTCCTCAAAAAAAATAATTACGGCACAGGGTGGAAAATAATTATGGAGTCAAAGAGTTAAACTGGTTTATTTCTGGAAATAAAATACTGTGGCTGTATTCTCACAGTTAAACCAGTTCATTTCTGGAAATAAAATACTATGGCTGTATTTTCAAAGTTAAACCAGTTCATTTCTGGAAATAAAATACTATGGCTATATTCTCACAGTTAAACTGGTTTATTTCTGGAAATAAAATACTGTGGCTAAGTTCTCACACTTAAATCAGTTTATTTCTGGAAATAAAATTCTATGGCTGTATTCTCACAGTTAAACAGGTTTATTTCTGGAAATAAAATACTGTGGCTAAGTTCTCATAGTTAACCAGTTTATTTCTGGAAATAAAATACTATGGCTGGATTCTCAAAGTTAAACCAGTTTATTTCTGGAAATAAAATACTATGGCTGTATTCTCAAAGTTAAACCAGTTCATTTCTCAAAATAAAATAATATGGCTGTATTCTTACAGTTAAACTGGTTTATTTCTGGAAATAAAATACTGTGGCTGTATTCTAACAGTTAAACTGGTTTATTTCTGGAAATAAAATACTGTGGCTGTATTCTCACAGTTAAACTGGTTTATTTCTGGAAATAAAATACTGTGGCTAAGTTCTCACAGTTAAACTGGTTTATTTCTGGAAATAAAATACTGTGGCTAGTTCTCAGTTAAACCAGTTTATTTCTGGAAATAAAATACTATGGCTGTATTCTCAAAGTTAAACCAGTTCATTTCTGGAAATAAAATACTGTGGCTGTATTCTCACAGTTAAACCAGTTTATTTCTGGAAATAAAATACTGTGGCTGTAATCTCAGTTAAAGCAGTTTATTTCTGGAAATAAAATACTATTGCTGTATTCTCAGTTAAACCGGTTTATTTCTGGAAATAAAATACTATGGCTGTATTCTCACAGTTAAACCAGTTTAGTTCTGGAAATAAAATACTGTGGCTAAGTTCTCACAGTTAAACTGGTTTATTTCTGGAAATAAAATACTGTGGCTAGTTCTCAGTTAAACCAGTTTATTTCTGGAAATAAAATACTATGGCTGTATTCTCAAAGTTAAACCAGTTCATTTCTGGAAATAAAATACTGTGGCTGTATTCTCACAGTTAAACTGGTTTATTTCTGGAAATAAAATACTGTGGCTAAGTTCTCACAGTTAAACTGGTTTATTTCTGGAAATAAAATACTGTGGCTAGTTCTCAGTTAAACCAGTTTATTTCTGGAAATAAAATACTATGGCTGTATTCTCAAAGTTAAACCAGTTCATTTCTGGAAATAAAATACTGTGGCTGTATTCTCACAGTTAAACCAGTTTATTTCTGGAAATAAAATACTGTGGCTGTAATCTCAGTTAAAGCAGTTTATTTCTGGAAATAAAATACTATTGCTGTATTCTCAGTTAAACCGGTTTATTTCTGGAAATAAAATACTATGGCTGTATTCTCACAGTTAAACCAGTTTAGTTCTGGAAATAAAATACTGTGGCTAAGTTCTCAAAGTTAAACCAGTTTATTTCTGGAAATAAAATACTATGGCTGTATTCTCACAGTTAAACTGGTTTATTTCTGGAAATAAAATACTGTGGCCAAGTTCTCACAGTTAAACCAGTTTAGTTCTGGAAATAAAATACTGTGGCTGTATTCTCAGTTTAATTTATTTCTGGAAATAAATTACTGTGGTTAAGTTCTCACACTTAAACCAGTTTATTTCTGGAAATAAAATACTGTGGCTGTATTCTCACAGTTAAACTGGTTTATTTCTGGAAATAAAATACTGTGGCTGCATTCTCACAGTTAAACCAGTTTATTTCTGGAAATAAAATACTATGGCCGTATTCTCACAGTTAAACTGGTTTATTTCTGGAAATAAAATACTGTGGCTGCATTCTCACAGTTAAACCAGTTTATTTCTGGAAATAAAATACTATGGCCATATTAACACAGTTAAACTGATTTATTTCTGGAAATAAAATACTGTGGCTAAGTTCTCACAGTTAAACCGGTTTATTTCTGGAAATAAAATACTACGGCTATATTCTCAGTTAAACTGGTTTATTTCTGGAAATAAAATACTGTGGCTAAGTTCTCACACTTAAATCAGTTTATTTCTGGAAATAAAATTCTATGGCTGTATTCTCACAGTTAAACTGGTTTATTTCTGGAAATAAAATACTGTGGCTAAGTTCTCATAGTTAATCAGTTTATTTCTGGAAATAAAATACTATGGCTGTATTCTCAAAGTTAAACCAGTTTATTTCTGGAAATAAAATACTATGGCTGTATTCTCACAGTTAAACTGGTTTATTTCTGGAAATAAAATACTGTGGCTGTATTCTCACAGTTAAACTGGTTTATTTCTGGAAATAAAATACTGTGGCTGTATTCTCACAGTTAAACTGGTTTATTTCTGGAAATAAAATACTGTGGCTAAGTTCTCACAGTTAAACTGGTTTATTTCTGGAAATAAAATACTGTGGCTAGTTCTCACAGTTAAACCAGTTTATTTCTGGAAATAAAATAATATGGCTGTATTCTCAAAGTTAAACCAGTTCATTTCTGGAAATAAAATACTGTGGCTGTATTCTCACAGTTAAACCAGTTTATTTCTGGAAATAAAATACTGTGGCTGTAATCTCAGTTAAAGCAGTTTATTTCTGGAAATAAAATACTATTGCTGTATTCTCACAGTTAAACCGGTTTATTTCTGGAAATAACATACTATGGCTGTATTCTCACAGTTAAACCAGTTTAGTTCTGGAAATAAAATACTGTGGCTAAGTTCTCAAAGTTAAACCAGTTTATTTCTGGAAATAAAATACTATGGCTGTATTCTCACAGTTAAACCGGTTTATTTCTGGAAATAAAATACTATGGCCATATTAACACAGTTAAACTGATTTATTTCTGGAAATAAAATACTGTGGCTAAGTTCTCACAGTTAAACCGGTTTATTTCTGGAAATAAAATACTACGGCTATATTCTCACAGTTAAACCAGTTTAGTTCTGGAAATAAAATACTGTGGCCAAGTTCTCACAGTTAAACCAGTTTAGTTCTGGAAATAAAATACTGTGGCTGTATTCTCACACTTAAACCAGTTTATTTCTGGAAATAAAATACTGTGGCTGTATTCTCACAGTTAAACTGGTTTATTTCTGGAAATAAAATACTGTGGCTGCATTCTCACAGTTAAACCAGTTTATTTCTGGAAATAAAATACTGTGGCTGCATTCTCACAGTTAAACCAGTTTATTTCTGGAAATAAAATACTATGGCCGTATTCTCACAGTTAAACTGGTTTATTTCTGGAAATAAAATACTGTGGCTGCATTCTCACAGTTAAACCAGTTTATTTCTGGAAATAAAATACTATGGCCATATTAACACAGTTAAACTGATTTATTTCTGGAAATAAAATACTGTGGCTAAGTTCTCACAGTTAAACCGGTTTATTTCTGGAAATAAAATACTACGGCTATATTCTCACAGTTAAACTGGTTTATTTCTGGAAATAAAATACTGTGGCTAAGTTCTCACACTTAAATCAGTTTATTTCTGGAAATAAAATTCTATGGCTGTATTCTCACAGTTAAACTGGTTTATTTCTGGAAATAAAATACTGTGGCTAAGTTCTCATAGTTAATCAGTTTATTTCTGGAAATAAAATACTATGGCTGTATTCTCAAAGTTAAACCAGTTTATTTCTGGAAATAAAATACTATGGCTGTATTCTCACAGTTAAACTGGTTTATTTCTGGAAATAAAATACTGTGGCTGTATTCTCACAGTTAAACTGGTTTATTTCTGGAAATAAAATACTGTGGCTGTATTCTCAGTTAAACTGGTTTATTTCTGGAAATAAAATACTGTGGCTAAGTTCTCACAGTTAAACTGGTTTATTTCTGGAAATAAAATACTGTGGCTAGTTCTCACAGTTAAACCAGTTTATTTCTGGAAATAAAATACTATGGCTGTATTCTCAAAGTTAAACCAGTTCATTTCTGGAAATAAAATACTGTGGCTGTATTCTCACAGTTAAACCAGTTTATTTCTGGAAATAAAATACTGTGGCTGTAATCTCAGTTAAAGCAGTTTATTTCTGGAAATAAAATACTATTGCTGTATTCTCACAGTTAAACCGGTTTATTTCTGGAAATAACATACTATGGCTGTATTCTCACAGTTAAACCAGTTTAGTTCTGGAAATAAAATACTGTGGCTAAGTTCTCAAAGTTAAACCAGTTTATTTCTGGAAATAAAATACTATGGCTGTATTCTCACAGTTAAACCGGTTTATTTCTGGAAATAAAATACTATGGCTGTATTCTCACAGTTAAACTGGTTTATTTCTGGAAATAAAATACTGTGGCTAAGTTCTCACAGTTAAACCAGTTTAGTTCTGGAAATAAAATACTGTGGCTGCATTCTCACAGTTAAACCAGTTTATTTCTGGAAATAAAATACTATGGCCGTATTCTCACAGTTAAACTGGTTTATTTCTGGAAATAAAATACTGTGGCTGCATTTTCACAGTTATACCTGTTTATTTCTGGAAATAAAATACTATGGCTGTATTCTCACAGTTAAACCAGTTTATTTCTGGAAATAAAATACTATGGCCATATTATCACAGTTAAACTGATTTATTTCTGGAAATAAAATACTGTGGCTAAGTTCTCACAGTTAAACCGGTTTATTTCTGGAAATAAAATACTACGGCTATATTCTCACAGTTAAACTGGTTTATTTCTGGAAATAAAATACTATGGCTATATTCTCAATTAAAAATACCAATGAGCTTAAGTACACATTTATCAAAAAAAGTTCTACTCACTTATGCTGAAGTCTTTTTCCTTCAGAATTTGATGAATTTGACCAAACTGTTGGCAGAGTTCAGAATCACCAAATGTTAAATAGCAGACATCTCGACCAGCTGCACTGGCTGCCATCATCTGGATCAGTGCTGAACAATGTAGTTGTATTTTTTAGAAATGAAGTTACATAAAATTACTAGCATCTATCATCTTACTGCATTGATCCACTTTCTTACTTGCATCAGGGTTCTTTTTAACGGCCCTTGTCAATGTTTTACATACAAACTCCATTATTCTACATGAATCTGTCATTTTTTGTTTGTTCTTGCGTAGAACAGTAAGATTAAGTGGTACTAGAAAAGAAGGAATGAAGTGATTTAGCAGTGTGGAACTGACGACAAGAACCAAAGACGTGCTAGTGAAATAAGACGCTGGCAATAGGTAGGATACGCATTGAGGAAATCTGTAGATAGCATTACAAGGCAGTCTTTGTAGATAGTACACACACTGAGAAAACCTGTTGATAGCATTACAAGGCAGTCTTTGTAGATAGTACACACACTGAGAAAACCTGTTGATAGCATTACAAGGCAGTCTTTGTAGATAGTACACACACTGAGAAAACCTGTTGATAGCATTACATGGCAGTCTTTGTAGATAGTGCACACACTGAGAAAACCTGTTGATAGCATTACAAGGCAGTCTTTGTAGATAGTACACACACTGAGAAAACCTGTTGACAGCATTACAAGGAAGTCTTTGTAGATAGTACACACACTGAGAAAACCTGTTGATAGCATTACAAGGCAGTCTTTGTAGATAGTACACACACTGAGAAAACCTGTTGATAGCATTACAAGGCAGTCTTTGTAGATAGTCTACACACTGAGAAAACCTGTTGATAGCATTACAAGGCAGAGGTAGAGACCAAAAAAACACTCGGAGAAGATAACGGAGACAGAAATGAAAGGGATGAGGAAAATGTGGAAAGACCTGGAACTGATGGCATGGGATAGGAAGACTTGGCATGAGATTGCTGAAGGCCTATAGTCCTTAGGGAGCTGAAGGACAATGATGATTATCTGTCATCTTTCCCTGTTTGCAGCCATCACCATTTCTTAATGTGCATTCACTAGCTTATAGTCATGTCCATCATTTTTTTCTTCATGTTTTCATCAACACACAACTTTGGTACACCATCATGTATTTACTGGCACCCATCACCACTGTTATCACTGCTGCAAGAGCAGACGAACGCTTCCTGGGGACCAGCCAGTGGCGGATCCATGGGCAGCAAAGAAAGGGAAAAAAATAATGATGATGATCAGCAATGTACCCATTATATCCTGCACTCATCGATATCTGTTACAATACTGTATGCAACAACAACAAAAATGTGGAAAATATGTTAAAACGCCTGTGAATGTGGCCTTACCTGCGAGACAGGCTTTGAAACCATTTTTTGGACAGCTGCGAAAAAAGTTTCAAACTAAATAACTACATGTGAACAGCAACAACTGTAACGTCAATAATGATGTTACTTTTACAGTCATCATTTTGTGTGATTGGTTCTGTTTGGGAAAACTATTAAAACGTGAACTACGAAATAAATATCTGATTTCTTCAGTTTTGGAAAACTGTTTTAATTTTTAACTGAGGAGATAACCATCTGATTGCTTCAGTTTAGGAAAATTGTTTTAATTTTTAACTGGGGAAATAAACAGCTAATGGCTTCAGTTCAGAAAACATTTTAACCTCTAACTGGGACTGGCAATGTCATCATGTGAAACAATCTGCCAAAGAAACCCTGCTGCAAGAGCAAGTGAATGCTTAGTGTAGGCTTCTCCTAAGGAGTGCAAAGAAAAATGGTGGATAGTGGTGGAGAAACATCTGATTAGTTCAGTTTAGAAAAACTGTTGAATCTTTAACTGGGGATATAGCAATCTAATTGGTTCAGATTAGACAAAACTGTTGAATATTTAACTGTAGAAATAGCAATCTGATTGGTTCAGTTTGAAAAACTGTTGAATTTTTAACTGTAGAAATAGCAATCTGATTGGTTCAGTTTAGACAACTGATCTTTAACAGGGGAAGTAAACATTCAACATCACTGTACTGCAAATTGTTACGCTGTCTTCAATTGGCCCTTCTCACCTCTTCAAATATATAATTCCCAGATCTAGTTCCTCCACCTCTGTTCTTCAGAATAGTCCATTCCGTACATTGTCTGTTCATTCTGCATTCAATGCTCTTGCTTTTCATCCTGATGCTATCCATCGTTCTTCTACTCAACTGTTCCACATTCTGTTCCTGCATCCCTGGAAAATATTTTCTTTTCACTGCCTCCAAAAAGTCTACAGACTATTATCTCCTCTATGGACATGCTGAACTCATAATTCATCCTGCTATTCAAGGACATTGTTCCTGTGTCAACTTGGCTGCACAGTCAAGTCAAATTTTCATCTGTTGTTTCACGTCCTT
This sequence comes from Oreohelix idahoensis, assembly GCA_024509875.1. Lineage (NCBI taxonomy): Eukaryota > Metazoa > Mollusca > Gastropoda > Stylommatophora > Oreohelicidae > Oreohelix > Oreohelix idahoensis. Next base: position 26,150 of record JAMPIV010020075.1, read on the forward strand.
TTTTTTCAGTTGTGGTCTTTGAGTAATTGCACATAAAAAGACTTAGCCGTAAAGTTCTATTATAGTATTAGTAGTAGCCCCCTTCAGTCATGACTGACGATGAGAATGCGCCTCTGAGGTGATAGCCCTCAGCTGCTTTTTTTCCCGGTGTTCCTTTCCCTTCTGCTTGTTGTGAGAGTTTTCTTTTCGCCCAATCTTAGGTGAAGCCATAGGGAGCATTGCCACTTGGTGCGATTGGTAGCTTCATCCTCCCAGGTTGCTGGAATTATGTCCAGTGCCTTCATATCTCTTTTACACACATCTCTGAACCTTACTTGCGGTTGCCTGGCAGTTTTTTTGCTATCTGCCAGTTGTTTGTAGAGAATATCTTCAGGGATGCAACCATCTTCCATGCGGCGGACATGGCCAAGCCAGTATAGTCTGCATTAAGCAGTTTATATACACACACTGAAAGCCAGCACCTCGACATTTGTCACTTTGTCTTTCCACGAAATACCATGGATGTGGTATGTTTTCATTAGGGCTATACTTTGCCTGCGTGCTCACTTGTCTTCTTTACCCATGTTAATCTCAAGAGTAAAGCTACAGCAGGGTTTATATCAACTGTCACAAAACCTATTTTTCAGCTGTCACGATGACTATTTTTCACTGCTTTCAGCCTAAGTCTAGAAATTGACAAGCCACATAAAACAGCACACGTCAACATTTACCTTTCAATTCTTTGTCTCCTCCAAAAGCTCCACAACCCCAGTTTCCTGTGCAAACAGCAGGCAAGTCTGAATCATTCCTCTTGAATGCACAATATGCCTGCAACAGAGAGAATAATACTTAAGCGCAGAGCTATTTAAAATAAATCCTTAACTCTTAGAACCACTATTTGCACAAATCTGGCAAACTGAGACAACACCACTGGAATGGACAAAAGGAACAATTATAAAATTACCAAAAAAGGGTGACCTTACAGACTGCAACAACTGGAGAGGAATTATGTTCCTCTCTGTTCCCAGCAAAATATGCTGGATGATTATTCACAGAATCTCAAAAGCAGTAGATCATTAGATCATAAACTCAGGAAGAAACAAGCAGGATTCAGGAAAAAAAAAAAAAAAACAGAAAATGCGCAGATCATCACCCTCAGGAACATAATAGAGCAGTGCTCAGAATGGCAAAGACAACTATTTATAAACTTTGTTGATTTTGAAAAGGTTTTTGACAGCATACACAGGGATAGCTTATGGAAAATACTACGGGCTTACGGGATCCCAAGGTGTATTATTTCCATCATAAAAAGTCTCTATGCTAACTTTACATGCTGTGTTGTGATGAGCAACCTTACTTTTGAAGTGAAAACAGGTGTTTAACAGAGTTGCTCCTTGTCAACCATTCTATTTTTAACTGCGATTCGCCAGACAACAGAGGATACCCCTAGAGGAATAAGATGGACAACGTTCACCATTTAGAATACGCAGACGATATTGCACTACTCTCACATGCATATCACCACATCCAAGAAAAAACAGACAAGACTGAATAAATATAGCCAACAAATGGGACTGAACATCAACCTGAAGAAGATAAGAGGTCATGACACTCAATGTAATAAATCCTGAACCCATAACAATAAGGAACCAGAAGCTGGAACAAACTCACATACCTAGGAAGCATAGTGATGCCAGATGATGGAACAAGCAAAGACATCAGTTAATGAATGAACAAAGCCAGAACAGCCTTTGCAAATCTAAACAACATTTGGAAATCTTCTCAGTATAGCACAAACACCAAATTAAGATAATACAAGAGTTGCGTACTTTTGTATGGCGCAGAGTGCGGAGAGTAACAGAACTGGAAATGCCCAATTATCCCCATTCCACACAACCTGCCTAAGGAAAATTCTTTGAATATTTTGGCAGAATACCAGCTCCAACCAGGAACTGCTTACATGGCGCAGTAAAAAAAAAGCATGCACGTCATCTTTGCGGGCAGATGTTGGAGCTTCTATACTATGGACCCCAGAAGGATGGCGAAAGAGAGGCAGACCAAAGACAACCTGGCGGAGAACAGTGGAGGCTGAGATGCAAAGCATGAACCAGAGTTGGGCAGTGAAAAAAAAAAAAAAAAAAGAATATGAAGGTTGTAACAATAGCAAGATTCTTTGTTTTTTTCTATTACTCCTTAAGGTGTCATTTGCTGAATTCCTCAGATAGCTCATCTTGCATATTATGTGTGATCTTTCTCTCCTGCTTTAGATACTGACCATGTCAAAATAAAAATAAAAAAAACATACATACATACAAGAAAAACATCTCTGAATCATCAACTCTCAACCCTTTTCAAGATAATCTTTGTTTGCATTTAAACATATTTTTTTTTCCACTGCCCTGACAAGGCGCTAATGCTAGCAGCATAGAAGGTTGTAACCCAACTGCACAGCCAGGGAAGAACATAACAAATGAATTCATCACCAGTTTCAAATTTATGTCCTCCTAAGGTGCTCCTTCACTGATCCAAGCAACTGAAAATCAATTGGGGCTAAGCCCATTATTTTGTCATCCCAATTCAGCATATGTTCCCATCATACAATCTGCTGTATGTAAATGAGCTTTGATATTATTCCAGGTGTTTTCTTGTGGACAGCTTGCCATGTATCAATGAGAAACAAATCACTATAACACAGCATATCAATTGCATGGAAGAAAATCACCAGGAATTACTCCTTATTAGTGCCAAAAGACTTCTTATGATCTAGCATTATGTTTTGATTATGATCAGTGGTGGGGCTTCTTAGTGATATTCATTCCATGTTGGATAGCTGTGAATGTGGAATGAAGTACAGGTAGCCCTAGATTTACTCAGGATGCAATTCCTGGACGATTTGGCGCAACTGGAATGGGGTAACTGAAACCACTTTATAATGTAAGTCAATGACTTATGTTCCAGGCATCCAAAAATTGACGAGAAATATAATGGTATTTTATTTAGAGCTCTGAAATAATGTAAATTAAATAAAGTAAATTTTAAAAAAATATAAGTGAATAAAAAATAAGACAAAGTAGATTAAATAAAATACTTTGTACACTTACAAACAAAAATGGCGTAATGCAGCTGCTATTGTTCTCTGATGAAGTCCTTGGTTGAGGATTGAAAAAAGCATGCAGTGTTGACTGACGTGATACCCTCTCTTCCTGTCCTTCAAAATGTAGTAACAAGGGCTCATGGATGCAGTAAGAGCTCCTCTTTGCTCCCAGTCATGGTCAATCTTGCAGAGCTCATCAGTGGTTTTCTCCATGTCCGAAACGATGCGCTGCAAGTTGCTGGTCTTAATTTCTCTTGTAGGAAGCTCTTCATCCTGTTTCTCCTATTTTTGTGTGTTAGCTTAGCTATGCAGCCAATTCTTCCAAGTCTTTACTTGAAAGAAGGCTCTCCATGGGTTTCCAACACCTCCGTTACGTCGTCATATGTAACTTCATCCAAGCCAACCTCTGTGTCAGTCTTCTAATGTGTTTAATTTAATTTTTTTTTTTAATTTAATAATAATATTTCAAGTTAATGTAATAAGACCAGTTTAAATACCTTGGAGCTACCATAGACTGGAAGGGAGGCATCAAAGAGTTGGCTACATGAAGTGCGGCAGCTGGGATGATTTTTCAGGCTATAAATCGAGGATTCCTCAGCAAAAGAGAGATTGGCAAGAGGACGAAGATGGCTGTATACCACTCCACCTATGTTCCAGTCTTGGCATATGGATACGAGCCAAGGGCAATGACTACAACCCACAAGCCAGATCCAAACCTCAGAAATGAGGTATCTGATAAAGGTGGTTGAAGTACAAAGAAAATGGTCCGCAAATGGACAATACAGCAAGGCCTCAAAACCCAGCCCCTGCAGACACAATTAGAACAGTCCCAACTATGATGGTGTGGCTATGTATGCAGAGTTGTATATTTGGAGTCATCCTTATATGACCACCAGCTATGCAAAATGCTATAGTATGTAGATTTGGATATGAACCTCTGTCTGTGAGGCTAATTACACCCTCATTGACTCTTGAAATCATCCACATACTTCAAGGGATTCCCCCTGTGGTGAAACATGTTGAGAACCCAGTACTACACACTAAGTTTGGAAGAGTCACTTGAGCCCCAGATGTAACTCTGGCTTTTACCTGGTTGCCTGCATGCAGGAGGATCTCGATCTCACTATGGGCCCCATGACAGGCAGAGGGAGCTGAGAAGTAGCTCTGTGTAGGACATGACGATTCCTTGGGAGAGCTCAGAACCAGAGCATAGTATTTTAGCTATGCATATTTGGTGAGCCCCCTTGGAAAGCGGGGAATGCACAGTATGCCACTCTTCCTCCTTCTAGCTCGGGACCAGATGTGATGATCCTTTAAATGCAGGCCAAGCTGGAGCTGATGACTTCAACTCAACACTTCGAATTGACAGAAAAGCCACAGGACAAACCTAGCTCTACAGTGTAGATAATACCAAGGACCCTTCAACTTGGTATTGACTGCAAAAGAGTGAAAAGCTCGGCAGCTCTAGTTAAACAACAACAGTTACAAGACTTTTCCAGAGTCTTTAGACAGCTTATTGCGCCAATGTAGACACTTCTACCCGACAGGTCTTCTTCCCCATATCTTGTGCTCAACCTGCCAGGATTTCTGCTGATTTCACCTTCTCTTTCACTAAGAATACAGCATTGTTCTTTACTCAAGAGTGATGAAGTCACGTCATCTTGTACTAACTCTATAATACATAAAAAGGCTACTTGCCAAGAATTATAAATGGATTCAGTATAGAAGATAAAGAGAAAGGAAGGGCAGAATGTCTGCATGCCTTATTCTCAACTCTTTGAAAATAAAGTTTGTTCGTTTGCAGAGACGCCAACAACTGCCTAGAAAATAGTTTTAGTCTTCCAATGCCCATGTCTTTATGGAAAAAAAAAAGTTAGGTCCAAATCAACTTTGAATGAACTTATTTTTTCTATATTTACTTACCTTGTTGAGTTCTCTAATCACTTTGGCCCGCTCAAACTGTGAATAGAAGTCACTACGAAAAACAAGAGCGTCCATGGCCACCACATCTGTATATCTTCTGCCCATCTCATCTCTGTAACATAAACATATATCGTTATGACTTCTAATAATCTTTCCAAAGGAGAAAAAATATATTTATTCCCCTTGATAATCTCTACATTAAGGCCAGTACATTATTTATTTCTCTTGATGACTTTTGCACAGAGCAACTCATTAAGCATCTGCTGTTCTGTTCTGTCATTCATCACTTTTTACAAAGTGGTTATAAAGTTTTGATCATATCGTTCTGTAAGATCACACATGCATGTGTCTGTGTATATGTGTGTGGTTATGTGTGAGTGTATATATGTGAAACAGAAATCAAGAAGAGAATAGCAATTGTAGTGAAATTGACAGAGATACAACGGTAAAATACCTCCAAAGATAACATGTAAGGATAAAAACATAATGCGTAGGCTGCTGATAGTACATGATCGCCCAGACCGCGGGTCATCACCCTCCATAAAAATTGACTTGCTAGACAGGATGAGAACGGCGGATCAAAAAAAGAAAGGAAAAAAATATGACTGGAAAGATTGCGTGAGACTAGCAAGGCTAAGGAGACGCAATTTGGGGGGGATGGAGGAAAGTAAAAATTCACGTCCCCCAAAGTGACACGAGGTACGGAATGGACGCTTTTGCGATACCAAGCCCTTGATTTGAATTCAGCGGCTAAACGCAGATGTTCGAAATATTACAAAATTTAAAAAGTACTTTTTTTCTTAATATTAATGTTAGGAATATAAAAATTAGCTGGCCGGATGGCCCATTCTGAGCAGTGAACTAATATGTTCTTAATTTTACAGACGGATAGATAATATTGAAGATAATGACAAAAGACAGTGTTGTTCACATCAGCGACATGACTGTATTGAATAAAAAGTGTCGCTATTTGCACAAAAAAAACACGACCTCGAGACGCAGGTGTTCAAATCTACTTAGTATGGAAGAGAAGGGATATTGTGGTGGCGGTGTCTAAAAATAACTTTTAACGACAAAATTTTGGAGGGGAGAGAAAGGTTGGTTCAAAAATCAAGTACATTTTTGTAAAAACGCAAGTAGAGACGGACAGACTAACAGATAAAAATCCATACTTGACTGAAGCATGACTGAAATGACTTTAGTGTAGGAAATTTGAAATTCAAAAAAACCTAGGCAGTGATTGGCCACAGACAAGCATATTGTCGGCGCTTAGACGCGGATTTGGGGTCATTTCTCAATAGTTGTTCAGTGATAGACACAGAAAACGCAAGTGTGGTGATTTCCAAATGAAATAAAGAGAAATAAGTTCAGGGACGCCATACTATAGCCAGCAGCTCAGCTGAGTTTTGCTAGCATTTCTGTGTTCTTTATTCATAATCTGGTAAGATTGAAATTATTTCTTTGTATATTTTGAATATTGTTTAATGTTCGAGTGATTTGATACTGCCATATCGAAATCTAGCCTTACAAACAAGTAAGGATTTGCTCTGGACCCCCCGCCCTAGTCAGGGTCTAGGGACCAACAATATACATAAACTCCAACAAGGGTTAGGAAAGACAGATCAAGTGTTGAGAATAATGAAACATATTACCTATCCACTTTTAGGGAAGGAAACTAATAAATATTTTTCAGAATCTATAGTCTGGGAGGACCTATCTGATGTAAAACCACCATGGTAAATGTGCTGTTTGGTCAGAGAGATCTGACCTGTCTGTATGATGTGGTTGTTGTGTCAGTGTTGTGTCCAGACGTGGGTAGAGAATAGAATTTTGACACATAGCCAATACTTTGATTGCAGAGCTGTGAGTTTCAGTCGTCAACAAGGCGGTGTCTATTCAGTTGGTGATTTACTCGAGTGTATCTGTGCAGTACGTTGTGACAGAGACCACTATTATTGCCCGCCAGCACGGAGAGTTGGGACCACCAGATTTCAGCACCAGAGCTACTTCTTCAAGATGAGTGAGCCTCTGGTCTGCTGGAAGTTCACCAACACCTTTTAGTTACTAATACCCCATAAAATTCCTGCAATTTACTGGACACTGTGTAGTCAATATAGACAGGTGTGATGAGGCCACCCCAACAGCACAAGCATTAAATATCCTCCCAAGTAGATGACTACTAGAACATTTTAATAAAACTAACTAGTCTAGTACTTATATATGTACACTCTTGCATTTATTATGTAACATTCCATGCATTTCTTTCATAAATTTTAAATCCTTCTTTTAAAATAAGTTCTGGTCAACATAAAACTTGATCCAGAACAAATAAATGTAATATAATTCTATCAACAATTTTACACACGTGAGTTAGTTCAGTGTATTTTAACATTTGTTAATATTATTAGTCTTCTTAATTATCTGTGGGTGTATTTATAAACTATCACACCACACTACATATCATTACCCTAGACACTTTACGTAGCCACATTCATTAAGAAAAAAAAATTAAGTGTGAGGTCGTAGTGGTAGCAAGAAAGGCCTTCTGACAATTCACAACTACATTTTATCTCAGGAGCCTTCACAGCTGGCCTCATACATTACATTTAGTAATATCACCATCATACAATACCATCAAACCCACTACATATATTGGGGTCTTGTCCAGGGATAATTAGCCCAACAGTAATATTAGGATCTCCTGGTGGGAGAAATAAAATTAGGGAAAAAAATTGTGAAATTCCCTTTAAAATTAAAAGTGTCCCTGCAGATAAAAGTTGGTGAATCTTCACAGCCAGTGATAATTAATTAGTTAACTGGTTAGTTAGAATTAGTTAGACTATAGTCATAAGAAGTACTTAGTGTATTTACTGGTTAGAGATTTAGCTTGTATATTATTATATTGTCTAAAAAGTATGGCGGAGCTAGCAAAATTCCGATCAGCTGCTGTGCTGACCGCAAAGGAGATGGGAATGGATGGTCAAATTTTAATTCAATATGTAACGGCTGAATGTGATAAATATATTGACAGGGAAGATAGAAAGTTAGCTGAAGAAAAGAGGTTACAAATTGAGGCTGAGATTAAGAGGCTGCAGATTGAGGCAGAAGAAAAACGACAGCAAAGGGAGGCAGAAGAAAAAAGGTTGACTGCCGAAAGGGAGGCAGAAGAAAAAAAGTTGACTGCCGAAAGGGAGGCAGAAGATAGAAGGTTGCAGAGGGAGCACGAATTACGACTAAGGGAGCTGGAATTACAAGGCCCGGCTCCTGAAAATGGTGCCAGCCCTTTTGCCTCAGATGCTACGCCCAGTCTGGGAGCCTCAAACTCAGCTATGGGGTTTCATTTAGACCATTTTGTTGAGAAAGACGATGACATAGAAGGGTACCTAGGACGTTTTGAGTTATTAGCTACTACATATGGGTTAGAGAGAGAGAGGTGGAGTTTAAAGCTATCACAGGGATTGAGGGGTACTTCTTATGAAGTATTTGCTAAAATGAACAGGGAAGACCAAGACAATTATGACATGTTAAAGCAGGCTTTGTTATTAAGGTACGAGAAGAATGGTGAATTTTATCGTAAGAAATTTAGAAATGCCAAACTGTTGTCTGGGGAGACATACCACCAATTCTCTGCCAGACTAGAAACCTATTTGGAGAAATGGACGGCTCTGGGGAAGACCCAAGATCTTAAAGAAATGATCATGATTGAGCAATTGAGAGAGTCCATGGCTCCAGACATGAGAAAATTTCTCATGGAACAAGGTGCAGAGAAGTTGGGGGAAATTTTAAATGTTGCTGAGAGGTATCAGGCAGCTCAGGCAGAGGTAAGTGGTGCTAAAAAGAAGCACATAGACAATTTTAAAGCTCCACAGCAATTTAATAAATTTGATAATAGAGAGCAGGGAAATAAAGGTAGGACAAACTTTGAGCGGCCAAGAAATGACTATCGCGACAGAAACTCACAGTTCAATGACCAAAAGTTCAATGAAAGAAAACCGTTGAACCAAGGAAAAAGATGGTGTAAATGGTGCAAGAAGGATAACCATAACACCGAATTTTGTAGAAGGAAACCTTCAAACATTGCTGCAATGAAGTCGGGGACGCAAAGATTAAAGGTTAATCCTAAGGGACAACAGGAACCTTATCACCCCCCAGTTTGTGAGGATGTTATTTGTAATGGGGTCACCATAAGGTGCCTTTATGATACAGGTTTGGATTATGATTCAGTTGTGAAGTCTAGCCTAGTGGACCCAAGTCAGTATACCACAGAAACAGTGGAAATACAAGGGGCGACTAAGGACATACCACTCATGACACTTCCCATCGCAAGGATAACGGTGAAAACTCGCTATGTGGAAGGAGAAATCAGAGCAGCAGTGATAGATGAACCAATCTACCCTCTGATATTGGGGTGTAGATACGTCTTCTTGGGGAATCCCGAGAAACCTGTGATCATGGCGACAGTGCAGACCAGGTCACAGAAGAAGGAGGAAGAAGGTGAACCTATAAATGCTCATCCAGAGGAGATGAGGAAGGCGCAGGCTGAGGATAGGACACTCAAGCCCTGTTTTAAAAAATTGCCCAAATGCCACACACCTCCGAGCAAGGGAGAGTACTTTGTGAAGAACAGATTATTATATAGGAAGACAGGAACTAGATCCCCTGGTCACGGACAGTTAGTTCTTCCCAAGATATATAGGGCAAACTTAATAAGGAGCTTACATGTTGGAAAAGATGGTGACCATGAGAAAGTCGGTACCATCTGCCAAAAGATTGCTCGAAAATACTATTGGCCCGACGTAAATGTCGATGTTGAAAACTTTGTAGAAGCATGTGGCGTATTTCATGAGGGAACACCCACAAAGGGAAAATATGTGCAGGACCTAGAAACGCCACGGGGCAACTTTAGGCCTGAAAGGAAAACTAATTATACTCGGGTAGACAAAGTGGAATGGGAGCCCCCTTTTCACACCCAGTCTTCACTTGAATGGATTAACATGGCCACTATGCGAAGAGTACAAAGAAGAAATTTTACCCAGGATAAGATGACAATCCCTCGGTCAGACTTATATAAACTGGAAGAACAGACAAGAGAGAGCGAAGATCTCTCATAAACAATCTTAAGTGGGGAGACAAACCCCAGAGAAAAATTGGTAGTGGTCGATTTGTGAGTGATGATTCTAGGAAGAAAAGTCCTCATTATAGAGCTTCTAATGGACGGGACCCGATGGGTTCCATGAAAAATAAGTATGATAAATTAAAGATCCAGATGTAACTTTATTAAGGACCTGGACAGATGAGAAGGCGGAAGAGACTGTTACCTCATCGTATCAATACGTGAACGAACTGACCACTCGTTTGAAAGCTGGATGGAAACTGGCAAATGATAATTTGAAGCAAGCCAGGAAGAAACATGCAGCATATTTTAATAGGAAGGCAAAGGACAGGGAACTGGCAGTCGGAGAGAAGGTGCTGCTTCTACTACCCGGAAGCCAGAATAAATTACAAATTGGTTGGCAAGGTCCATATACGGTTCTAGAGAAGGTGTCTAGAACAAACTATAAAATTGACAAAAAGGGGAAGGAGAAAGTTTATCATGTAAACTTATTAAAGAAGTATCTGGACAGACCACTCCAGGAAGGCACCCCCTTATTGACCTTGGCTATTGCAACCCAGATGCAAAGGGAACCACTCACCTCACATGAATACCCATTACATCCTTGTGAAACAGCAGCACAGGTAAAAGTCAGCAAGCACCTGACTAAAAACCAGAGGGAGAGAGTTCAACAGGTTCTGGAGGAACATACAGATGTATTAACAGATAAACCAGGCCATACAAATTTGCTACAGTATGACATGAAACTGGTAGACTCAAACCCAATCTGTATGAGAGCCTATTCTATTCCGTTCGCGAAGGAGAAGGCATTGAAGGAAGAAATAGAGTATTTGTTGAAGGAGGGGATTATTTCGCACAGTGAATCATCTTTTAGTTCTAGTGTCGTTTTGTTGAGAAAACCGTCTGGGGAACACAGACTGTGCATAGATTACAGGAAACTGAATGCTGTCACAGAAGGACAAGTGGATCCATTACCAGACACAAAACAGTTATTTGCCAGACTGAACAAGGCAAAATACTTTTCAAAGGTGGATCTTAGTAAAGGCTATTACCAGATCCCAGTGAAGCCTGAAGTGAGACCTTATTTGGCTTTTAGCACTTCGGATGGACATTATGAATTCAATATGCTACCATTCGGACTGAAAAATGCTCCGAGTGTGTTTTCAAGGATGATGCGCAAATTGTTGGATCCCCTGAATAACCCGTGTATCACGAATTTCATGGATGATATTCTCGTCGCCACAGAGACATTTGAAGAACACATTGAAGCTCTGGAGATGTTGTTTGATAGACTTCGGGAGGCGAACTTAACTGCTAGGCCAACAAAATGTTGTATTGGATGCAAAGAGTTGGAATTCTTGGGACACACTGTATATCAGGGTAATATGACCCCTGATCCTAAGAATTTGGAAAAACTGCAGAGAGCACCTAGGCCGCAAACAAAAAAGGACGTGCGATCATTTGTGTCGTTATGCGGATTTTATCAGAAATACATCAAGAATTTTAACGCTATTTGTGCTCCTCTGACTGATCTGACTCGCAAGGGACTTCCAGATAAAATTATTTGGACTGCACAATGTGAACTAGCGTTCCAAGAGTTAAAGGAAAAACTCACTAGCAAGCCTATTCTCAAACTGCCTGATTTGACACAGGACTTTGTCTTAAGAACCGATGCAAGTAATGTAGGACTCGGAGGGGCTTTGTTGCAAAGATCATCTTCACCTGATGGGGAACTGAAACCAGTCGCTTATGCAAGCCGCAAATTGAATAAGGCGGAACAAGGATACTCCACAAGCGAAAAAGAATGTTTAGCGTTAATATGGGCAATAAAGAAGTTTCAAATCTATCTGTATGGTAGGACTTTTGTGGTGGAGACGGACCATCAGCCTCTCGTATTCTTATCTCAGGCTAAGCATGAAAACGCAAGATTGCTGAGGTGGTCTTTATTGCTTCAACCTTATCAGTTTAGTATCCAATATATCCCAGGCAAATTAAATGTCGGTGCAGATTTCCTCAGTAGGCACCCCTGTGATCAAAATTAGAGTAGTGGCAGACGTGAGGAGTAATTTTACCTATGTGTATCGCTGGTGTTGGAACTTGCCATAGGCATGTTTTCAAGTGGGGAGATGTGTAGTGAAATTGACAGAGATACAACGGTAAAATACCTCCAAAGATAACATGTAAGGATAAAAACATAATGCGTAGGCTGCTGATAGTACATGATCGCCCAGACCGCGGGTCATCACCCTCCATAAAAATTGACTTGCTAGACAGGATGAGAACGGCGGATCAAAAAAAGAAAGGAAAAAAATATGACTGGAAAGATTGCGTGAGACTAGCAAGGCTAAGGAGACGCAATTTGGGGGGGATGGAGGAAAGTAAAAATTCACGTCCCCCAAAGTGACACGAGGTACGGAATGGACGCTTTTGCGATACCAAGCCCTTGATTTGAATTCAGCGGCTAAACGCAGATGTTCGAAATATTACAAAATTTAAAAAGTACTTTTTTCTTAATATTAATGTTAGGAATATAAAAATTAGCTGGCCGGATGGCCCATTCTGAGCAGTGAACTAATATGTTCTTAATTTTACAGACGGATAGATAATATTGAAGATAATGACAAAAGACAGTGTTGTTCACATCAGCGACATGACTGTATTGAATAAAAAGTGTCGCTATTTGCACCAAAAAAAACACGAACTCGAGACGCAGGTGTTCAAATCTACTTAGTATGGAAGAGAAGGGATATTGTGGTGGCGGTGTCTAAAAATAACTTTTAACGACAAAATTTTGGAGGGGAGAGAAAGGTTGGTTCAAAAATCAAGTACATTTTTGTAAAAACGCAAGTAGAGACGGACAGACTAACAGATAAAAATCCATACTTGACTGAAGCATGACTGAAATGACTTTAGTGTAGGAAATTTGAAATTCAAAAAAAACCTAGGCAGTGATTGGCCACAGACAAGCATATTGTCGGCGCTTAGACGCGGATTTGGGGTCATTTCTCAATAGTTGTTCAGTGATAGACATAGAAAACGCAAGTGTGGTGATTTCCAAATGAAATAAAGAGAAATAAGTTCAGGGACGCCATACTATAGCCAGCAGCTCAGCTGAGTTTTGCTAGCATTTCTGTGTTCTTTATTCATAATCTGGTAAGACTGAAATTATTTCTTTGTATATTTTGAATACTGTTTAATGTTCGAGTGATTTGATACTGCCATATCGAAATCTAGCCTTACAAACAAGTAAGGATTTGCTCTGGACCCCCCGCCCTAGTCAGGGTCTAGGGACCAACAATATACATAAACTCCAACAAGGGTTAGGAAAGACAGATCAAGTGTTGAGAATAATGAAACATATTACCTATCCACTTTTAGGGAAGGAAACTAATATTTTTCAGAATCTATAGTCTGGGAGGACCTATCTGATGTAAAACCACCATGGTAAATGTGCTGTTTGGTCAGAGAGATCTGACCTGTCTGTATGATGTGGTTGTTGTGTCAGTGTTGTGTCCAGACGTGGGTAGAGAATAGAATTTTGACACATAGCCAATACTTTGATTGCAGAGCTGTGAGTTTCAGTCGTCAACAAGGCTGTGTCTATTCAGTTGGTGATTTACTCGAGTGTATCTGTGCAGTACGTTGTGACAGAGACCACTATTATTGCCCGCCAGCACGGAGAGTTGGGACCACCAGATTTCAGCACCAGAGCTACTTCTTCAAGATGAGTGAGCCTCTGGTCTGCTGGAAGTTCACCAACACCTTTTAGTTACTAATACCCCATAAAATTCCTGCAATTTACTGGACACTGTGTAGTCAATATAGACAGGTGTGATGAGGCCACCCCAACAGCACAAGCATTAAATATCCTCCCAAGTAGATGACTACTAGAACATTTTAATAAAACTAACTAGTCTAGTACTTATATATGTACACTCTTGCATTTATTATGTAACAGCAATGGCCAAAGCTACATTCAACAACATGAGACAGATTTTAACATCTAAACAACTAACTCACAAATTCAAAATGAGAATCAACAAATGCTAGGTACATTGTTCATTATTATATGGTGTAGAAACATGGAAAATGAACAAACAATTGCAAGAAAGAATTGAGGCCTTTGAGATTTGGATATATAGACGAATGGGGCACGTCTGCAGGAAAGAGAAGAAAACAAATAAAGAGGTCCTAGAATGAAAGAAATCAAAATCAGACAGCTAAAATATTTTGGCCATGTAAAAAGAGTTAACACTTTACTGAAAACCATAACAGACGACAGAGTTGAAAGCAAACATGCAAGAGGAAGATAGGAGTTAACATTTTACTGAAAACCATAACAGACAGCAGAGTTGAAGGCAAACATGCAAGAGGAAGGTAGTGATATGAGTGGGAAGATATCAAGAAATGGACGAGAAAGAGTCTATCAGAGTGCACCATCAAGACAAGAGACAGAAGACATTGTAGATCCATTACAGCCGACCTTCAATGTGAATATGGCACCTGACCTTCAATGTGAATATGGCACCTGACCTTCAATGTGAATATGGCACCTGACCTTCAATGTGAATATGGCACCTGACCTTCAATGTGAATATGACACCTGACCTTCAATGTGAATATGACACCTGATGATGTGATGAGCATGTATTATGTATGTGTGTGTGTGTATTTATGTATATATAAAAATATAAAAGGTAGTCCCATAGCAAATACTGCTGTTGAAGCTGAGTTAAGTGTTAGAGACTTCACTATTCTAGGTCCAGCTTGATGAGTTGGGGTGACCACTTCCCTTCCTCACTGCCTTTGCCGTCCCTAATTTAAGAGCAGAGTCAGGTACCCATTTACAAATGGGTGGACAGCAGCAAGACGATACCATGTTTATATCCTGAAACCCAGTAATGTCATTGTTTGAACCGCTTAGCCAATAGGCTCTATATACAGGGTGTCCATAAAAGATTGTACCCTTGTAGCGTTTAAAGGATAAGAGAATTATTTAGAGGAAATAATAGATCTGATGTGGAAGATTTGGCTCAAGGAATCCCTGCTGGGTTTTCCCACTTCCGAAGGGTGACGAAGAGGGTAAATTCTCCTAACTCGACAGGTCTGGAAAAGATTGTAAGGAGATATTTGGTCTCTCGCTACCGTCGTCCCCTTCTCAGTTATCTATTATTATTATTCTTTAAATTATATTATATTTTACGAGCCCCCCCTCCCTTATAAAGGAAGATAAACATAGACAATATTCAACATCTAATGGAAGGAACAAAGCGTGGGGTACAGTATATACACCCAATTGGTTTATTGCAATAAAGTGAATAGATGGTGAATGATAGTATTGTCGATGGAATTAGTGTCTGCTGTATGTATTATGTGTCTCACAATTCACGTGTTTTTCATCATGGATGACTAAACTTTGTGGCATTGATTAGGTGAGTTTCCTTTGTCGTGGACTTAGCTTTTCAGCCCCCGGCTGATAGTGAAGTGTGGTTAGTTCTCCGGTCTCCTGACGTTGCCCCGGTAGGTCTTGAATGGTTCGGATTTGCCTTCTCTGTGCTCGACTCCGTATTCTGCGCTGAGATTGGACTGTCGTGCAAGGCTCCACCATAGACTGAAGACAAATACGACGGCTCCATTAATTTTCTAGCTTTAGAAAGCAGTCTTTCCCTAAGCCGTCCCTCTGCCCGTCACCTCAGATTTTAGTCTCTAACATCATATGTCTAGAGTCTAATCTTGAATTCAAGTTTCTCCTGTCTGTCCTTTATTATATTTCTCTGCCCCAGTGGCAGTATTATAATTCTTTAGACTGATTTATCGTCAGCTTAACCCGATGAATTATTATAAATGTCAGTTAAACCCACCAAATTTATCATAGAAATGTCGGCAACAGTATTCTAGTTCTGTGCCTCTAGCCTAATCGTCATGTCATTATGATGAATTTAACAAATAATTGGACATCCGTGTTTTTAGAATTGTCTGACAACATTATCACACACTTCATGTCTGGTCGCCTCGTCATATAATTTATAATGAATATATGTCACGGTCGGTCAACATTATCGTTACTATTAATTTCCGTTAGTCTAAACGTCGGGTCGAAAATAATCAAATAATATGGAAATTAATAGCTATATATATATATATATTCCCGTTATACATTATTATGAACATGTACATATCCCGTGGGATCATAAAATATACCCGATCACATGTGGCTGGATGTGATCGTAAAACAAAAATATGAATAAAGTAAACATACCAATCTTGCGTCGATTTTGCAATGTACTACACATTTCATCACATTATATTCTAGCGAGATTTCACTTACCTACTCAAAGATGGACGCTAACCCGCAATTAGACACGTGGCTTCAGTGCTTTTAATGCGAGAATTCGCCGATAATTGGGTTAGACCTAGCTGTCTCAAGGGTTCCGGGCAAGTGAAGATTGCTCGTGTTTGGCGCACTTTTAGCGGGACATTTCCGCTTGGACACGTGATCCATAGCGTGCATCATGTGACATTAGCGTCAAATAAACGCTCCAATCAATAGCGTTAAAAGTCACGTGGGGTCTTCCTAAAGTGGCATAAACTGGTTTTATCAGCTTAAGCAGTCTTAAATTAAAACAGGTTCCTAGCTACCGAGGTCATTGGTCAACAATGACGTCGTATCTAAAAATAGCGAGGAGAAAATACTGAATGCTAGGAGAATTTCCGCCAGTGACAATTCCCGGGACTTTGCGATCATGCATTGAGGATGAGAAAAAAAACGATGTCCGTAAATAATAAAAAAAATGAAGAGAAGATTGGGCAAGTTGTCACACAAGCCCCTCCTCAAGTTTGACGTTCCGTCCAACTCCTCTTGTCCTGTCTTCCTCTTCTTTTCCAGTTTCTCATATCTCCTCGGTTGCGTCCGGATGTCTGCTCAAAAAATCTGCCCCTACGTTGTTCTTCCCAGGTATGTATTCTATGTGAAATGAATATGGCTGCAACAGTAGTGACCATCTCATAAGCCGGGCATTAAGGTTCTTCGACGCTGCAAGAAATATCAACGGTTGGTGATCACACTGCACCGTGAACTTTTTCCCGTATAAATATGGTTGAAACTTCTGCACAGCCCATATTAGCGACAGACATTCTCGTTCGATGGTAGAGTAGTTCTGTTCAGCAGGGTTCAATTTCCTACTAGCATATGCGATGGGGAATAGAGTTGCAGAAGGTCTATCACTAGGCTGCAGGAGAGTGGCTCCTATCCCTATATTGCTAGCATCTGTTCGCAGCGTAAAGTTCAGAGTTAAGTCAGGCAGTCGCAGAATTGGCCTAGCTGTGAGTTTCTCCTTCAGCAGCGTGTAGGCATTTTCGCACTCCGCTGTCCAGGTTACTTTGTCCGGGTTCCCATTCTTGGTTAATGCGGTCAATGGCGCACTCAGGGTATTAAAATCTTTAATATATCTCTGGTAGAAGCCACATAGAGACACAAATGACCTTACATCCTTTTTAGTCTGGGGTCGTGGGGCCCGCTGTAACTTCTCAATATTACGCGCATCTGGGAACATGCATCCATGCGAGATAGTGTGTCCCAGGAATTCTAGTTGCTCGCAGGCAATTTGACATTTTGTAGGGCGAGCGGTGAGTCCTGTTTCTCTAAGTCTTTCGAAGAGTAGGGAAACTGCGTCCAGGTGCTCCTCAAAGGTGTTCGTGGCAATAAGTATGTCGTCCATGAAATTACTTATCCCAGGGTGGTTCAGGGGTTCCAGTAGCTTCCTCATCATACGAGTAAAGACGCTTGGGGCGTTGCTTAGCCCAAATGGCAATACATTAAACTCGTAATGGCCTTCAGAAGTACTAAATGCTAACATATGTCGAATTTCCTCTTTTACCGGGATCTGGTAGTACCCTTTGCTAAGGTCTATCTTCGAAAAGTATCGTGCTCTACTCAGCTTGGTGAAAAGCTGATTCTGATCCGGTAAGGGCTCCGCTTGAAATTCCGTTACAGCGTTGAGCCTTCGGTAGTCTATGCAGAGGCGATGTTCTCCTGTGGATTTTCTAAGCAACACTACACTCGCACTATAAGGCGACTCTGATTTTGAGATAATATTTTCCTTAAGCAGGTACTCGATTTCCTCACTCAATGCCTTTGCTTTAGCATAAGGAACAGGATAGTTCTTAACTCGTACCGGGGCGAGGTCTGTTAGCTTCATATCAAATTCTATCAGGTTGGTCATGCCAGGTTTATCCGTGAGTGTACTAGGGTGTTTTCTCAACAACTGTTGAACCCGTGCCTGCTGATCCTCCGTTAAAGTTGAACTAATCTGAACATCTTGATGAGTTTCGCACTGACGAAGAGGGTATTCACAGGAGGTCAGGGGTTCTGCCTCAGTTTCCGTCGCAATAGCCAGTGTCAGGAAATGTGCTGGTTCTGCACCTGGTCTTTCATAATATCGCTTCAGCAGGTTTATGTGGTAAATTTTCTGCTTCCCCTTTATGGCAATCTTGTAATTGGTGCGCGACATTTTCTCAACAATTTTATATGGACCTCTCCACCCGATTTGCAATTTATTATTGCTACTGGGCAGGAGTAATAATACCTGTTCTCCTACTTCTAGCTCCCTATCCTTCGCAGTGCGGTTGTAGTAACGCGCATGTTTACGACGGGCACGGCGTACATTTTCCTTTGCCAGTTCCCATCCTGTTTTAAGGCGTTGGGTCAACTCCTTCACGTATTGGGATGCAGAGGTGACCGTCTCATCAGCTTTATCATCTGTCCAAGTACGTAACAGTGCCTCTAAAGGTCCTTTTATAGGTCTACCAAACAGCAATGTGGCAGGAGGCATCCCAGTAGAATTGTGGGGTACTTCGCGGTAAGCAAATAGTGCTGCGGGTAAGTATTGATCCCAGCTCTCTGGTTTTTCCTGCGCAAGTTTCCGAAGGATGGAAATAAGGGTCCCGTTAAACCGCTCCACCTGGCCATTTGCCTGGGGGTGGTAGGGAGAGGTGTGGATATGTCGGGCCTGAAATATCCTAAACACTTCCTCGGTGAGTTTTCCTCGGAATTGGGAACCATTATCTGTCAGGATCTGTGACGGAAACCCTAGCCGAGTAAATATGGTGAGCAGAGCCTCAGCAACATGCTTAGAATCACAGGCGGGCATAGCAATTGCCTCTGCCCACATGGAGCAACAATCCACTAACGTGAGTATATAACTGTTTCTCTTTTTGCTACGAGTAAGTGGACCCACAATATCCACCGCTACTCGTTCGAAGGGTGTGCCCAAGATTGGCATTTCTCCCAGAGTGGCTGGGGCCGTCCAGTGTTTCGGCGCTGTCCTCTGGCACTGCGGGCATGATTTCACATATCTCTGGATATCGGCGTTGATACCTGGCCAATAATAATGACATGAAATACGCTGAATCGTGGCACTTATGCCCATGTGGCCACTAAACGGAAGGGCATGGCCCATTTCTAGGACCTGGGCTCGGTATGCTGATGGAACCACAAGTTGCCCATGTTCCTGTCCTCCATTTCCTGCTTTCCGATGCAACAGCCCATTTTTCTTGTAGAAGTCTCCCTTTTGGAGAGGAGTGTGCGCTCTCGGTAGTTTTTTGTAGCAGGGTGCTAGAGATTGATCCTCCGTTTGTGCCTTTTTTAATTCCTCAGGAAGGATGTTGGGTGGGGATTCCAACTCCGTATTCCGTTTGGCCTGTCCTCTAGTGGTGACAGCCGCCACAACCAGAGGGTGAATGGGTTCTCCCAAGAACACATACCTACACCCTAAGATCAAGGGATAAATAGGGTCGTCCAAGATCGCTGCACGGATTTCCCCAGTCACATATTTTGATTTGACCTTAATCTTGGCTATGGCCAAACGCATAGGTGCTGCACTTTTAGTAGGTCCTTGTATTTCTATAGTGTCTTCTGTCATCTGGTCAGGCTTGACTAGGGATGCACAGACAACTGCGTCGAATGCAAGGCCTGTATCATAAAGGCAGGTCACCTCTTGGTCATTTACGAGGACTGTCTCAACGACCGGGGGATGTCGGGGTTTGTCCAGAGGTTCTTCCGGTCCATTTCCCCTGCGGCACTTTTACGTAAGCAGGCAGCATGATGAGGTGGGTTTTTCCGGTTGCACTCCTGCGTATTGTGGGTGATGGTTCTACAGTGCTTACACCATTTTTCCCCTTGCCTCTGCTGCTGGAAATTAGATCTCTGAGTAGTCTTGTAGTCTGGCTTGTCATGCTTTTTGAAGTTAGTATACGGTGGTTTCACTTGGGGGTCCATGTGTGACTGAGCTGTCTGTCTAGGTACGTAATCTGGTTGTTTCCGTCTGGGTGGTGGATTCTCTGATAGTGCTGCCTGATATCGTTCCGCTAACTGGACTATGGATTCTAAAGTGCTGGCCCCATTCTCTGTCAGGAATCTTCTCATGTCGGAAGTCATGGTGTCCTTCAGTTGTTCGATCATGACCATTTCCTTCAGGCCTTCCCAATCATGAGTAAAATTCCCTAGGGCACCCCACTTCTCCACGTAGGAATCCAGTCTCGCAGCAAACTGAGCAAAGTTCTCTCCGATCCCTTCCCTCCTAGAGTTACGGAACCTCTTCCTATAGGCGTCAGCATGTAGCTCATAACGAACCAATAGTGCCTTTTTCAAAGAGTCGTAGTCATCCTGTAAACCTGGAGGAAGCTTGCTATACACGTCATAAGCAGTTCCTCTAAGCCCTTGCGACAGTTTCAGGTTCCATTTGCTCTTCTCCAAACCAAACGTGGTGGCAAACTTCTCAAATTTGTCGAGATACCTATCGATCGAGTCGGCTTGTTCCGAGAAAGCTTCAAATGGAAACGTCAAAGGTCCCAAAGTTGACATGAGTGAGGATGGCAAAGGTCCGGTGCCCCCTGCGTGCAAGGAAGGCATATCATCTGACCGTGGCGATAGGTTGCCTGAGGAGGTAGATGCGGTCGCACCGGCTACTGGTTCAACTCTTTGAGCTTGTCCCTGCATCTCTAACTGCTTCATCTTCAATGCATGCTCGCGTTCATCTCTCTCGCTTCTTTCTCTAGCGTCTACAGCTTTTATCCTCTCATCTATTTCTGCTAACTTTATTCGCTCTTCTCTTTCAGCTTTCGCTGTTTCTCGAGCGTAATACTTATCAGTCTCGACACTGACATAATTTGCAAGGTCCACCCCACTATAACCTAGATCTCGACCGGCCTCCCCTAGTGCTGCCTTAAGCTTAACTATTTCAGCCATCTTTTGCAGTTAAAGTCCACACTGAGTAAGCTAGTGCTACCTTCCAATAGTATTTCTAGCAACAAGTAAATACTAATTATTTATCCGACTGCTGTAGAATGAAATTACTACAGTTATGGAGACTTAAGGTCTGTAATTCAATGAAATACAAAATCAAGAACTAACTTAATTAAACACAACATATATAAAGGGATTCACCAATCAATGCCTGAATTTCTAGAAAAAATGTTTTCTGTCTTTCTAGAGCTCACTGTGTGAAAATACATGTGTTAAAATGGTATACTGTAATGACTGAATGGATGATACTATCCCAGAGGTATGATAAAATACATAAGTTCAAATCCCGGACCGAGACACCAGTGTCACGTAGCGTTTAAAGGATAAGAGAATTATTTAGAGGAAATAATAGATCTGATGTGGAAGATTTGGCTCAAGGAATCCCTGCTGGGTTTTCCCACTTCCGAAGGGTGACGAAGAGGGTAAATTCTCCTAACTCGACAGGTCTGGAAAAGATTGTAAGGAGATATTTGGTCTCTCGCTACCGTCGTCCCCTTCTCAGTTATCTATTATTATTATTCTTTAAATTATATTATATTTTACGAGCCCCCCCCTCCCTTATAAAGGAAGATAAACATAGACAATATTCAACATCTAATGGAAGGAACAAAGCGTGGGGTACAGTATATACACCCAATTGGTTTATTGCAATAAAGTGAATAGATGGTGAATGATAGTATTGTCGATGGAATTAGTGTCTGCTGTATGTATTATGTGTCTCACAATTCACGTGTTTTTCATCATGGATGACTAAACTTTGTGGCATTGATTAGGTGAGTTTCCTTTGTCGTGGACTTAGCTTTTCAGCCCCTGGCTGATAGTGAAGTGTGGTTAGTTCTCCGGTCTCCTGACGTTGCCCCGGTAGGTCTTGAATGGTTCGGATTTGCCTTCTCTGTGCTCGACTCCGTATTCTGCGCTGAGATTGGACTGTCGTGCAAGGCTCCACCATAGACTGAAGACAAATACGACGGCTCCATTAATTTTCTAGCTTTAGAAAGCAGTCTTTCCCTAAGCCGTCCCTCTGCCCGTCACCTCAGATTTTAGTCTCTAACATCATATGTCTAGAGTCTAATCTTGAATTCAAGTTTCTCCTGTCTGTCCTTTATTATATTTCTCTGCCCCAGTGGCAGTATTATAATTCTTTAGACTGATTTATCGTCAGCTTAACCCGATGAATTATTATAAATGTCAGTTAAACCCACCAAATTTATCATAGAAATGTCGGCAACAGTATTCTAGTTCTGTGCCTCTAGCCTAATCGTCATGTCATTATGATGAATTTAACAAATAATTGGACATCCGTGTTTTTAGAATTGTCTGACAACATTATCACACACTTCATGTCTGGTCGCCTCGTCATATAATTTATAATGAATATATGTCACGGTCGGTCAACATTATCGTTACTATTAATTTCCGTTAGTCTAAACGTCGGGTCGAAAATAATCAAATAATATGGAAATTAATAGCTATATATATATATATTCCCGTTATACATTATTATGAACATGTACATATCCCGTGGGATCATAAAATATACCCGATCACATGTGGCTGGATGTGATCGTAAAACAAAAATATGAATAAAGTAAACATACCAATCTTGCGTCGATTTTGCAATGTACTACACATTTCATCACATTATATTCTAGCGAGATTTCACTTACCTACTCAAAGATGGACGCTAACCCGCAATTAGACACGTGGCTTCAGTGCTTTTAATGCGAGAATTCGCCGATAATTGGGTTAGACCTAGCTGTCTCAAGGGTTCCGGGCAAGTGAAGATTGCTCGTGTTTGGCGCACTTTTAGCGGGACATTTCCGCTTGGACACGTGATCCATAGCGTGCATCATGTGACATTAGCGTCAAATAAACGCTCCAATCAATAGCGTTAAAAGTCACGTGGGGTCTTCCTAAAGTGGCATAAACTGGTTTTATCAGCTTAAGCAGTCTTAAATTAAAACAGGTTCCTAGCTACCGAGGTCATTGGTCAACAATGACGTCGTATCTAAAAATAGCGAGGAGAAAATACTGAATACTAGGAGAATTTCCGCCAGTGACAATTCCCGGGACTTTGCGATCATGCATTGAGGATGAGAAAAAAAACGATGTCCGTAAATAATAAAAAAATGAAGAGAAGATTGGGCAAGTTGTCACATATGTATATATACACTAACAATATATATATATATATATATGTGTGTGTGTATGTATGTATATACAGTAAGTGTTGCGTGCATATTTTGACGCACATATTACAAAAATCGATATGGCTATTTAATATGGAAAAGATATAGACATTCATTCATTTGTGTATGAAAATGCTGTCTATGGGGAAAGCGAGATAATCCATGTTTGATTCACACTTTTGATTATAGGAGTAATCGTTCTTGATATTGATCCGGTGCACGGATATTGCTCTTATATCTGTACTTATTTTTTAGGGCCAGAAAATAGATTAATTTGCTTATTATGTTTATGGCCTGAATTCATATGTATTACATATTATTAGTACAAGTAGAATCAGTCCTATATTGAATATTTTGGATGGGTAGGCGGGACTAGATTCTTGTTATTCCGCTCTAGCGGAAGTATGAGTTGTCTTGACAAGTCGTGATGAGTTCCGATGTACCGTGATAATGGCGGGTACGCATTTTTTCAAAGGGCTGGTAGATTCTTAAGGAAAAATGATTTATGAAGTGGTTTTTCTTCTTCTTCTTCTTCTTGCGATCGCATCTTTGATGATTACACCGTCAGACGAGTTCTCATGATGAATTCGACTGTTGTTTGAAGTTCCTCTTTAACTCCATATAGCTTTGAGTTTAGTGTTGAGTCATTGGGCCAGTATATCTTTCTTAACTGGTCATACAGAGGACAGTCCTGTAGAACATGCTCAGCAGTTTGTTCGTTTAATCCACATGTGCACAGTGGTGTTTTTCTTCTAAAGGAGATGGTATCTCTACTAGAGTTTGTGTTAGAAACTCTCCTAAGGTACGGTACAATGTATAATTCGGACTCCATGTATTGCCAGACCCTATTTTGATGATCTCATGTCGGTTAGACCTAGATGGAACATTGTGCTTCGTATCGCTAGGGTCGTGTTTTGTATCGACGAAGATGACAGGCTTTCCTACAGCGGTTATGGCTACCGTAGAGCTGTATGGAAACATTTATGAAATGATTTATATGCCCATTATAAATTAACTTTGGCTTATATTCACCTTCCTACGAGTGAGTGAGTGACAACTCAGGGAGGCGGCCATGTTATATTTCTGTCATCATATGTTTTGATCACTGCCAAGAGAACAGATTACATATCCTATTATCGGACAGTGGCAAGGAGATCTCAATCTTGATAGGAACCCCCTTTTCGTGGTTTCTTAACCTGTAGCACGCTGCAGGCGAGATATCTCGCCTTGCGGCTGTCATCGTTTCTAGCACATGACTTGTGTACACGTGATTTTCAGCCCCGGATGTTAAGTAGTAATTTTAATTGCAAGAGAGTTAGCTTCCGTTTCCGATCTTAAAAAAGTGATGGGTGTATCTGCGTTTATTTTTTGTAAATTTTTTAAATCGAAATGAATCGGCATCAGATTTTCGGCCATTTTGCTCTAATTTTATTGTATTCTGACGCCATGCGGTGGGGATGAAATTTTTGTCTTTATAAGCGCTGAAATCGGTTCTCAGAATATGTTTGATGGCTGAGATGGAAACGAAAGTAAAATGGCCTTTCAAGTATGTATAATTTTCGGGGTTAGGATTAGGAATATCGGAAAAAAATAGGATTACGGCCGAATGTCACGGCTGGCTAGGGAGTTTGTTGCTTTGCTACTGATGATGGGTGTAACGAAAAGATCGTCATTTGATTTGTATTGCTCTATTGGTCAAATGACTTTCATTGAGATGCAAGGGATATGGACTCTTCGTTCGTTGGTCATTTTTTTAATTTTTTTTTTTTAATTTTAAAATTAAAAAAAAATTTTTTTTTTATTTTTTTAAAATTTTTTTCGTTTTTTTTCATCTTTCCTTTCCTCTCTTCCTATCACATCTAACATGTACACAAACAAATTTTATATCATCAGATTCACCATTCATTTATTTACATAAATTCCAAAAATGATAGCAATTGACCAAGAAACACAAAAACTATAGACATTACAAGTCGCCCACTATAAAAACGGGGGGTTGTGAAAAAGAATGCAGCGTGCTTAAAGGATAATATATTACAAACTATGGACGTCAAGCAACTTTAGTTATTTACCGATCCGCCTTCACTGACGCGTTTAGTCAGATAGGGGATGCAGCCATAATGTATCATGACATTGAACTTTTGATGTACTACCCATTATTTACGAATGTGTCATGACTTTGGATCTGCTATGTATGCCTACAAATTGATGTGTCAACATACCCATGATGTACTCGTTATGTCCCAGTGTGTACGTCTGAATAAATTGTGTAAACAAAGATTCCAGCAGTCTGCATTGGTGCCTTGTAGACACAAGTGTATGAGTGATTAGATTGGTCAGAACACGAACAGTACACCATTCGCGTTAATCACACTCTACACTTCTACTCCATACATACACCATCCTGCGTCGGTTGAAGTGACCAAGTTTAGGGCCTGCTTCCCCTGGAGCCTTAGAGGGAAACTACTATTTACAGCTGCCTTTGCCTTCCCTAACTCAGGACTAGGGTGAGTTACCCATTTACAGCTGGGTAAACTGGAGCATGCCTGATCTCAACAACTCTGTACACTTCTTTACAGATTGACACCTTACAGAGCGTGCGAGGTGAAACAAACTTTACAGTGGTGAGCCAGATTCCTGGGTCCAGCCTACGCAGTTTTGTGTTGAGAATCACAGTTTACAGTTGAAAGAACATTTGTTTGACCACATAAACACCAGTAGGACAGCTATACAGTCGATGTCAGCTTGACCTGTATTACCGATAGGATGCTGTATCTAGGTCAGCGCTTGTTGACAGTTTTTCGCTGTACAGACGGTATTACACAGGACAGTTGTATCAAGTGTAGAAAATATCTGGAGCAGTATTGTTGACATTTCTCAACGTACAGAAGAATCACAGTGTTGTTGAACATAAAGTGCATATTTCATCGTTGGATCTTCATATGCTCAACAAAAAAATTGAACTGTGTAATAGTTTAAAATTGAATCTATTACTCAATAAAGTGGCAAGTTATTAGTATTAAAATAAACTGTGCCTGCTTTACAACACTATACCTGCAACACATTCCATTCATGATATAAATTATATTGTATGCTATTTATGTTTACATGTTATTTGTTAATATGTGTAGGTGTTTATATGTTGCGGGCCTGGATGGGAGGTGACTAGAACAGGAAATACCGAGTGATATTGGTCTTGTTCTGGCGTTCTATAGGGAGCAATTTCTTAATTGAAATTTGCATGCAACATAGTTTGCAAATATTTGGTTAGTTGTGACGACTGTTTCATATTTGTATTTGTAACATTTTTTCTGTTCTTTATTTTTGTTTGATTTGTTTGTGTAATTGTAGGTCTCATCTTTCCTTTCATTTCAGTTCTTTACACCCTTATGTTTATACACTGTGGCGTTATTTGTCTTGTTATCTTATTGCAGTTATCATCATGGTTTCTGTGATCATTTTTTTCATTTCTCCTATTTAATTTAATTTGATCTCTGCAAATGTGTTCATATTGTCTTTTCTTGTTTGTCCTTTGTAATGTCTTTAGTTGACATATGACATAGGAGTTATAGTGGTATACACTGATAGTATAGTACAGATCAGTACTTTATGATTATTTTCCACAGGTACCCAAGTGATCTTTGATTACATTGAGGTATACAAGACCTTTGTAAGGCTTGTCTCCCACAGTATTTGAGATACAGTTATTGTTGTCTACAGGTACTCAAGTTATCATTGGTTATTATAAACCATACAAGGTTGCACTAAGACTAAGTCTATGGTATAGACTTGTCTCCCATTAAAGTGAAATAGGGTAGTTTATTTACTTTTTCAGGTTTCTGATTTAAGAAGACAAGATGTCTACATTAGATTATTTTATTGCACAAGGAAAATCCCTTGATAAAACTGGGAAAGACTTAGAACAATGGACTGTTGCTCAATATGACAAAGCATTAGCTGCTGAAGAGAGAAAAGCTGCTGCTGCTACTGAGGAAAGAAAAGCTGCTGCTGAGGAAAAAAAAGCTGCAACTGAGGAGAGAAAACTTCAAATAGAAGAGAAAAAATTAGAAGCTGCTGCTGCTGCTGAAGAGAGAAAAGCTCTGGCTGAAGAAAAAAGATTAGAAAAAGAAGCTGATACTGCTGCTGAACTAAAGAAATTGCAGATGCAAGTGGAGGAAAGGAGATTTGATGCAGAACAGAAGAAATTGGAAGCTGCTGCTGCTGCAGAACAGAAAAAATTAGAAGTTGCTGCTGCTGCAGAACAGAAAAAATTAGAAGCGGCTGCAGAACAGAAAAGATTAGATAGAGAGGCAGAAGAGAGAAAAGCAATAAGAGAACATGAGTTTGAATTAGAGAAATTAAAATTGACATGTATGAGTAATGTTAATCAGGCATCTGGTGGTAATGGTAAACCCTTTGTGTACAAGGTCAAGGTACCAGCGTTAAACTCTGCCAGTGATGATATAGCATTTTGGCTTGATAGATTTGAACGTGCTTGTCGAGCTCATAATGTTGACAAATCACAGTATGTGAATCAGTTGTCTGAAAATCTAAAAGGGGACTCTCTGAGTAAGTTATATTTTGTTGAAGAGGCCGACAAGGATAATTATGATGCTGTTAGGGCAGCTTTGATAAAGAGATATCAGCTGTCTGAGGAAGGTTATCGTCTTTTGTTTAAAACAATGAGACCTGAGGTAGGTGTAGAATTCTCAGAATTCATCTCAAAAGCACGAATTACACTTTCACGATGGATTGAATTATCCAAAACAGAGAAAACATTTGATGGTCTTACGGATTTATTGCTAAGAGACAAGGTCATGTCTTCTGTAAATAAATCATTCCTAGAGTTCTTACATGAGCGTAAACCTAGTACATTAAAGCAAATGGAAGAATATTGTGACCAGTATGCCACGGCACACCCTGACATGATTCTTAGTAACTCTAACATTAAAGAGAGTATGCCAGTTGCTTCGGCAACAGAATATAATCAGAATTACTCACACAAATTCCAAGGAGCTAAAAATAAATTTGATAAAAAGGTTAATTGGAACAAGTATCAAAACCAAGATAACCACTCAAATCAGAGTTCTTCTTTGAAGAACTGGAATCGGGCTGATAGTCCTCGACACGAGAGGGGTACCCATAATGTTAGACATTCTCGGAAAGGGAGTAGCTATAGGAACTACCCAAGTGCTTCATGGAGAGAAAAGAACCTATATTACAGGGATACTCAGTATAATGAGCGTGATGATTATGATCATGAATATTATGATTCAAACCCAAATAGGGGTTATAAAAGGGGAAATAATAATTATAGAGACAATTATAACCGAGGTAGATCACAACACAAAAGACATGGTAAATCGTATTACCAGGCTAACTCTGCACAACAGGAGTTCCACGACACGGATAATCAGAATAATGATAAAAAAGACTCCAATAGTGTAGCAAATTCCGCTTTCGATTTTGCTAGAGCATTTCAGTGTTCGCAATGCAAAACATTATTCGATCCAACCACAGTTTCTACTTTAAGCTGCGGTCACCTGCTTCCCGCGCTCCATGCGTCAATCGCGCATAATGGAAGGGGTGCTCTTGTCTTTAATAGGGGCCTAATAGATAGTACTCCGGTATCAATTCTTTTCAATTCGGGGTGCACTACCATCGGAGTGAGGCAATCACTCGTAAATCCTTCTCGAGCTACAGGCAATATAGTCAAATGTGTAACATTTGGTGGCACATTGGAGAAGTACTCCACTGCCATTATCAATATTGCTACGCCTTTCTTTACAGGAGAGGTGCAAGCATGTCTCTTGCCGAATCCGATCGCTGATCTTATCATCGGTCGCATTCATGGAGTGAAAGAATGCACTCCACAGCAAATTTCTAATTGGGAAAATGTTAATATGCAATCTGCTAATGCAGTAATCACTAGGGCTCAAGCTCTTAATATGCCACAATCTTCACATTCTGAAGATAATGATGCGCAGATCCAAGATGATCCCTTGGAGATTTCCCATGATTCCTTTATCAAACAGCAGGAAGATGATCCTACTCTAAAGAAATTCTTTACTCTGGCAACAAAAGGTGATCCGAATAAGGATACAAATCGTAAATCTTGGATTATGATGAGGAATGGCGTACTTGTACGTATGGTACAAGAGTCCGCTAAGTCCATTCATTCTCAAATCCTTGTGCCTAAAAATATGAGAGTTAAAATCTTACAGCACGCTCATGATTCGCAGTGTGCTGGACATATGGATTTTTCCCGTACTAAAGCTAGAGTTCTTCAATCTTTCTTTTGGCCTGCTGTGAATAAGGACATACAAATCTATTGTCGATCTTGTAAAGTATGTCAAGAGATTAAATCCAGAGGTCCACGCCATGATGCACCTATTCAGGCTGCAGACATTCCCATTCGACCATTTCAAAAAATGGCGATAGACATCATTGGTCCATTTAAGATAAAGTCTGCTAGAGGACACCAATTTATTTTGACGTGTGTTGATATGTGCACACGTTGGCCGGAGGCTGTTCCTCTAAAGAGCATAACTACTGCTGATGTCGCAGATGCTCTTTGGTTAATATTTTCTCGTCTGGGGTTTCCAGCAGAAATATTATCCGACCATGGTACCCAACTCATATCGGATACCATGTCTCAAGTAATGTCGACTCTTAAGATAGAGAGATCGCTGAGTAGTATTTATCATCCTATGTCCAATGGGATGGTGGAACGTTTGAATAGAACTCTGAAAAACCTACTAGGTAAGATAACAGAAGATCATCCTCAGGATTGGGATAGGGTTTTACCCGCGGCTCTCTTTGCATATAGAGAGGTCGCCAACGAACATACAGGATTTTCTCCCTTTGAGCTTGTCTTTGGTGCGAAACCGCGAGGTCCTATGTCCTTACTTCATGATCTTATAACTGCTGATAATATTGTCGATGACACAAAATCCTCTTATGAATATGTCATCGCACTTAGACAAGATTATTGAAGCATGCAAATTGGCAACTGCTTCTTCTGAATTTGCGAAACAGAAGGCAAGGGAATTTGCCAATAAAAAGAGATGTTTGCGACAACTTTGTCCAGGTGACAAAGCATTTGTCTTGCTACCTTGTAGGGAAAATAGACTTCTTATTTCTTGGAAAGGTCCGTACGATATAATATCAAAAGTTTCCGATGTTGACTATATCGTCGATATTGACGGGAAGCGTAAAACCTTCCACATCAACATGCTCACGGAATTCCATGAACGTCCTGATTATTTACAACCTGTTTTCCAGGCAACGGACGATTTTCCAGTCCAACATGGACAATACTCATCTCTGTCAGTAATACAGGATGAGGAAACGAGTTTCTCGGATGTAAATTTACCTTTTCCAATGATTCCTCTTCACTCTAATGAATCATGGAAAGATGTTGCAATTTCTCCAGAATTATCTCCAGGAGAGCAGAAACAAGTTTCTACTATGTTAGAACAATTTCAGGATGTCCTTACTGACATTCCTGGTCAAACTGATGTCATTCAACATGACATTATTCTTACTGACCATAGTCCTATAAGAGTCAGACCGTATCCTATCCCGATACATTTTCAAGCACAGGTAGAGAAAGAGTTAGATGAGATGATAGAGTTAAAAATTATTGAACCATCCACATCAGCATATTCTTCGCCGATGGTTATTGTACGAAAAAAAGACAATAACATACGTCTTTGCGTGGATTATCGCAAATTGAATCAAGTGACTAAATTTGATGCTGAACCCATTGTAACCGCTTATTTTAGCAGTAACCTCTTCTGTATTGGTTCCAACTTGACTGTAAACCACCAACTGATACAAACTAGATTTGCTGATGGTTCTGTCTGAATGTTATATGCATAACGTTAGTGTTATTAAGTCTTTGAAACCACCGCTGATAACGGCGCTAAGTCTAAATGTTATAGTCTGTTTACACCCACTGTTGCGAGTGTAGTGGTTTGGTCTATATCATCGCCACACAGGCTAATTCAATATATGTGTGCTGCTGTCCTGTCACTGTGTCTGGAATGTTGACCTGGGTGTGTGTTGATATGTTCGCACACCACAGTACGTACATAAGAGTACATTCAGGAGTCAAAAAGGGTTGCAAACGACTGGAGCAGTTCGATACTGTTTATTCCGTTACAACACAGACACGATGACATAAATGACACACACTCGACAGCAAAACACGAATCATATAATTTCCACATTGCATTAAATATATATATAATACGGCCTGTCCACATTCTGGCCTAAACAGTACTTCAATACTCAATAAAGCCTGCACCACACGGCAGCTATAATAATGTTCATATGGCCTAAACAGTACTTCAATACTCAATAAAGCCTGCAACACACGGCAGCTATAATAATCTTCATATGGCCTAAACAGTACTTCATTACTCCATAAAGCCTGCAACACACGGCAGCTATAATAATCTTCATATGGCCTAAACAGTACTTCATTACTCCATAAAGCCTGCAACACACGGCAGCTATAATAATCTTCATATGGCCTAAACAAATCTTCAATACTCAATAAAGCATGCTCACCCGGCAGCTATAATAATCTTCATATGGCCTAAACAGTACTCCAATTCTCAATAAAGCCTGCATCACACGGCAGCTATAATAATGTTCATATGGCCTAAACAAATCTTCATTACACAATAAAGCATGCTCACCCGGCAGCTATAATAATCTTCATATGGCCTAAACAGTACTCCAATTCTCAATAAAGCCTGCATCACACGGCAGCTATAATAATGTTCATATGACCTAAACAAATCTTTATTGCAGTGTATCACATAGGCTGTACACACAGCGAAATATATAAGTCGACATTTTCTCAAATCATACGTAGGCATACATTATCCAAAAACACTGGGACTCGACCTACACGGTCCACGCCCGAAACACAACTCCCTAAATCACACACTAGTCCCGCCAAAAAACCCGTCACGAGATTCGGTTGTCTTGAACACCGTTCTCGATAACACATGCAGACTAGCAAGCTATTCACATGACTCAAAACAGTACAGAATAAATACATTAAACAGCGTTCACACGCTTATCTGTACTCTGTCACCCGAAAAATAGGAAAAGATAATTCTATCCTAAAGTCAAACAAGTATCCGCTTAATCAAGCGTTGCAACTCGAAATTTAATTTGTCTAAAAAACCATTCTAAAGATTACTTCCCCTTCCATAAGTTCCACTTGCAACACCCATGCCTTTACTAGAAGAGCTACTTACGAGACTATCGAATTCTCATTTCTTTACTAAACTCGATTTGTCTAAGGGATATTGGCAAGTTCCATTATCCGAACACGCCAAACCGTTTACTGCTTTTTCGACGCCTAGGGGTCTATTCCAATGGAATTTCATGCCTTTCGGTCTTATGAACGCCCCTGCAACATTCGTACGCATGATGCGTCGAATCCTATCTCATCGCTCAGATGTCATTGCGTATCTTGATGACATCTGCCTTTTCAGTGATACTTGGAACGATCACTATAATGGGATAAATGAACTATTGTCTATCTTACGCGAGCATAACCTGACAGCGAAACCATCGAAAGCATGTATTGGTTTTAGCGAAATATCTTTCTTAGGACACCGTGTTGGTCATGGGTTCCTAAAAACAGAAGACCATAATACAAGTAAGATACTTAACATTTCTATTCCTAAGACTAAAAAGCAAGTGCGAAGTCTCTTAGGTCTAATACAATTTTATGGACGATTCATTCCGAATCTGTCCTCCATTATGTCACCTTTTTCTTCCTTGCTAAAGAAAGGGTCTCCTAATGTAGTCCATTGGACTCAAGAATGTCAATCCTCTTTGGATAAGGTTAAAACTATGTTTTCTACTTTACCTATCCTAGTATTGCCTTCTAAGGATAAGACATTTATTCTTCGTAGTGACGCTTCATCCACCGGGATTGGAGCAGCACTAATGCAAGAGTACTCTGGAACTCTGCATCCTGTGATGTATATTTCTCGTAAATTAAATGCCGCAGAGAAGAACTACTCGGTCCTAGACCGTGAATTATTGGCTATGGTTTGGTCAATCCTTAAACTGCAAAGATTTCTTCTGGGCGCGCATTTCATTGTGGAAACTGACCAGAAAGCTCTTACAGCTATTCAGAGTAAAAATCTGAAGAGCGCGAGATCAACGCGATACGCGATTGCTCTACAGCCATTTCATTTTTCGGTGCGAGCTATCCGTGGGTCAGAAAATGTGATGGCAGATATTTTGTCTAGATGCCCACATGATTCATAACTGTTATACAACTTTGATACAGTTGTTTCTATGTTGAAATGTGTACACATATGTAATATATCATATATTGATTGTAACACTACTTAGCGGTTCATTGATATTTATTCACCGCTGATCTTTCAATGTTTTTCGTCTTTGATGATCATGATGTTAAGATATCTTAGATGAAATTTATGTATAAACTAATGTGGAAATTGTGTCATTGCTAATATTGTAGTATGCGTTGGTGACACCTCTCTGGAAATATTAATACTTAGAGAAGTACCTTCTCTAAGGTCATAAAACTTATGCTTACCATCTGCGCATTGTTATTGGTGCGTTGTGAGCCTATTGTATGTTGCTCCTAGATGTATTTCAAAAAAAAAAAAAGTACCATTTTTTTTCCCCGAGGGGTGTGGTAATCTGTTGCGTGCATATTTTGACGCACATATTACAAAAATCGATATGGCTATTTAATATGGAAAAGATATAGACATTCATTCATTTGTGTATGAAAATGCTGTCTATGGGGAAAGCGAGATAATCCATGTTTGATTCACACTTTTGATTATAGGAGTAATCGTTCTTGATATTGATCCGGCGCACGGATATTGCTCTTATATCTGTACTTATTTTTTAGGGCCAGAAAATAGATTAATTTGCTTATTATGTTTATGGCCTGAATTCATATGTATTACATATTATTAGTACAAGTAGAATCAGTCCTATATTGAATATTTTGGATGGGTAGGCGGGACTAGATTCTTGTTATTCCGCTCTAGCGGAAGTATGAGTTGTCTTGACAAGTCGTGATGAGTTCCGATGTACCGTGATAATGGCGGGTACGCATTTTTTCAAAGGGCTGGTAGATTCTTAAGGAAATATGATTTATGAAGTGGTTTTCTTCTAAAGGAGATGGTATCTCTACTAGAGTTTGTGTTAGAGACTCTCCTAAGGTACGGTACAATGTATAATTCGGACTCCATGTATTGCCAGACCCTATTTTGATGATCTCATGTCGGTTAGACCTAGATGGAACATTGTGCTTCGTATCGCTAGGGTCGTGTTTTGTATCGACGAAGATGACAGGCTTTCCTACAGCGGTTATGGCTACGTGAATTAACCTGATTACCGTAGAGCTGTATGGAAACATTTATGAAATGATTTATATGCCCATTATAAATTAACTTTGGCTTATATTCACCTTCCTACGAGTGAGTGAGTGACAACTCAGGGAGGCGGCCATGTTATATTTCTGTCATCATATGTTTTGATCACTGCCAAGAGAACAGATTACATATCCTATTATCGGACAGTGGCAAGGAGATCTCAATCTTGATAGGAACCCCCTTTTCGTGGTTTCATAATATATTACAAACTATGGACGTCAAGCAACTTTAGTTATTTACCGATCCGCCTTCACTGACGCGTTTAGTCAGATAGGGGATGCGGCCATAATGTATCATGACATTGAACTTTTGATGTACTACCCATTATTTACGAATGTGTCATGACTTTGGATCTGCTATGTATGCCTACAAATTGATGTGTCAACATACCCATGATGTACTCGTTATGTCCCAGTGTGTACGTCTGAATAAATTGTGTAAACAAAGATTCCAGCAGTCTGCATTGGTGCCTTGTAGACACAAGTGTATGAGTGATTAGATTGGTCAGAACACGAACAGTACACCATTCGCGTTAATCACACTCTACACTTCTACTCCATACATACACCATCCTGCGTCGGTTGAAGTGACCAAGTTTAGGGCCTGCTTCCCCTGGAGCCTTAGAGGGAAACTACTATTTACAGCTGCCTTTGCCTTCCCTAACTCAGGACTAGGGTGAGTTACCCATTTACAGCTGGGTAAACTGGAGCATGCCTGATCTCAACAACTCTGTACACTTCTTTACAGATTGACACCTTACAGAGCGTGCGAGTTGAAACAAACTTTACAGTAAGGCCCCGCTTTACAGTATCCCGCTTGCTAATTTGGCGGTTGTCAATTATATACATGTTAATTATGTTCAGCACTCGTTCTGCTATTTCTACATTTTTCTGCATGAGAATAGCTTTGGGCATTATTTTATTGTTGGCAATTCAGTTTGTTTACGGTATGTGTGTGCTCAGCGTCTCTCTGGCAATTTTCAGAACTTTATTATAAATATAGAACTGATAAAAAGAGGAGTTATAAACCTCTTACTTTAAAGTTAGCAATTATTAAGCTTAATAAGCAAGATATGTCTATAGCTGAGATAGCCTGCAAGCTAGGTTTGGTTTGCTAAAACAGCACACCTGTGAACGCTGTACACATTTTAAAAATATACATTAGTCAGTCACTATAAGCTAAGGATGAAAACATTTTACAGTATGCAATGTGTGTACTGTATATTCATTTATCTTTTGCATAGTTTTTAGGCCTAGCTCTATTGCACACTTAATATATGATAGTGAATACACGCTATTAGGATTTTTTATGCATTTGCAAGTTTAAAAAATAAATATTTTAAAAACAGGCTTTTAATGCACTAAAAACCCAAAAATAATTTTTCAAGGAGTTTATAGCTTGCAGTAAAAATGTAACATCAAATTGACAAAAAACGTAGCATGTTTCCATTTGTTATGGCATATGTATTATGTATGTATACATACACCAACTCACACTATTATTCACACACACGTTTCTACGTACATGTGTACCAAGACCTACAAATCAACAAAATCACAACAGGCAGCCATAGAGTTTTCAAAACCATTTCACATAGAACTGTATGCGTGCATAACTGTGCATTCATGTGTGTACAAATGAGCCCCTTCTTAATATTTGTACACACATTACATCACATCAGCACAATCAGTTGCAACAACAAACAATCATTTAACGTCAAATTGTTGCACAGTTAAGCTCATACTTTGCAGTTACACAGAAAAACTACCAACCTTTCTGTGGTGTCTTCATGATTTCCATTAAACCTGAATGTGTCAGAATATCCTGTATAATCACTGAAGCGTTCACAACCTGACAAAGGAAATACAACCATCTGAGTGTTAAACAGATTTTTTTCAAGAATTTTACATAAAAGCATAATAAAAAACTTTCAATTTTAAGTTATGTACACGGACCCCTTAGAATCCACTCATGGACTCTCCGCTGACTACAGGTTAAGAAATCCTGCTGTCTTATAAAGCAAAACACTTGAGTGTTATTACTACATGATATGCTTTATGTCTTATAAAGCAAAACACTTGAGCGTTATAATTACATGATAAGCTCTATGTTCATTATTATATGGTGTTGCCCTGATTGCTAAATCAGAGGCACATCTCCAATCCAACCCGCAAGTCTGGAAGGAAGAGCTGGAGAAGAGAGGGATGGTCATAAGCAGATCTAAAACAAAATCCATGGTGATATCACGAGAAGAAAGAAGACATCAGATTAAGCTGGGAGAACAGGTCCTGGAGCAGGTCGACCACTTTAAATACCTCGGAGCTATTATAGACCGATAGGGAGGCATCAAAGAAGAGTTGGCCACTCGAAAACCAGCAGCTGGGAGACTTTTTCAGGCCATAAATCGAGGATTCCTCTGCAAGAGAGAGGTTGGTAAGAAAACGAAGATGGCTGTATACCGCTCCACCTATGCCAGTCTTGACATATGGATGCGAGTCATGGGCAATGACTACAACCCACAAAAGCCAGATCTAAACCTCAGATATGAGGTATCTGAGGAAAGTGGTTGAAGTAACAAGAAGAGACATGGTCCGCAACCAGATGATAGTCAAGGCCTAAAATCCCACCCCCTGCAGACCCAAGTAGAACAGTCCTAATTAAGATGGTTTGGCCATGTCTGCAGAATGGGAGAAGATCGGCTACCACAATAAGCATAGGAAACAAAGCCAGGGATCCAGACCCCCAGGATGACCCAGAGTCCGCTGGGAGGACAACACTAGACAATCTTTAAAGGACCGAGGACTAGAATGGAACCAGGCCAGGAGGAAGACAGCCGATAGGATAGTCTGGCGCTCTCTCTTCCAAATCTCTACACCTCACGGTAGAAGGGGAACGACTAAGTAAGTAAAAACTGCATGATATAGGAACGTAATCTTTTCTTTGAAAGATTCATCATCTCACTCCCCTGCTCTCTCTCTCCATATATATATATATACACACATATATATAGAGTAGATCTTTACAGGGCTCAGTGTTACCTAAAGTAGATTCCAAAAGCTCCAGGGTTGACAACCCCCACTCTTGATCTTATAAAGCTAAATGCTCGAGTGTTATCATTACATAATATGCTCTCCAAGTCTTACAAAGCAAAACAACTGAGTGTTACATTAAATAAGAATGTTACACCCATGTAAAAATCATCATCAGTTGCCATCTCCACAACAAAGATTGGCTGCAATGCATCTTCAATCTCTTGTCATGATAAGACTCTCTCCTGTCCATCTCTTGATGTTTTCCTCCCATTCAAAGCACCGTCTTCCTCTTGCACGTTTGCCTTCTATTATGGTCTTCAGCAAGGTATTAATGTTTTTTTACATGGCCAAAATATTTTACCTGTCTAATTTTGACCTCCTTCATTAATTCTCTTTTCATTCCTAGGTTTTCTAGGACCTCTTTATTTATTTTCTTCTCTTTCCACGAGATGCGCCCCCTTCTTCATATATCCTCATATCAAGAGCCTCAATTCTTTCTTCCAACTGCTTGTTCATTGTCCATGTTTCTACACCATACAGTAATGATGAATATATAAAACATTTGACGATTCTTAGTTTTAAAACTCATGTAAAAGTCAGACTATTTAAAAGAATGTAGCAAACCTGTAAAAGTCAATGACCATATGCAAGAATGTGACATGAGTTCAGCCACTTACAAGCATAGTTGGCAAAGTTCAACTTTTCCGTGATTCTTATTAATAATAATAATAAATTCTTTAAGCACCAAACACGGCGCATAAGGCAGAAACCAGTGCTTTCCAGGTTGTTCGTTGTGACGCCACTCCTCTTAGCTCTTGCACATTATTTAGGCCCAACATTCTTCCTTCTCTTATTATTGTTCTTCTGAGTGTTTCTTTTGGTCTTCCTTTTTTCCTCTTACCCTCAGGAACCCAAGTGAGCGCCTGCAGTGGTATTCTGTTGTTTTGCATTCGTAGGACATGACCGATATATGACCATCGTCTTTTCCTTATATAGTCGGAGACATATTTCTGCCTAGAGTCTTCTCTTATTTGTCGATTAGTCTTGAATTCTTTCCAACTGATGTTCTTGAGTTTTCTAAGACATTTGTTCTCGAATGTATTCAGCTTGTTCTCCAATGATTTTGTTATTTTCCAACTCTCACAGCCGTATGTTAACACTGAGATAACATTTGAATTAAACAGACGAAGCTTGGTATGTATATTTAATGATCGTAATTTCCAAATGTTCGATAATCTATTGAAGGCGCTAGCTGCCAAAGCAATTCTAGCATGGATTTCTCTTGTTGTGTCACCATCCTGAGTCATTTTACTGCCTAAATAATTGAAACTTTCAACTTTCTGTAGTTTTTCCCCGTTCAAGATGATATCAAAGGTCTCGTTAGAAAAGTTCATAGCTTTAGTTTTAGAGGCATTTATTTGGAGATCTATTTTAACCGAGAGATGACACAAATTATTTACTGCTTCTTGGGATTGTCTTGGTGTTGAACTTATTAATACGAGCCATAAAATATGGACTCAAGCATGGATCAAGTTCCAGAAATGTATGATTCCAGAAAGTGTGGTAGACCCCAGCAAGTCGGTTAGAACTTTGAAATGTGACGGATGAACGACTAAACTGCATTCTTTCAACAACAACAAAACGTAAATGCACAATACACTCTAATATAATCCAGACCATTCACCTGTCATTATAAGAACCTCATTATCTAACAACATCTCCGTAAATAGCCGTGACAGAATCATCTCAGGACACAGCACAAAGCGTATCTCCTCCTGCACCAGCCCATTATTCAAGACACCACCACCAACAAACTTGTTGGCAAAATCACACTGTGGAAAGAAATATTGTGACCTTTTTAAAAGCAGCTCCCAGCCAATCATCCAGACTCTTAGTCATTATCAATGCAGGACTGGCAGCATGTAAAAGACTTGGAAGAGATTACCATGTGGTGTCCAAATTCCCACTTTGTGTTCTCACATATTTAAAATTAATTACTTTCGATTAATTAAAAACACACGAGCTGGCTACTAATATATATATTTGTGAACAGCATGAGATAGGGACGGGATCTTTTCTTTGTAAGGTGCATCATCTCTACACCCTCCCCTTGTGCCTTAAAATTGCGCACGCACACACACATACATATATATATGGTAGATCTTTAGAAGGCTCAGGGGCACCCTCTGTTGCCTGACCCATCACCAAGGCGCATAGGCCTTCAACAAACACATGCCATGTCCTCCTTTACCATACCATCTGCTCAAGGTCAACGATTCATTCTATTCTGTTGACATTCTTTCTTATTTCCATTCTTGTTGTATGAAACTAAATGTGTTCGTGTCCAGAATATTGTTTTGCTGTTTTTAAATTTATTGAAAACTTGGGGGATTATTTACTGTCCTACATGTTCTGAAACACCATGGTCAAACAGGGTGATTAAAAAAGAACTTAATACTTTCAAAGGTGTACTTCTCAGTAAGTAGGTTTCATATGAACATGTATTCTAAACCCATTTGTAAAGGGGCTGTCACAGTTATTTAGTTAGTGAAAATATAATGACATACATAGTAATATATATTTTCACTTTGACAGAACATATACCTAACACCCTGTTTTATCATCCCAAACATTCCTATTTGGCTGCTTTGTTTTGCACAGCCTAAGGATGTTGATTTTATAGTTTCATATTTCTGCTGTAATCTGTGCAGCTTTCCCCTCATTCATTTAGTGTCTGAACATTACAGGTACCAAATCTGCAGGTTGTCCTAAAAAAAAAAATTAGTCAGCAGCATAGACTTCTTTAGGTTTATTCTGTGCTGTATCATAAACCTCCTTGTTTGAAGACCATCTTCTTCATGGCTGTGGAGCCAGTCATTTTTTAGTGGAGTTGGTAAATTTTACAAGACTTAAGCCAAGGCAGATCCATACAAGATGGATGCATGTTAAAAAGAATTGTAATAACATTCAAAAGTAGTTGTTTATTATTTACTTAGTATATTTTAAGTAAGGGAAGTAAAAAGTACCATGTGAAGTTTTTGAACTAGTGAGCTAAAAACAAAGTCTTCTGCTGTATAATTTAGCAAGGCCAAGAGTTCTCAAATCCTGCTCTATCATTACTATCTAGCACTGAAAGAGGTTGAAAAATTTGACTGCACTTCTAAAATGAGCGCTCGAAATGCAATACCCTGCTACCCCGAGATCATTCAAGATACTGCTCACTTCTAAAATGAGCGCTCAAAATGCAATACCCTGCTACCCCGAGATCATTCAAGATACTGCTTTGACTGTCAGTGTTACCATCCATTAAAGTCAATGTGGAACGTTTGTTTTCTGCCCTCAGAATAATCAAATCCAATTTGAGAGCAACAATGAAGCCGGACCTATTAGACGTGATCCTTTTTTAAAGAACCAATTCAATTTAAATAAAAAGTTATTTTAAAATACTTTTTTAGTTTTTCATTCATTCATAACCCTCCACTCCATTAGTTTTTATTTTCGTATTATCGTATGAATAAATGGTTGAAAATGTAATCTAAAAATAAAAACACATTAATTTATTTCCGCATATACCATACTTATACACTTAACTCCATGTAAGTGAATAATTGTATGCCACTGACTAGTAAAAATACTGCAGTCGGAGTCGGACTTCTAAAATTTCAGGAGTCTGTCGGGAAAATATTTAGGCAGACTCCACAGCACTGGTCTTCTTTCTTGGATGACAGTGAATTATTTACTTTGCCTAACTTGTCCATTTTTTTAATGCTAAAATTTCAACCGGACGGGGTAACTGATCACATGCCCAACCCTGCTTAGTCGCCTTCTACAACATGCCTGGTAGGTCACGGTGTTACTATTAATTTGTTTCCCTTTCAGACCCCAACAATAGATGGGCTTCATAAAGCTTTAGGTGTTGTATGCAGATAGCCCACTCCACACAATCCTATCCTCAGTGACAACTATGTAGTTTGGTGCAGAGCTACTTATTCAGTATTCACAGCTAACCTCTACATCCAGAGGCCCTTTAGTCCTCCACCAGCCGATTGATGCACTTGGCAGGACAGGTTCCTCCCCCGGGAGTTTCAATGTATGGATTTGAATATGGTGAACAAAACTGACAAACTAAGAAGTTGCAGAATTATAATAATGCATACTTTGGCAGAATACATGGATTTAAATGGTAAGAGCAGATCACCAGTGTGGAAGTGATGGAAACAACCAGAAAAAAAATACCAGTGGAACAAGAGGCGAAGAAAACTAGTTGGTGTTGGACAGGATGCACACTGAAAAACATTACAAAGCAGTCCTCATTTAAAAACACCCAAAGGTAAAAAAAATATAGGGATACCCAAAAACACATGGAGAAGGAAACTTCTTCTTCTTCTTCTTCTTGCGATCGCATCTTTGATGATTACACCGTCAGACGAGTTCTCATGATGAATTCGACTGTTGTTTGAAGTTCCTCTTTAACTCCATATAGCTTTGAGTTTAGTGTTGAGTCATTGGGCCAGTATATCTTTCTTAACTGGTCATACAGAGGACAGTCCTGTAGAACATGCTCAGCAGTTTGTTCGTTTAATCCACATGTGCACAGTGGTGAAGCAGACAATTGTAGCTTGTGCATGTGTTTATTCAGTTTGTTATGCCCTGTCCTGAGTCGAAAAATAGTTATCTGTCCCTGCCGGTCGAGAGTGTGATAGTCGTCTTTGGGTTGGTTCTGTTCTCTTCTGATAGTCTGGATAGCTCTCTTTTTCTCAAAGTATGTGACTTCATTATCTTCTTGTTCACATTCTCCTCCCTTTTTTGCAAGTTTATCTGCCTTTTCATTTCCCGGTACACCACAATGAGATGGTACCCACTGAAGTATGGTTCTCTTTTTGGCAGCTACCTTGTTTAGTTCATTTCTCAGATGCGGGAGTTTATCACCCTTGAGAGCTTGCAGGACAGACAGTGCATCTGTGAGGATGACTACCTGGTGGCAGTCAGAGTTGGTGTTATAAATCATATTTGCAGCTTGCTCTAGAGCTTGAACCTCAGCTGTATAGTTGGAACAGAATTTACCAGTGGGAATGTGCCTAGTCTCATAGTGGTTGTCAGGATATGAGATAAAGATACCGGCACCTCCATTCCTAACAGCATTAGTTGCTGATCCATCTGTATAGGCATGAGAAGGAAACTGAAGATGGACTTATAAGGGATGAAGACATGGCAAGAATTTGAACTGGTGGACCAGGAGAGTATGGTATGACGGAAACTTGTCAAAGCTCATGTGCCGTCTGTGACGTATAATGGAAATATAGCCTACAGTAATCTGACAGCCTTTGTAATCCCGTTAGCGTTCTATGATTTGCTAGCAAAACCACGCATTTTTCTGCCTGTCTTACTTACACAAGCTTATTTTTCATCCATGCTTCTTTTCTTTGAACATAATCAAACAAAGTTGTTTACAAACTTTCGTGACCTGCCAGTCATAACAGGGAGCAAATCAGGTTTGTTTACCCAAGTTTATCACGCGAGCTGGTCTGTCAATCATCGGATACCTGACAGACCGCACGTAAATAACACCGGACCTTTTGAAGTAAACTCATGGGCAAAAAGCTTTCTCCGAGTACCCTTTGAAGTTCGTACACAGAGGGAAGACCCCGAGCTTTGATCTTCAGATACGGGCAAAATCTACGAGAACCCCGTTACACGGATTT
Source organism: Oreohelix idahoensis (assembly GCA_024509875.1). Lineage (NCBI taxonomy): Eukaryota > Metazoa > Mollusca > Gastropoda > Stylommatophora > Oreohelicidae > Oreohelix > Oreohelix idahoensis. The sequence goes on from JAMPIV010020075.1 coordinate 69,937, forward strand.
AAGTCTTTGATGGCGGTCTAACGCTGAGACAGAGTGACCGTAAAACTTTTATCTGGGGAACTCAGGTTTCTGATTATCTGCTATACACTATAGTGTGAAAAGTAGCATCATCTATAGATCAGAGAATGTCACGAAGTGGATTTAAGTATAGAGTTATGTCTGAGTGTATAGACAAGACCCTAGTATGAGAAAGTCTGAGAAGATAGATTTTGATGAGAATGACAGTGAATGTGGAAAGATGAGACTTACAGCTTCGAGGGTGAGAACCAAGATTGACTCTCCCTCGCCACTCGCGACTTTGTTAAGAGTTAAAGACTCACCACCTCTGACTACCATAAAGGAGATAAGGTTTCACTAAAAGTCCACAGACACACTATACAGACAAGCATATACGTACAGTATAGTTATAGAGAAACTGATCCAGTATACAGTTTATTTACACAACAAAATAAATTTTTTTTTTTTTTTTTTTTTTCGTACGCCCGCTAATACTCGAGGCGAAATCTCAGGTTATTATTTATGTCTAACCTGACATTGATTTTACGTGAGTATCCCTTTATTTCTTGTACAGAGACAGGTGTCCCTCGCCATTCAGGCAAATACTCGCCGATTTCGGAGGTACCCATTGCAGCTGGGTCGGCTCAGGAGCCGCCAGTCCCTGGTCGACGACACTCCTTCAAATGTTGTCGCCAGGTCTCGAGTTAATCCAGTCCAAATCCCGGTCGACGAAAAATCCTCAAATGCCGTCGCCCGGGTTTGATCCTGTATCACCCGGTCGCCAGAGCGGTGTTGTAACCACTACGCTAGCGCGGCTCACAAAATAAATAACACATCAAAATAAATAACGTGCGAGGTCGCACACCTGAAAAGAACAAAACAATTAAAATGACAGATAATATAACCCAACCCTTTCAACCTGCATGGGAAAAAGAATTACGGATTAAACACACTGTACTTGGTGGGGTCTCTAAGTACGAGCCACCACTCCGAACTATCCTATTCTTAATTATTAAAATCTAACAGCACTGTCCGGCTGCAGACGTAACTAAATGTCTACACCAATCTGAATGACTCTCTAATGTCCTACACAGCTAATCACCAGCACTGATCCACTAACGAACTTCTTCAGTGCAACCTCAGAGGCTGTCCTCTGCTCTGACTATCTGACTCTATAAATTCTGTTCAGTGTTTCTCTGACACTGCTGTCTTCAGCTGAAGGGCGTCTCCGTTAAGCCCCTCCTCTCAATGGCATTCAGAAAAAGGAATGTTGACCCACTCTCCTGATCCCGACTACTGCAAATGATGACTTTGGTATCAAGCACTGGGTACTTGAATTGGGATGTATAGGCTTCACTGCTGGCGAAACTTAATTCAACTGCCCTGTTACCTCTCTTCGGGTTTCGGGCCGTCGGCTTTATTATGGCCGAATTTACAAAAAAAAAAAAAAAAAACCAACCTCCAGGCCACGCGCCTCTTTGGAGTGGAATAACGAGCTAAGAGCTCTGGATTTTAAAGATGCACCCGTTCCCGCTGAAGCATGGGGCTTCACTGCATGAGAACTGCTATCTTTTACTGGTGCAGATGTACTTGGCGTCGGTAAATACTGCGTCACCAGTTCTCTTTCACCTCTGGCGATGCCTCGACCCTTCTACTCCTGAGAAGGCCGAATATCTTGGCAAGCTGTAAGGCAATTTGCACCCCTCCCTGAGTGCCGTGAAAAAATGCTGTAAACAAAAAAATAACGAATGTACAACAATTGGACATATACTCGTCCCTAACATATAACCAACTAAATAAATACTTCTCCCCTAAATCAATACAGCTCCCCTATACAACTACGCCTATCTCTTCCCCACCTCAACTATGCACAGCGATAAACAACTTCCTAACCCAGGGTCACTAACTTACAATCACACCTCTCTCTTCCCCCGCTCCCACTTACTATCTGTCTGGTGTGTGAACTCCCAGACACAGGCGGACCTAATCTATTACGCTAGTCTAGCCTCAGGCGTCAAAACATTTCCTATGTTGAAGCGAAACTTCTTCCTGTAAAATTCCTAAGCCCTACTTTATATTACAGACTGACCCGGGTGAGTCATCAATTAACACGATATAAACACACAGTTGCTACACCACTAAGTAATATTAATTACATTGCTGTCTCCTGACCACACAATAAATAATTAAATACACCATTAAATGAAGTACCCAATTATGCTAGCGTATTTACACTGCAAATTATCATAACCACATTGCGATTTTACACAACTGCTACGACATACTACAGAGCGCCCGTGTATCTAAGCGCTTAACCTCACTCAGTTAATATCTCAAAGCCACTACACAAATCAAAGTTTATCATAGTGAAAAATCAGACCGTTCGCGTTACCCAAAATAAATTTGATTCGTTCTGCTTACCTGGGTCGTGTTTCTACACCCACCCCTACTTAACCCAGGTAGGTGTGGGTTCCTAACGTCGGAAAATTTACCCAGCCTAATAATATCTATATGCTCCACTGCTAATGAAATAAAATGAACACAATTATTTTACAAAGAAAAGAAGACTGGTGCGGATATTAATATTAAACCCTACAGTAATCCCTCATGAAAAAATGCAATTAATTACCTAGAGAAAAAGACTGCGGCGAGTTGAAAATAAAACTACAGTTAAGCATCACAGAGAACCATGATGATATATAAACTGTGGTCTTTTAAACCTGCTAAAAGTTGTCACTCAGAATTTTGGATAGTCTAAACCATTTTCGCTAAATGTGTTAACTCTTTCAGTCCCAAGCAAAAAAGTGGGTTTGGCCCAAGCAAAAATGGCCACCCCAGTGCGTTTTTATTGTTGTTGTTTGGAAATAATTTTTTAAAATGTTCATATGCATAAATAACTTTGTTGTTGTATATGAAACTGAAAGTAATTGGATGTACTTTACTCTTGTGCTACAAGTATAAAAGCTTTCATTGAAAAATGATTAGTTATTCAAGGTAAAATGGAGGATATGCGCTTAAAAAAATTATTAGTTATTCAAGGTAAAATGGAGGATATGCGCTTAAAAAAATCGCTTTAAAAATCTAAAATAAATATCTCAAAACAGAAACACGTTCACTCTTAAACACGTGCGGTATTTAAAAGAATGTACTTGCAGTCGGAAATGACTTTGTGGGTAGTTATAATTAGAAACAGTCTCAAACAGAGGCACATATACTAAATGCTTTTTAAAGTCGATTGGGCCAAGCGCGTCTAACCCCTGAGCCTTTATAAAGTCGATTGGGACTTGAAGAGTTAATAGCATTCGTGGGGATCATTTCATTCTGATGTTCTGGTAATATAAATTAGTGCTTAACCTTTAGCACGCTGCGGGCGCCACATTGCACCGAACGTAACCTATGTTCTCCATGCTGGCGGCGCAATGTGGCGAATTGCGACTATCACCGTTTCTAGCATGAGGACTTGTGTACACGTGATTTCAGCCCCGGATGTTAAGTTGTAATGTTATTTGCAAGAGAGTTAGCTTCCGTTTCCGATCTTAAAAAAGTGATGGGTGTATCCGCGTTTATTTTTTGTAAATTTGTTAAATCGAAATGAACTGGCATCAACACGCGGCCATTTTCGCTCTAATTTTATTGGATTCTGACGCCATGCGGTGGGGATGAGATTTTTGTCTTTATAAGCGCTGATATCGGTTCTCAGAATATGTTTGATGGCCGAGATGGAAACGAATGTAAAATGGCCTTTCAAGTATGTATAATTTTAGGGATTAGGATTAGGAATATCCGAAAGGTTTGGGATTACGGCCGAATGTCACTGCTGGCTAGGGAGTTTGTTGCTTTGCTACTGATGATGGGTGTAATGAAAAGATCGTCATTTGATTTGTATTGGTCTATTGGTCAAATGACTTTCATTGAAATGCAAGGGATATGGACTCTTCATTTGTTGGTCATTTTAAAAAAAAATTTTTTTAATTTTAAAATTAAGAAAAAAATTTTTTTTAATTTTTTTAAATTTTTTTTCGTTTTTTTCATCTTTCCTTTCCTCTCTTCCTATCATATCTAACATGTACACAAACAAATTTTATATCATCAGATTCATCATTCATTCATTTCTATACAGTCTAAAAATTAGAGCAATTGACCAAAAAACAAAAAAAACTATAGAATTTACAAGTCACCCACTATAAAAATGGGGCGTTGTGAAAAAGAATGCAGTGGTTGGGCAAGTTTTCGGAATTTTTATGCAGCGTGCTAAAGGTTAAGTGTTAAAGCTTTTACCGTTATAATTCACTTAGAGTTCTAGCTGTTAAAACCAGTGAAATAAAATAACACATAGCTGTTTTATACCAGATGTTCAGTTATAATGTTCATTTTAACCACCCGCTTTTTCACACAAGAAGAGACTGTTTTAGTTGACTGGAGTATATACTAGGCGCGATGGATAGTGGCAGAATAGAATTCACGTTATATTTCATTTGTGTATTTATAGTAAGTGACTATTATTTTGAAGAACCTATGGCATAACACAACCAAATTAATAAAAGTAAAACTTCTGAGAATGTGCATCTTTCAGGTAGCAACATATGGATGTGAATCATGGACCATTACTCAAACATTAAAGAAGAAAATCGAATCTTTCGAAGCAAAGTGTTACAGAAAAATTCTCAGAATATCGTGGACCAAGAAAAAGAAACATAGACATCCTACACGACCTGAACATCAAGGAAAACTGGCTCATAAACAATATCATGTCCTGGAAACTGAAATATTTTGGCCACATTAAACGCCATAGTGGCTTAGAGAGAGCAGTGATGGAGGGTATGGTACCTGGAAGACGAGGCAGGGGCCGACCAAGACGACGGTGGACACAGGACATTGAAGACACCTTGAACATGACACTGGAGGAGGCAGGAGGGCTGGCTAGAGATCGAGTCTTTCAGGCGGGCTGTGATGAGAGCGACGTTCTGCAAAGGACATGCTACATGATGACTATTATTTAATACCATATGATGACCAACAGACGCCGACAATTTAATAGCTATTAACGACAGGCGATATTTATGTAAATGCGCGTAGGGACAATTAAATAATAATTGACATTGTACGCTGATCGTTAGCGCGCGCGCAAGGGTGCATACCTTCACCCGACCTAGAAAACGCAGCTCTAGCAAAAAGCTGATTGTACAGGTGTAAAAGAAAGTCACCATGTGCCTTTTAAATTTAATCAGGATTCACGGAGTGGATATGAGATCGTCTTGTCCCCGTTCGTGTGCATATATGTAGCTATATAGAATAGTAGCATTTTTCCATAATGTTTTTTATTCCTCGCAGACCTGATCACAAGAGCGTCCAGCGGGCTTCTCTTTTCTTCATTTACTGATGGGTTAATGTTGTCTTTTTCTTGGCTTGTGCGTCACCAATTTCATTTGTGAGCCAACGATAAACAAGAAACATTTTAACTTGTAAAGTTAACTGGACTTACAAAACCCAGCAATATTTTTTCAATTTTATCAGCCCACTGGGGTTGTGCAGAAAAATAACATTATCTGACTGACAGTCGTATTCAAGTGTATCATCCAGAATTTACGCTGTTTCAGAATCGGCACTCACCATAGAGCCAGCTGATAGGATTACCATCATTTATCAATTGTAACAGTTTTTTTAGCAACCAGATGTTTCCCAATACTGGAAGTATTTTCATCTGTTTACCGTGAACCCCAAGATCTTGGTTTCTACACTAACTATTCAAAATGACATTTGTCCATCCAGGAATAAACCACCAAATTAGGCGTCCACCTCATTAACCTTATTTGTTAGAGAAACTTACTCATTCCAGAGACATATCTTCTCCTTAAACTATTCACCCGTGAAATCTATTTCTCACACCTTTTTTTCTCATGTACTTTTATCACCATCCACTCTACTCAGATGGGACCATAAATAACTTCCAAACCTATCGGTACGACACCGTCACAGGCAGCTGAAAAGTAGTGATGATAAAATGAATAAACATATACAAGTATATAAACACAAAGAAAGGTAGAAAGAGAGACAGAGGCCCTCCTTTATTCCACAATACAGGCATTGTTTTACTCTGCCACGTGATCTATTGAAGTTAATCACCTGTAGCATTCCCCTGCCGACATCCTCAATGGTGCCTTCTGTTGAAACGTGTAAGTTTGTAAGTTTCTTCTCCATCTTCGACCAGAATTCAGACTCGAGAAACACAAACTGGCGTTCAAAAGTCACATTTCCAGTTGGCACTAAATGATGAAACAATTTAAAGAAGAAAGTCAGTAGAAGTTTTAAGCTGCTAAAGGATTTAATTATACAGTACTACAGGCAAGGTTCTGTGAGAATTTTTATGCCCATAATAATATTCTTGTCTTGAGCACATATAAATGAATGAAATCTTATTCTTTCATCTTTGGTCCTTGGCCGCTGACTGATGAAGATATTAGTGACCATCATACCTAGTGGTGTCTTTTAGGGCCGCAAGAAAATGCCTCTGCTTTGCTTGGATGGCGTCCATCCTTCATGTGGAGCCCCAACTCTGGTTCATGCTTTGAATCACTGCCTTTGCTGTTCTCTACCAAATTGCTTTTGGTCGGCCTTTCTTTTGCCTTCTTTTTGGGGTCCATAGAATGGCAGTTCTGGCGATGGTGTTAGGGTCTCTTCTGAGGATTAAGCCAACCCAATTCCATCATCTACCTGCTATGACTGTGCGCTTATCTTCTTGATGGATTTCAGCTAGCATTTCTTAGTTGATGATGGTATTCAGTCAGAAAAATTCAAAGAATTTTACTTAGGCAGGAAAGAAGACAGTTTGGACATTTTCTTTTCTGTTACTCTCCAGTATTCTGCACCTTAAAGAAAATAGTCAACTCTCATATACATTTAGTGTAGTGTTTGTGCTGTACTGGAAAGATTTTCATATGATGTTTAGATTGGCAAAGGCTAGTCTGGCTTTATTCATTCTACTGCCGATGTCATTGCATGTTCCACCATCTGGTGTTACTATGCTTCTTAAGTATGTAAACGTGTTTGTATTTTCTAGCTTTTTGTCCCTTATTTTTATGGGTGCAGAATTTCTTACACTGAGTGTCATAATGTCTGTCTTTTTTTTCAGATTAGTGTTTAGTCCCATTTGTTCGCTATGTTTATTCAGTCTGTCTTTTCTTGGATGTACTGATGGGAGTGTGCGAGTAGTGCAATGTGATCTGCATATTCTAGATCCTCCAGTATGAAGATGCTGTCCATCTTATTCCTCTAGGGCAGGGGTCGGCAGCCAGTCGATCTAGATCTACCGATAGATTCCCAGTGGATGATTTGGTAGATCGTTAGGTGACTGTTGGGGGGTGGGGCTTTTTAAAGTAGGGAAATTTCAGACTAGATCTCTCCTGCTATCATTTAAAATCACAGTATCCCTGGGATAAAAGGTATTTTTTTTCCCAATTAAAACTTTTGAGCTGGCTACTAAAATATATTTGTGAACTGCACGAGACAGGGACGTGATCTTTTCTTTGTAAGGTTCATCATCTCCAGCCCTTCTCTCTGTGCCTTAAAACTGCACACACATACATATACACACACACATATATGGTAGATCTTTAAAAGGCTCAGTGTTACTAAAGTAGATCCCAAAAGCTCCTGTGTTGCCCACTCCTGCTTTAGAGGCACCCTCTGTTGTCTGGTCCGTCACCCAGTGTATGACAGTTAAAAAGAGAATAGTTGATAAGGAGCACTCCTGCCGTACTCCTTTATTCACCTTGAAAGTTAGGTTGCTCTGCCCAACACTGCTTGCAAAAGTAGCACACAGGCTTTTGATGATGAAAACAACACACATAGGGATTTCATAAGCCCTCCGTTTTTTCCCCATAAGCTGTCCCTGTGTCTGCTGTTAAATGCCTTTCCAAATCAAGAAAGTTTACATATAGTCTCTGCCATTCTGAGCACTGCTCTATCTTGTTCCTGAGAGTGAAGATTTGGTCTGTTCATTTTAAATCCTATTTGTTCCAGCCTCAGTTTTTGGTCCACTGCTCTCAAAATTCTTTGGATAATTATCCTGCTGGGTACTAAAAGGAGAGTTATTCCTCTCCAGTTGTTGCAAGTCTGTGAAGTCACCCTTTTGTGTGTTTGTGTGTATGGTAATTTGACAATTATTCCTTTGCTCAATTCCAGTGATGGTGCCTCTTTTTGCCAGATTTGTGCAAATGGTGGTGGTTGGGGGGTTCACTTTTTTTTGTAAGCAGCTCTGATGGATTGATTTTTATTGAAGTTTTTGCACCACATTGCATCCCCAACTGCATGCATAAAATGATGCGAGATGCGCAATAATGATGATGTGCAAATGTTGCAAGGCATGAGGGAGACTGAGACAATATAGTAGTCAGCTATTTGCCGTTGGGCGTTAAGGATGTGTCTTTTCTTAAGCATTTCATAGCCACTTGTTAATGTGTGGTATAACCACTATATATTCCAACTGTGTTTAACACCCACCGAGGTTTTTGGAATATGTTTAATTCAAAGCGTGTCCTACTTGCCACTTATGGATTTGTGCTCTTTGCACATACAGTTAGCATGTGTTAAAAAAAAAGGTGAGCAGCCTTTTATCAATGTATTCATATATGCTTAGGAAGCATCGTTTGTGACAGAGTAGCAGACAAGAGACGTGTACATGATAGCACCAGTTTATGGCATATACTGCCTTGAATTAATACAATTTCTGACTGCTCAGACAGATGAGATTGGATGGACTAAATGAACAAATGTCGCATGCTAGCAACTGGATTTATAATATAATATCTCTCCACATGTAAGCCTACCTTGCCGTGGTTGGAGAGCTTGAGCGCCTCAATGATCCCGGGAGCTATGCCGGCGGGAGTTTTACTCCTGGCAGGGTCACCCAAGCCGGACAGGTCCTGGGTGAGGGGCCAGACTAAATGGGCTGAGGAGTGGGTGGAACCTTATAGGTGTAGATGCAGAACCCACCGGCGAGTGGTACATGCTCTGGTCTGCACCAATCCACCCCCACTTCATGGGTTAAATGCTTTCTTGCCTCATTCTTCACTGTTTGTCGTCTATCACGCCCATGGCGACCGTTGCCTCAATTGGCTGTGTGTGGTGTACCCGGAAACGGGGCCTCCCAGTACTGAGGCAAAGTTAAGTCCCCGATGTCACTTATCGGTGCAGAATTGAGAGAGATGGCTGAGCATCACAATCCCTCCTGTGTTGCAGCATGATGAGAACCCAGCATTGCACACTGAGCTTGGGGGATCACTTGGGCACCAGACTTAATACTGGCTCTTGACTGGATGGCCGCATGCAGGAGATTTCTACAATGGAGGGTTGGCAGGTGGTGGGTATCGGGAAGTGGCTCTGTGCAGGACGTGAGGATTCCTTGGGAGAGCCCCGAACCAGAGCACAGCATTGTGCAAGCTCTGCATAGTTGGAGAGCCCCCTGGATGACGGGGAATGCACAGTGTGCTACCCCACCTATCCCCAACTGCTAACTTAGAACCAGAAGTGGGGTCCTCTGTATGCGTGCCAGGCCAGGATAAAATGCCTGGGAAAGAGACTGGAGCTCAGAACTCCCTAACTCAAAGTTGCAGGATGGCAGAAAAGCCACGGGAAAGACAGGGCTATTTTGAAGATAACGCAACCATATTTTCACCATACGAGCTCGGACGCCGCCTCGGTAAACAAGGTCCGCGCAGAGCAGTGACACCCCCAGGCTGCTTGCGAATAGTCTACTACTGGGAACATAAACAGATTAGGGATGAGCCCACTCTCCCGTTGAACAGGTGCTAAAGTCGTAGATACTGGGCCAGAAGGCGCACCGGAAACCACAGTATCATGCAACTCGCTTTTTTTTTCTATGGAGAGTACACCGTCATAATATAGTATGAAGTAGAGTCAATATGTCATAACTGTTCAAACAAGATGTCACGTTTTAAAGTCGTCAGATCCCGGCTTTGACAGGTTTATCTGTGGACTTTTTAATTGTCAAAGTGGAATTTTGTATTAACAGTAAAGGTAAACACTAGACTACCTTCGCCAGCTGGGAAAGCCTATGACCTTTAACATTTGATGATGGCCAGGCACTTCTAACACTTGACTTCTAACACTAAAGACATTTGGGGTCATCAAATCATCTTAAATCTAGGAAATCCTCAACAGTGGTCCAAATAGTTATGTCGCTAATTCATCATTAAGCGAAGTATGTTGCACTGTTTCATTAGGCCTGTGGCCCAGTGCATCCAATTTCAACAGGCATTTATGTCGAGTCACCTTCCTTAGCCTTTGATTGACCCCAGCCTGCCTGCAAGGCAACAGGTGTGTGTCTCTCTTGGTCTGGTCCCTACCCTTCGACTTGTCCGGCTTGGGATCTAATTCAGGATCTGTTTTAAATAGCTCTGCATTGAAGTTATCATGGCCAGGTGCTTTTCTGTTCTTCAACCCTTTGATAGCTGTGATGACCTCTTCTCTTCGTGGAATGTCTGTATTTATATCTAGGTCATTTTCAGCCTCGGGAATGTTCAACTGTGACTCTGGAGGTGCCTTACTTAGTGTTTGTCTGAAAGGCTCTGCCCATCTTGTTTCGGCTCTGCCCATCGTTTCACAAAATCTTATACAATGGAAATTTTTGGGGGAAAAACTAAAATAGCAACTATACAACTAAAAATAATGGTGTATCTGCTATTATGCTTAAATTTATCTGCTAAACCGTTCCACTTTTCTAACTTATATGGTCAAGAAAAGTCCATTTTTGTAATCTTAACCCCAAAGCTTAAATTTCTTCAAAACCAGATAGCAAACAAAATGCAAGATTACAACAAAAAATAGTACAGACTGCTTACTTTTGTTGGTCACTCTCTGAAAGTAGTTGAATAGACACTTGAGCTTTTCAGGTTTTCTAGTACCTCTTCCTTCATTGTACAAACTGAAATAAATGTACAGCCGTTAACAAATGTAGAGTATCTATTTATAATCTTTTTTTATTCTCCTCCCCTTTCTCCTTCCCCAAAAAAAAAAAAAATTATGTAACACTACTACTCTTTAATTGCAAATAATAACCTCTGTGTAAGAAAGAACCTCTGGGTGAAATAACCTCTAGTGCGTGAAAGAACCTCTGCATAAAAGAATCTGCGCATGAAAGAACCTCTGTGCATGAAAGAACTTTTCTGCATTTGAAAGAACCTTTCTGCGTATGAAAGAACCTTTCTGCGTATGAAAGAACCTTTGCGTATGAAAAATCTCTGTGTATGAAAGAATCTTTGTGTATGAAGCCACCAGAATACGATATGAAAAATCTATTTAAAAAAAAAAAAAAAAAAAAAAGATAATGTGTTCATACATCCTTTACTTCAACCAATCCTATTCTTTATTCATATTCTACCACTATTTAGTACATCTGTAGACAACAAGTATTTCAGCCTCTGTGTGTGTTTTCTGGCTAACACTTGTGAACAGGAAGGTTATGGAAGTGCCGGAATTTATAAAAAGGTCTGGGTTATTCTGAGTCCTATATTCCGTAGTCGAAAATAGTGTTGTGAAGCACTTTTTTTAAAGGGTGTTTAGCTGGCTGCCATGATTCACTCTCGCAGCAAGGCAATGATGTGAAAAACAACAGGTGAAGTTTAGAGGAGTGCAATAATAAAAATTCGATGAAGAAAGTGGGCACAGGCCAGATGTACAGAACCACAGTGACTGATCTCTGGCCTATGCTCCCAAGGGAACCTAAGGCACACTGACATATATAGCAATACTCTCTTTCCCCAACCTGCTACACACTGAAACATGTAACTATGGGCAATGCTTGGTAAAGGAAGACCAACACTTTTAGTATGTTACAAAATTTTAAAATATATGTAACTTTAAAAAAAGGACTAATACAGTAGACCAGGGGGTCAGAAAAATTGTGTTTGTTTGTTGAACAGATGGGTCAGAAAGTAAATAGTTCAGGTCTACAAACTTATTTATTATCAGAATACATGAATAGTAGAATATCATAATGCACAATCAGATTGTTGGGGAAATGAGTGAGTCATTGAAATTTTTTTTAGAGACACAATTACATTTAATTGACTACATAGTTTAAAAAATGCCAAAAACAATGTAAAAGTAACTATTCTCCAGTTTGCTGTGGCATTATAAGAAATGGAGCACTAATTCAAAAAGCTTATCTATTGTTGAAGGGCCAGATAAAATTTAGCCACGGGCCACTTTCGCTCAGAGGGCCATAGTTTGCCTACCCCTGCCACAGACAAAGGAAGGCTTGCATGAGTAACATAAGATCATAATTTCCCTTCAGCTTTAGCCAGGCCATGCATCTTCTTCAAGTTATGTGCCATCCATCTCTTCTTTATTCCTTTAATGTCTGCTTCCAAGTCCCTTCTCTGCGTATTTTGTCTCCCTCTTGGAGATTCCATAATAATGTGTGCCTTGTAATGCTTAATGTGTGTCCTGTTCAAAGCCAACTCCTTTTTTCAAGACCTCTTGTTCCACTGTTTGATTCTGTCCATCAGCTCCACTTTGGTCATCTTGTCATTCTATTTTAATCTCTCTAATCTGCACCAGCACCCATTTATAAAGTCTAACTTTTTCATTCTACGTCTGACCAAATATCTGATTATGAATTTTAGTGAAAACTATTTAAAAAATGGACATGAAGTACACAATGTCTTCAGACTTTCACAGAATACATGATACTTGTAAGATTTTACTTAAGAGTTTGCCAGACTGCACTTATCCTCCACAAAATAATGCAACATTAATTTTCATCTGCTAGTATTAATTCCGATTGACGGAGAGGTTAGAGCACTGGTCTCTCGCGGCAACAGTTCGAATCACAGTTCCGACACGCTCCAGTATACCCGGCTGTAAATAGGTACCTGAATGAGTTAGGGAAGGAAAAGGTAGCGAGGAAGAGAACTGGTCACCCCACCTCTCAATGCTGGACCTAGTGTGGTGAAGTCTCAAACTTCATTCCCCTACGGCAGTATCTGCTATGGGACTACCTTTACCATTTAGTGTTAATTTATGAAAACTCTCTCTCTTCATTTTTGTTGTTGTCGTTGTTGTTGTTGAGTCTGTTGTCTTCAAAATAAAAATCTCTCACAGCTTTGGGTACAAGGTAAAAGTAGTTCCACAGCAGAAACTGCTATAGGGGAGGGAAGTGTCAGAGACGTTACTACATTAGGCCTCAGCGTAATCAGGTGGAGCGACTGCTAAAATATGCACCTGTTGTATGGAGTTTTGGGTTTTCAATTTATTCAGATTCCATGAGCCGGAGCGTACTTTGGTAGTTATGAGATCGCCTGAGGTTGTGATGTCTTTGATAGCGTGATGTTTACCTTGGAAAGTGTCAAGACTGAAGGAACATGCTGATAATTTATGGACAAGCTCTGATGTGGTTATTGCAGAGCTCGAGAATTTACTGCACGTATTGATGATGAATTGTTCTGGGCTTCTAATATGTGATTAGATTGGATATTGTCTTTTGGATCCTAGATGCGTGAAGAGTTCAATTCACATTTGATTATAGTAAATATTGTTCACATTATGCTATATCAAATGCATCAGTAGAAGTGTGAAAGCTCATTTGGAATGTGATCAAGCTGCTATACAAAATATTATATATCACTGGACCTGGTAGAATGTAAATCTTGTTTATTTGTTAGAATATAATCTTCAGATCGATTGACAGTTGTCAGCATTGCCATTACATTGCGGACATGTGTGTGTGAACATTAGACACTGCCATCATCTTCAGTACAATACCACTTAAACACTGGGTGCTCATCCAGTCAAGCTCTTCTTTTTCTGCTGGGTACAGACCATTTTCCTTAAGTTCTGCTGCTGCATGTAGTGCTCATAACTCATACTCTAGTCCTATGCATGGAGGAATGTCTGGAGTCATCCTTATATGACCACCAGCTATGCACAATGCTACTGTTATGAGTACATTTCATAACATGTATGTCGATATCAATACAGTCTGACATGTACGTTATTTGTTTACGACCGTTGACCCTGGTTACAGGAAGTGACGTCATTACTTTTGTTGGCCGAAGTGGCAGATGCCAGTTTTTGCCGTCTGCTGAGTTGAGCGTTCCTTTAGGAGATTCACTGTGTCTATTCAAGGTGTTGGACGTATGTGTTCTCGGCTCCTGAGTGTTAGAAGATTTCTTGGTCATATTCCTATGTATTCCATATCTGGATCATCCATACACCTCCGTGCGATGATGCCAGTTATTATGTAAGAGGAATGATGTTTGACCTGATGAACGTGAGTTGAATTATAAAAAAATTGTATGGAAATGTCCTCGACATTGTTCCAGTTACACGACTGTACCGTGACGCTAGAGACTGTCTAGTTGATGCCATAACTTAATGAGCATATCATCTATGATTTATTTGGAGCTACAAGATGTATAATAAATGTGTAATTGACTCGTCCAACGTGGCCTTTGGAATATCATTTATGTTTAAGATTACGGCTTTGGGCGGGGACTGAAAAGGACATACCCCTATCGGCACTTGATCTGAAGCAGTGTCCGACTCATTATATAATAATCAAATAATACACCTAAGAATTACGAGCCCAAAGAAAAACCCCGTAACAGCTAAATTATATGAACATGTAAGTGAACCTATGTCTGTGAGGCTAATTACATCCTCACTGACTCTTGAAATCATCCACACACTTCCAGGGATTCCCCCTGTGGTGAAACTTGTTGAGAACCCAGCATTGCACACTAAGCTTGGAGAAGTCACTTGAGCCCCAAGCATAATTCTTTGACTTGGTTAACTGCATGCAGGAGGATCTCACTACAGGCCCGGTGATAGGCAGGGGAAGCTAAGAAGTGGCTCTGTGCAAGATGTGACTATTCCTTGGGAGAGCCCAGAACCAGAGTACAGTATTTTAGCTCTGCATAGTTGGACAGCCCCCTTGGATGGCGAGGAATGCACAGTATGCCACACACTTTTTACTCCTAGCTTGAGACCAGATGTGATGATCCTTTAAATGCAAGCCAAGCTGGAGAAACTGGAACTCATAACTTCAACTCAGCAAGTTTCGGAATGGCAGAAAAGCCACAGGAAAAAACCTAGACCTACAGTGTAGATAATACCAAGGAGTCTTCAACTTGGTATTGGCTGCTAAAGAGCGAGAAGCTCAGCAGCCCTAGTTAAACAACAACACTCTAGTCCTGGAATTAAACCACGCACATGAGCCTAATTGCAGCAACTGTATAAAATATAATAAAGCTCAGTATATGCTACTGACGTGCCAAGGACTCTCCGCAAAAGAAGAAAGCTACTGCGGCAGCTTCCCCTCCCCTCAACAATCATAAACACTCTATACTGCACCTCTCAATAGCTACAGAACACATGCAAATTCTTCAACCTGGCATCTCCTGTGAAACAGCGACAAGCTCAGTAACAATCAGTTAATCAACAACAACTCTAGTTCAGGCAGAAGATAATGCTACTTTGGAGGCATGTTTTTTTATGAGAGGGATAAAACAAAAAGGTGAAACAGGCAGATCACCTACTATACCGAATGACAACAGTGACAGAAACAGTAAGGAGGCATTCTAACGATGTCATATGAGAGGAAGAAAGTTCAGAGAAAACAGTTGCAGAATTAAGAATAACTCTGAAAGATATGCAGAAATTGACAGAGAAAGACAAGTTAAATGGTAGGAAAGGATCACAAGCCTTTGAACACTGACTGAGCTATTTAACCTTTAGCACGCTGCATTCTTTTCCCGAAAACTTGTCCTACAGCTGCATTCTTTTTCACAACCCCCCCGATTTTATAGTGGGCGACTTGTAACGTCTAGTGTTTTTGTGTTTCTTGGTCAATTGCTATCATTTTTGGAATTTATATAAATAAATGAATGATGAATCTGATGATATAAAATTTGTTTGTGTACATGTTAGATGTGATAGGAAGAGAGGAAAGGAAAGATGAAAAAAACGAAAAAAATATTTTAAAAAAAAAAAAAAAATTTTTTTATTATTTTAAAATTTAAAAAAAAATAACCAAGAAACGAAGAGTCCATATCCCTTGCATCTCAAAGAAAGTCATTTGACCAATACAAATCAAATGACGATCTTTTCGTTACACCCATCATCAGTAGCAAAGCTACAAACATCCTCGTCAACAGTGACATTCAGCCGTAATTTTAAAATTCCTAGTCCTAACCACTAAAATTATACATACTAGCAAAGCCCTTCTACTTTCGTTTCAATCTCAGCCATCAAACATATTCTGAGAACCGATATCAGCGTTTATAAAGACAAAAATCTCCTCCTCATCGCATCGGCGTCAGAATCTAATAAAATTATAACGAAAATGGCCGCGTGTTTGATGCCGATTCATTTCGATTGAAAAAATTCACAGAAAATATACGCGGACAGCCATCACTAAAATAAAAACCGGAAAAGACAGTGAAATCTCTTTTACAGAAGAGTCAATTTTTACATCCGGGGTTAAGATCACGTGCATACACATTAAAAATCAGTTTCCGGATGATAGCCGAAAGACCAAAAAAATCGCCTCCAGCCTGGAGAACATAGGTTACGTTCGTCGACATTTGTCGATCGCAGCGTGCTAAAGGTTAAAAATTCTCTTACTTGTGACTGATTTAATAATTTTATGACTTATAACATTACAATTTATTTTCTAATTTACAAAACAACTGTCTTTTTAAATATTTCAATAAATTACGATAATGTTTATTACTTACACATAGTGTCAACAGTTTTATAAAGTATCTCACAAGATTTAATATACAAAGGTTTTTTATGGGCTTGAGATCGCCAACATGCTTTTCCTAAATTCAAATGAAGACTTTCATGGTACAACCTAAATTAATTCTGCTGTCTGGGTGTTGGAAGCATCTACAGTACATGAACAGATAGGAAAGGGAACCACAAACTTACTTGATGAAGTTGATGTCAGGATTCCTGCCACCTTTTGGTTTGTCAGGTGAGGGAAATGTACAGAAGAATGCATTAGCCAAAAGACAAGCAGCCTGATGCTGGCTCAGCGTTAGCTTCTGGTTAGTTTTTTGCTTTAAAATAAGCAATGGCTGAAAAAGGAAAAAAACAAGATTTTTAAAAGAAGTGAGAATTGAACAAAAATCATGTATAATAAATAGTATGTTGAAGACTAATAAAAGGACATTTCGATGGCAAGTATCAATAAAACGACATACTCATATTTTTATGTCCTAACAATGCATCAACACTTCAGAAGTTAACATTTTATAATCATTATCAGTGCCTTTCAGACCCTCAAGAAATATAGATAAACATGTGCCAAGTCTTCTTGTATAGGCCCTTCAGCTCAAAGCTTTCCAGGTCTTCCTCATTCACTTCATGTCTGTCTCCAGCTCTCTTCTCCACGTGTTCTTTGGTAACCCTTTACCTCTGACCATGGGGTTTCCAGAATAAGGACTGCCTTGTAATGCTATCAATAGGTATCCTCAATGTGTGTCCTATCCATCGCAGGCATCTTTTCTTCATATCTAGTTCCACTGGTTCTTGTCATCAGCTCCACACTAGGGGAATTAGGTCAATTTACACACACAAAATTTATCACATTAAAAATTCCAATTAATGAAATACTTTACTTTCTGCATTAATGAAACCTTTTCTCAGTTGCCGGAGGACCCAAAGGTCTGTCAACTAATCTATTACCATGTCACGTAGCATATTTTATTAACATTTTATCTGACACCTGTAGTGTAACCAACTTTCATAAATGGATGCTTGCACAGAATGGAAAGATTGAAATGGTATGACAAAATTACTAACGTGGACCTGATGACAAGAATTAGACAAGTGCCGGTGGAATAAGAGATGAGAAGAACATGCTGGAGATGGATAGGACACACACTGCAAAAACCTGTGGATAGCATTACAAGACAGTCTTTGTTCTGGAATCCCCAGGGTATGAGAGGGACAGGAAGACAAAAGAACACAGATAAAGATAACTGGAGACAGACATGAAGGGGATGTAGAAGACACGGAAAGACCTTGAGCTGACGGCAGGAGACAGGAAGACTTGGCATAAGTTTGTTGAAAGCCTATGTTCCTTAGGGAGCTGAAAGGTGATGTTGATGATGATGAACAGCCAGTGATAGGAAACATATCAAATAAGCAAATTTGGAGACCAGGAAGATCTTTGTAAAAACAGATAAAAATATGCAGTCCTTTCTTTTTCTTTAACAGTTTCAATTATTAGTTTTGATTGCAAATACATTTTTTTTTTTATTTCTCTTTTCTATACTACGACATCTTCCCATTTCATTCAGATGTCCCCCTAAGATGTCAATTCATCTACTTCCTGTCAGTTCTGTTTTCTTGCCCATTTTTTTGTATTCTACATATTTTGTTCACCTCTCTGGTTTCTTCCACTCACTCTAAACATAAAACCCGCTGAAGCCTACATTATTTTAGCATAACATTGATCTGGATCTCAGCGAGGTTATAATTCCTCCACTTCTCAGTGTTGTTATTTTCTGGAGGTCTAATATTAACCTCAGCCATTTGCTTTCAGTATGCAGCCTCACAAAACTATGCCTGTGATATCTTGCGAAGGGATTCAGTGCAATCTGTAACAGCTGTATCTGGATGCTGTTTCTTGGTAAATTGAAAACAAACAAATTAAATGCTTTAAAATACTTAAGCATAGGTAATATTGAGGTAATAACTAACCTCTGGGAAAAGTTGAGGCATCTCAAGAGCTAGTTTTTGCATCTTAGGAAGCGTGTCTTGAAAAAATTCAGCTTTTGCCCTAGGATCCATTTTCTGAAAAGTATTTGAAGTAATGGTAAAAGTAGTCCCATTCCAGATTTATAATACATGAGTGAAATGTTAGAGACTTCACTATACCAGGTCCAACTTTGAGATGTGGGGAATGGTTCGCTTCTAAGGATACTAAGGAAAACTAATGATCATCTATTGGAGAATGACTCTTATACATGCCACACCTCAGAGATGAAAAACCTGTACAAAGAATCCAAAACCCTGTACAAAGACCCGCAAAACCTGTACAAAGACTGGAAAAAAAAAAACATATCAAAAGATTTAATTCGTGTAAAAATATTTTCAATTACAGTGGGCTGCATTATAAATGAGGCACGGGGACTTAAAGCAGGTCTTCACTTATTTTAAAACCCAAATAATAAATTTATTTTACACTGTAAAAATGTGATGGTGTCATCATTTAGTCTATTTCTGCGCTTAATTATCACTAACAGATTGGGAAATCCTGTGTTCAATAGGACCTTACAAAAGAGACACAGTAATAAGGGGAATGGGTTAGAAAACCTGTACAGAAATTATGTACAGGGTGTACACATCTGAAAACGCAAACACCTTGTACAGATTATGGGTAAACCATAGCATGTGGCATGTATGGTCACTCAACAAGTCTAAAATTGCTGGAATTTGGCATTAAAAGTAAGACTAGTAGGGATGGACGTATGAGAGGATGCATCTGGCGTGCATTCAACCAGCACTCTACAGGAACAATTAGCATTCATACACTTGCTGAGGGAGACTGAGTACCTATGTGTTTACCCAATGATGCCGATTCGATCAATAATAACAGGAAGATCATATTTGACCAAGATAGCGTAGTGTGTGAGATAGCTGTGGAATATGAAGTGTTTTATAGAACACAAACGACTTAAAATTTACATTTCTAATGAAATTACTTACTTACTTAGTCGTTCCCCTTCTACCGTGAGGTGTAGAGGTTTGGAAGAGAGAGCGCCAGACCATTCTATCAGCTGTCTTCTTCCTGGCCTGGTTCCATTCTAGTCCTCGGTCCTTCAAAGATTGTCTAATGTTGTCCTCCCAGCGGACTCTGGGTCGTCCTGGAGGTCTGGATCCCTGGCTCTTTGTTTCCCATGCTTTCTAATGAAATTAAAGGTTTTTAGAATCTGATTACAACTGGCCATCTTTTCTCCTTTGCCTATCAGCTCCCTGTGGAGTAAAGAGCATCAACCACTCCTCTCCAAGCCATTTTGTCTCAGCAGTCTGGTCAAGTTCTGTTAATGTCCTCTTTATCCTTCTCATTTCTTTTCCATGTGTTTTTAATGTGTATCCCTTTACACTTCCTCTTGTCCGAGGATTCCATAACAAGGACTGCCTTGTGATGCTAATAGGT
Source organism: Oreohelix idahoensis (assembly GCA_024509875.1). Taxonomy (NCBI): domain Eukaryota; kingdom Metazoa; phylum Mollusca; class Gastropoda; order Stylommatophora; family Oreohelicidae; genus Oreohelix; species Oreohelix idahoensis. Next base: position 90,125 of record JAMPIV010020075.1, read on the forward strand.
GAAATTCTTCAGTGTGAGTTCTACCCACCCCTCCTTCTTCTCCATCTCTTGCTCCACTGGTAGCTGCCTGGTTATTTCCATAAATTTTACAATAACAACATTAGTCATAAGTAAAAAAAAAAATATAGATAAAGGATCCCGTTACACGCCCAATGAGGCATATTGGGAATATGGCGTTAGGCCCATATTTTCTTGACCATCGTCACACAAGGGGTGATGTGGTCAGCATCACACCGGAGTCATAACAAGTGATTATCTTTTTCAAGTACCAGAGCTGATCATGTTCCTGCAGACTTCCTGTCTCAGGAAGTACTTTTATAAATTCTGTTGCTATTTTTTTTTTCATGTGACAATGTCAAACTGTCTTGTATCTTTTCTCTTTAGGAAATGGTACATACAATAGTGTCAGAAAGTGAAAATAAAGGCCTCAGCCTTAATAGCAGAAGACAGAAGTAATGGTTGTGTCAAAGAAAAAGGGCTTCTCCAGAATGCACTACCATAGTAAATGGAACAGTTTTAAAACAGGTCAATAAATTCAAATACCTGGGCACATTAATAACAATGGACCGAAGATGCATGTCAGAGGTGAAGAGCAGAGTAGCTTAGGCAAAAGCAGCATTCTTTAAATTGAAGAGTATTTTATGCAATAATTCTGTCATTGGATGTAAAAAAAAGAGAGTTCTGTGTTATATAGAACCAATCCTGACTTATGGGAGTGAGTCATGGACAATTAGTAAACAAGTAGGGAAGGCACTAGAGGCCACAGAGATGTGGTTTTACAGAAGAGTGTTAAAAATACCATGGACAGCCAAAAAGAGTAATGAGGATATCCTGAAAGCGGCCACAGGAAACTTATTTCACGAGCTAGAAAGAAGCAATCCACTTTTTTGGCCATGTAATGATAAAAAGAGGAAAGCTGGAATATATCGTAACAACAGGTAAGATCGAAGGAAAAAGAGATAGGGGAAGGCAAAGAGAGCAAATACTGGACAGTTTGACATCGTGGCATGGAAAGAAGTCAACAGCAGAGTTGATAAATTGTACTGGAGACAGGAGGTTGTGGAGAGACATGATCTCCTATGCCACTAGGCATGGTACTTGAAGGAAGATCTCCTTTTCCTTGAATTGTTCCTGTTGTCACGATATACACCACCTTTATTCTTCTCATAATATTAGGTACCACAAACTGATTTTTCATTTTGTGTTTACAGTGTCTTTGTTTATAGATCTTAATGGATCTCTTTAACTCTTACAGGACGACGAGCCAGTTATATTGGTCGATATTTCTAGCTTCTAAAGACGGGAAGCCAGTAATTTTGGCTCATGGGTTTGAACTAAGTTTTTGTTTCGTTTCATCCCAGTTAGAAGTTTTCGATGACTGGGAAGCGGAAGTATAGCCATTTTTATTATTATTTCTAAAGCGAAAGAGTGATAGCGTCACTCTTTCTATTAAATTCAAAACGATTCCGATTTCATCCTCGTGTTTTTTTTTAACGAAATTTGGGTTACCTATTTTCGATACCTATTTTCGAAGGCATCTAATTCATCTTCTCGAAAGCGACCTGCTCGTTTAAGTGCTCAGCAGGCCCTTAGTTTGCTAGAACAGCTATAGCAGTAGTGATTTTAGTGCTAATTCGATGAATAATTTGTCTTTCAGTGATGTCGATTCAGAGAATGAAGGTAGGCCTATTATGTTAGAAAGAGTGGGCGTGGTTCTATCACCTAACTTTCATTCTTCAACATCAGACCCAGTAGGACCTAATTTAGTTTTACAAGAAGGGGAAAGACGAAAACAGGAGTGTGTCAGAAATATAGAACTAACAACGAATAGCTTTAGATTTCAACCTAAAGACGGAAGAGCAGTGGGTGTGTCCGCAAATTTAGGCCTAAATGAATCATCTACCCCGATCCAGTGTTTTGAAAGCCTTGTATCATCAGCTGTAAGGGAGGAAATTTTAAAAAGCATAAACTGCTTTGCAGAAATTGAAGTACAGAAGCATACATGGAAAGTAGTTAGAGTATAAACTTGATGTGTGGTTTATTTCCAAAATGGATATAGTTTACAGTGATTTCTATATTGGATGGTGGATTAGCTTCAATTGGTAAGTCTGATATGTTTGTTTTGTTTTTTGTTTAGTAAAATATTTTTCTGTCTCGTCTTTAACTACTTTATATTCATAAAAATTTTCACAATCTTCATTCATTTTCCTTTTTAAATATCTATAACATGACTATATTCAGTTAAAAACTTTGAAATAACTGACTCTTACATGGTAACACTATATGCAAAACCTGTGCCGCAGAAAATTTGTGACAAAAGAGTGTCTTTCCTTTTCTTGAAGCCAATTGAAAAGTAGTTAGAGTATAAACTTGAGCCATATGTATTTTATTTCCAAAATGAATGTAGTTTACAAATATTTGTATCTTGGATAACATAAATGATGCATTAGCTATCTTGAGTGGGTAATTCTGATTTTTTTTTTTTTGGTCAAACTCATTTTCCCAGTCTCCAACTACTTTATACTCATAAAAAAATTTTTAAAATTATAAACTGAACATATTCAGAATCCACATCCATTTTCCTTTTTAAATATATATAACATGACTATATTTGTTAAAAACTTTGAAATAACTGACACTTATATGGTAATAGTATATGAAAAACCTGTGCCGCAGAAAATTTGTGACAAAAGAGTGTCTTTCCTTTTCTTGAAGCCAATTGAAAAATAGTTAGAGTATAAACTTGAGCCATATGTATTTTATTTCCAAAATGAATGTAGTTTACAAATATTTGTATCTTGGATAACATAAATGATGCATTAGCTATCTTGAGTGGGTAATTCTGATATGTTTTTTTTTTTTTTTTTTTTTTTAAATTTATTTTCCCAGTCTCCAACTACTTTATACTCATAAAAAATTTTTTAAAATTATAAACTGAACATATTCAGAATCCTCATCCATTTTCCTTTTAAATATATATATAACATGACTATATTTGTTAAAAACTTTGAAATAACTGACACTTATATGGTAATAGTATATGAAAAACCTGTGCCGCAGAAAATTTGTGACAAAAGAGTGTCTTTCCTTTTCTTGAAGCCAATTGAAAAGTAGTTAGAGTATAAACTTGAGCCATATGTATTTTATTTCCAAAATGAATGTAGTTTACAAATATTTGTATCTTGGATAACATAAATGATGCATTAGCTATCTTGAGTGGGTAATTCTGATATGTTTTTTGTTTTTTTTTGTCAAATTTATTTTCCGTCTCCAACTACTTTATACTCATAAAAATTTTTTTTTAATTATAAACTGAACATATTCAGAATCCTCATCTATTTTCCTTTTTAAATATATATAACATGACTATATTTGTTAAAAACTTTGAAATAACTGACACTTATATGGTAATAGTATATGAAAAACCTGTGCCGCAGAAAATTTGTGACAAAAGAGTGTCTTTCCTTTTCTTGAAGCCAATTGAAAAGTAGTTAGAGTATAAACTTGAGCCATATGTATTTTATTTCCAAAATGAATGTAGTTTACAAATATTTGTATCTTGGATAACATAAATGATGCATTAGCTATCTTGAGTGGGTAATTCTGATATTTTTTTTTTTTTTTTGTCAAATTTATTTTCCCAGTCTCCAACTACTTTATACTCATAAAAATTTTTTTTAAATTATAAACTGAACATATTCAGAATCCTCATCTATTTTCCTTTTTAAATATATATAACATGACTATATTTGTTAAAAACTTTGAAATAACTGACACTTATATGGTAATAGTATATGAAAAACCTGTGCCGCAGAAAATTTGTGACAAAAGAGTGTCTTTCCTTTTCTTGAAGCCAATTGAAAAGTAGTTAGAGTATAAACTTGAGCCATATGTATTTTATTTCCAAAATGAATGTAGTTTACAAATATTTGTATCTTGGATAACATAAATGATGCATTAGCTATCTTGAGTGGGTAATTCTGATATTTTTTTTTTTTTTTTGTCAAATTCATTTTCCCAGTCTCCAACTACTTTATACTCATAAAAAATTTTTTTAAATTATAAACTGAACATATTCAGAATCCACATCCATTTTCCTTTTTAAATATATATAACATGACTATATTTGTTAAAAACTTTGAAATAACTGACACTTATATGGTAATAGTATATGAAAAACCTGTGCCGCAGAAAATTTGTGACAAAAGAGTGTCTTTCCTTTTCTTGAAGCCAATTGAAAAGTAGTTAGAGTATAAACTTGAGCCATATGTATTTTATTTCCAAAATGAATGTAGTTTACAAATATTTGTATCTTGGATAACATAAATGATGCATTAGCTATCTTGAGTGGGTAATTCTGATATGTTTTTTTGTTTTTTTTGTCAAATTTATTTTCTGTCTCCAACTACTTTATACTCATAAAAATTTTTTTTAAATTATAAACTGAACATATTCAGAATCCTCATCTATTTTCCTTTTTAAATATATATAACATGACTATATTTGTTAAAAACTTTGAAATAACTGACACTTATATGGTAATAGTATATGAAAAACCTGTGCCGCAGAAAATTTGTGACAAAAGAGTGTCTTTCCTTTTCTTGAAGCCAATTGAAAAGTAGTTAGAGTATAAACTTGAGCCATATGTATTTTATTTCCAAAATGAATGTAGTTTACAAATATTTGTATCTTGGATAACATAAATGATGCATTAGCTATCTTGAGTGGGTAATTCTGATATGTTTTTTTTTTTTTTTGTCAAATTCATTTTCCCAGTCTCCAACTACTTTATACTCATAAAAAAATTTTTAAAATTATAAACTGAACATATTCAGAATCCTCATCCATTTTCCTTTTAAAATATATATAACATGACTATATTTGTTAAAAACTTTGAAATAACTGACACTTATATGGTAATAGTATATGAAAAACCTGTGCCGCAGAAAATTTGTGACAAAAGAGTGTCTTTCCTTTTCTTGAAGCCAATTGAAAAGTAGTTAGAGTATAAACTTGAGCCATATGTATTTTATTTCCAAAATGAATGTAGTTTACAAATATTTGTATCTTGGATAACATAAATGATGCATTAGCTATCTTGAGTGGGTAATTCTGATATGTTTTTTGTTTTTTTTGTCAAATTTATTTTCCGTCTCCAACTACTTTATACTCATAAAAATTTTTTTTTAATTATAAACTGAACATATTCAGAATCCTCATCTATTTTCCTTTTTAAATATATATAACATGACTATATTTGTTAAAAACTTTGAAATAACTGACACTTATATGGTAATAGTATATGAAAAAACCTGTGCCGCAGAAAATTTGTGACAAAAGAGTGTCTTTCCTTTTCTTGAAGCCAATTGAAAAGTAGTTAGAGTATAAACTTGAGCCATATGTATTTTATTTCCAAAATGAATGTAGTTTACAAATATTTGTATCTTGGATAACATAAATGATGCATTAGCTATCTTGAGTGGGTAATTCTGATATTTTTTTTTTTTTTTTTTGTCAAATTCATTTTCCCAGTCTCCAACTACTTTATACTCATAAAAAATTTTTTTAAGGTTTAAACTGAACATATTCAGAATCCACATCCATTTTTTTTAAATATATATAACATGACTATATTTGTTAAAAACTTTGAAATAACTGACACTTATATGGTAATAGTATATGAAAAACCTGTGCCGCAGAAAATTTGTGACAAAAGAGTGTCTTTCCTTTTCTTGAAGCCAATTGAAAAGTAGTTAGAGTATAAACTTGAGCCATATGTATTTTATTTCCAAAATGAATGTAGTTTACAAATATTTGTATCTTGGATAACATAAATGATGCATTAGCTATCTTGAGTGGGTAATTCTGATATGTTTTTTGTTTTTTTTGTCAAATTTATTTTCCGTCTCCAACTACTTTATACTCATAAAAATTTTTTTTAAATTATAAACTGAACATATTCAGAATCCTCATCTATTTTCCTTTTTAAATATATATAACATGACTATATTTGTTAAAAACTTTGAAATAACTGACACTTATATGGTAATAGTATATGAAAAACCTGTGCCGCAGAAAATTTGTGACAAAAGAGTGTCTTTCCTTTTCTTGAAGCCAATTGAAAAGTAGTTAGAGTATAAACTTGAGCCATATGTATTTTATTTCCAAAATGAATGTAGTTTACAAATATTTGTATCTTGGATAACATAAATGATGCATTAGCTATCTTGAGTGGGTAATTCTGATATGTTTTTTGTTTTTTTTGTCAAATTTATTTTCCGTCTCCAACTACTTTATACTCATAAAAATTTTTTTTTAATTATAAACTGAACATATTCAGAATCCTCATCTATTTTCCTTTTTAAATATATATATAACATGACTATATTTGTTAAAAACTTTGAAATAACTGACACTTATATGGTAATAGTATATGAAAAACCTGTGCCGCAGAAAATTTGTGACAAAAGAGTGTCTTTCCTTCTTCTTCTTCTTCTTCTTGCGATCGCATCTTTGATGATTACACCGTCAGACGAGTTCTCATGATGAATTCGACTGTTGTTTGAAGTTCCTCTTTAACTCCATATAGCTTTGAGTTTAGTGTTGAGTCATTGGGCCAGTATATCTTTCTTAACTGGTCATACAGAGGACAGTCCTGTAGAACATGCTCAGCAGTTTGTTCGTTTAATCCACATGTGCACAGTGGTGAAGCAGACAATCGTAGCTTGTGCATGTGTTTATTCAGTTTGTTATGCCCTGTCCTGAGTCGAAAAATAGTTATCTGTCCCTGCCGGTCGAGAGTGTGATAGTCGTCTTTGGGTTGGTTCTGTTCTCTTCTGATAGTCTGGATAGCTCTCTTTTTCTCAAAGTATGTGACTTCATTATCTTCTTGTTCACATTCTCCTCCCTTTTTTGCAAGTTTATCTGCCTTTTCATTTCCGGGTACACCACAATGAGATGGTACCCACTGAAGTATGGTTCTCTTTTTGGCAGCTACCTTGTTTAGTTCATTTCTCAGATGCGGGAGTTTACCACCCTTGAGAGCTTGCAGGACAGACAGTGCATCTGTGAGGATGACTACCTGGTGGCAGTCAGAGTTGGTGTTATAAATCATATTTGCAGCTTGCCCTAGAGCTTGAACCTCAGCTGTATAGTTGGAACAGAATTTACCAGTGGGAATGTGCCTAGTCTCATAGTGGTTGTCAGGATATGAGATAAAGATACCGGCACCTCCATTCCTAACAGCATTAGTTGCTGATCCATCTGTATAGGCATGTATCCATGATTGATCGGGATAGCTTTCTTGGATCATACTCAATGTAGCAGTTCGTTTTTGCAGATCATTATACTCACATCCACTTGTGAGACCACTGACTGATGTATTAATTTGGAGGGCACTGCTGGCCTGCTCCCATGGTACAGGGTATAGGGTGGGCTTCAGTGGTGTTGTCTTCATGGATAGGTCTTCTTGATGCTGTCTTATAAGTCTTTTCCCCCGATGCACAAAGCTGCTACGCTTTAGACGTCCCAATGCCAGATCATCTAGTCTTGCCTTCATTGGGTGCATTTGCATACTGTTGTACTTTTCCATCTGGATCATGGTTTTTGTGTCTCTTCTATGGGACAATGTCTGTAATCCAGCAACCTTCTGCATCTCTGTTATTGGTGTAGTTTTCATGGCTCCTGTAATGAGCCTGAGAGCTTGATTTTGCACCTTGTCCAAAGACTGCAGATGTGAGTTAGCAGCTGATGACCATGCTGCTGAGCTAAACTCTAAGTGTGGTCTTATTACTCCATTATAAATCTTCTTTAGATTTCGTTCATTTGCTCCCCAGTTGGTACCTGCTAATTTTCTGAGTATGCCTAGTCGTCTTCGGGCCTTTCCTTCTGCATTTTCAATATGCTTATTCCATGTAAGCCTTTGGTCAAATGTCACCCCAAGATAGGTGGGGTAGCTTTCTTCCTTGATCACGGTTGTCCCTAGGTGTATGTTAGCTGATTTGTCCTTGGGGGCAAGGAAGAGTGTTGTGGAGGTTTTGTCTGTGTTTATTGTGATAAGCCATTTCTCTGCCCATGACACTAGCATGTCTGCTGCCCGCTGCATTCTATAATTTGCTGTGGTGACGTTTTCATCAGCGCACCAGAGTACTAGGTCATCTGCATATAAGGCAGCTTTAACTCCTGCAGGGAGATCTTTCACCAGGTCATTGATGTAAACAAGGAAGAGTGTTGGGGAAATTACTCCTCCTTGAGGTACCCCCTGATGGAGCAACACTTTTCTGCTCTGCAGACCGTCAAGAGTGACTCTAGTTCTCCTGTTATGCAAGTATGACTGGATCCATTTCATCATGTTGCCTTGGATTCCACTTCTCCTAAGTTTTGCAATGAGGCCATCTTTCCACACCTTGTCAAAGGCCTGCTTGAAGTCGACCCAGATCGTTAGGACCTTTTTCTTCTCCTGGAAGGCATCTTCTATTGCTTGAGACAAGTAAGTAACTTGGTCTTCTATACTGTAGCATTCTCTAAATCCAGCTTGTTCCGGCACCAGGATCTGCTCAGACTCTAAATACCATTTCAATCTGTGGTTGACTATTCGCTCCATAGTCTTCCCAACACAGCTTGTGAGACTGATTGGCCGGTAACTTGCAGCCTCGGTCTTACATTTCCCTTTCTTTAGTATGGGTATTGTGATGGCTTCTCTCCATACTTGGGGTACCGTTCCTTTCAACCAGCTGTGGTTGAATATCTCAAGCAGTTTTGTCTTTGCTGCTGAGCTCAGATTTACTAGCATTTCGTTGCTGATTTTTGTCTGGGCCGGGTGACTTTTGAAACTTAAGCTTGGAAATAGCCTTCTGTAGTTCTCCTAGTGTGATGGGTTCCCTCATTGGGGCAGGAGTATCTGTTTGTCCCATGGTTGCCAGTATTTCTTTTCTTATCTCTCTCTGATGATCTATGTTAATGGGTAAGTTGCTTTCTGAACTGTATCTTCTAGCAAACAAGTCTGCAGCTTGTTTTCCTCTGAAAAGTTTGCCACCTTCATCCAATGTGATAGTCTGCCTAGGTGAGGAACGCTCTTCATTTAGAGACTTGACTAATCTCCAAAGTTTCCTGCCGTCTTTCTCAAGGTTCAGCGATGCCGTTTTAGTTCTCCAGCTTTTCCGTTTTTCTTCTAGCTTTGTTCTCTGAAACTCTGCTACAGCCTTTTTCCATTTGTTGTGAGTTTCAAGTGAAGGCTGAGACTCTGCGTCCTTTCTAGCCCTGTCCATAGCTTCCTGACGTTCTTGGAGTGTGCTGGACCAGTATGGTATGTAGTTACGCCGGCATCCTTTGGGAATGGTTTCTTTTGCAGCTTGTAGTATGCATCTGTTGAAGTCTTTAACCACTTCATTAATGTCTCTGTTCTGTACCTTGAGGGTAGACAGCAGCGTGTTCACCTGATGCCTGAATAAACCCCAGTTGGCTTTTTTGTAGTTCCATCTTGTAATGGCTGGGCCTGTACTGAGAGTTGCACTCTGGACAGTAAGAAAGATTGGGCGATGGTCGCTTCCCCCTAGTTGGTCTCCTACTTCTCTATTAATAGATCCAGCTATATCTGGTGTGGAGAAGGCAAGATCTGGTGTTGAAGTTGTGTGCCATCCTCTGGAGTAGAAGGTAGGAGTATCTGTGGCATTATTGACTAGGATTAGGGAGTGATCATCTTGCCAAGTTTCCACCTCTTCACCTCTGTGATCCAGATGGTTATAGCCCCAGCTCTGGGAGTGGCTATTAAAGTCTCCAACTGCTATAAAGTTGGTGGCTGGTACCTGTATAGAGCTGAGACTCAGGGGTTTGTTGTTCGGACAGTAATAGTTCAGGAGTTCTATTTCCATCTTGTCTACCTTTATCTGCAACAGCTGATATTCTGCTCCATCCATGAAGGTTTTCCTTTCGTGTGCAGGAATGTTATTCCTTACAAGAGTAAGTACTCCTCCTTTTCGTCTATCTTTTCTGTCAGATCTGAAGCATTGATATCCCCTTATTTTAAAGGTTTGATCTGCTTTTAAGTGAGTCTCTTGGATACAGCAAACACTGACTTGCTTCTCATACAAGATGTTTTCCAGCTCTGTCTTTTTGCTGTATCCAGCCTGCTTGCTGTTCACTCCCTCTGCATTCCAGTGCATCATGACAAGTGGCACTCTGGGTTTCTCTTTTTCTGTTTTGTTTTGGTCAGTAGTTCTCCTCCGCCGTCTGCTGACTCCACAAGACGGTCTAGAGGGTCCTCCAGTAGCTGAGGGTGGGCTCTGTCGAGGCTCAGAGCCCGGCACTGCACCTGCCTGGTGGAGCTCCACAGGGCGAGCACCAGTACGAGATTTATTTGACGGTGTACTCTCCATAGAAAAAAAAAAGCGAGTTGCGTGATACTGTGGTTTCCGGTGCGCCTTCTGGCCCAGTATCTATGACTTTAGCACCTGTTCAATGGGAGAGTGGGCTCATCCCTAAATCTGTTTATGTTCCCAGTAGTAGACTATTCGCAAGCAGCCTGGGGGTGTCACTGCTCTGCGCGGACCTTGTTTACCGAGGCGGCGTCCGAGCTCGTATGGTGAAAATATGGTTGCGTTATCTTCAAAATAGCCCTGTCTTTCCCATGGCTTTTCTGCCATCCTGCAACTTTGAGTTAGGGAGTTCTGAGCTCCAGTCTCTTTCCCAGGCATTTTATCCTGGCCTGGCACGCATACAGAGGACCCCACTTCTGGTTCTAAGTTAGCAGTTGGGGATAGGTGGGGTAGCACACTGTGCATTCCCCGTCATCCAGGGGGCTCTCCAACTATGCAGAGCTTGCACAATGCTGTGCTCTGGTTCTGGGCTCTCCCAAGGAATCCTCACGTCCTGCACAGAGCCACTTCCAGATACCCACCACCTGCCAACCCTCCATTGTAGAAATCTCCTGCATGCGGCCATCCAGTCAAGAGCCAGTATTAAGTCTGGTGCCCAAGTGATCCCCCCAAGCTCAGTGTGCAATGCTGGGTTCTCATCATGCTGCAACACAGGGGGGATTGTGATGCTCAGCCATCTCTCTCAACTCTACACCGATAAGTGGCATCGGGGACTTAACTGTGCCTCAGTACTGGGAGGCCCCGTTTCCGGGTACACCACACACAGCCAATTGAGGCAACGGTCGCCGTGGGCGTGTCTTCAGTGGGGAAGTTGTGGAGTCTTCCTGTCCATGTTCTTGCACATCCTAACACTGCCGCAAGACATCGGAGGTTTGGAGAGTGGCCTTCTCTGCTTTTTTGAGCCGGGGTGGGCTCCCCGGGCAAGTCTCGATGGGGATCGGGACGTGTCCACGCGCCAGTGGGCCCAGCATCGGCCGCATCTGATGGAGGACTTGCTCTGCCAGGTTTGATGTGGATTTCCTACCGCCCCGGGTAGAAGCCAGAAGTGTACTGTGCCAGCTCTGGGGGAGATAAAGGGGGTGTTTCTGCGTCTCCTTGTGATACGTAGCCATGGCAGGGCTCACAGTGCTCTTTCCCCGCCACCAAATTGCCTGCTGGTTACGCCGAGTTCTCCGAGGCTCTAGGCATGTGACCAAGAGTTGAAGGCTATAGGATCGTCAAGTCCTGAGTCTCTGTTCCTGTACGATGGGTTCCGATCTTCAGGGAGCAGTCCACGCTCGTTCCCACTTCCAAGACTTGTTCAGTATCCATCTGGCTCCTTCCCACCCACAGAGGGCGTGTACGGTGTAGTGCACCGGTTTTATTATCGAGGTTTGCTCCTCTAGATCCGTTGTGTTTAGCCTGAGGATTCGCACCCTCAGTTACCAGGACTACCTCGAGGAGGGTGTGGCTCTTCACCACGCACAACGATCTTGGGGTATAAGAGGTTTTGCTAGGCCAAGAGACTAACACCGCAATGGTCGCTCCTTTCATGAACAAGAATTCACTAGGCCTAGGGTGAAGCAAGGGGGGAAACCCACTACCCACAACACCAGCACATCATACCCCCTGTCTGTAGACTTTGCCCCAGTGTCTTTCCTTTTCTTGAAGCCAATTGAAAAGTAGTTAGAGTATAAACTTGAGCCATATGTATTTTATTTCCAAAATGAATGTAGTTTACAAATATTTGTATCTTGGATAACATAAATGATGCATTAGCTATCTTGAGTGGGTAATTCTGATATGTTTTTTTTTTTTTTTGTCAAATTTATTTTCCCAGTCTCCAACTACTTTATACTCATAAAAAATTTTTTTAAATTATAAACTGAACATATTCAGAATCCACATCCATTTTCCTTTTTAAATATATATAACATGACTATATTTGTTAAAAACTTTGAAATAACTGACACTTATATGGTAATAGTATATGAAAAACCTGTGCCGCAGAAAATTTGTGACAAAAGAGTGTCTTTCCTTTTCTTGAAGCCAATTGAAAAGTAGTTAGAGTATAAACTTGAGCCATATGTATTTTATTTCCAAAATGAATGTAGTTTACAAATATTTGTATCTTGGATAACATAAATGATGCATTAGCTATCTTGAGTGGGTAATTCTGATATGTTTTTTGTTTTTTTTGTCAAATTTATTTTCCGTCTCCAACTACTTTATACTCATAAAAATTTTTTTTAAATTATAAACTGAACATATTCAGAATCCTCATCTATTTTCCTTTTTAAATATATATAACATGACTATATTTGTTAAAAACTTTGAAATAACTGACACTTATATGGTAATAGTATATGAAAAACCTGTGCCGCAGAAAATTTGTGACAAAAGAGTGTCTTTCCTTTTCTTGAAGCCAATTGAAAAGTAGTTAGAGTATAAACTTGAGCCATATGTATTTTATTTCCAAAATGAATGTAGTTTACAAATATTTGTATCTTGGACAACATAAATGATGCATTAGCTATCTTGAGTGGGTAATTCTGATACGTTTTTTTTTTTTTTTTGTCAAATTCATTTTCCCAGTCTCCAACTACTTTATACTCATAAAAAAATTTTTAAAATTATAAACTGAACATATTCAGAATCCACATCCATTTTCCTTTTTAAATATATATAACATGACTATATTTGTTAAAAACTTTGAAATAACTGACACTTATATGGTAATAGTATATGAAAAACCTGTGCCGCAGAAAATTTGTGACAAAAGAGTGTCTTTCCTTTTCTTGAAGCCAATTGAAAAGTAGTTAGAGTATAAACTTGAGCCATATGTATTTTATTTCCAAAATGAATGTAGTTTACAAATATTTGTATCTTGGATAACATAAATGATGCATTAGCTATCTTGAGTGGGTAATTCTGATATGTTTTTTTTTTTTTTGTCAAATTCATTTTCCCAGTCTCCAACTACTTTATACTCATAAAAAAATTTTTAAAATTATAAACTGAACATATTCAGAATCCACATCCATTTTCCTTTTTAAATATATATAACATGACTATATTTGTTAAAAACTTTGAAATAACTGACACTTATATGGTAATAGTATATGAAAAACCTGTGCCGCAGAAAATTTGTGACAAAAGAGTGTCTTTCCTTTTCTTGAAGCCAATTGAAAAATAGTTAGAGTATAAACTTGAGCCATATGTATTTTATTTCCAAAATGAATGTAGTTTACAAATATTTGTATCTTGGATAACATAAATGATGCATTAGCTATCTTGAGTGGGTAATTCTGATATTTTTTTTTTTTTTTTTGTCAAATTTATTTTCCCAGTCTCCAACTACTTTATACTCATAAAAAAATTTTTTAAATTATAAACTGAACATATTCAGAATCCTCATCCATTTTCCTTTTAAAATATATATAACATGACTATATTTGTTAAAAACTTTGAAATAACTGACACTTATATGGTAATAGTATATGAAAAACCTGTGCCGCAGAAAATTTGTGACAAAAGAGTGTCTTTCCTTTTCTTGAAGCCAATTGAAAAGTAGTTAGAGTATAAACTTGAGCCATATGTATTTTATTTCCAAAATGAATGTAGTTTACAAATATTTGTATCTTGGATAACATAAATGATGCATTAGCTATCTTGAATGGGTAATTCTGATATGTTTTTTGTTTTTTTTTGTCAAATTTATTTTCCGTCTCCAACTACTTTATACTCATAAAAAATTTTTTTTAATTATAAACTGAACATATTCAGAATCCTCATCCATTTTCCTTTTTAAATATATATAACATGACTATATTTGTTAAAAACTTTGAAATAACTGACACTTATATGGTAATAGTATATGAAAAACCTGTGCCGCAGAAAATTTGTGACAAAAGAGTGTCTTTCCTTTTCTTGAAGCCAATTGAAAAGTAGTTAGAGTATAAACTTGAGCCATATCTATTTTATTTCCAAAATGAATGTAGTTTAAAAATATTTGTATCTTGGATAACATAAATGATGCATTAGCTATCTTGAGTGGGTAATTCTGATATGTTTTTTGTTTTTTTTTGTCAAATTTATTTTCCGTCTCCAACTACTTTATACTCATAAAAAATTTTTTTTAATTATAAACTGAACATATTCAGAATCCTCATCCATTTTCCTTTTTAAATATATATAACATGACTATATTTGTTAAAAACTTTGAAATAACTGACACTTATATGGTAATAGTATATGAAAAACCTGTGCCGCAGAAAATTTGTGACAAAAGAGTGTCTTTCCTTTTCTTGAAGCCAATTGAAAAGTAGTTAGAGTATAAACTTGAGCCATATCTATTTTATTTCCAAAATGAATGTAGTTTAAAAATATTTGTATCTTGGATAACATAAATGATGCATTAGCTATCTTGAGTGGGTAATTCTGATATGTTTTTTTTTTTTTTTTTTTGGTCAAATTTATTTTCCCAGTCTCCAACTACTTTATACTCCTAAAAAAATTTTTTTAAATTTTAAACTTAACATATTCAACATCCTCATCCATTTTCCTTTTTAAATATATATAACATGACTATTTTTTTTAAATACTTTGAAATAACTGTCACTTATATGGTAATAGTATATATGAAAAACCTGTGCCGCAGAAAATTTGTGACAAAAGAGTGTCTTTCCTTTTCTTGAAGCCAATTGAAAAGTAGTTAGAGTATAAACTTGAGCCATATGTATTTTATTTCCAAAATGAATGTAGTTTACAAATATTTGTATCTTGGATAACATAAATGATGCATTAGCTATCTTGAGTGGGTAATTCTGATATGCTTTTTTTTGTTTTTTTTTTGTCAAATTTTTTTTCCCAGGCTCCAACTACTTTATATTCCTAAAAAAATTTTTTAAATTATAAACTGAACATATTCAGAATCCTCATCCATTTTCCTTTTAAAATATATATAACATGACTATATTTGTTAAAAACTTTGAAATAACTGACACTTATATGGTAATAGTATATGAAAAACCTGTGCCGCAGAAAATTTGTGACAAAAGAGTGTCTTTCCTTTTCTTGAAGCCAATTGAAAAGTAGTTAGAGTATAAACTTGAGCCATATGTATTTTATTTCCAAAATGAATGTAGTTTACAAATATTTGTATCTTGGATAACATAAATGATGCATTAGCTATCTTGAATGGGTAATTCTGATATGTTTTTTGTTTTTTTTTGTCAAATTTATTTTCCGTCTCCAACTACTTTATACTCATAAAATTTTTTTTTAATTATAAACTGAACATATTCAGAATCCTCATCCATTTTCCTTTTTAAATATATATAACATGACTATATTTGTTAAAAACTTTGAAATAACTGACACTTATATGGTAATAGTATATGAAAAACCTGTGCCGCAGAAAATTTGTGACAAAAGAGTGTCTTTCCTTTTCTTGAAGCCAATTGAAAAGTAGTTAGAGTATAAACTTGAGCCATATCTATTTTATTTCCAAAATGAATGTAGTTTAAAAATATTTGTATCTTGGATAACATAAATGATGCATTAGCTATCTTGAGTGGGTAATTCTGATATGTTTTTTTTTTTTTTTTGTCAAATTTATTTTCCCAGTCTCCAACTACCTTATACTCATAAAAAATTTTTTTAAATTATAAACTGAACATATTCAGAATCCTCATCTATTTTCCTTTTTAAATATATATAACATGACTATATTTGTTAAAAACTTTGAAATAACTGACACTTATATGGTAATAGTATATGAAAAACCTGTGCCGCAGAAAATTTGTGACAAAAGAGTGTCTTTCCTTTTCTTGAAGCCAATTGAAAAGTAGTTAGAGTATAAACTTGAGCCATATGTATTTTATTTCCAAAATGAATGTAGTTTACAAATATTTGTATCTTGGATAACATAAATGATGCATTAGCTATCTTGAGTGGGTAATTCTGATATGTTTTTTTTTTTTTTGTCAAATTCATTTTTCCAGTCTCCAACTACTTTATACTCATAAAAAAATTTTTTAAATTATAAACTGAACATATTCAGAATCCACATTTATTTTCCTTTTTAAATATATATAACATGACTATATTTGTTAAAAACTTTGAAATAACTGACACTTATATGGTAATAGTATATGAAAAACCTGTGCCGCAGAAAATTTGTGACAAAAGAGTGTCTTTCCTTTTCTTGAAGCCAATTGAAAAGTAGTTAGAGTATAAACTTGAGCCATATGTATTTTATTTCCAAAATGAATGTAGTTTACAAATATTTGTATCTTGGATAACATAAATGATGCATTAGCTATCTTGAGTGGGTAATTCTGATTTTTTTTTTTTTTTTTGTCAAATTTATTTTCCCAGTCTCCAACTACTTTATACTCATAAAAAAATTTTTTAAATTATAAACTGAACATATTCAGAATCCTCATCCATTTTCCTTTTAAAATATATATAACATGACTATATTTGTTAAAAACTTTGAAATAACTGACACTTATATGGTAATAGTATATGAAAAACCTGTGCCGCAGAAAATTTGTGACAAAAGAGTGTCTTTCCTTTTCTTGAAGCCAATTGAAAAGTAGTTAGAGTATAAACTTGAGCCATATGTATTTTATTTCCAAAATGAATGTAGTTTACAAATATTTGTATCTTGGATAACATAAATGATGCATTAGCTATCTTGAATGGGTAATTCTGATATGTTTTTTGTTTTTTTTTGTCAAATTTATTTTCCGTCTCCAACTACTTTATACTCAAATACAAATTTTTTTTTAATTATAAACTGAACATATTCAGAATCCTCATCTATTTTCCTTTTTAAATATATATAACATGACTATATTTGTTAAAAACTTTGAAATAACTGACACTTATATGGTAATAGTATATGAAAAACCTGTGCCGCAGAAAATTTGTGACAAAAGAGTGTCTTTCCTTTTCTTGAAGCCAATTGAAAAGTAGTTAGAGTATAAACTTGAGCCATATCTATTTTATTTCCAAAATGAATGTAGTTTACAAATATTTGTATCTTGGATAACATAAATGATGCATTAGCTATCTTGAGTGGGTAATTCTGATATGTTTTTTTTTTTTTTTGTCAAATTTATTTTCCCAGTCTCCAACTACCTTATACTCATAAAAAATTTTTTTAAATTATAAACTGAACATATTCAGAATCCTCATCTATTTTCCTTTTTAAATATATATAACATGACTATATTTGTTAAAAACTTTGAAATAACTGACACTTATATGGTAATAGTATATGAAAAACCTGTGCCGCAGAAAATTTGTGACAAAAGAGTGTCTTTCCTTTTCTTGAAGCCAATTGAAAAGTAGTTAGAGTATAAACTTGAGCCATATGTATTTTATTTCCAAAATGAATGTAGTTTACAAATATTTGTATCTTGGATAACATAAATGATGCATTAGCTATCTTGAGTGGGTAATTCTGATATGTTTTTTTTTTTTTTTGTCAAATTCATTTTCCCAGTCTCCAACTACTTTATACTCATAAAAAAATTTTTTAAATTATAAACTGAACATATTCAGAATCCACATCCATTTTCCTTTTTAAATATATATAACATGACTATATTTGTTAAAAACTTTGAAATAACTGACACTTATATGGTAATAGTATATGAAAAACCTGTGCCGCAGAAAATTTGTGACAAAAGAGTGTCTTTCCTTTTCTTGAAGCCAATTGAAAAGTAGTTAGAGTATAAACTTGAGCTATATGTATTTTATTTCCAAAATGAATGTAGTTTACAAATATTTGTATCTTGGATAACATAAATGATGCATTAGCTATCTTGAGTGGGTAATTCTGATATGTTTTTTGTTTTTTTTTGTCAAATTTATTTTCCGTCTCCAACTACTTTATACTCATAAAAATTTTTTTAAAATTATAAACTGAACATATTCAGAATCCTCATCTATTTTCCTTTTTAAATATATATAACATGACTATATTTGTTAAAAACTTTGAAATAACTGACACTTATATGGTAATAGTATATGAAAAACCTGTGCCGCAGAAAATTTGTGACAAAAGAGTGTCTTTCCTTTTCTTGAAGCCAATTGAAAAGTAGTTAGAGTATAAACTTGAGCCATATGTATTTTATTTCCAAAATGAATGTAGTTTACAAATATTTGTATCTTGGATAACATAAATGATGCATTAGCTATCTTGAGTGGGTAATTCTGATATGTTTTTTTTTTGGTCAAATTTATTTTCCGTCTCCAACTATTTTATACTCAAAAAAATTTTTTTTTAATTATAAACTGAACATATTCAGAATCCTCATCCATTTTCCTTTTTAAATATATATAACATGACTATATTTGTTAAAAACTTTGAAATAATTGACACTTACATGGTAACACTATATGAAAAATCTGAGTCGCAAAAAATTCCTTGCGTAAAACATGGGAAAACCCCTTAAGACATGAAATTTCCTTTTTAAATTTAAAAAATCGGATATCAAACAACCGAGTTACAGCATTTCAAAATTGTGGGGAATTACATAATTTTTCAAACATCTTCGCACCGAACACCTTGCCTGACTTTGCACAATCAATAACTATAGTCAACAAACACTTACCAAGTCAATAATGCTTTTTGTAGTCATACAAGTCCTTATTGCAGAAAAGAAACATGGGAAGTACAACAAATCAATAAAATGAATTATGGTCCATCAAAATTGACAACAGATACAATTTCAAGTCTCGTTGTGCTCGCAAAGTGCAAATATGCATTTTCATGCACTCATAAATCAAAAACTACACACAGGAAAGCTGAAAGATTTATTGAGCTTAAAGAGAGCATTATATACTTGATGCTTAATTTTTTTTGAGCCACATGAAATACTGAATACTATAAAACTGCATTATGTGAAAATGGATCAAAGGCTAAATTTGCAGTTCAGAAGAAAAATCTCACGAAATTCCAAATGTTGTCATAAAATCATGAATATTGCAGCCATAGAGCTGAGAACTTCTATATTTATGTAATTTGAGTTGTACAATTCAAATTGATGGTTATTTTCTTGATTGAAACAACCTTTACTGCTTAAAATTTGATTTTTATAAACAAAGAAACATTACATATTAGTCCGTGTCCAACTCACTGTCACTTGAGGTCAGCTGCATCAAAAGATAATTGTGTGTTCAGAAAGTCCTCAAGTGAATCTCCTCTCAGGGCACTGGCTTGTTGTACTGACATCTGGCACCTGTACTGTAGCTGTCCTTTACTCACATTCTGTTCGGGTAGCACAGAGAAACCAAGAGGTCACCTGAGAGAAATTTGTTGGGAGGACAAATCGCATGATTGTGTTATTTTATTATTAATACAAAAAATGTCGGCAAAATTATTTTTTCTTTCCCTTTGTTAATCATGAAGCATTTATTGCGGCATTAATTTTTACTGCATTTACCATTTAAATCATTATATTATACAGTAGATTGTCTCTCTTTTACATGGATTATGTCATTTGTCTTTTATGTTTGTAATTGTAAAATAAACTCAAATCCTGTAGAGGCTTCTAGGAAAGCTTCAACTACATAGTAGCCTAATGATTTTTAACATCAGAGAATGAGAGGAAATAATATGATATATAAACTTTACACAACAAGACGTACTAGCTCCCATGTTGCATTTTCCTAGTCCTCCAGAAGACAGAACTGTGCCAATAGTCTGTTTGTCACAGTAGAAATCGGTGGCAGAGCCGGACGTCTGCCTCTTCCCGTCATTGAAAAATGTGCATCATAACAATTGTCCCCTGAAATAATTGAGGAAAAAAAAGGTTAATTAAGCGAAAGAGGCAATTTAAAAAAAAAAAATTAACGTTCACAAATGTGTAGCAAGCTAAATTCTAAACATGACCTTTGACATCCTTAACGTTATCGAAAGGAGGTCAGCGGCTTTACAAACTGTTACTAAGTGTTAGACCTTAATTCTTATACCGATAAAACAACCAAATAGCTACATAAACAACAATACCCCACCCCCAAAATTGCTTAAAAAACAAAAAACTTTCTGTCTAAATGTGTGAATCGAGCGGCCACATTTGGCTGTTCTTTTACTAATACATCCACCCTCCGTCACTTGCCGTTGCTATACTGCAAATAAACAAAATAGGTCTGAAATGAATAGAAATAAAACAAAGTTCAAAACTTACTCAGAACACATATTGCGTCGACTTCCATTGGTGAAACTTTCAGTTCAGCGCCTGAGTCATTTCGTGCTGTGTTTCATACAGCCGGCCCATTGTGTCCGGGTTTGTCAGATGGAACATCCGCCATTATGTTTACACGCCGAAATGTGTTGGAGGTGCTGTCTTTTAACGTTCGTTCGCTCTTTGCTCAAATAACTATGATGTTTAAAACTTTGATACGATTTTAGCAGAATGGTTGCTCGTTTGTTTGATGTAACACGAGTGTAAGTAGGCCTCCCAGATGTGTATTAAAATCCAAACTTTCTCATTCACTTCGAATTTACGATATCTTCCTATAAAAAATCTGTGCCTCGTGTTACATGTGCGTAAACCTCAGTTTCCGCTCTTCTCATTGGTGAAAACCATATTAGTGTAGCATTTTTGAGGATATAGCGCCGACGCTTTGAATGAGGTGGGGTCCTTTCAGGGAATTTCGCTCTCTTGAGCGCCAGTCAGCCAGCGCACGGCAAGAGCGGTTTTAATGGTGTTTTTGTTTTTTGTCTCACTCAATTTCAATGACATGCAGAAAGTTATAATTGACATATTATGAAAGAAGAAAGATCAAGAAACCAGAAGATACAATTTTTATTTAGAAAAGGCAAATTAATTACTAGGCAGAGCAAGGTTGAAAAGGGCCCAAATTGGGCCTCGCTTGCGCGTCACAAAATTTTTCGGCCGCCGCAAAGCGGCAGTTTGTGGTACCTAATAATATGCACAAAGATAGTGGACTGCTTTCTTCTAACATGAGGAATAAGCTTTCTTTGTGCACAGAGCATCCTCATTACTCATTTTAGATGTCCATGGTATTTTTTACATTCTTCTGTACACCTACATCTCTGTGGTCTCTAGTGCTTTTCCCACTTGTTTTTACTAATTGTCTATGGCTCACTTCTATATGTCAGGATTGGTTCTATATAACACTGAAGAACTTTCTTTCTTACTTCCACTGACGAAGAATTGCATAAAATACTTTTCATTTTATACAATGCTGATTTTGCCTGCCTGGGCTATTTTACCCAACACTTTTGAGATGCACCTTCCAACCTATTTTATTAACATGCCTAGGTATATCTATTAACTTGTTTTAAAACTGGTCCATTTACTTTGATAGTGCATTCTGAAGGAGTCATTTTCTTTGAGGTGATCATTATTTTTTCTGTCTGTCTGCTATTGAAAGATATATCATGGTTTAATCTAACTACAAAGAGTCACAAATTAATCATGACGACTTTATCATATTGTAAGTGACCTTGACTGAATCTAATTACCAGACAGTCTTATGTTTAACTAGAAACAGTCGCCACTGACAATAATTATGACTGAACCTAACCATGCATGATCAAAAATGAATCTAATTACATGATAAATCATGACAACATACCCTAAAATCCAAGTGTACATAAACTAGAGTGAAACTGTTTGGGAAAAACTAACTTCAGTCCACCTAATTTCTTCAAATTCCCAGGTAGTTTCCATGAATCTCTCAGCAGACAAAGAAAGAATACGACTTCTGCACCCTCAAGCATGTTCTACACGTCTGTATCTAGGAGCTGTGCAACTGACTGTGTTTGTGAAATGTATCTAGGAGTTGTGTGTTTGTGAGCTGCATCTAGGAGCTGTGTGACTTGACTGTTTGTGAGCTGTATCTAGGAGCTGTGTAAGTGACTGTTTGTGAGCTGTATCTAGGAGCTGTGTGACTGTGAGCTGTATCTAGGAGCTGTGTGACTGTTTGTGAGCTGTATCTAGGAGCTGTGTGACTGACTGTTTGTGAGCTGTATCTAGGAGCTGTGTAACTGACTGTTTGTGAGCTGTATCTAGGAGCTGTGTAACTGAATGTGTTTGTGAGCTGTATCTAGGAGCTGTGTGACTGACTGTGAGCTGTATCTAGGAGCTGTGTGACTGACTGTTTGTGAGCTGTATCTAGGAGCTGTGTGACTGACTGTGAGCTGTATCTAGGAGCTGTGTGACTGTGTTTGTGAGCTGTATCTAGGAGCTGTGTGACTGTGCTTTGTAAGATTGTGCATGGGGTGATGGTGACCTCATCCTGTAAAACAAATTGCGAGAGAAATCACCACTGTAGGAGCATGTGAATGCTTGGTGCAGGCTTCCTGCAAGGGAACCAGCTACAATGGTAGCTACATTCTCTGTACGGAGCACAAAGGAAAATGATGATGAAAAAATGAACCTTAAGAAACAACAACTGGCCCTATAAACCATGTGTACACAAAACACAGTGAAATTCAGTCCACCTGATTTCTTAAATCCTGGCAATAATAGCGTAACAGAAGAAGGCATTACCTCAAAATACTGGGAAAGTACATCAAAATTACAATCGCGGTAATTAGGGTTGCAAGTCGCAATGGCATCCTGAAGAAGATAGCATGACATTTATTTCTTCAGCTTAATATTAATTAACCTAGTACAGCACATTATTTCATTTTAATAAAATTAATTATCTCACAATTTTTACATGTTGCTCTATGTTGTATTCATGATTACCTGTTTGTGCATGAGTGTGACTATGTTTTTGTGTGTGCTAGAGGTGACAGAGAAAGCATGGGATCAGTGTTCCCTCAGTGTCACATGATGATGATGGTTGTGTGTTTACGTGGTAACAGGTAAAGAATGGAGAGGTCTTTTGTGTGAACAGTATATTATTGTAGGCCTGTGTGTATGTTAAGTGTGAATGAATACGGGTCAGGCTGTGGACTGCTTCGGGATGTAAATAGATGGTGAGCTTGTCTCAGGTTGTGAATGTGTCAGCTAAACACGTGAGAATAGGTTTTGAGTGTTCAGTGGGTTTTGGATTGAGAAGGCGAATGGAAGGTTGTTGCGGCCTGAATGCTGAGCGAGTTGGCTGTATTGGATTATTCTGAAGTAAAGAATAGTGAAACAGGATTACAAATAACGACATATTCCTTAGATGATATCAGTGTTCATAACATTATTAATTATATTATGTTGTGGGACAAACTCCTGAGATGTTAGTTCCTTCAAAAGTGAATGTGTGCTTCAAGGACCTTTTAATACTCTTAGACAATCATACGACCCATAAAACAGGTTGTGCCTTTCCCAACACACACAACATATAACATACACCAAAACTAAACGGTGTCACAGGAGAAGGGACAACTTGTGTCACTCAGGAATGTCATAGAGTCAACTAATCTACGGGTGTGCATAGGGCTGGCAACTTCATAGTGTAAAATACATTTGTACAGAAACCATAACTGTACAAAGACACTACCTTGGAACAGGCTTCCTGCAAGATGGCTAATTAAGGAGGTTGCCCCCACTTCTTCAGGAGCAAAAATTAAAAAAAATAAACAAAGGAAAAAATAATATTCGTGGCCAATACGTTAACCCAATATGAGGTTCTGGTCACCAACCATTTACCGTTTAGAGTGGTGAACAATTTCTTCTGAAGAAGACACCAATGAAGTGGTAAGATAGCATGTAAAAAGCTGTATTAGAGTAAGAAGTCTATTTCTTCTTTCTTTTGTGTACTATGCTTTTGCCATGAAGTAATGCACACTGAGTAATTAGTTTCTGATACAGTGCATGCAGTGGCCTGGTGTACTGTCATGTTGTGCTTCTGCAAGATTAATCGAGGAAGTGGAGGGGAACTGCGGTAAGACGTGGAATACGATGGATGGGTTTGAAAAAAAATCGAAAAAAGGTGATTCGTCTTACGAGGACAAAAGACAAAGAAAATAGTCTACGTTACGGCCACAAGGCCTTCGTCAGGAAAGGAAAGAAAGTGAAGGCTAGATAGGACACATAAAAACTAAATAAAATAAAAACTGGGTACTTCCCTGAAGGCAACAACCGAAATTCTATCAAAATCGCTGTCCTGTTGATAAGCGCGTGGCTGAACAGAAAGTGACTTCCGCCGCCGGATGTACACAATGCATACTAAGAAACTAAAAAACGAAACCGGAAAATAAACTACCCGACGTGATAAAAGTGGGGACTGGAAATAGAAGGGGACAGAATGAGTGGGAGATAGACAAATATGAAATAAAAAAATGTATATGGCATACAAATAGAAGAATAGGATAAGAGTGGAAAGAGTAAAATAGAGCAAGAGAGGAGAGGGTGACCTCAGACAAAGGTGTGAAAAGTGTTGAGACCGGCTGGTTTTAGACACCCCATGCGGTGGATAAGACGGTTCTCAAGCTGTTCTCGGCTGACAGTGTCAGAGGAGCAGGATCGGATCGCTGTGACCTGGATGTCGATGGGACCATGGTGGTCAGGACCATTGAAGTGTATAGCAACTGGTGTTGACTTTTGCTGAGCGATGTCATTTAAGTGCTGGCTGAATCTGTCCCCAAGTCGTTTGCCTGTTTGGCCAATATAGGTTTTGCAGCAACGTTTACATATGATCGTATAAATGACATTGCGCGATTCACACGTGAAGCTACTAGTGATGGTGTACGTAGCCTTAGGAAAGGACACCTTCTGGGTTGAGATGACATACTTGCACGTGTTGCATCGTGTCCGACCACAGGGTAGTGTGCCAAAGTGAGTGGCATTCTCCTTTGGGAGACGGCTGTGAACAAGAAGATCCTTCAAGTTCTTGTCACGTCTATATGCCACCAAAGGTGCTTCACTGAATACTTTTTGGGTCAGAGGCTCTGCTTGGAGGATAGGGAGGTGGCGGAAAAGGATCTGTTTGACAGTAGTACTGTGAGGGTGATGGGTCAAGATTAATTTGACTCTATCCGAAGTGGATTTATGGTGAGGTTTGAGGGCCTCCAGACGAGAGATGGGGAGCACACGTTGGAAAGCAGAGGTGAGAACATGTTCTGGATAAAGTCTGTTACGGAAGAAATCCAACATCTCATTTGCTCGTAAGTGGAAGTCATCGTCGTCTTGGCATAAACGGCGGAGGCGAAGAAGTTGTGAAAAAGGAAGGGAGTCACGACAGGCCCGAGGATGAGAAGAGGTATACAGGAGGTAGCTGTGGGCATCTGTCGGCTTGTAGTATACTGAGGTATTAAGGCCGGAGGGCGTGATAGAAATAGTAATGTCAAGGAAGTTGACAGATACTGTGGAGACGAGGGAGGTGAACTTGATGGTGGGGTGAAAGTGGTTCACAAAGTCGATGAAGCGGTGTAAATCAGTCTCAGACATATCTGTGAGACCTATGCCATCATCGATATATCTGCGGTAAAACCCAGGGAAAGGACCGGAGTATTGTTGCCATATCTGATGCTCCAAGTGGCCCATGAATAGACAGGCATAGCTGGGACCCATCTTCGTTCCCATGGCAACACCGCTAATTTGGTCAAAAAACTGACCATTGAATTCAAAGGAATTCAGTTGAAGGACCAGTTCAGCAAGACGGAGAAGAGTGACAGTGGATATAGAAGGGCAAGTGCGTTGGTCCAGAAAAAACTGAAGAGCTCGGAGACCATCAGAGTGGGGAAAGCTTCACGTGTGAATCGCGCAATGTCATTTATACGATCATATGTAAACGTTGCTGCAAAACCTATATTGGCCAAACAGGCAAACGACTTGGGGACAGATTCAGCCAGCACTTAAATGACATCGCTCAGCAAAAGTCAACACCAGTTGCTATACACTTCAATGGTCCTGACCACCATGGTCCCATCGACATCCAGGTCACAGCGATCCGATCCTGCTCCTCTGACACTGTCAGCCGAGAACAGCTTGAGAACCGTCTTATCCACCGCATGGGGTGTCTAAAACCAGCCGGTCTCAACACTTTTCACACCTTTGTCTGAGGTCACCCTCTCCTCTCTTGCTCTATTTTACTCTTTCCACTCTTATCCTATTCTTCTATTTGTATGCCATATACATTTTTTTATTTCATATTTGTCTATCTCCCACTCATTCTGTCCCCTTCTATTTCCAGTCCCCACTTTTATCACGTCGGGTAGTTTATTTTCCGGTTTCGTTTTTTAGTTTCTTAGTATGCATTGTGTACATCCGGCGGCGGAAGTCACTTTCTGTTCAGCCACGCGCTTATCAACAGGACAGCGATTTTGATAGAATTTCGGTTGTTGCCTTCAGGGAAGTACCCAGTTTTTATTTTATTTAGTTTTTATGTGTCCTATCTAGCCTTCACTTTCTTTCCTTTCCTGACGAAGGCCTTGTGGCCGTAACGTAGACTATTTTCTTTGTCTTTTGTCCTCGTAAGACGAATCACCTTTTTTCGATTTTTTTTCAAACCCATCCATCGTATTCCACGTCTTACCGCAGTTCCCCTCCACTTCCTCGATTATATATATATTTTTTTTTTGACTGCACCGTGTCTCTGTTATCTCGTATCTCTATCTACATATCCTGCTTATCTCCCTGATCCTATCCTATCGCCTTTTCTCAGTATTTTATATCCTATTCACCTATTTATTTTCGTATTTCCCTATTCTTCCTTCATACCTTATATTACCGCAATCTACCCTATTTATTTATTGTTTCAGCGTCTTATATTTTATTTATTTCATATTTCACGTTTTTTATTTTCTGGACGTTTTACTTTTCCCCACTATGCCCTCTCTGAAATATTTTATCAACTCTCTCCGTGTGTCGGTTACCACCAGCTTTAGCTCCCTACCTCCTGATATATCCCATGTTGCTATTGACTTTGCGTTCGTTACTTTCAAGAAAACTAGATTCACCTCCCATCTCCACTTTATTCACACCTGCCTCCACCACAAAACTCTTCCTAATGGATTTTCTTCCAATTTTCATCCATCTGCTGGTACACTCAATCCTAGGGAACAACGTCTCCTACAACGAATTGAGACCAGATGTGGCTTTCAACGTATGCGCGTAGTGGCCGCCAGTCACTCCCGCCTTTTATCAGACCTCAGTGCCCAACAGACCCAGCTTCTGCTTCGCTTACGTTGTCTCACCTCCAACAACTTCCCTTTCTATTCTATGATACGCACCACTATCCACACACTGAACCGGCAGCTGCATGAGTTCCTTTCCACGTCTAAACACCATAAACTATCCCGTCTCATCCCTACCCCCATAGCTACCCCTCCGTCCTCCACTCCATCATGCACTCAGGTAGTCTGCATCCCCCCAGATCTACCCCTCTCTGAGGGAGAGCGCTCTGTTCTTAGTAAGGGCCTAAAATTTGTTCCTCTTCGTCCGACCCTAGACCAATACAATCTCCTCCAGGATGTTCATCGGTTTCACCGTCGCATGAGGCTGAAGCTCCATTTTAGAGAGAAAGACAGCACTCCGCAGTCTCAGGCTGAATCCGACATCTTCGCACGCTTTTCTGACTCTACTAAACCTCCCTTTACACCTAAACCTGGAGCCTCTCATGCCCTGGACCTGTATATCAAGAACACCATCCATGACATTCAGCAGCTCCGCCCTCGTAGATTGCATTATTCCAATCTCACTTCGGCGGAGTCCGGTGCTCTCTCCCTTCTTCGCCGTAGAGACGACATTGTCATCAAACCGGCTGACAAGGGAGGAGCCATTGTCGTCTGGCAGAAGGACTTGTACCTAAGTGAAGGTAAAAACCAGTTGACCAATGGCTCTTTTTACAGGTCCAGGACCAGCGATGCGACTGTCTCTAACAATCGCATTGTACACAACACGATTAAACAGCTTATCACTAGTAATGATCTTCCTCCCGAAGCATCTCATCTCAGGATTCATGACAGCTCTTTGGGCAAGCCTGTATTCTACATGCTCCCCAAAATTCACAAGATCGAAAACCCTGGAAGACCTATTGTCTCAGCCTGTTCTTGTCCCACTGAACACATTTCTGACTTTCTCGATAGCATTTTCCAGCCTATCGTTGAGAATCTTCCCTCCTTCATCAAAGACACCAATCACGCTCTTACTACTTTTTCCTCTATCCGACTCCCAGCAGACCGCTCCTACCGTCTTTTCTTGCTGGACGTCTGCTCTCTGTATACCTCTATTCCCCACTCTGATGGTCTCCGAGCTCTTCAGTTTTTTTCTGGACCAACGCACTTGCCCTTCTATATCCACTGTCACTCTTCTCCGTCTTGCTGAACTGGTCCTTCAACTGAATTCCTTTGAATTCAATGGTCAGTTTTTTGACCAAATTAGCGGTGTTGCCATGGGAACGAAGATGGGTCCCAGCTATGCCTGTCTATTCATGGGCCACTTGGAGCATCAGATATGGCAACAATATTCCGGTCCTTTCCCTGGGTTTTACCGCAGATATATCGATGATGGCATAGGTCTCACAGATATGTCTGAGACTGATTTACACCGCTTCATCGACTTTGTGAACCACTTTCACCCCACCATCAAGTTCACCTCCCTCGTCTCCACAGTATCTGTCAACTTCCTTGACATTACTATTTCTATCACGCCCTCCGGCCTTAATACCTCAGTATACTACAAGCCGACAGATGCCCACAGCTACCTCCTGTATACCTCTTCTCATCCTCGGGCCTGTCGTGACTCCCTTCCTTTTTCACAACTTCTTCGCCTCCGCCGTTTATGCCAAGACGACGATGACTTCCACTTACGAGCAAATGAGATGTTGGATTTCTTCCGTAACAGACTTTATCCAGAACATGTTCTCACCTCTGCTTTCCAACGTGTGCTCCCCATCTCTCGTCTGGAGGCCCTCAAACCTCACCATAAATCCACTTCGGATAGAGTCAAATTAATCTTGACCCATCACCCTCACAGTACTACTGTCAAACAGATCCTTTTCCGCCACCTCCCTATCCTCCAAGCAGAGCCTCTGACCCAAAAAGTATTCAGTGAAGCACCTTTGGTGGCATATAGACGTGACAAGAACTTGAAGGATCTTCTTGTTCACAGCCGTCTCCCAAAGGAGAATGCCACTCACTTTGGCACACTACCCTGTGGTCGGACACGATGCAACACGTGCAAGTATGTCATCTCAACCCAGAAGGTGTCCTTTCCTAAGGCTACGTACACCATCACTAGTAGCTTCACGTGTGAATCGCGCAATGTCATTTATACGATCATATGTAAACGTTGCTGCAAAACCTATATTGGCCAAACAGGCAAACGACTTGGGGACAGATTCAGCCAGCACTTAAATGACATCGCTCAGCAAAAGTCAACACCAGTTGCTATACACTTCAATGGTCCTGACCACCATGGTCCCATCGACATCCAGGTCACAGCGATCCGATCCTGCTCCTCTGACACTGTCAGCCGAGAACAGCTTGAGAACCGTCTTATCCACCGCATGGGGTGTCTAAAACCAGCCGGTCTCAACACTTTTCACACCTTTGTCTGAGGTCACCCTCTCCTCTCTTGCTCTATTTTACTCTTTCCACTCTTATCCTATTCTTCTATTTGTATGCCATATACATTTTTTTATTTCATATTTGTCTATCTCCCACTCATTCTGTCCCCTTCTATTTCCAGTCCCCACTTTTATCACGTCGGGTAGTTTATTTTCCGGTTTCGTTTTTTAGTTTCTTAGTATGCATTGTGTACATCCGGCGGCGGAAGTCACTTTCTGTTCAGCCACGCGCTTATCAACAGGACAGCGATTTTGATAGAATTTCGGTTGTTGCCTTCAGGGAAGTACCCAGTTTTTATTTTATTTAGTTTTTATGTGTCCTATCTAGCCTTCACTTTCTTTCCTTTCCTGACGAAGGCCTTGTGGCCGTAACGTAGACTATTTTCTTTGTCTTTTGTCCTCGTAAGACGAATCACCTTTTTTCGATTTTTTTTCAAACCTATCCTTCTGCAAGATTACCATTTTCTGGATCTGTCTTCTCCTGATTCATCTTCTATTCCTTGTCCCTTCCATTACAGTCAATCAATCAATCAATACCCTTTAGCTCCCCGAGGAGCATAGGCCTTCAACAAACACATGCCAAGTCTTCCTGTCCCGTGCCGTCCGCTCAAGTTCTTTCCATGTTTTCCTCATCATTTTCACCTCTGTATCCAGCTCTCTTCTCCATGTGTCTTTTGGTCTACCTCTGCCTCTCTTTCCCTGGGGATTCTAGAACAAGGACTGCCTAGTAATGCTATCAACCGGTTTCCTCAATGTGTGACATATCCATCGCCAGCGTCGTCTTCTCAGCTCTTGTTTCACTGGCACTTGTCTGGTTCTTGTCATGAATTCCACATCTGTGACTTTGTCATACCATTTCAGTCCTTCTATGCTATGCAAGCACCCGTTTATAAAAGTCTGTAGCTTTTTAGTTGTTGTTTTTGTTGCTCTCCAATTTCCATTACAGGATGTTTGATTATTCTCATGGCTGATTGGAAGTATCTTCATTTCAACTTACTTTTTGTTTCTCAAAAATATTCCATCACAGGGGCTGTTCTAAATATGTTCGTGATATCTTCTTAGCACATTGTGGCTATAAACAGTGTATTTATATTAGTTGTTTTCTTAGCAATCATTCAGATCTCTGGATGCTTAAAAACTAGAATGAGATGGCAGCCACTTTGCTCTGCTTTAAATTCTCATTTCAACTGGTCAATTTTATCTTCTGTCCAAAGTGAATACATTGCCAAGATAAAATAACTCTTCCACTTGTTTTAGTTTATTTGTTTTTCCCCCTAAATATTTTAATTATTGTTAATATTTCTGGTTTTCTTTGTTGACATTCATGTCATGCTCAATGCAGATGGTGATAAGAAAATATAAAAATCTGTCAGAGGTCTGAACAGTTTTACAAGGAGATGGACTGACTCAGCGTCCTCATGCAGAAGTTCACTGGCCCTTGAGACAAAGCTCTGGACAAATTTCTCCCAATGAGACCAAAGCTAGTGCATTTCTGACAGTAAAATGTGAAAATGCTCTCACTCTATAAGACAACTAATAGACTACCAGGTTATCATACATGGCTTCAGTCCCTGAGAGATAGAATAAAGTTTAATTCCTTTTCAACACAAGGATAGAGAACTATCTGATGTGCCTTCCAACTTCAGTTTTCTCAACTTACAATGAAAATGAACTTGCATGTCCATTCAAATTTACCAATTTGGCAACTGTCAGTAAATATATGATTATGGTGAACATATAACTCATTCAGTTTATGAACAAAATTCCATTGGTAGCATAATTCTGTTTGTTTTTAAGGATAATGTAACTTCTTTTAACCACAAATATTTACGCTAGCTTAAAGTAAACCGATGGAACTGTAATGAAGATAGTCCTTAAAAACAAACCAAACCAAAGCAAATTACTCTTTTTTATGGACAATATCATTTGTTTTTGAACCACAAATATTTACCATTAATTGATACGGATCTCTGATTTCTTGACCCAGCCTCCACACAACTGTTTCCCATCTGCTGAACCCAGAATATATCTAAGAAAGATAAAGGAGCTACAAATATAACTTCCTGCACTGTAAAGACATACAGAGATGAGATGTAAATAATATATTGTAGATTAAATATAACCTCAAATTAACAGATGTTCAAAGCCAGAGTTTCTTTAATAGTTACAAATCTATATTTTTACTTCATGGAATATTCAAAAAAAGTTTAACATTGTGAAGCAAAAAGGTAAGTCCTGTCGATGCCATCAGCTCAAGATATTTCCATATGTTCCTCATTATTTTTCACTTCTGTCTTCAGTTCTCTTCTCTGTGTGTATTTCAGACTACCTCTGTTCACTTACCCTGGAGATTCCATTACAATGACTAACTGGTAGAGGAACACCAGGCCTGGAGAATGTTAGAACGCCTGGACGATCTAGTCTGCTGGTACAGAATGAGCTTCAAACCTAAGAAGTCGAGAACCCTATCAGTCAGGAGAGGGAAGATAGCGAGGGTCACATTCATGGTTTCCAACCAAAGAATCCCTACTGTCATTGAGCAACCTGTTAAAAGTCTTGGCAGGGTGTACGATGCCTCATTAAAAGACTCAAAAGACAGCGGAACAGACAATAGAAATGGAAGATAGAGGACTACAGATCATAGACCAAAACAGACTCTGAGGAAAGTTCAAACTGCGTTGCCTCCAGTTCATGTTGATACCTAAACTGCTGTGGCCACTGCTTATATATGAAATAAGCACCAGTACAGTGGAAGCTATAGAGCAGAAGGTCAACAAGTTCATGAGAAAATGACCAGGTCTGTCAGGCGTAGCACTGTTCTGCAAAGAATCAAAGCTTGTGCTTCCTTTCAAGTCAGTCGTTGAAGAGTACAAAGTGGGAAAGGCAAGGCTCACAATGATGCTGCACAAGTCAGCAGATGACGTGGTTAAGTCCACTCAGCCCACACTGAAAATGGGAAGGAAGTGGAAAGTGGAAGAAGCTGTTAATGCTGGCCAAGTGTCGCTCAAGCTGAGGGAGGTAATCAGAACACTCAGATGAATAAATGGGGATTTGGCCATGGAGACATCTGCTGGGGGTCCAAGGCATCAAGGAGGGAGCGCAGAGACATGGTAATTCAGGAGATACGAGGAGCTGAGAACGATAAAAGGTTGCAAAAAGCGATGCAGCAGGCCCAGCAAGGCCAATGGACTACATAGGAAGGAGCCCTGCAAAAATCCTTGACATGGAATTATATATGGCATATGGCACCCCTTAGGCTCAGCTTCAGTATTAGATCAATGTATGACCTACTGCCATCGGCCACAAACCTTGTGAGATGGAGAAAGTTGGATGATGATCAGCGCCCCCTATGCCATGACAGGCAGACACTTGAGCACGTGCTCTCAGCTTGCAAGGTGTCATTAGGGCAAGGGTTTACACATGGCGCCACAACAAAGTGCTAAATGAGCTGGCGGCAACAACAGACCTGGCAAGGGTGAAGGCGAATAGCATAGTCAGGCCAAGCACCGCAAATACATACTTTCTGAGAGCAGGAAAGTCAGCACGCCCCAAACCGAATAAATCAGGTAGTGGTGTACCATCTCTTCTTGACTGTGCAAATGACTGGGAGATGGCGGTAGACCTACCTGGGCGAAGGGCATTTCCAGAGAGTATCAGAAAGTCTTGAAGACGTCCAGATATAGTGCTGGACTCATCATCATCGCATCAGGTTATATTGATTGAACTGACCATGCCATTTGAATCCAGATTGGATGAGCAACATGCGTTCTCAAAGCGGCCAAGTATAGTAATCTGGCCATGGGCCTGAGACAGGATGGGCTCACTGCAAGGGTCATGGCTGTGGAGGTGGGTGCAAGAGGGGTTGTGGCTGCCTCAGTGTATGATCTATTGAAACTGTTGGGGCTGAGGGGACAGTCGAGAACAAGGGCACTGAAGAGGTTCAGTGACACTGCAGAAAAGGCATCATGCTGGCTGTGGAACAACCGCAATGGGCTATGGAACTCGGGACGGTAAACTCTAGCCCCACCTGCGGCACAGGAAACTTCCAGTGAATTGCAGAATTTTTCTAAGTCCGCAATACATTGAGTTTATCGTTGTAGTAGTGAAAGAGCGGTGGCTTACAGGTAACCCACGGTGTATTATATGGGGTGTCGGGTGCAAGTAGATTTCAGTCGCCAGAGCTCGCAATGGCTACACGCCTTGTCGGTTTCTCGCACGTGTGTCAGTCCCTGGTCGTGGTGTGCTGTGTAACGACCGCAATAGGTGATGAAAAACGGGACAATAATGTGTGTTCAACATAGGGGTTACTTTCACAATTCCCCCTGGCAGACGGAAAAGTGTGGATTTTAAAGCTGCAAGGTGGAGTGGGTTCATTTCCTGCACAAACAAAAGGAGGCTGACACGCCGAAACACTTGATCAACGGGTGGACCCTTCTGATGATCAGATAGCCTGCTGTTGTATTGCTCGGTAGAGTTTCCTATCTTATAAACAGGTTTCCTCAATGTGTGTCCTAAGCATTTCATGCGTCGTCTTCTCATTTCTAATTCCACTGACACATGTCTGGGTCTTATGAGTTTATCATACAATTTCAATCCTTCTATTCTATGAAAGCAACCATTTATAAAAGTCTGTAAATTCTTGGTGGTTGTTTTTGTTGTTCTCCATGCTCCAGAGCCATACAACAGAACAGATTTAACATCTGAGCTACAGATTCTGAATTATGTGCTGGACTTAATTAAAGACAGCACGCGGAATATAAAAAAGATCTGAATTTTAATCTTCTGCACCATCTCAGAGTAATGGAGTTCCTTGGCAATCATAGAGAAGGAGAAAACATTATGAAAATGATGACAATGAAAATAATAAATGCTTTTTAAAGTAAAAGGAATGGTCAAGTTAACACTCTTTCAAAAATGCACTCAACCTTTCTTCTTCTTTTTCATTCGCCCTCAGAGACTTCCACATTAATGACTCTAATAAAGGCAGTAGTCAGCTCAAGGTTCCTGACATTTCCAAAAAGTTTTTCGTTGAGAGAAGTGGGTTGTTGCCATATGCCACTCTGTTCACTGCTGTAAGTTGGGCAGGACAGGAGCAGATGTTCGGCTGTTATGCGGATGGTGCCACAGGAGCAGAAAACTGTTGGACCAATCCCATAGTTGTGATTTAGACGAGACCATACTACTGAATTGGGAGATTGCCATAATAACCATAGAGGCCTTTCCTTTCTCAGTGTCCCTGGTAAAATCTACTCTAGAATCCTGGAGCAGAGACAGCTGAGCCACAAATGGACAAGGTCCAGTGTGGCTTCCGAGCAAATCGAAGTACTCAAGACCTAATCTTCACACTCAGACAGTTGGGTGAAAAGGCTCTGAGTATAAGAGTGAGATCCATCTTCGCTTCTCAGATCTGGAAAAGGCATTTGACAACGTCCCCTGGAACAAACTCTGGAACTGTTTGGCAAGGAAGAACATTCCATCACCTCTGATTCATGCTATACGCTCTACAAGTCTTGCAGAAATTATGTGAGGACGGCAAACCATAAGTCAGAAGAATTCAGGACCACCATTGGTGTAAGACAAGGTGATATCCTGTCACCTTATCTTTTCATACTCCTCATGGACGATGTCATCAAGGCATGTAAGGAGAGGACAGGAAAGTATTCCGTGGGGTACTGAAAGATGAGACAGGTCTGTATTTCAGAGCTGGCATTTGCTGATGATGTTGCTCTGATTGTTAAATCAGAGGCACATCTTCAATCCAACCTGCAAGTCTGGAAGGAAGAGCTGGAGAAGAGAGGGATGATCATAAGCAACTCGAAAAGAAAAACCATGGTGATATCACGAGAGGAAAGAAGACATCAGATTAAGCTGGGAGAACAGGCCCTGGAGCAGGCCGACCACTTTAAATACCTTGGAGCTGTCATAGACTGGAATGGAGGCATCAAAGAAGAATTGGCTACCCGAAAAGCTACAGCTGGGAGACTTTTTCAAGCCATAAATCGAGGCTTCCTCAGCAAAAGAGAGGTTGGTAAGAAGAAGAAGATGGCTGTACACTGCTCCACTTATGTCCAGTCTTGACATATGGGCAATGACTACAAACCACAAAAGCCAGATCCAAACCTCAGAAATGAGGTATCTGAGGAAGGTGGTTGAAGTAACAAGAGACATGGTCCGCAACCAGACGATGCGTCAAGGCCTAAAAAACCCAACCCCTGCAGACCCAAGTAGAACAGTCCTAACTGAGATGGTTTGGCCATGTCTGCAGAATGGGAGAAGATCGGCTACCATGGCAAGCATGGGAAACTAAGAGCCAGGGATCCAGACCTCCAGGACGACCCAAAGTCTGCTGGAAGGACAACATTAGACAACCTTTGAAGGACCGAGGACTAGAATGGAACCAAGCCAGCCGATAGATTAGTATGGCGCTCTCTCTTAAAAATCTCTACACCTCAACGGCAGAAGAGGAACGACTAAGTAAGTAAGTGATTTAGATGGTGCCTCAACTACTTGTGACCAGCACATAAGCAGAAAATGATAACCTGGTCTCGCCTAGATAGCTGGTGATAGGCATCATCTTTTATGTGACTTGGATGTTCTCTTTCCCATTTGGACTTGAATTCGCTTTTACAGTTGTTTTAGCCATTTCATAAGTTGTCTCTATACTGTTTTGTTTGAAATGAAAATAAATAGTATTCACAGCTAAACCAAGTCAATGTTCTTATCTGAAACTTACTTACACTGAATATGTCCATTTACATTTTTATAGGTTCAAGTTTTTACACTTATAATTAAACAAAGCTTCACCACTAAAAACAAAATTTAAAATGCTGTCCGATTGTTACTCAACTGGCTATGTTCTTATATGTAAAACTACTTTCAAGATTTGTACCTCTAATTTATTATGATCATTGCATGGCAGAAACACATAGTCATCGAACCGCGGCTTGGAGCTTCCATGTCTGAAGGGCTTCTGTTCACTGGGCTTTAAAGATATTAAACAGAAAAAACTTCAATCAGCAGACATACAAAAATTAAACAGACCAGATAATTTAGATAAAAAGGTTATCTCACATGAAGGGTACCAAAATTAAGTTCAAGATTAATGAATTGTGCACTAGAACTAGAGCCAGACACCAACTCTTTCAGAACTAAGTCAAAATGTCAGTTTGGCCTAGTAAAAAATGGTCACTCTAGAGAGTGTTAACCGTGGTCTTTGGCAAATATCTTGTTGTAATGTGCATGTGCATCAAGGTAAATGTGTGTAGATTAGGGTTGTGCCTAATGATTAGATCTACAAGGTAAAAAACACCAAAATGTCACATAAAGAAGAAATATAATAATGTTCCTTTATTTTAAATCCACATGAAAATACTTATTTTCCCAGAATACAAAAAACAGGTCACTGAACTGTAAAAACAGGACTTTTCAAAACATATAAGTAAGAAGGAAAAGAAAATATTATTTTTACTTAAGTGCTAGCGCTGTTAACAAAATCTTATGTTGAAGAACTAATCAAGTAAAACAAATAGCCACAGAAACCACCTCTGTCAGAGTTTGTGCTCTGGCACAGACTTCGTCAAGGCAGCCATCTGCAGTAATGAGCAGTGAAAAAGTAGATGATGAATAATTGCAGAAGCAGTGTCATCAGAGGTCACAGATGTGAAGAAACGTGTGCACACTAAAGGCAATAACTTTTTTCAAAAGACTATTTAAATTATGGTTTTATTATAACTGAGCTTCAGCATGGACAGGGAGGAATGGAAACCACTTTTATTTGCGGCAAAATTCAGCCTCTTCAGCCTTATCAGTTCTATATCAATGCAAAGACAAGTGCACTTGTCCCGCATGTTAATTTTGACATTCTAATTTTGACAAGTGCACTTGGCCCTCAAGTTAATTTTGACATTCTAACATTATTTCACTGTTATTCTCAAACAATGAAGTCATTCTGCATGATGAAGTATCGGGTTGTTATTTAACTAGGGCTGCTGAGCTTCTCGCTCTTTTGCAGCCAATACCAAGTTGAAGACTCCCTGATATTATTGTTGAGGACTGCTTCATGGTGGGTAATCATCTTGGCTGATTTATTTTCGGTCGGATAATTGCAACATGTAGCATCCCAACAAAAGGCACACTTAGACGTATTGTGTATAGAATGATGACGCGAAATACAGTTACAAACAGTCTGCCTGTGGCCTTCGTGCCTAGCGAATGTGTTTTTGAATATGTAGCTTGGCCACTAACTTATGAGTAGCAAAGTCTGCGTTATGACCCTCATGCCCATCGGTAGTGTTTCTACATAATGTGGTTTTTATCCACCCTACAGTGTATTGCAAAGTGTGGCTGTTGCCACTTAGATTTATTGACAAAGAAAGCCATCATGCCAGAATAATTAGTAATTGATGCGATAGTAATAAACATGGCGTGGTAAGCCAAACGGGAAAATAAATTTGAGTCTAGCAAAGCTAGGATTGATTATACAGACATAAATAAAAATTTGTAATATTATAATTGAATAATTTTCGACGCGATGGCAAAAAAAGACATAGATACTATGAAGCCTAATAATTACAGTTAACGCATAATGGTCTGTGCGAAATTTAAGAACTTGATCTCTTTTGCTTTTCTTCAAGTTAGTGTCAATATGTGTTTGGATTGATATTATAATATAATCTTGTACCAAGTGTTGCTAGGAGTTTGTTCTATGTGGAAGATACGCATTGATTGAATCAACACCAAGGTTAAAGGATAACGGTCAAAATCCATCAATGCTTTCGACAAATAAAACTTCATCAAGAAGATAACGACATCACAGACGACTGTTGATATTTATTATCGAATACAGTTACTCACAGTAAAACAATGTAACTTCACACTGTTATTTTAATCATTAGACTCTGACTAAGTTCTTAAATTTCGCACAGACCATTATGCATTAAATGCAACAGCAGCTCCCCTAGCCGTTTGTATTTTTTTCCTAAACATTACAATAAGATAGCCATGTGTTAGACTACAATTATAAATGCATATCTGCGTGCTGCCCCGCGTAGTTCCCGGGGGGGGGGGGGGGGGCCTGATTGAGGACAATGAAAGAATATGACCACTGCACCTTCAGGCATGCTGTAAATGGTGACTCCAATAAGTTTGTTCATGGGCTGGCAACCCCATGTAAAGCAAATCACTGAAACCACCACTGGAAGATCATATGACTGTTTGGTGCAGTGTTGGCTCCATGCTTGGTAAGATGCACAAAGGACAATTATTTGAGCTTTCTACTAACTGTAGAAACTGTCCTTTCTTTTTCTTTTGTGTGCGCATGTACTTTATCAAGGTTTCAGACTCAATACATCAAATCCTAGAAGTCAAATTACTTTTAAAAAAAAAAATTTTTTTTTAAATTTAAGCGTGACAAGTTTCTTTTTAAACTTCTAGTGTGGCAAATAATTTTTTTTTCTTTCTGCACCACATCTCTATTTTGAGGCGAGGTGGTGTTACTTACTTCACGTGTTGGGCAGTTTTGGAGAATGTATCCAGGGGTCTGGATTTCAGATTCAGCCTACTAGAAAGCAGGCAGAAAGGTAAAAATATAAAGATTTCCCTTACAATAACAGTTAAAGTAAACAAATTAAAAGGTGGTCTAAGTGATAAGAAAGGACACGGTCAGCAACCAGACAATACATCATAGCCTCAAAACCCAGCCTCTGCAGACCAGAGTGGAATAGACCCATGTGCGATTGTTTGGCCGTCTGCAGAATAGAAGATGACCGGCTACCATGGCAAACAAACGATCCAAGAATCCAGACCTCCAGGATGACCCAGAGTTCACTGGAAGGACAACATCAGACAATCTCTGAAGGGACGAGAGCTGGACTGGAACCAGGCCAAAAGGAAGACAGTCCATAGGATAGCATGGCACTCTCTCTGGCTAACCTCTACACCCCAAGGTAAGGAACAACTAAGTAAAGTAGTAAACAAATTATAATTACCATAAACAAATTATAATTACCCAGCTATGAAAACTTGAGTAGTGTTAATGTGAAAATAGTAATTAGCTCATCTTATTATGACTAGAAGGATCCCGTTATATGCCCAATGAGGCATAAGGGGAATATGGCGTTAGGCCCATATTTTCTTGACCATCGGCACACTAGGGGTGATGGGATCAGCATCACACCGGCTGCCATAACCTTCCCAGAGTTACTCTGGTACCCAATTCATGAGGCTGGGTCAACTAATGAGCCGTGTGGTCTAAAAAATCCCACCTGAACTGGGGATTCAACCATAGCCAACCGAGTCTAGGAAGCCAGTGCACTAACCACTGCACTATCGTGGCACCTGTTATGTCTGGAAGGGTAGACTTTTTTTTTATAACATGCTTCTGCTTGGAGCGCTTCAAGGCAAAGTTACAGGGTTCCTGGACTTGTTAATGACACGCTCTGGTTTACCTAGCTGTATGTGGGTACCCAACTCTGCTCTTGAGTTAGGGAAGGCAAAGGCAGTGAAGGGAAATGGTCACCCCACCTCATTAAAAAAAAAGGTGGACCTAGTACAGTGAAGTCTTTAACACTTCAGTACCCTATGGCAGTATCTGCTAAGGAACTACCTCTATTTTTTCCGTTGTATAATGTTGTTCATCACAAATATTTACTCAGCCAGACACGGTATGCTCTCAAACACACACAAATAAAATATTTTGTAAACATTTAAACAAATAAAGAGGACAAACCCTGAGGCCTGTAAACAGTAAACAAATAAATATTATACACATAAAGGTATGTTTCTGGCACTCGTGAGAAATAAAGAAGCAGAAAACAGAAGTGAGTGGCTTACCGGAGAATTGAACCCAGGACCTTCTGAACTGTACCCCCGCCTAGCTACAGAAGCGAATCACACTATCATTACCCCCAATGAAAATATTTTGACTTGCTAAATTTAAAAAATGGTACAGGTAGTCCCATAGCAGATACTACCATAGAGAAGTGAACCGTTAGAGACTTCACTTATACTAGGTCTCAGCTTTATAAGGTGGGGTGACCAGATCCTTTCCTTCCTTCCTTTTACTTTCACTAAACCAGAGCAGAGTCAGGTACCTATTTTTACAGTTGAGTAGACTGCGGCATGATGTGACCTGGTTCTGAAGCAGTTCCCTTAGTCTCATGAACCAAGAGCTCTAACCAAGCTGCCATTCAGACTGTCCTTGTTCTGTAATTCCCAGTGCAAGAGGAAAAAAAGGAGACCTAAAGACACATGGAGACTGGAACTGAAGACAGGCATGAAAGGTAATGAAAACTGGAAGACCTTGAATGGATGGCACAGATTAAGAAGGTTTGGCATCAATTTGTTGATGGCCTAAGCTCATCAGGAAGCTAAAGGGTGTTGCAGACAGTTTCCCTTTTGTTGCAAGGGCGATAAGCAGTCTTAGATTAGCAGTGGGTTCAGGCTTGATTATATAAGGTTCAATTTGTATAGGACACTACAAACAAGAACTTCAAACCACAGTCTTAAACTTCAGCCAGAGTCTAGAACATTAAATACAGGTTCGTCAAATAAAGTCTATTTTATCACTAGATACATTTTGTGTTATACTTAAAAACAGACATTAAAAAATAAAGTCTGTTTTATCATTAAATACAGATTCATCAAAGCATTTGTGTTATACTTAAACACAGACTCATCACATAAAGTCTTTGTTTTATCATTAAATACAGATTCATCAAATAAAGCATTTGTGTTATACTTAAACATAGACTCATCACATAAAGTCTTTGTTTTATCATTAAAGAGATTCATCAAATAAAGTCTACTCATCAAATAAAGTCTTTGTTTTATCTTTAAAAACTGATTAATCCGATAATAGCTTTGTTTTATCTGTTTATTTATCAATGAAATCTGCATGAGAATTAATGACCAAATCTTTTAAATACTAAGAATTACAGCTGAAATCTTCCACAAAACTAAGTCTGTGTTCTGTATTCAGAACTTTAACTGAAATTTTGAAAACTGATATAATCTTTTATGAAGACAGCAATAAACAATAGTAAAGAAAAAAAAGTTTAACAAACCATCCAAAGACTGCTGCCTTCTTGTGATCCGTGGGGTTCATTTTGCTTGTATCCCTGTGAACCTGGGGGTACACCCTGTTTGTATCCTTCTGAGCCTGGGGGTCCACCCTGCTTGTTGCGTCCTCCTGGACCCTTGGGTTCATTTTGCTTCTTGCGGCCTTGTGAACCCGGATGTTCATTCTGCTTGTTGCGGGCTTGTGAACCCTGAAGTTCATTCTGCTTGTTGCGGGCTTGTGAACCCCCAGGTTCAATTTGCTTGGTGTGTTCATTTTTACTGATGTCCTGGGACCTGGAATGCAAAGAACAAAGCATGTTACAAAAACAGAACTGATTTCTTATACTCCTGGTTTTATGTTTCTTCTATCTCTATGGTCCCTAGTTAGGACTTAGGACTAAGAGTGAAAGAAAGATACCCTGGCCACTGTCTACCTTTAAAACAAGGTTATCTGAGACCAAAGGGTGGCAGGGCATAGGTGGACTGTCTTAACTTCACATAAAATTAAATGGTTACAGAGACAGTGAACAAATATTCTCGTACCTGTCAACCAGTATGGGATTCCTGTACAATGTACGGGAAATTGACACTTTTAGCTGTTTACAAGGTCATTGTATGGATTTTCCTGGGGGGGGGGGGGGACTAAAAATATTTGCTAATTCATGTTTTTTTTAAAAATCCCATGATTTCTCTGCAGCTATTTTTAAAACGAGAGCTCCCCCATCAACCCCTGTTATACATTACAATTTTGGCAGTAAGTTTGAATTCTCAAAAACTTTTGGACTCTCAGCGAGACAAGAAGCATTTTTCTCGCTATCTGTCATCAACCATGCCTGCTACTACCCCACGGTACGATTTAAAACAAAGCTAAGTACTTGATATAGTGTTCATAACCTGGTGGTTGAAATGAAGCACTGTGGGCTATGTGGTCGTCTTTCGCCCAAATTAGCCCAATTAGTTTATTGTTTAGTAAGAATTTGGTTACGGATTTATAATGAGTAAGTTGGAAGTTTATTGTTCATCATTTTTAACATTTGGTGTTGCATAGCAGTTTGTTGGAGCCGCAGTAGCACAGTGGTTAGTGCACTGGCTTCTTAGCTCGGTGGTCCATGGTTCGATCCCCAGTTGAGGTGGGATTTTGTTAAGACTGCAAATGGCTCCGGGGTCGACCCAGCCTCAAGAATTGGGTACCAGAGCAACTCTGGAAAGGTTAAAGCGGCTGGCATGATGCTGACCACATCACCCCCATAGTGTGCAGATGGTCGAGAAAATATGGGCCTAACACCATATTCCCAATATGCCTCAATGGGCGTGTAACGGGATCCTTTATCCTTACTTTACAGTGACAGTTTGTTAAAGAGGTGATCATTTTTCCCCATGTATGGAGACTTTTGGACCACCTAAAGTGATTGTTAAAGAAGTGATCATTTTTCCCCATGTATGGAGACTTTTGGACCACCTAAAGAGATTGTTAAAGAAGTGATCATTTTTCCCCATGCATGGAGACCTTTGGATCACCTAAAATGATAGTTTGTTAAAGAAGTGATCATTTTTCCCTATGAATGGAGACTTTTGGACCACCCTGTATAAACTGTAGAAGACTATCAGCCAATGGTGTAGGCTGAAGTTATTTTTGCATATCAGTTAGCCTACAGCAAAGGCCAAAATCCTAGTTACACATAAATTAATCAAAACGTTAGATCACATTAATTTTGTGTGTCAGTAAGCATTGGAGGTCAAAGTACTTTTTCTATCACTTAGAAATGTAGGTCACAGTAACTTTTATTTGTCAGCCGAATGTGTAGGCCAAAGCACTGTTCATATCAGTTGTCAAAACCATAAGTGGGTTCAAACGAAGTCACTCGTTCACTATTCACGTTGAATGTAACGTAGGTGTCTCTTCATTTTATTTGGTGCTATTTCTTAACAAATGACAATGATTCCATTTCTCTGTTTAATCTTTTCTTTAAAAAAAAAAAAAAATTTTTTTTCACAATTTCTTACTCTGATGACCTGTTCCTCCTCTTGCCCACGTGAGAATCTGTGTCAAATGTCTGTGAAGATTTCTGAGATTCAGCTGCAGAATCTGTATGAAAAACACATTGATTAAATATAAAATTATTTTACTCCACAAAATCAATCTAGCTATTAAACCTTTAAATGTCACTAATCATATCTGTTGTCAGTCAATTTAAATGTCCACATTGTTCCTCCCTGCGTGTGGAAGATTCATGCTTTAACTAATGTCATCATCATTTTCCTTTGCACTCGAGCATGGAGCAACCACTGCAGCTGGTCCCCTTGCAGGAAGCTCATGCCAAGCAGTCACATGATCTTACAGCAGTTGTTTCTGTGGTACTTTGTTTTGCATAATGAGATTGCCAGCCTGATGCACTTTAATTTGGTTAGTCCTAAAATTCATATATGCAACAAAACCTACAACAATGCAAGGTTGGATGTTAGGAGATCACAGTTGTAGAATGAACACACAAAAAAAAACACACAGGTTTTTCTAAAGACTAGCCGACTCAACCAGCCATGCACTTATACTTTCCAACGGAAATGAAACAACAGCCGACAAATAGCATGTTTACACAAATTCTTTGCCACAATGTCAGCAGACAGTCAGTATGTAAGCATGGGAAAAGAAGATCACTGGCCGAGCCCCCATGGAAATGAAACAAGTAAAAAAAATAGCATATTCACACAAATTCTTTGCCACAATGTCAAACACAGTCAGTATGTAAAGCATAGGAAAAGAAGATCACAAACAAGGTGCCTGTCATG
Source organism: Oreohelix idahoensis (assembly GCA_024509875.1). Taxonomy (NCBI): domain Eukaryota; kingdom Metazoa; phylum Mollusca; class Gastropoda; order Stylommatophora; family Oreohelicidae; genus Oreohelix; species Oreohelix idahoensis. The sequence continues at coordinate 134,818 of JAMPIV010020075.1, forward strand.
AAAATGAGCTGTTAACGTCAAAGAGATAAAAGGAAAAATAATAAATACATCAGGAAGCAGGTGGGAACAACAAGATTAGCTACACTGAGACACAGAAATGAAATGACTATGACACCTCAACTGAAGGCGAGCGATAACTGCCAGAAATAACTTCCAGCAGCAGAAGAACTGGCTTCAAGGTAAGGGGATGCCTAAGAGGTAGGTTGACAGACAGTGACCCAGGAATGCTGAAGAAATATGGCATGATGCTGGCCAGAGCATTCACGCCATACAAGAAGCTGCTTCTCCATACACTGATTCCTGCTGTTTTTCCACAGTATGCACCAAAGTGCCCATATATTTTCACGTTTAATACTATTTCAAGAGCCTGTGCTCTTTGTACCCCTCCTTTGAAAAGTTGTTTAGTATCCTTTTTTTATTTTCATACTTCCTATATTTTATTATAATTTGTTACATAATTATCTATTCTTTGAACTGTATTTATCTCCCATTCTCCTACTGTTACCCTCTAGCTCCTCAAGAAACATTGGCCTTCACAAAACGCATGCCAAGTCTTCCTGTCAAGTGCCATCAGCTCAAGGTCTTTCATTTCTGTCTCAAGTTCTCTTCTCCATTTGTTTTTCAATCTCTATCTCTCTTATCCTGGAGATTCCAGAACAAGGACTGCCTTGTAATGATACCAACAGGTTGCCTCATTGTGTGTCCTATCTGTCACCGGCATCTTTTTCTAATCTCTTGTTCCACTGGAACCAATCTGGTTTTTGCCATCAGCTCTACACGGGTGATCCTGTCATACTATCTGAATCCTTCTATTTTATGCAAGCACCCATTTAAGATCGTCACTTCTTGGCTGTTGTGTTACCATGTACGAGGGGCGTTCAGAAAGTAATGCACCACATCTTTTTTCTCAGGAGCTGTTTATTCAAAAAGCATGAAATTTATACACAATATACATGGATATGTCATGTAAACATCGGTATTATTCAACATAATCCCTATCAACTTGTACGGCTTTATGCCAGCGCGAAACAAGTGCATGTATTCCTAGCCCGTACCAGATTTTGTCTTGATCATGTAGCCATTTCTTCGCTGCATGAATCACTCCATCATCTTCAAACCTTGTCCCACGGAGTGCATCTTTAAGTGGACCAAATAAATGAAAATCAGAGGGTGCCAAATCAGGACTATAGGGTGGATGGGGTAGTACAGTCCAACCCGATTTGGTGATTGCTTTCCGTGTTGCCAGACCTGTGTGAGGGCGCGCATTGTCGTGAAGGACAAGCAGGTCTGCTGGATTCTTGTGCGGACGAACTCTGCAAAAACGTTGATTGAGTTTTTTCAATGTCTTAATGTAAGCTTGCAAATTGATTGTCTCTCCTCTTGGCATAACGTCCACAAGAATCACACCTTCAATGTCCCAAAAGACAGATCATGACCTTTCCAGCTGAAGGAATTGTCTTGAATTTCTTTCTTCTTGGTGATTGCGGATGATGCCACTCCATTGACTGTCTTTTTGTCTCAGGTTCAAAATGATGTGCCCAGGTTTCGTCACCTGTAACGATCTTAGCCAAAACGTTCTCTCCATCAGCATTGAAACGCTCCAACAATTCAGAAGAAATTGCTTTCCTTTGCAATCAGTGGTCATTTGTGAGACTTCGAGGAACCCATCTTGTGCAAACCTTAGAAAATCCGAGAGTTTTTATAACTGCATTTGTACTACCAATGCTGACTGACAGCTGTAAGGTCAATTGTTGAGTAGTGATTCGCCTATCAGTAAGAATAATGCCCTCAGCGCATTTCAACATTTCTGTGTTGGTGTCTGTGGCAGGACGTCCACAGCGCGGCCGATCAAGCAGCTCCGTATCTCCACTTCCTGATTCTTTGATTCTCTGAACCCAGCGACTGACTGTACTCCTGTCGACTGCAAAACTTCCATACACATCACATAGACGCTTGTGAATATTCACAACAGTTTCCTTCTCTGTAACGAGAAATTCTATCACAATTCGCTGTTTATAACGCATGTTGCTAACACGGTCCATTTCAACGGTTTAGGGCAGCGGTATTATTTGGCCGGTTGCGGTGCAATTTACTGCACACAATTGGCACATGCCATATTTGAAGTGTGCAAAATTTCATGCTTCTATCTTCATTATTAGCTGAGAAAAACGATGTGGTGCATTACTTTCTGAACGCCCCTCGTATTACTGGGGCCCGAAAGAACAGCATGTAACCTATGAAGCATGTCATAAAAGGTGGCTCAGAAGGGTTGGGCATGGGGCCGTCAACTCAATCCTCTATAAACTTTAAGCCATAAACACTTCAATAACAATAGGTACAAGGCAGCTAAACAGGGAAAGAAGCTAACAGACACACATATGGCCTCATCAAAGACAAGAATGGAATACTGCTGAACAATATAAAGGAGTAAGTGAAGAGATGGACAGAATATTTTGAAACACTTCTCAAGAGACCAGCTCCAAGACATCGAGCCACATCCAGCCAGCTGTGAACAAGAGCTATAAGTTAATTGTGAAAGACCAAACTAAGGAAGAAATAAAGGAAACTAAAGCTTCTGAAAGATGGACAAGCAGTTGGCCCAGATGGCATTCTATGAAAGGCTATCAAAGTAGATATTGACACAGTTGTTATACAAATTACTTGGTAAAGTCTGGGAGAGAGAAGAAATACCAGCAGAATGGAAGGTAAGAAATACCAGCAGAATGGAAGGAAAGATATCTGGTCAAGTTGCAAAAAGCAAGGAGATTTGCAAAGTGTGCTAATTACAGAGGACTAATGTTACAAATCACTTGTGTGTTCCCGGGGCCCAAAGAATAGTAACACTGTACCCTACCATGCATGTCGTAAAAAGCAAATAAGGAGGGCTGGGCATGAGGCTGGTTACTCCATCCCGTAACAAACTTTTTACCAAAAAACTTCAAACTTCAATGTTACAAATGAGGCATGGAAAAGTATAAAAGAAGTACTGTTTATTCATCATCTCCCTTGACACTCCTTACAGAGCAAGGAGCCACCACTGCAGCTGATCCCCTTCCAGGAAGCCAGCACCAAGCAGTCACATGCTCCTTGTAGCAGTGGTTTCTGCAGCAATTCACTTTACATGATGAGGCTGCCAGCCCCATGCACAACCTCTTATTGGTCATCTTGTATGACATGCCTGAGGTTACAGTAGAAATATTCTTTCTGGCTTCCTAGCTCAGTGGTCCATGGTTCAATCTCCAGTGGAGGCGGGAATTTTTAGACCGCAAATGGCTTCGAGGTCGACCCAGCCTCATAAATCTGGTACCAGAGCAACTCTGGGAAGGTTAAGGCGGCCAGCGTGATGCTGACCACATCACCCCTAGTGTGCCGATGGTCAAGAAAATATGGGCCTAACACCGTATTCCCAATATGCCTCAATGGGCGTGTAACGGGGATTCCTGTTTCTTCAGAGACCCCTGGGAACAATACGGGCCCATCAACTATTTACTCAAGTATAATCATATTAACAGGGATATATTTACTCAAGAGGGTATAATCACCTTAAGTAGGATAGTTACTGAGCAGCGGGATAGTCAGTTACAACTAGGGCTGTAAATGGATAACTATGACCAGGTTATCCATTCATTCAAAGTTCATCAGTTAAATTATTCACCAGGTAACTGTTCAGCCCTACTTCTTTTTTTTAAAAACTAGTGCTGCCTCATTCTGGTGGCATGCATCCCACTCAACCCAGACACAAGGTTCGCCAGTTTAACTAGTGTGCGTGTCCGAATATCACCCGTGTGTTACCGGGGCCCGAAAGGGGAGCAAAGAATAGTAATACTGTTCCCTTCCATGCATGTCATAGAAAGAGACTAAGGAGGGTTGGGCATGGGGGCTGGTTACCCCATCCTGTAAAAAATTTAAACCACAAAAACTTCAACAAATATGGACAAGTCAAATAAGGAAAATAAAACACAGCCATCCAAGACAGGAGAAGGTCCTCTCGCAGGGAGGCGTATGATGCAACACAGAGAAAGCCAAAAGGAGTCTGTGTTGCTGACTAACCTTCTTTCTTCTAGAACTTCCAGATTTGGCACCTGGAATGTTCGGACATTAAACGAGCAAGGGAAAGTGGCACAAGTAGCAGCAGAAATGAGGGAATATAAAATCGAGGTTCTGGGAATGTGTGAAACAAAGTGGAAGGGGGTAGACAGGAAGAAACTCATCACAGGTGAATTGGTGCTGTCCTCAGGACATGAAGACGAAAGTTCACACCACAGTGAAACGGTAGCTCTTATGTTATCTAAAGAAGCACAGAAAGCACTCATTGAATGGGAAGCTGTTTGACCCAGAATAATAACAGCCACTTTTAAAACAGCTAAAAAGAAAATACATGTAAATGTCATCCAATGTTATGCACCAACTAGTGACAAAGAAGAGTCGGTGAAAGAAGCATTTTATACTAGACTACAGGAAATTATGGATAAAGTAAAAAGAAGAGACATCACAATTTTGATGGGTGACATGAATGCAAAGATAGGTACAGTCAATACCGGATTTGAAGAAGTCATGGGAAAACATGGGCTAGGAATAATGAATGAAAATGGGGAACTATTCTCAAACTTCTGTGCTTCAAATAAACTGGCTATAGGAGGAAGCATGTTTCCACATAAGAGAATACACAAGGTAACATGGATATCACCAGACCATAGAACAGAAAATCAGATTGATCATATATGCATAAACAAGAAGTTTAGATCATCATTGCAGGATGTAAAGGTATATAGAGGAGCAGATGTCGCATCAGATCACCACCTTCTGATAGCCAAAGTAAAAATGAAACTCAAGAGATATGCAACAATGCAAAATTATAGACAATAATTTAATGTAGGACATCTAAAAAATCAAGAAACAAGAGACAAATTTGCGGTCACAGTATCCAACAAATTCCAAGTGCTCCAACAGCTGGAAGATGTAGAGAATACAGAAGACTATTGGCAGCAAATCAAAACTGTATGGAATGAGACATGTGAAGAAATACTGGGGAAAAGGGAACGACAACAAAAAGCATGGATAACAACAGAAACCATCAATAAGATAAAAGACAGAAAAAAACAAGAAAGCAGATTTAAACACAAGCAAAACCAGAAGTTCCAAAGCCAAGGCTCAAGAAGTGTACACAGAAGCAAACAAAGAAGTAAAAAGAAGTATCAAAAGAGACAAGAGGAAGTATATTGAGGAGTTGGCAAGAGAGGCAGAAGATGCGGCAGCCAAAGGAAATATGAGAGAACTGTATAGCAGCACAAAGAAGCTAACAGGGAAATACAAGCAAACAAGTTGCCTCATAAAAGACAAGAATGGGAAACTGCTCAGCAATATACAGGAGCAAATGAAGAGGTGGACAGAATATTTTGGTGACCTTCTCAATAGACCAGCTCCACAAAATCCCCCGGACATCCAGCCAGCAGAAGAAGAGCTACAAATTAACGGTGAAAGACCAAAGAAGGAAGAAATAAAGATAGCTATAAAGCTTCTAAGAGATGGAAAAGCGGCTGGACCTGATGGCCTTCCAGCAGAGGCCATAAAAGCAGATATCGACACGGCTACAGAGATGTTATATAAATTACTTGGTAAAGTCTGGGAAAAGGAGGAGATACCAGCAGAATGGAAGGAAGGATATCTGGTTAAGTTGCCTAAGAAGGGAAATTTACAAGAGTGCACAAATTATAGAGGAATAATGTTACTATCAGTGCCAGGAAAAGTATTAAACAGGATTATCCTTGAGAGATTAAAAGAGTCCATAGACAAGAAACTGAGAGATGAACAAGCAGGTTTTCGACAAAATAGATCATGTACAGACCAGATAGCCACTTTGAGAATAATAGTTGAACAAAGTCTGGAATGGAATTCACCACTATACATCGGATTTGTGGACTACGAAAAGGCATTTGACAGTGTAGACAGAGGAATCACTTTGGAAATTGATGAGGCACTATGGAGTTCCCCTGAAGATCATTAATTTAACAAAGAAAACATATGAAGACATGACATGCAGAGTTCTTCACGAAGGACAGCTTACAGAACCGTTTGGGATAAGAACAGGAGTGCGACAGGGATGCCTCTTGTCTCCATTTCTTTTCTTACTAGCAATAGACTGGGTTATGAGATCATCGACAACACACAACAGAAATGGAATCCAGTGGACTCTGACTAAGCAGTTGGATGATCTGGATTTTGCCGATGACTTGGCTCTTCTGTCCCATAACCGTAATCAGATGCAGGACAAATTGAAAACACTCGATGAGAGGTCACAGCAATTGGGTCTGAAAATACACAGGGAAAAGACAAAAATAATGAGAATAAATTGGGTTGAACTTGAAGAAACACCAATACAAGATGTAGAATCGTACACATATCTTGGCAGTAATATAGACAAAGTTGGAGGGATAGACAGCAATATCAAAATAAAAATACAAAAAGCAAGAGGAGCTTTCATTGCATTGGGAAATATATGGAGATCAAGAGAAATCGGATCCAACGCGAAAATAAGAATCTTCAACTCAAATGTGAAGTCAGTCCTATTGTATGGCTCTGAGACATGGAGAACAACAAAGACAACAACCAAAAAGCTACAGACTTTCATAAATGGGTGCTTGCGTAGAATAGAGGGATTAAAATGGTATGACAAGGTTACCAATGTGGAACTGATGACAAGAACTAGACAAGTGCCAGTGGAACAAGAGATGAGAAGAAGACGATGGCGATGGATAGGACACACACTGAGGAAACCTGTTGATAGCATTACAAGGCAGTCCTTGTTCTGGAACCCACAGGGCAAGAGAGGCAGAGGTAAACCAAGAAGCACATGGAGAAGAGAGCTGGAAACAGAGGTGAAAATGATGAGGAGAACGTGGAAAGAACTTATGATGGCACGTGACAGGAGGATTTGGCATGTGTTTGTTGAAGGCCTATGCTCCTTTGGGAGTGGAGGGTTATGATGATGTGTCCGAATATACAGGACTTGTAGTCTGATAATAGGAATATATTACTCCTTTAAAAAAAAATGTGTCCTACTCCTTACCAAAATTATTTTTTATACACATCCAGGACAACAGCCGTGGCAAATGACATGAAATCTGTTTACTAGTCTTTGCTACCTTCCTCTGCCCTAAGGTTTTGTGGTGGGTCATTTTCGGTCCTCCTTTGAAAGAACGGGCATAGTACATCTAACTAATACATTTAAGACTTCTGATACATCTGTCCTGCTAGTTTTCTTGCACACTTGTATATAAATAAGATAATTTAGTTGATTCCCATTATATTCTGATCAATAATGTGAAACTAATGGGAAATAACAAAACCATTAGCATACGTTTAAGCATTTTGCATTCTCTATTACCAAAATGCAAAATGTATTAATATTATTAATGAAGTTAATAATGTATTAATTTTAAAACACTTTGAGAATTCTATTATTGCAGAGTAGAAGTGTAAAAAATGCAATAATGCCTATTTCTTTACCCTTAAGAAATAAAGATTTCATTCTTCCATACCTGGTTATCCTAATTTTCATGCAGCACTTTTGCATCTCCTTGGTTAAAGTATCCATTGTTTTTCTTTTTAACACTTAGTCTATAATTTTAACACGCAGGTAAATGAAAGTCAGAGCTGTGTATGTTGTTTACATAGTTTGAGTAATGACTGCATGAAGTATAGGAGAAAAAGACCTTTTCCGCACTGATATGCTTTCAGAAATTCAGATTCAAAAACTATTCAACGTGAATGTTATTTAAAAAAATTTAATTATGGTGTTTAACTCTTAGTATACGAGCGGCCTTTTAGAAAGGCCAATGATCGATCCCCGTCAATAGTGAAAATGTATAGGTGAATGCATGTTTAAAACCACTGAACAATTTAGTTACGTGCATGATATAGGGGTTTCATTTCTTCACATTTTGATATCTAACACTTTATGTGTTATCTTTATAAATAAATTATTTATTGCAAAATCTGTAACGGTAGTCATGAAATTAGCTCGTATACTAAGAGTTAAAACTGAAATGCAGCAAAAACAGAAATCAAAAGATATTACTGGGAATTCACCTAATACAGTTGACATAGTAATGCACTGTGTGGGATAAACTGTTTGTGTCTAAAATATTTGGGTCGCAAAATAGTTAGCATTTATGTTACTTTAAAAAAAATTATTATGTGAAACAGGGAACTCGGAAATGCAGCAATATTACGGGAAGAAGTGGAAGAGGCTATATGTTCGATGAAAGTCACCGGGTGTGGATAATATACCAGCAGAGCTCTTGAAATATGGAGGACCAGATATAGTAAAAATCATGACAACAATTTGCCAGAAGATATGGAGTACAAAAAAATGGCCAAAAGAATGGACGCAGTCATTAGTAATACCGCTTCCAAAGAAAGGAAATCTAAAAATGTGCAAGAACTACAGAACCATTAGCCTTATTAGTCATCCAAGTAAGGTAATGTTAAGGATACTTTTGAACAGAATAAAACAGAAATCAGAAGAAATCTTGTCAGAGGAACAGGCTGGCTTTAGACCAAAAAGAAGTACCTCAGAACAAATCTTCAATATTAGATTACTTATCGAAAAACATCTCCAACATCAACACGATTTATACCATAACTTCATCGATTTCACAAAAGCCTTCGATCGAGTCTGGCATGAAGGCTTATGGCAAGTAATGAGAAAATTCAATTTTGATACCAACATTATAGATATCATTGAAGCACTATACAAGGACGCAAGCAGTGCTGTTTTTGTAAGCAACGACATTGGAGAATTTTTCAAAACAACTGTAGGAGTTCGCCAAGGATGTATCCTGTCACCAGTGCTCTTTAATATATATCTAGAACATATTATGCAGGAGGCTCTCTACGATTATAAATCAACCATATCGATTGGAGGCTGACCTCTGTGCAACCTACGTTTTGCTGATGATATTGATCTGATAGCTGGATCAGAATCAGAACTTCAAGACCTTACCTCTAGACTGGAAAAAGTAACAAGAACGTATGGGATGGAAATTAATATAGAAAAAAGCAAGATATTGGTGAATAGCCATAAGAAACATGTTCCGACCAACATTACGTTAAATGGGCAAACGTTAGAAGAAGTTAACACCTTTAAATATCTCGGGTCCACTATATGTAGTGATGGAAGATCAATTAAAGAAATCAAGACAAGACTTGAGATGGCCTCAGCTGCCATGACAAGGTTGAATGTGATCTGGAAAAGTAACATCAGTTTTCCTGTGAAGATCAAATTATACAAATCACTTGTATTATCTATTCTCTTGTATGGGTGTGAGGGCTGGACACTCACTGCAGATACGGAGCGAAGGATTCAGGCTTTCGAGCATAAATGTTATAGAAGAATTTTGCGCATTTGCTATAAAGAGCACAAAACAAATGTCTATGTTAGAGAGAAGATAAACACCTATGCAGGTCACCAAGAACCACTTTTGTCAGTAGTGAAACGTCGAAAGCTTGCCTGGTTTGGGCATGTAACTCGTCATGACTCCCTTTCGAAAACGATCCTTCAGGGAACAGTCGAAGGTAAACGGAGAAGAGGAAGGCAGAGAAAATCCTGGGCTGATAACATCAAAGAATGGGCAGGACACGGTTTTTCCACACTTGTACGCATTGCTGAGGATAGAGAGCAGTGGAGGACCCTGTCTGCTGATGCTTCCACCATGGCACCCCTACGACCCATGACGGGTTACGGACTGAGATGAGATGAGATGATTATGTGAAAGTGCAACATAGTGAACGTAGAGGCCACAGAGATGTGGTTTTACAGAGAAATGTTAAAAACACCATGTGCAGCTAAAAAGAGTACGAAGGATGTCCTGAAAGAGGCCAATGCACAAGAGAAACCTTATTCTGCATTTGAAAAGGAAGCAATCCACTTTCTTTGTGCATATTATGAGAGGAAAGCAGTCACTGCGACAAGGAAAGCAATCACAGTGACAAGGAAAGCAGTCACTGCGACAAGGAACGCAATCACAGTGACAAGGAAAGCAGTCACTGCGACAAGGAAAGCCATCACTGTGACGAGGAAAGCAGCCAACTGATAAACCGTACTGGTGACAGCAAGTTGTGGAGTGACATAACATGATCGTTCAGGCATGGCACCTGGATATTGAACATCATCTGCTTCCTGTCAAATATTTACAGCCTTTTGTTCTTTACTGTTGTCACATTCAAGTCACATTTTGCCTGGTATAGGTCCCAAGGGGGTGGTAGTGTCTCTCAACAGACTAAGGAAGAATAGGTCAACTGCACCCTCAGGCATGTCATATAAATATGAGGTCATGCATGAAACTGCCAACCTCATCAGGTAAAATATACTGTCACAGAAACCACTACTGCAAGTGTACATGAATTTGCCTGGTGTAGTCTTCCTTCAAGGGGACCAACTACAGTGGCGAATCCATGCTCCGTAAGGAGTGAACGAGAAAATGGTGATTCCCATCGGTGATAAAATATGGCAAACAACACATAATATTTATTATTCATCACCGCCATAAATATTTATAAAATGTTTTTATATCACAGCTAAATACCACTAAAACATATTCACGTAATGTTTTCTAAGAATCACCCAATAAAGCTAATATATGAATACAGCTTGTGTAGTGGGGAGAAATGTGCCAGTTTGTCACTGCTTAATACAGCAGGTTCTTGTTTCCTTCTGTCCAAATATCTTCGTATCCATTACCCATTTAAATGTTTTTTTTTTTCTACTGCCTTAATATGAAATCTACATAATGGCTGGGATCTTTAATGATTAATTAATAAATTAATTGGCTAATTACTTTTTTTCGATTAATTGATAAATCAAATTTTAATAAATTATTCCATTTTTAATGATGTTTATGTTTTTTGCTTAAATATGAGAGCATTTGCTATGTCAGAGGTTAGTGATATGAAATCTGGCAAGTATGATCAACAATAATATATTGTTTGGTTGTAACTTTTCAGTATTTTCATTACATTATCAGGACGATGTTGCCTTATAACAAGTAAAATAAATATATACCTTAGCGATTTTAAAAAAAAGTTTTTTTTAAAATAATTTATCAAATTGTTTGAAATTGATTGATTAAATTCGATTAAAGAAATCGGATTAAACAATTAAGATTTTTTAAAATGAATCCCAGCCCTAGTTATAATTTAATCACCCTTCAGCTCCCCAAGGAGCATAGGCCTTCAACAAACCTATGCCAAGTCTTCCTGTCCCGTGCCATCAGAATCACTTAACAACCACTTGGTAACTGATTGTTTGATGAACAGTTAACAAGTGGCTTTTTCTCATTATTCCCCAACCCGAATAGCTATTTATTATACTTGTGTAAAGTGGGATAATCACTTACCATACATGTTGGAATGGAGTAGTTATTTATTACTTACATAAAGAGGGATAATTTCTTACCATACTTACTTTTTTAAAAAGCAGAGTAGCTAATTTTTATACCACTCTAAAATTGGATAAATATTTTAATATAGAAAGGATGTATTCTTAATCTGTTTGCACCTTTATCTGAATAAAACAACATTATCGTAGTTATATAATCATCCTTTCAAAATTGAAACATATTTTCTATGGCCAACTGGTAGTTGGCAAAAGAATAGCCTGGCGATGGCAGCTGAGGTTCAAAGATGTGTGCAAGAAAGATGTGAAGGCACTGGACATAAATCCAGCATCCTAAGAGGATGAAGCTACTTTCACACAATGGCCACCTTAAATTGGGTGAAAAGAAGCTCTTACAACAAGCAGAAGAGAAAAGAAGACGTAAGGAGCACAAGACAAAGTGCAGTCGAGGATTATCCCTCCCAAGGTGCATCATATCCATAGTAAACTGTAACTGGAGAGGCTATTAACTGCTATCTTTCAAAAAAACTATTTCAAAAAGACAAAAACGTATTAACATATGTCTGTTAGTATACTACTGAACAAAAGTTAAGGGCCACCATTCAGTTTAGACAAGGTTTATATAATTGATTGGCAAACTGTAAAGACAAGTGAAAATGTCATTAAAACTGAGCTCCGAGAAATGTGTATACATTTCTGTGTGCACTAGGTTATTTTTTTTTAAATGTCCAAAAACTGGGTCACTTTAACCCGCACGTGTTTTGCAACACGCCCCACTAGTTCAAAAGGTGAAAAAGTGAGTTGAATTTGAATGCACGTGGAAAATGATCATCGGTAAAGAGTGTTCACCATTGGTATGCAATAAATCAGTATGACAAGTGGTCGAAATGATCACTGCATTAGCCATGCCACCAAGGAGAAGTCTCAGCACTGTAGACCGTGGTCGCGCCATGGCATGGATTCAGGATGGTCAATCTGTTCATCATGTTGCATGCAAGACGTTTAGCAGTGTCCCACTCTACCATTCAGAGACTTCTTGAGAGATTTCAAGCTACCGGACATTTGGAAAATCGACCCTGCTCACGAAGAATTATATAAACCTAGTCTAAACTGAATGGCGGCCCTTAACTTTTGTCCAGTAGTATATAAAGGAATGACCCATCCCAACATCAATAACCTACTACATGTGGAGCACAGCACAATCTTTCAACCAAGAACAGTACACACCAGACTCAACAAGCACTTGAACAAATTAAACCTCACACATGAGCCTAATTGCCACAACTGCACCCGTTCATATGAGACTTTTCAGCATGTACTGCTCACTTGCCCAGACTCGCCACAGAAAGAGGAAAGCTACTGCCGGGCTCCCTAGCACCTCTTTACAGCAACAGAACAAGTGCAAATTCATCAACTTGGCCCTGGCTGCTAAAGAGCAACAAGCTCAGCAGCCCTAGTTAATCAACAACAAAATGCCTCTTACTGCTCAAAATTTGACTTACCTCTTCTGCCAGAACTGGACCTTGCTGGCGAATCTGAAGGAACAAAGTAGCCATTTATTACTATCATCATCAATTCATTTTGTGCTCCTTATACAGCATGAAGCCACCACTGTATCTGGTCCTCTTGCAGGAAGCCTCCACCAAGCATTCGCATGCTCCTACAATGGTGGTTTCTGCAGCAATTAATTTTACATGATGAAGGTGCCAGGGACACCCCCCCCCCCTCATATTAGTCGCCTTGTATGACATGCCTGAGGGTGCAGTAACTCTATTCTTGCTCTGTCTCCTCAAAGACCCCTGGGGAACAAGATGGGGCTGCTTTTTATTATACTGGGACCAATTATATCTAAAATGTGGCCCAATATTTAGAACAAAGTCAGTATTCTATTTTTAATCTTTTTGTTCATTTATCTGAGTAAAACAACATAACTACAATTATTTAACCATTCTTTCAAAAAGAAATCACTCATTAAAAAACAATGTTCAACATGCAACAATTTTTTAATATATGTCCCGTCCTTTGGTCCTTGACAGCAGACTGACAAAGCAATCAGTGAATGTTACTCCTGGTGGTGTCTTGTACGGCAGCAACACAACACTGTCTCCGCTTTGCTAGGTCGGCAGCCATTTTTCATGTGGTGCACCAGCTCTAGTTCATGCTTTGCATCTGCTTCCACTGTTTTCTGCCAAGTTGCTTTTGGCCGGCTTCTCTTTCACTTTCCTTCTGGAGTCCATAGGCACGGCAGATCTGGTGATGGTGTCAGAGTCTCTTCTGAGGATGTGGCCAACTCAATTCCAGCGTCTACCCATTATGATGGTGGGCATTTCTTCTTGGTGGCTCACAGTCGGCACTTCTTGTTGGTGATGGTGCTCAACCCAAAAAATTCGAAGAATTTTTCTTAGGTAGGTTGTGTGGAAAGAGGACAGTTTAGACATTTCCCTTTCTGTTACTCTCCAGCATTCTGCACTGTATACAAGTACAGAAATTACGCAACTCTCGTATATTTTTAATCTAGTGTTTGTACGGTAATGGGAAGATTTCCATATGATGTTCAGATTGGTAAAGGCTATTCTGGCGTTTTCCTCATACGGTTACTGATGTCTTTGACAGTTTTGCCGTCTGGTGTTACTAGTATTCTAAGTATGCAAATGTGTTTGCATTTTCTAGCTCTTGGTCTTTTTTTGGGCACAGTATTTCTTACAGTGAGTGTCCCCGTCTTCTGGAGGTTAATGTTTAGTGCAACCTGTTGGCTACGTTTATTAAGTCTGTCAGTTTTATCTTGGATGTGTTGAAGCCAGTGTGCAAATAGTGCAATGTCATCTGCGTATTCTAGATTTATTCAATGTAGAGAATGCTGCCAATGTTATTCCTCTAGGGACATCCTCTGTTTCCTGGTGCATCACCAAGTCAACATGTCTGCTAGTCCTCCAATTTATGACTTACGTCTTCTGTCAGAACTTGACCTTTCTGCACAATATGAAGGAACAGATTTATTACCATCATCATTTTTCTTTGTGCTCCTTACAGAGCCCAGAGCTATCAATGTAGCTGGTCCCCTTGCAAGAAGCCTGCACCAAGCATTCACTTACTCTTGTAGTGGTTGTTTCTGTGGCATTAAGTTTTACACTAAGCGGTTGCCAGCCTCAATGCACAACCTCATTATTAGTCGCCTTGTATAACATGTCTGAAGCAACACTCTTTCAAAAACAATTTCCAACACACAAAAACTTGTTAACACCTGTTTGCTAGTTCAAATTTATGACTTACCTCTTCTATCAGAACTGTTCCTTGTTGCTGAATGTGAATGTTGCCGTTTCCTTAAAACAGAATTGAAAATAAGTTACAGACATTGATATAACAAACCTCTACAACGCACGGTAGAAGGGGAACGACTAAGTAAGTAAGTAAGATATAACAATTTAAAAACTGATACAATAACAAACAAGAACTGAAAGAATTCCTTTTTACTACATATCATACACCACTCTTGAAATACAGTCAATTAAACAAGTACCAATAATGACTTCAATGTATACTTTTACTACTATGCATGGAGGCATAGCTGGAGTCATCCTTATATGACCACTAGCTATGCACAACGCTACAATATACGTATGTGGAAGTAAACCTATGTCCGTGAGGCTAATTACATCCTCATTAACTCTTAAAATCATCCACACACTTCCAGGGATCCCACCTATGGTGAAACTTGTTGAGAACCCAGCACTGCACACTAAGCTTGGAGAAGTCACTTGAGCCCCAGGCTAACTCTTTGGATCTGACTTGGTTGACTGCATGCAGAAGGACCTCACTATGGACCCAGTGATAGGCAGGGGAAGCTGAGAAGTGGCTCTGTGCAGGACGTGACAATTCCTTGGGAGAGCCCAGAACCAGAGTACAGTATTTTAGCTCTGGATAGCCCCCATGGATGACGGGGAATGCACAGTATGCCAAGCACTTCTTTCTCCTAGCTTGGGACCAGATGTGACGATCCTTTAAATGCAAGCCAAGCTGGAGAAATTGGAACTCATGACTTCAACTCTTTAAAAACATTTTGGAATGGCAGAAAAGCCACAGGAAAAGCCTAGATCTACAGTGTAGATAATACCAAGGAGTCTTCAACTTGGCATTGGCTGCTAAAGAGCGAGAAGCTCAGCAGTCCTAGTTAAACAACAACTTAGTCATCCCCCTTCTAACATGAGGTGTAGAGGTTTAGAGGAGGGAGCGCCATACTATATCCTATCAGCTGTCTTCCTTCTAGCTTGTTTCCAATCTAGTCTTCAGGACTTGGCTCAAGTTTGTTGGAAGGCCTATGCTCCTTGGGCAGCTGAAGCCCAGCGATGATTACAAATCTTACTTGACTGTCAAACTCTGAAGTGCCACTGTTTATGTTTACTGTTTTCTGTAGTAGTAAAAAAAAAAAAAATGTTACAACTGATTGCTCTTACCTATCTGTATTGTTGGTAGCTGAGTCACCAGGATACCCAGGCTGTGTCTCATTGTCGAACCAGTCTGAAAAAGAAGAGAACTCTTTAGAAAGAGGACAATTTTTATCAGCTTCTGGAAGAAAATACGGACCATATTCAATGATTTTTATTAAAAACTTAGCATCTGACAGGCTGAGTGGTTAGAACTATTGCATCACGTGACAAAGTTACCAGGTTCTGGGTTCAAAACCTGGTAGCATCAGACTCCTGTCTACCCAGCTGTAAATGGGTGCCTGACTCTGCTCTTGAGTTAAAGGTGGCAAAAGCAGTGAAGAAGGGAACTGGTTGCCCTGACTAAGCTGGACCTTAGTATAAGCGAAACCTCGAACACTTCACTCTCCTACTGCAGAATCTGCCATGTGACTACCTTACCTAATGTTACAAAATGACTACGTTCCTTGTAATTTGTTTAATAACATTTTTCTCAGATGTCTATTCAAGATTATATTGAACATTTTCAAAATGTGTCACATTTCTTTCATAACTCTAACATATTGTTGATGACCCTTGCTCAATTAAATATTCCCACTGTTTTTTGTTGTTGTTAGCATTTATCTGGAATTTCCATTAGCTCATCCATTTTGATACTTTAACTGTTTGCAACTGAAGATCCATTACAGGTCCTTATCCTATTATTCGAAAACCTCAGGACAGCTTTGTTTCAGAAACCAGATTGTTTTTAGTTTTCATCATCATCATTAGCTGCCATCTCCACCATGAAGGTTGGCTGTAATGGATCTCCAACGTCTTCTGTCTTTTGTCTTGGTGGTGCATCTCTTGATGTTATCTTCCCACTTAAAGCCCTGTCTTCCCCTTGCACGTTTGCCTTCACCTCTCCCTTCTATTATGGTCTTCTGCAAGGTGTTATGCCTTTTTATGTGGCTAAAGTATTTTAGCTGCCGAACTATGATCTCCCTCATTAGTTCTCTTTTCACACCTAGATTTTCTAGGACCTCCTTATTTGTTTTCTTCTCTTTCCATGAGATATGCCCCATTCTTCTATATATCCACATTTCAAGAGCCTCAGTTCTTTCTTCCAAATGCTTATTCATCATCCATGTTTCTGCTCCATACAGAAATGCAGAATATATATAACACTTTATGATTCTCAGTTTTAATTTGCGAGATAACTGTTTAGATGTCAGTATATGTTTCATGTTGTTGAATGTAGCTTTGGCCATTCCTATTCTCTTCTTGATTTTTGTTTCACATCTGCCATCTTCTGTTTTATATGACCAAGATACACGTAGCTCTTGACTTGTTCCAGGATTTTCCCATTTACTTATCTTTAATGTGGGTTTATCGTCTGTTTTGCTAATTATCATAGTTTTTGTTTTCTCAATATTAATGTCGAGTCCATATTCATGACTTATACTGTTCACTTGCTTCACTAGTTTTTGTAACTCCTGTTCGCTTTCAGCTAACAACACTGTATCATCTGCATATCTAAGGTTGTTTATTGACCTTCCACTGATGTTCAGACCTGGTATTTCCTAGTTTTCATATCTCTCCCAAATCACGTTTGAAAAGTAGCCCAACATGTTCATAAATAGCCCAGTTGCCCAAAATGTGTTTAAAAATAGCCCAAAGTTGCCCACAATGTGTTTTTGAAAATGGCCCAAAGTCACCCAAAATGTGTTGGAAAATAGCCCACAGTAGTCAGAAATTGCCCAAATTGTGATTAAAAAAGTATCCTAAAGAAATTGTGATTGTCATAATATTTTGGTTTTACCGATGCACGGATAAAAGGATATAGACCTGTAATAACCTTGGGAGATTGTTTAAAGCCACCAATTCTCCAGCAATGAAGAAGCTGACAGACTGACAAAGGAAGGTGGAAAGCTACCACAGTCTGAAGAGGCAAAGAGTTTTATCAGAAGCAGATACAAGAACAAATGGGAAGCAGAACATTCAGGCCACACAAAAATGATGCATATTACCAGCTCAACAGAAGAGAACAAGTGATAACCTTCAGACTCCGCATGGGTCACAACAGATTGAGAAATTCAACAAGCTAAAGACAGGAACTACCGATGAGTGTGACTGGCACTGATAAAATGACTGCTGAACATCTACATTCAAAGATACCCAACATGCGAGGAACAGAGAAAGCACATGTGGCCATCACTAGTACCATTCCTAGAAAAGCTCTATGGAGATAGAAATAGCCTCAAGCTGACCACTGCTATCTTTGAACATATTCAAGTTGACGTCTGAGAGTCTACGAAGAAGAAGATTTAAACCACTGCATCAACAGCACATTGCAACCATTTGTTTTTTTCTTTATATCTCTGCATTCAATTTTATTGTTCATGTAATTCTATCATATCACTATTTACCCCCACGGTGAAATATCATTGTTCATATAATTCTATCATATCACTATTTACCCCCATGGTGAAATATCATTGTTCATATAATTCTATCATATCACTATTTACCCCCACGGTGAAATATCATTGTTCATATAATTCTATCACATCACTATTTACCCCCACGGTGAAATATCATTGTTCATATAATTCTATCACATCACTATTTACCCCCACGGTGAAATATCATTGTTCATATAATTCTATCACATCACTATTTACCCCCACGGTGAAATATCATTGTTTATATAATTCTATCACATCACTATTTACCCCCACGGTGAAATATCATTTTCCTTTGCACTCCTTATGGAGCACGAAACCACCACTGCAGCTGGTCCCCTTACACCAAGCAGTCACATGGTCCTGTAGCGGTGGTTTCTGGGGCCATTTGTTTAACATAATGAGGTTGCCAACCCCATGCACACCCTTATTTTAGTCACCTTGTACGACGTGCCTGACGGTGCAGTAGTCCTATTATTTCTTAGTCCCTTCACAGACTCTCAGAAAATACCCCGGTTACAGTGACATAAATGCCATGTAACAAGTTTCTGAAACAATTTATGTCATCTTCCTGAAATACCTCCTATCTTCGGTATCTTAGAAAGCTCACTTTCATTCCATTGCTCACAATATGTCGTAGCTATGTCTAGAAATATAATAATGTCCCTCCCTTTTTTTTTTTGCCCCATATGGAGCATGGAGCCAACACTGCAGCTGGCCCCCTTACAAAAAAACCTGCACCAAAGCTTTTATGTGCTTATACAGCAGTGGTTGCTGCAGCAATTTGTATTATTTGATGAGGTTGCCAACCTCAAAAACAATTCAGATACCCCATTATGTTTGGTTTTGAGGACCATCTTCATTGCACACGGACAACTCTATCAGTGCTCCGATCTCCTCCTTTAGATCACACCAGGATCTCAGCACAGTGCATGAACTCTGTAGCACCTGCAAGGATCCCAATGTGTGTATACAGGAATCGCATATTCTATAAATATTTCTTTGGTGAGTAGGTTTTCCTAATGTTGTAAATTTTGCCAGGGCAACGGTCTGTTTGGCCTACTCTTTAGGATTTCCAACTGTCGAGGGATTTTTAACATATGCAACATGCACAAGGAACCTCCTAATTTTTTACCTTTATTCGGGAGGGCTAAACATCCAATCTCACTACCCATGGGTGGTGGTTGTGATGATGACATCATTAGGACTCGTGACAAAATTTTCATCAAATATATTCCCTGTAATGGGAACCGAACCCGGTACCTTTAGAATTAGGGGTGGACACCATACCTCTTATCCACTCCGACATGCATGTGGGAGCATAGTCCTTATTTTTTTTCTGTCTCCTCAGTGACCCCAGGGAACTACTTTGGGGCATCTAGAAATATGGCCACTCTTTTCCTTCATTCTGACCATCACCATGGTCAACCTGATACTATTTCCAATATCCTCATCTTATTACTGCCAGAAGATATAACACCTTGTCCATTCTGTATTTTTTAGTTATATCAATCAATACCCTTCAGCTACTGAAGGAGCATAGGCCTTCAACAAATGCATGCCAAGTCCTCCTGTCACATGCCATCAGCTCAAGGTCTTTCCATGTCTTCCACTTCATTTTCATCTCTGTCTCCAGTTCTCTTCTCCGTGTGTTCTTTGTTCTGCTTCTTTTATTTCTCTTACCCTGTGGATTCCAGCAAAATGACTGCCTGTGTATCAACCATTTTACTCAATGTGTGCCTAATCCATCGCCAGTGTCATCTTCTCATCTCATAACATAAGTTATGTTATATATAAACATATTTTCAGCACAGTGACTTTGTTTTGTACTTTGGTTGCATTTGCTGTTACTCTATCTACCTTACTCTGTAGGGCTGGATGGAAAACATTGTCTGTACACTGCATGAAACATCCCAACAAAGCTTATGAAAAATTAATCTCACCTGTAGTCAATGTACTATCTCCTTGTCTGCTGTCACTTTCCGAGTTCCTGAACCAAAAAATTGTTAGTGATGATATGTCTTTATGAGGATCATATAATCATTAAACTACAGCAGATGAACAAAGTTACAACATTATAATGCTTTACCTATATGCCGCAGACACCAGTTCATATAAAACTTAATGGTAAAAATTATTAAAAGCCAGCATCAGCAAACAAACACTATTTTAACTTTGTAATTTCACAGACGTCCTGATGTAAGCAACATAATGCCAACCAAACTTCATGCAACTTACAAGAACAAAATTAACCTAAACAGACAGAAATTAGCACCAACAAAAATTAATTTACTGCTAGGAAACATTCTACAAAATCAACTGAAATTGATGAAAATAACTAAAGAAAGCATTCACAATTAATAAAACCCATAGAACTTTTAAAAAAAAAGTTACTCAGCTGCATAGTTCCCAAAAATTAAATTAAAACTAACAGGTCTAGCCACATAAAAATTTTATTAGCTCAAAAAGCTGTCAAATGTTGTCAACTTTAATGTTATTTTGTCCCGTTTTTTAAATGTCTCTACCTGTGTGTAGAAGTAGCACTTGAAAGTTCAAACCGTTCCTCATGTTTTTGTTGTGCATCACCTGACAAGGAATAGAATTAGTGAAAAGTGAAATATTAACCCGAACTGACCTACTTATTATGCACATATATATATATATATATATATATATATATATATATATATATATATATATATATATATATATATATATATATATATATATATATATATATATATATATATGATGATAGGTCTTTTTCTTCGTTTCATTTTCACTTTTATTTCTTTTCCTATTTGTACCTTATGGAGCATGGAACCTCTCCTGCAGCTGGTCACAGTGCACGAAGCCTGCACCATAGCTATTAGGTGCTCTTGCAACAGTAGTTTCTGTAGCACCTTGTTTTACACGATGAGATTGCTAGCCCCATTCACAACCTCACATTAGTTGCCTCTTACGACTCACCTGACAGAGAGGCCATCCTATTTTTCCTCAGTCTTCTCGGAGACCCCCGGGAACAATACGGGGTTGAGGATAATCACACCCCATTTTTTTTTTTTTGGTATTCTTCTGCAGTACTTTCCACAATCACAAGTCAAACTAGAAAAATGTTTTAAGAAAATATATCACCTTCATTCCTACTGTTACTTCTGCGTTTGTTCTTATTCCTGGCCTTTCTTCCTCCACCACTGAAATTATCATCCCTAAAAGAAAATATATTGATACAGAAAGTGATTCAAAACAGTAAGACTTTGTCCCAGCAACTTCATTTCAAACCAATCTCATAAACCTTTTCCCCATCCACTTTTTTTTTCTCTGTAAAGAGAATAGGTCAGAATTGCAGCCATGTAGGAAACCACCAAAGCATTTTAACTGCACCTGCAGTGCCAGTTTGCAAAGCAATATGTTTTACATGATGGCATTGCCAGCCTCATGCAGAAATTCACTCTAGTTGCCTTTCCCGATATGCCTCATGCAGCAATTGTTTGTTCTCTCGGAGATCCTCAGTGACCACACAAGGCATAACAGAAATTGCAAGGACAAAAATTAACCTACTCAATCTTTTAGAGTAAAATTAACTAAATCTCAGGGTGCATAACTAAAAAAAATAAATAAATAATTCAAATGCACTTACAACAAAATTAGCAACCAAAAAAATAACATGTTACAATATCCCATCTAATAACTGTCTCAGTATTATTCTGTTAACTCATATCCACCAAAATTCTAATCATAAAATTAATCCTATTTTACACATTACTATTAACCCATGTCCACAAAACTTACAACAGAAGCAGTCACAACAAAAACTTTTATATAATTGTTAGTTTCCGAAGCATTCTATTTCAGTTCTTTGTTTCTATTTCAACAATTTTAAAACAGCACTTCATAACCGTCCCTACCTTTGTTTAATATAGACATGATAGGCACCTGGTGCCTGCTGGTGTCCATGATGTCCCCCACCAGTATCAGTTGCCGTGACTGAAAAGCGTAATGCAATTTGAGTTTCAGGAAAATAGGAGATCACAGATCAGAACAAATCGAAAGCAAAAGTTGAATTATGTTACATACCTCACCCACACCTCTCACACCCACTAATATATACTTTTAAGGGTTTTGAAAATGCATCTCACCTTGATTCTTGTAATCATCTTTGCCTTTGCCGCCATAGTCTGGACTCCTAATAAATAAAGGTGAAACAGTGAATGCCATTAGGGAAGAAAGGTTGCTTAAGTCATTACATAACTGGCATCAGAGTTAATTAAGTCTTCCTTATGAAAGTGTAATGTAAACTGCAA
Organism: Oreohelix idahoensis; assembly: GCA_024509875.1. NCBI lineage: Eukaryota > Metazoa > Mollusca > Gastropoda > Stylommatophora > Oreohelicidae > Oreohelix > Oreohelix idahoensis. The sequence continues at coordinate 157,382 of JAMPIV010020075.1, forward strand.
TCAATCCAGTAATGGGGGGGGGGGGGGGGGGGGGGGGGGGGGGAGGAGAGGAGGAGGAACCTCTGATAATGTGCTTAACACTCTTCAGACCGGAAATATAAAAAATCATTCCAAATGGAACGATGACTTTTGAAGTAAAAAAAAGCAGTTATTTTTTTATTTTGACTTCAAATCTATGTTTTATATTAAGAATACATGTTAACAATTATATCTGTGCTAAAAAATATACAGCTTTCACTTATGTTGACTTTGAAATTAAACGCAGAAAAACGTAAACACCGCATTTGTCCGTACGCCATTTTGGATATTTTCCGATCAACTCGACTTAACAGATCGTAAACAAAATGCAGTCTGATAATGACAACAATGCATCTAGTGATGTAGATTCCTGTTCTGATGATTATTCAGAGGACTTGGAAACGTCTGATGAGTTGGATGGCGAAAATACAGCTCAGAACAACTCAGATCACCAGCCGTACATGCAAAGGTAATGTTACTTCGTTAACGAAATGATAACAGCTGATTTTGAAAAGCAGTAAAACAGTCGTTTTAGTGGGCTATTGTAGTCAGTATAGCTGCTTTCTGTTTGTTTTTGAGAAAAAAAACAACAAATATTTCACCTTTCAAACAGTTAACAAAGAACTCATGGCACCAGGAAATAAATATAAAGTGGATCGGACGTAACTTCTGAATCAGCTGAGTTTTCTGACCTCATTTGCCCTGTGTCTCTGCTTTTAAAAATTATTATTTACATCATATGACTTTATGATTGACAGTATTCCTTTGTACGGAAAATGTAATGTGTCAATTTTCCTGTGTACACTAAACTGTAACTTTGAATTCTATTATTGATCAGTAAATATTAATTTTAAATTGTTCTGCTTGCAGATGTTTTGGTTATGATGGTCTTGAGAAAGACCAATAAATATTGGAAAACTCTTTTTTTCACTTTCTGGATATTGCTATGGTAGATGCTTACATTTAATTTCAAGACTAGCAGAAAAAACACCCAGATGTGGAAGACCAGCTAGATATGGTCAGCTAGATTTTACAGAAGAACTAATCCGGAATTGGGGAACATAAGTTTGTATGATGATGCACTACTTGCTTCAAAGCCACCAGTTTTTTCTCGGCACACCATGGACCCCAAGTTTACAGAGACAAAAAGAAATTGTAAGCTTTGATATCAGATTGTAAAGATTGAAAGAAAAACAAAAGTTAAATGTAAAGTTTGTGATATTTTTAAATATGTTTTCATGCAGGTAGGAATTGTCTGTTAGAATACCACAAGCCTTAGTAGGAAATATATAAAGATGTGTCGAGTCTTTATTATGTCACCCTCATAACTGATTTTACTTATGTGTTAGTGATCATACAGTGTTACACTAGAAATATGTCTACTGAAGTCATATTTCATTATTTTAGCTAAGATGATGCAGCTACCTATAATAACTGTAATGTATTCAGTGGAACATTTTTTTTTTGAAAAGCCTAGTTATGTAACATTTCAAAAATTTGCATAATTTTATTATTTAATGTTGAATTGTTTTGGAAATGTAACATATAATGCAGAAATGGTCAGACTACAATAAAATATGACTGTTGTTAATTGTTCTGATAATACTTTATTTTTTTCTTCTTTGTGAAATGTCATATTTATAATTTTTGTGTATTTTTCCTGTTGAATTTCCTTCAATTTTTTAAAACTCACATCAAAATAAATTTTTTAAATATTAATTTTACATCTAAATATGGTAGTCTGTTCAATTACAAACAATTTGATATATAACACTCTTGGGTAGACTTCAAATTATAATGTATCAAGGAACATTAGAAGTCAGATATGTCAGAGTATGAGAAAATGATACAAAATATCAGGTCTGAAGAGAGTTAAGTCACAAACAGATATCCAATGCTGCGACATAACCATTTCAATTTCATACAATTTACAAACCTAAATATTAACCAATATTCCAGAACCTGTATCACAAAAATTAACTCACTTCTAGGAAGCACACAATAAAATTAATACAACTTCAAACAACTTACAAGTATAAAATTAACATACTTCCATACAGCTTCAACATTTTTTCCCCTTTGTGCTCCTTACGAAGCATTCAGCCACCACTACAGCTGGTCTCCTTGCATGTAAAACTGTAACTACAGGTCTGCACCTTTTATCCGAATGCCAGGAAACCGGAATTTTCAGACAATCGAGTTACTTTGAGCGACTGTGCAATTTTGTAACACATTTTGGGCAATTTTCTAACACATTTTCAGTGACTTTTGAAACATGATTTGGGCAACATCTGGGGTCCGAAAAAAACCTGGTTTCCGAAACAAAGCTGTCCCAGAGAATTTTAGATAAATACCTGTATACAGTATCGTCTGTATTACAACAAACCACATATAACAGAATATATGTATCTTCTATATGCAACTGATGCCTCACACTTGCTAGGGTCGTGTCCTGCAAAGAGTGACGTTCCACAAGTATTTTTTTATTTTCAGAGCTTTTCGAATTTCAGACACAGGATTGTGGAAACTTATTTCACTATTAAGCACTGAACTGTGTCAATGTTAATGTGTAAAATTTATCTTCTCCTTTAACAATGTATGTTAATTTCCCTTACTTGTTTTTATAGCTTTCATGCGAGTCCTGAGGGTAGTGAGACCGATTCCAATCTCCCTTCGGTGTCGAGCCTAAAACAAAAAAGTAGAAATAAAGTAGTACCAAGAGAAAGAAATGTGACAAGATAATAGAAGACCACATAATTGAACTAAACTAGTATTTCCTACATACGCTCACCGGTTTTGTCCACATTCGTACATAATACTAGTATAAAGGCTTTGAAAAATCACATCTCACCTTGATTAAAATTAACGCCTATGCCACGGCCACCCTTGTTTGGACTCCTATTAAAAATAAAATAAGCTGAGAGTTAAATCCATCAAGGGCATTCACTGAAGGCTAATATATTAATGACACCATGTCAAAGCATAAAAACAACATAAAAGGTAAAAGTAGTCACATAGCAGGATACTGCCATAGGGGAGAGAAGTGTTAGAGACTTAACCATACTAGGTCCAGCATTGACAGGTGGGGGTGACCAGTTCCCATCCTTGTTGCTTTTTCCTTCCTAACTCGAAGTCAGGTACCCATTTACAAGAGGGTAGACTGGAGTGTTTCGGTTCCATGATTTGAACCCAGCACTTTTGCCATGAGAGACCAATGCTCTAACCACTCTGTCAATCGAATGCTCTAAAAACAACATATACACTGAAAATGCGGACATAAATTTTTTACAGGTGTTGCAATCAACAAAAAAATGACACATTATAACTTAAATATTTTGCAAACTGTAAGTATCAGTTTATTTAGCTTCACAAAACCCTTAGTTTCACAGCACCTGAAAGTCCAGAATTAACTAGAAACAAAATTAACTCGCAGGGAATAAGTAATAACTTAGTTAACCTAATTCTTTAAAAATTAATGTTTCCCCTGCATGAAAAAAAACAAAAAAACATTCATTAACTTATGACATCACTGTTTAAAATTTAGTTTCTGCTTTTACATGTCAACCCAATTCCACTGAACTTACAAGTATAAAATTTTACCTAATTCCACAAACTTTACCAGAATAAAATGTTACCCAATTCCACAGAACTTACAAGATTAAATCTTAACCCAATTCTATAAAACTTACAAGAATAATATTTAACTGAATTCAACAGAACTTAAAGAATGAAAGTAAACCCAATTCAACAGAACTTATAAGAATAAAATTTAACCCGATTCAACAGAACTTATGAGAATAAAATTTTATCCAATAATTTACACAATTAAACAGAACTTATAATAATAATTTTACAACCAATTTTAACAGAACTTACGAGAATAATATGTTACCCACTTCAACAGAACTTACAAGAATATAAATTAATCCAATTAAACTGAACTTACGAAAAAATTTTACCTAATTAAACAGAACTTACGAAAGTACAAATTTACCCAATTCAACAGAACGAGAATAAAATTTAACCCAGTTCCACAAGCTTCGAAGCATAAAATCGGCCATAAACAAAAAAAAAAAAAAAAAAAGAATTTACTTAAATGCGGAAAGTTTCCCATTGCCTACATTTCAGACATTTTGTTTAATCACAATTGTTGACAACCCCTACCCATGTGTATACCTTGCATCCTCATTGCGTTGGTGTCCACGCCCTTTTCCATCTGGTAGAGAACATTTGAAGGAGTGTCGTCGACCAGGGACTGGCGGCTCCTGAGCCGACCCAGCTCTAATGGGTACCTCAGAAATCGGCGAGTATCTGCCTGAATGGCGAGGGATACCTGTATCTGCACAAGAAAAAAGGGATATTCACGTAAAAATCAGTCTCAGATTACATATACTAACCTGAGATTTTGCCTCGAGTTATTAATAGCGAGCGTACGAAAAAAAAAAAAAACCGTAATTAATCCTTGTATTTCATTCATTTTATTTCACTCATGATTTATCTTTGTATATGTTTCTACCAATTTTGTAAACAACCCCCTTAAGTCTTCTTCCTTAAGTTCTGTTACCTGTGCCATATCTTTTGCTATTATTTGGCAAATTAATTTAATTAATTTCACCTCCTTTAGTATCATCCCCCTCCCCCCCCCCTCCCCCCAATCTTAAAGCATCTCCTATCCCTCTGCTTTGGCTGGGTCAATGTTTCTATTCTACGTTTGCTTTCATCTTCTTCCTGCAGAATCTTAGTGCTAGATACCAAGGAACACAATATTATTTTGTTTTTCTTGCTCTTTTCACAGCACATAGCCACAGCAGCTGCTGCCAGCTTGCAGGAAGCATGTGTCAAAAAACAAGTTTTTTTTATAGCAATTTGTTTTACGTGATGAAGTAGCGTCACAATAACTACTTCCTATGACACAAATGATGGAGTTGTCATACTCTTTCCTGTCTCCTCAGAGACCTCTGGGAACTACACATATCCCATGAAACAAAACTATTTTTAAAAGAAGCTACAGATACCAGCATTCCCTTTCAAATCAGTTAAAAAGAAAATACAGGTAGCAAATCACAAAATAATAAATATTTAACATAAAGGCACAAATAAAACAAATTTTGCAATATGCGAAAGGAGTTAAAACAAAAGTTGCGCTTTCAAATAACATAGTTGTTGTCATAAATGATAATTACATATAAATGAAACTAAAAACGGTGACCTACCAAAGATCTACCATATGCGATCCACAAAACTAACAATCTTGATGGCATCTTGCTACATCAGACACCTTATACTGTACAAAATGTTAAATGATGTCACCAGGGCTGCAGCTCTCTGGAACAAATACTTTAAATTTATTGAGAAAGTGTAGCAGATGTGGTGGGTTTGCTTATAGTATCTTTTCCAGGTCAGCAACTAAGCCACTGTTGAAGTGTGGGTCATGAAGATAGAAACAGACCAGCTCACAGTCGCTGCCATATTGTTTAGTAAAACTATTATCTTAAACAGATATATATAAATTAAAAAATAAAATGGTATGAAATCAGTTTTACAAGTAAACGGTACACAGAAAACAGGGGACGTTTCGGGTTTTACCATTCGTCAGCCACAGTTACGAACAGGTGACAAGGACAAGAATTACATATAGGTACTACAAAAATATGATGATGAGGAACACACCAAATGAGCGATATAAGCAGATGGAGCAACGGTGCTGAGCGAAACGAGAATAATAATAATGCAAGAAAATTGTAAAACCAGAAAGATATATCGAAACAAAAAATTAAATAAATCAACGAAACGAACACAGAAATGAATACTTTTAAAACATGTAAAAAGTCACTTAGCTGGAAACACTTAAGATGGCTATGAAAATAAGCATCATGCGGAAGTGATGAAAAGAACCAGACGAGTGCCAGTGGAACAAGAGTTGCATTGATTGGATTGTCCTTAAATTCTAATCCTAAACAGTTCTGTCAGTTGTCCTTCATGAAAAACTCTGCATGTCATGTCTTTATAGGTCTTCCTTATTAAGTTAATGATCTTCATGAGAACTCCATAATGCCTCATCAATTTTGAAAGTGATTCTCTGTCACACTGAAAAGTACTTCCTATTTTTAAATTTGTATATCCTCACTTGTATTCATTTGATGTGTATGATACAAATGTCAAATAAAAGAACAATAACTGCCACTTAACAAGTGAGTTACAGGCATACCTCGGAGATATTGTGGGTTCGGTTCCAGACCACCTTAAACCGAATACCACAATTAAGCGGACCAGACCAATTTTTTTGGCTTCCCGGTGCATATAAAAGCTTAAAACCATGTTTATATTATGTCTATTAAGTGCGCAATAGGGCTGGGTCTAAACAAAAAAAATTTAAAAAAAATTTCTGTAAAATTAAAAATACTTTATTGCTAAAAAAAATGCTAATCTTCATCATCTGAGCCTTCAGCGAATCTTAATCTTTTTGCTGGTAGAGAGCCAAAATCTATCGGAAGAAGGCACGTTCTAATAAACACAAATAATTTTTTTAAAGTGCAATATCTGCAAAGCGCAATAAAGCGAGGTATGCCTGAGATATATTTTTTCACTATTTATTCCCATAAAATAACAAGAAACAAAATCATTGACCAATACACTGACATTACAAGAGACAGCAAAAATTGCTGCCTGCTTTGAAATCACGTGTTGAACATATGGAACTCACACTGAGTTGTAATGTTAATCTCTGTAGAGATGTGAATGCCCACTTTGACGGCCTCCGCAGGAATATGATCTGGGTCAGCAGCTTTTCCATCTCGTAGAAGGATTATGGTTTTTTTTCTTTCATTTCTTCCTTATTAGGTTTCTCACAGTTAACTTGTAACTCTTTTTTCTGCTGGCTGATTGTCTGGGGCATCTTGTGGAGTAGAGCTACGCAGAAGTTCCTCAAAACATTCAGTCCATCTCTTCTTTTGTTCTTTTATATTGGTATGCAATTTTCAATTCTTGCCGTTCATAAGGCCATTTGATCGTTACTATTTCCCTTTGTACTGTTGCAAATGTCCCTTAAATTTCCTTTGGCTGCAGTTGTCAACTCATTAATGTATTTCCGCATCTGATACTTCTTACCATTGTTTTGTTTGCTTCCTTATCTAAATCTGTTTTAGGAGATAATAATCATTCACAACATACCTAAAGGTAGAATGTGTGGAGGACTCGTTTTTCGTAGCACCTGCGTAATTCATCTTTTTGTCCGGAACGTCCACTGTACCGTCACCTTTATGAAAAGAAGCACAACTTTCACTCACTCATTTGTGTGAAGTTTACTACAATGTTCAACACTATGTTGCTTTGCACTTCTGCACAGCAGCATGAGAAAATATACGATAAACACAACAGTACGAATGTGAAAAAATGCTTCAGATAATATATTATAAATGATCTATCCTTTCTGAATTTCTTATTTTATCTATTTGTAAACAGAAGGATCCAAGAAGTATGTTCAACAGGGTAATGACAGAATAAAATCAATGTGAAGAGATGTTTTTGGGGGCAAAAACATACCATCAAAAGGCATCTTACTTTTGAACAGTCATCTGGTTATGGACAACATCTCACACTAGCTGATTTATTTTGAAATTAAGTTCCTTTAAAAAAATACTACTTTTCTGACCGAACCTACAAATCAAATCACTGCCAGCTTTAACTCTGAACAACGCTCATAGTGTTGGTAAGATCTGACACCTGTGCCAAAACCACGCTCTGTGCGTTATTTTTAGTTGATCATGAATTTAAATTACGGCACAGGGTGGAAAAAAATTGCGGAGTCAAAGCGTTACGGGGTAGAGCAACACTGAATTGCGGTTTTCATAAATAACTGCAGCATTTCAATACAAATGCACAGAGTTAACTTAAAACAGTAATAACTATGCATAACAACATAGTTGATGGTATGCTATTGGTTGACATGGAAACGGTAGCCATATTGGACTTTAACCCTATTTTTCCATTCACTAAGCCTTTTTTATTTGTTGCGTTATGAGCACCAAAGTTTATAAGCGCTTCACTGTATTTTAAAACTTTTAGATTTTTGATAACATTAGTAGATTCTGAGATAAAGAATTTGAAGTTAGTATCTAAAAATAGTAATTAACTTTTCAAAATTTTACATTATTTCCAATAAAAGATACGTTTGATTAGATATCAATACAAGTATTAAAATTCTGGCAAGGTGGAAAAATGTATGACTTGACATTTTTCCAGACTTAAAGGGTTTTCAGCCATAGAACAAGAACAGAAAGAATCAAGAAGAAACTCTGAAGCCTGGTGAAAATATCAGTCTGCAGGTAACAGCTGAAAATGTAGATTAGCTGGCAGGCCTCTCATTCTTCTAAACTGTCTGATGGTGAAACAGAAGTTATTGACTAAACGTTTGTAACTGAACCAGAGGAAGTTCAACTATAGGAAAATCATTACAGTAGCATAGCTATTTACAATGTTAAGGGAGATTTAATCCAAGACAGGGCTTTTTTTTCTTCCCAAGTCAGCCACTTTTCTGGATGCTGCAGTGGAACCTTACAGTGTTATTTTTCACGAACACTAAACCCAAGACCGATTTCCATTTCAAGACCATCACTTTCAGCATTTCAGGAACAACTATCTCATTCAACATCAGAAATTATCCGCAGTGGTATTTTCTAAAGATAACAAAGCATGTAATAAATTTAAACATCATTTTTTTTTTTTTGGTGAGCTTCCATGACCTCCAATTCCTCTGCTTAAGATTCAAGATAGAGGATTTTCCAAAGTCAATTAATTTACTAATGATCTACAACTGTAATCAAAGTCACAATTTCAATACAATTGGTTGTTAACTATGAGGAATTTCAAACTTTTACATTAAAAAATGCTGAAAATACACAGAATTGATGGAAAATGCCAGTTTGGACGGAAAGATGAACAGACAGCACAAAACTTGACTTCCAGGAATAACAAAGAAAGAAAATGAGGAATGAGAAGTAAACTCAGGGAGAAAGGAGAATTGTGCTATCAGAAATGAACTTAATACAGTTCAGAACTCTTAACAAGTAATTTCAATACTGACATTATAACAATCAACAATGACACTTAAAAAAAACTCTTCTTATTCTTAGAATAGGCAGACAAACTTGCTAAAGAAGGGAGAGCATTACAACAAAATGATATAGAGACAACTTATGAAATGGCTAAAACAACCATAAAAGCCACATTCAAGTCCAAATTGGAAAAGAGAGCACACAAGCCATATAAAAAATGATGCCTATCACCAGCTATCTAGGTGAGACAAGAGCATCATTTTCCGCTTACGCACTGGACATAATAGGTTGAGGTACCATCTATACCACAAGCACAGGATTGGTACATTAGTTCTCTGCACCTGTGGCGCCAGCACTCATGACAGCCGAACATCTGCTACAGTCCTGTCCAACATACAGCAAAGAACGGAGTAGCATAAGGCAACAACCCACTTCCCTCCAAGAAAAACTGTTTGGAGATGTCAGGAACCATGAGCTGACTACTACATTTATTAGAATCATTAATGTAGGAATCTAAAGGCGAAGGAGGAAGAAGTAATAATAAAATAAAAAAAATCATGATGTTATGATTGGTCACTTGTCATGTATGTATGTAGTGGTGACCTTGACAGTAAATCACAAACATAAAATAAGCTTTATTACAAACACAATGTGTGTATGCATGCTCCAAAAATCATGGAGACAAAAGATATCCAACAAAGATGGTTGGCCATTTATTACAACAATAAAACGTTTCCAGAGGATAAAGAAATGTAAAATGTATAGTTTGGACATCTAATCAAATTATGATAAGAAAAATCATAAAGAACAGAAAGATTTAACAGTTTAGTCAGTTGATTCAGCAGTTAAGAATTCAAAAAAATTATAAAGACAAGGGAAGTTTAGAAGTTCTGGTATTTGATCAAACAAAGAGGATTTGAAACTTATACATTAAAGAGAAATCAGTCGTTTGGACGTGTGATCTAACAAGGAGGATTCAAAAATTATATATGAAAGAGAAATTAGTAGTTTGGACATGTGATCAAGTCAGAAAAGTTCAGGACCACCACTGGTGTAAGACAAGGTGATATCCTGTCACCTTATCTTTTCATACTCCTCATGGACGAACATTAAGGAATGTAAGGAGAGAACAAGAAAGTATTCAGTGGGGTACTGGAAGATGAGACAGGTCTGTATTTCAGAGCTGGCATTTGCTGATGATGTTGCCCTGATTGTTAAATCAGAGGCACATCTCCAATTCAACCTGCAAGTCTGGAAGGAAGAGCTGGAGAAGAGAGGGATGGTCATAAGCAGCTCTAAAACAAAATCCATGGTGGTATCACGAGAAGAAAGAAGACATCAGATTAAGCTTGGAGAACAGGTCCTGGAGCAGGTTGACCACTTTAAATACCTCGGAGCTATTATAGACCGAAAGGGAGCCATCAAAGAAGAGTGGCCACTCGAAAAGCAGCAGCTGGGAGACTTTTTCGGGCCATAAATCGAGGATTCCTCAGCAAGAGAGAGGTTGGTAAGAAAACGAAGATATCTGTATATCGCTCCACCTACGTTCCAGTCTTGACATATGGATGCGAGTCATGGGCAATGACTACAGCTCAAAAAAGCCAGATCCAAACCTCAGAAATGAGGTATCTGAGGCAGGTGGCTGAAGTAACAAGAAGAGACATGGTCCGCAACCAGACGATATGTCAAGGCCTAAAATCCCACCCCCTGCAGACCCAAGTAGAACAGTCCCAACTAAGATGGTTTGGCCATGTCTGCAGAATGGGAGAAGATCGGCTACCATGACAAGCATGGGAAACAAAGAGCCAGGGATCCAGACCCCCAGGGCGACCCAGAGTCCGCTGGGAGGACAACATTAGACAATCTATGTGACTAAACAAAGAAGATAAGGAAATTATACATAATACAGAAATTGGTAGTTCTGCCATGTGATCAAACACAAACAATATTAGACAAAGAAAAGAATGATCAGTGCTTTGGAGGATTAATACATTATTTATAGAGGAAGGTTAGAGGGCAAGAGAAAGAGAGAAAAAAATAGGAAGACAAATGGCAGGTAAATATGATTAAAAGCAGCATACAACTATGAAGAAGGATCCAGTAGATATGAATGACCATTTATGGTTATCAACTGTCAGAAAGAAAATGATGTAAGATCATGGTGACGATTATAGTAGCCATAATGGATGTACAGTGAGGTAACATCAAGAGCTGTGTATTTAAGGTGAAACTATCCCGAAGGACCCAGTACATCTCAAAAGATAGGAATGACCATATTTGGTTATCTATTGTCAGAAAGAAAATGACATAAGATCATAATGATAATTATAATAGCCACAATGGATTTACAGTGAGGCAACATCAAGAGCTGTGTATTTAATGTGAAACTATCATGAAGGATCCAGTACATCTCAAAGGATAGGAATGACCATATATGGTTATCAATTGTCAGAAAGAAGATGACATAAGATCATGATGATTATAGTTGCCATAATGGATTTACAGTGAGGCAACATCAAAAGCCGTGTATTTAATGGGAAATTATCACGAATTAAGAAAATAGCTTACTCAATTTTCTCTTCCACAATATGTTACTCACGGCCATTATCGGATAAGAAGGATATCTCAATGTGGCCGTGAAAAACCTCTTTATCATTACACATGATCTGTTCCAAAAACATAAATTAAAGACAAAATATAATTATACATTAATGACTAATTTTTTTTAAAGGGGGTGGGGTGGGGGTAACGGCAGTCCCATAGCAAATACTATCATAGGGGAGTGAAGCATTAGAGACTTTAATACACACGGTCTAGCTGTTTGAGTGGGCTGATCAGTTATGTTCTTCGCTACTTTTGCCTTCCCAAACTCAGACACGAGTCAGGTACTTGTTTACAGCTGGGTAGACACTCTACCAGGTTTCAAGCTCTAACGTTTAGCCCATCAGATGCAAATTATGTATCCATGTAGGGAGGACAAACAAAGAGTAAAACGTATCCTCCAAGACTGTCGGCCCCACGAGAAGAGCATGGCCTTCTCCAACCCAGTTTAGAGAGAGACTTTATGGCTACAAGAGAAGCCTGAGATGGACTCCCAGCTTTATAGGAGAGATAGACGTGGTTATTTGAGAGCAAACGACAACAGAGACGACGCATATTAATGGCTATCTGAACAACAATTATTATTCTTTTTTTCATTCTTCATTCCCTGTTAAAGCCACATGTGCTTCTTGTATGAAACAGGTGGTTAGCTTCATGTTTCGCTCGTTGCCATATTGTTTCACACCTAGGGGCCTTCAACAAACTCATGTCATGTCCTCCTTGTCCCATGCAATTATTCCCAGGTCTTACCAAGTCTTCATCATTTTCACTTCTTGTTTTTTTACCTCCCTCTAGCTCTCTTTCCCTGGTGATTTCAGAACAAGGACTACCTTGTAATGTTATATTTAGGTTTTGAAGCAGTCATATTGTGTAGCTCTGAAGCACGGAGAACAACATTTAAAAATGTCAAAGCCACAGGCTTTCATAAATGGATGCCAATGTAGAATAAATAGACAAAAATGGTAAGATCAAATCACCACCGTAGAACTGATAGAAAGAACAGATCAACAAGCAATGGAACAACAGGAAAAGACTCCGGCAATGGATAGGACACACAATGAGAAAAGGAATTGAGAGCAATACAGGTCAGTTCTTGTGCTGGAATTATCATGGGAAGAAAAACTGAGGGGGGAAAAATACATGGAAAGGGAACTGGCGTAGATAATAGATAGGATAACAGTTATGGAAAGACCCTAACAGGGAAACTTGCTGAAGGCCTTTCTCCGCCAAAAGATGAAGGGTAATGAATGAATGTCATAATGCCTTGAGGTACCCCTCCCCCTTCCTGGAGTCCCTTCTTTGGCTTAGGTACCCTTGTGTTTAATATCATGGACAGCTAAGACATCCAATGTCCTGATGGAGGGGGTGAAGTGTTCAAGATAAGGAGAAAGCAATTAAGATTACCATCACCCTTCAGCTACCTAAGGAGCATAAGTCTTCAAAACAACGTATGCAAAATTGTCTGTCCCATACCATCAGCTCAAGGTATTTCCTAGTCTTCATCCCCTTCATGTCTGCCCACAGCTCTCTTCTCTGTGTGTCCTTTGGTCTACCTACCTTACACCATGGGTTCCAGAACAAGGACTGCCTTGTAATGTTATCAACAGGTTTCCTCAATGTGTCTTATCTATCTCCAGCATCATCTTATCTCTTGTTCCACTGGCACTTGTCTGGTTCTTGTCATCAGTTTCACGTAAGTGATTTTGTCATAACACTTCAACCTTTCTATTCTATGCAAGCATCAATTTATGAAAATCTATAATTTTTTTTAATTTGATTTTGTTGGCAATTAAAATGTTTAAGACATATTCTGAGGATAAGAGACTGGAACACATGAAACAATGGGAAAGATCGGATGATGTGATACAAAATACTTGAGGGTCTGACAGGTGGCGTGTGAATAAACTTACTTACTTAGTTGCTCCTCTTTTACCGTGAGGTGTAGAGGCTTGGAAGAGAGAGCACCATACTATTCTATCAGCTGTCTTCCTCCTGGCCTGGTTCCATTCTAGTCTTCGGTCCTTCAGAGATTGTCTAATGTTGTCCTCCCAGCAGACTCTGGGTCGTCCTGGAGGTCTGGATCCATGGCTCTTAGTTTCCCATACTTGTCGTGGAAGCCAATCTTCTCCCATTCTGCAGACATGGCCAAACCATCTTAGTTGGGACTGTTCTCTTTGGACCTGCAGGGGTTGGGTTTTTAGGCCATGGCGTATCGTCTGGTTGCAGACCATATCTCTTCTTGTTACTCAAACCACCTTCCTCAGATACCTCATTTCTGAAGTTCGGAGCTGTTTTTGGGGGTTGTAGTCATTGCTCATGACTCGTATCATACGTCAAGACTGGGACATTGGTGGAGCGGTATACAGCCATCTTCGTCTTCTTATCTATCGTGGTGTAATCCACTGGTTCCGTTCAAGATGTTAAGAGTCTAGTGTTGACTATGTCTTTTCATGAAATTACGTTTGCAAAGTAAACTGATAGGCTTGTAGACTAGTGCAGAACAGGGGGTGGTTGGTGGTGGTTAGTGTTAAGTTGATGCCTGCATTTTCTTTTCTTGACGGGGAAGGGGGGGGGGGGGGGGGGGGGGAGGCCTGTGTGTGTGCAGGTTAGGGGAGTCCTATGTCCACATTTTTTTTGTTGGGGGGGGGACCCACCGGTGGCACTGGTGCACAGTAAGGGAGGGGGTCAGATCTATGTTTGCACTTTCATTGGAAAGAAATTTTGAAGTGCAGACTGTAGGTTTATGGGTCATCGGTCGATAAATTAGGTCATGTGTCTCCATGTGGTGTGATTTCAATGCGGTGTGTTTGCACAAGCCCAATGGGCTGATCACCCGTTGGCTTGTCACACCGATTACGGAAACAACAGCAGATGGATCTATTTGTTGTTGCCCTAAAGACGCCGCTAGGCGTGATGGGAAACTACAACAGAGAAAATCAATCTGCTGTTGCCCTTAAGACGCCACAAGGCGTGATGGCCTCTGACTGCTTGGTCGGTCTTTGGCTAAGGACGGAAGAAAGAAGAAGAAGTGTTTGCACAAATTACAAATTGACATGAGCATGATTTCTTAAATTGTAAGTTAGAGGTATTACATACTGTACTTTTAATAAAAGTTGAAAGGGATATTTTTTTGTACATGAAAAAAAGTTACTTAAGCATGTGCATTGTCGTCTGCAATAAATAGTCAGCATTATAAAAAGACAGAAGTTTGTGCTGCGCCAGCGCCGCTGTACACAGGATTTTTCCTCGTATTTAGCCGAGCTCGTGTGGATAAAAATGCTTTTGGGGGAAAACTATAGGCCTATCATGTTTAGAGCTTTTTCAGATAGTATAAAGAAAGTGTACAATCCATCAGCAAAAGATGGAATGTCGAATTAATCATGGTAAGTGCTGTATTTTATTTTGCACGTTTATGTTATTATATAACATTCTTGGCAACAAGGCCCAAACGGAACATGTCTGATATCTTTTGACACATCGTAAATTGCCGCTCGAAGTGTGCTAATCTTGACCATGACCAAAAGTCCAACCCTTTTCCAAGCATGGCCCGTTGTGAAAAAAAAAAGCCTCTAAGCCGTGGAGTTTTCACACATGATCAAGGAGAAATAGGGTGGGGTTGTTCGGTTGGATTCTGGTTAGTGTTAACAGTATTTTACATCATGTTGAAACGATATGGTTTCATGTAGGCCTACTGTTTCAATAGCGTTTGGGCAAAATGGCTGACCTTGTTCCACTATCCTTCCCATTTACAAAGAAAGCATGTAGGCCTATATCTAAAGGCCACTATTAGGCCTAATAGGCTACACACAAGAGTAGCCTAGCCATTTTTGCAATTTGTTTGGCACTGAAATAGTTATGGACTTCATCTTTAACCCAGTATTTTCTGGCAACTACGAAGTATTTTCTGGCAACTACGACACAGCTGTAAACCAGAAGCACAGAAATAGAAAATCACTGCTTGACAACACATAAATCAGAAAAAAGGCAAAGACAGTGGCAACATAACCTTCAGACGTGTATAAACAATAACAACATAGGCTAACGAGTGAAAACAAGTCAACAACGATACACGTCGCTTTATTTTTTGATTAGCCTACTTTTATCTTTAGCCTAGGCCTAGGCCTATATTTTATCAATGTTAATTTTATAGGCTACATGTCAGCGAGCATGCTAGCATTACATATGCACATTCAAAACACACACTAAACGATTATGAAGTAGGTGACTGATTTGAGATCGCTAGAGAGATAGCCTACTACTCACGATGTCAACGCTGCGATCAGCATGCGGATGATGCGATTCATGTTTAGCCTATACTGCCTTCTTAACTCACAAGTGACTTACTTATTATGAATATGAATGCTTAGCTAACTTTATCCTTGTGATATCAGCAGATGCAAACTATTGACTGATTTATTTCACTTTCACTATCTAGAAACGTCACTTTCCAGGAAAATAAGTCTAGCCTATAGTTGTAGTTTCATTTTTGGTTCTCACAGAATGTACGTCTAGAATGTCATCCAGATTTTTCCAAAGCCGTAACAAATGAACTTGCCAGGCCGATAGATTGCACCAGAAACAGGAAGATCACGATTTCACTGTCAAGGGCGGAATTTCATCATTTCTGATAGCGTTCATTGCGTGTACTCGCAAAACAAAAGAACAATTTTGTTTTATTTTATTTTTATTAAAATTGTTTATATATTAATGATGAAAATATCCCGTTCAACCTCTGATGGGTTATAATTAGGATATATATTGTTTTCAATTCCAAAAAATATGAACAACTGCGGGGGGGGGGGAGAGAAAGTGGCATCACACATGTCAAATCATTGCAAATAGGGCAAATCACAATTACCAATTATGCTCGTATTTTTTAAAAAAAACCCAACTCACAAAAACAAGGTAAAACCGAACAAAATCAAGCAGAAACTCCAAACAAATTTTTTTTTTTTAAATTAATGAAGATAAACAGAAATCTCGTTCAACCTCTGATGGGTTATAATTAGGATAAATATTGTTTTCAATTCCAAATAATATGAACAACTGCCGACATGAGAAAGTGGCATCACATTTGAAAATAGGGATACTCACACTTGTGCTTAGGCCTATACGTTAAATAATAAAATAAAAAACAAACAAACAAAATCAAGAAGAAACTATGAACAAGAATAATATTAAAGTGGAGGAGTGTAAAGGCCTGGTGGTTCCAGTTATATAACGGACTTTACCAGATATTTAATTGACTTTCATCTGTTTAAAGTCACATGCATTGTAAGAACAGCATCAGACCTTCACATTCCCAGCCACTATATATTAACATGTGTTCGTGTTAAATATTGTTTGACTATATTATGCAGTTCCCTAGGTCTGTCTATTCTCAACACCTCCTCTATATTTATACGTAAGTTGGATGCCTGCAAATAATCCAATATTGGTATTCTCATTTGGTCATACCTCTTACACTTTAACAAGAAATGTTCTATATTATTGTCTTGAAGACATCCTGCACAGTAAGGTTCATCTATTCTGAAATAGCCTTTTCCCAGCTGTAGTCTGAGAAGTTTATTATTACTGGGAATTTTCAATTCCCTAGATATCTGACGTTTTCTTGTTGGAGCCTTGAATATCTTATATGCATGTCTTTCTTTCAGATTTTTATCCCACTCTGCTTTCCATTCATCTGTTATTAAATCTTTAATTAAGCTCAATCTCAGATTTACTCATCCCTACATTTATTAGATGTTAATAATTGGCTTCTTTATCTGCCTTTTCATTTCCCTCTATGTCAACATGTGAAGGTATCAAAGCGATTAAGACTGAACATCCTCTGGAATAAAAGTATGTAGTAGCCAGAAATATCTCCTCTGCATGATCAGGTCTACTACATTCTCATAAGTTTCTAAGTGCTTAAATTTTAGAAAGAAAGTTAAAATTGTTAGTTTCTTGGGAGGGTTATTAAATATTTCTAGTGCATTTAGTATCGCAGTGAAAATTGATGTATTTTCCGTGATACTAGACTCTTTTGCTGTTTTCCCTAATATAATGTATATTCCTATCCCCAGTTTGCCATCTTCTCCCTTGGATCCATCTATGTATACAGTAATGCTGTCTTTTGATAGTTGTTGTATATATTTATTGGCTGTGTTTTTAATATTTTCTATATTATTTGTTTTCTTAAGTATTTCTGCTAAGTGGTAGTTCGTGTCTAGTTTCTTGATCTCCCAGGGTGGAACAACTGGCTTGTATTCACAACTGTTATTAATTGATGTAATTAAAGTACCCAGATGGGCAATTTCCTCCATACACTTCCATCCTGTAGGGTATCTATTGGTATTCATTGGATTGGCCTGCGTTGTTAGTTGACATCTGGTAAAAGCTGTATGTGCGGGGTAAGACTTATCTAACATAACTTTGTTCATGTAATTTAGTCTTAACTCCTTTCTCCGTAATTCTAAGGGTAGGATTCCTAAAGTCACCTCTAGAGCTCCCATTGATGTCGATCTGATTGCACCTGTTATTGTACATAAAGCTTGATGCTGAATTCTGTCTAATTTAATCTTGTTACTGTGTGCAGCAGAGTCATATATTATGCTTCCATAATCTATTATTCTTCTAATAAAAGATTTATGAAAAGTGAGCATTGTCTTAGTGCTTGCACCCTATCCATTTCCTTTCAAATATCTTAACAAGTTAGTCAATCCTCTGCAAAACTCCAGTAGTTTATTTATGTGTTTATTCCAGTTTGGTTGTTGGTCATTGTCATTCCTAGATATCGAATGGTTTGTATTGTATTAATGTTTTGCCCTTAGATGTTTATGTCTATAATTTTATTTTTAACAACCCTACCTTTACTGAACATCATTTCCATTGTTTTATTTGTATTCAGCTGAAATCCCCATTTTGTCATCTATTTACATACTTTATTTATTTGCTTTTGTAGATCATTTATATAATTTTGGCAAATGTTTCCCAGTTCTCCATATAGTGACATCATCTGCAAACTGTGACAATTTATTTGTTATATCATTAAATTCTTCGCCTAAATCATTTGCCATTATTGTAAAACTTGAAGGAGATATTAGGCCTACTGATCCTTGGGGTATTCCATTTTGTTGGTCATACGGTTCTGATCTATCATTGTTTACCTGAACAGTGAAATATCTGTCTTGCAGGAAATTCTCTAAATAATTATATATTTTAACGGTTATTCATATCTTCTTCATTTTAAAGAGAGCACCCTTCTCCGGCATTCATCATAAGCCCTAGCTATATCTAAAATTACTACCACAGCTTTTTCTTTCTTTTGAAATCCTGATTTTTACTTCATGTTCCAATTTAATTATCTGATCCATAGTGCATCTGTTCTTCCTAAATCCTGACTGAGTTTGATTATATAAATTATTCTTTTCCAAATAAAACTTTAATCTTTTATTCACTATGGTTTCTAATATTTTACCTAGATGGGAAGTAATAGGTCTATGAACTGGCATCATGGGCATATTTTTCTGGTTTTAGTATTGGAATAATTACTGCTGTTTTCCATGTTTTTGGAATTTTTCCTGTATTCCAAATTTTGTTAAACAGGGATGTTATAACTTCTGTGGTACTTTTTGGTATGTGTTTCAAGATTTCGTAGCTCAAGTCATGCCCTGATGATGTATTTCTTTTGTCCTTTATTGTATTTTCAACTTCTTCCATTGTTATATCTGCATTTAAATATGAAAAATTTTCAGTATTAATAAGTAGTTCTTTAACGAGTTTTTTAAGAAGTGTAGCTCTTCTGTTGACTTCAGCCTGTCCGAGGTTTTTCTTAGAACTAACTCTATGGTAGTATCTGGCCAGCACCTCTGCTTTCTGCCAGTCTCTGCCCTTTCAGGTCTTTTTATATTAGGTATTATCATATGTTTAGTTCTGCCTTTAATGGCTTTTAACTTATTCCACACTCTGTTATAGAGTTGGTTGCAGGGTTCCGTGTTTGGCAGAAATTTCTCCAATGATTTCCTTTTGCCTTAAGTATTATTCTGTTTGATTCATTTCTTATTTTATTATAAATATCTAAATTATCTTCAGATCTATGCTTTCTATATTCCTATAGAGCTTGTTTTCTTTGTTTTTGAATTTCTATACATCTAACTGTCCACCATCATTCATTCATAACCCTCTACTCCCAAAGGAGCATAGGCCTTCAACAAACACATGCCAAGTCCTCCTGTCACGTGCCATCATCTCAAGTTCTTTCCACGTTTTCCTCATCATTTTCACCTCTGTTTCCAGCTCTCTTCTCCGTGTGCTTCTTGGTCTACCTCTGCCTCTCTTGCCCTGGGGGTTCCAGAACAAGGACTGTCTTGTAATGCTATCAACAGGTTTCCTCAGTGTGTTATGTCCATCGCCATCGTCTTCTTCTCATCTCTTGTTCCACTGGCACTTGTCTAGTTCTTGTCCTCAGTTCCACGTTGGTAACCTTGCCATACCATTTTAATCCCTCTATTCTACGCTACAGTTATTTGCGCTGTACATAAGGTTCAGATGAACAGTAATTTGGTGTGGATGAAATAAAAGAGTAATGGAAAATGGGTTAGAAAATATAAATAATCTAGGAAACGGGCTATTTATCCGTATTGGGGAAAAGTGCTGCAAACGATTACAGCTCAAGTGACCTTGACCTCTTATAAGCGAAGTTATATATGTGTTGCGTACTTTTACATAGATGGCAGTCTTAGGTCCTGCCTGTGTTAAAAGGTTACGCACCATTCTTATGATAGGAATATTATTTGTGCATATGATTTATCACGCACGTGTGTGCACTATGTAGTGTATGAGAGACTCTTAGCGCACGGGTTTCTAAGATCTAGAGAATGACGTCAGAGAGTGATGTTGAAGGGTCAAGCCGGACTGATCGTCCGAAATATATTGTATTGTGTCCCTGATGAGTGGGAATTATTTCTATGGAGGACAACTGGTTTTCTTATCAGAAGTGAATGTCAAGATGTATATGTAAGTCTTGCACCCATGTGTTGATAAATAATCTTATTGTTGATTTTAAGTGATGTCTCCACTCATTACTGGCATCTAGCTGGAGTCCTCATGGCAGGATTTCAAGAATGGATCAGATGAGCTGATAGCTTCACTTGTAAACGTAGTGGTAATCCTACGAGAGGAAATATTATTTAATATATTGTAAAATTGTATTACGAAGTGCCGACATCTCGGTCATGGCACGTATTGGAGAGGTTAGCCAAGGGTAGTCGCTAACATGTATTTTATCTTGATGTAGAAAAGTGTGGATCTAATGTTTAATCAACTGTCTGAGCAGTCTATGGAGGAAGTTTATTGAGCAAGACAGTATATTTTGGATGCCTTATCAAGTATTATGTCGGCGTCTGTGGCCTAATGGATATGAACGCAGTTTCATAATCCAGATATACCAGGTTCGAAACCTGCTGCAGGCGGTTTGGTAGCAGATCGCTTTGTGTGGATTTTTAACAATGGTATAAGCGCCGTACCGTTCAGAAAGCAATGGCAAACTACTGAATGAAAAAATTGCCTAGAAAAATCACAAACAGCCAATAAAAGCTGGGGTTGATTGCCACGTCCTGTAAAGGATAAGCAACTAACTTTTTATCAAGTATTATAAAGATGTATATTAAGCCCGATGTCCTTGTAGAAGGTCAACGGCCGATGCCTTAGAAACTATCATAAAGACAGATTAATTGTATGAACTTTAGTTTAGCGAGGAAGAATATTGATAATGGAACTGACTGGAAAGACGTATATTGTCATTAGGAACATTACGCCAGGTTTTCACCATCCTATTTTCTTATTGATCGTCCATGCATCAAACGTTTCGTCTACTATTTCATATCGTGTTTGTATGTCCATGCATCAAACGTTTCGTCTACTATTTCATATCGTGTTTGTATCCGTGAATAAATACATTGAACTTTAAAGACAAGCCTTTGCTGAATACTTCAGTTGATCAAAGTTCTATTGACATACTTGAAGTTCATTTTAGAATTCGCGTTATTGGCATGAACTGGCAGTATCACCTACCATCGTCAACACATTCCAATATAAAACCAACGCAACAATATGGCGGCACCGTGTGTCTTGAACTACGCTGGATTCAATAAGGGAACGACCTCGTGTAGTCCTACAGTATACTGAGATACGTGGATTTTCAAACTGTAAACGTACTCCGGATAACGGTTGTCTCAAGTTCAAGGACTAAATTGGACCTCATCTTTCAGTCCTCAGTGTCGAATACGAGCATTGTATTACCGTACTCAAGAAGAAGTATTGCGATTTCTCATACGTACACCTACGGAGACGAGGCATATTATCTTTTCTTGCGGGCGAGATAAGTATAAACGTAGTATCGTTGTTACACTGTATTGCGTTTAGCTGTGCCTCATCTTTTGATTATGTCCACATATTATTCATGTAAGTTGCTTGTTCTATGTTTTATGTTTATTGTGGGAGGTTGGGTAGGTGAATTATGAAGGGAACATCCCAGGTTCATCTCAGGGCCTTCATAATTGTTCTATAAGTTTATTTGCAGACTTCCCGCAGTGGAATGTTCCGGCACCTGTGTGTCGAAGGATTCTAGGTCCACTGTGTCTGGTGGTCTGTGACACCTGTCTGTTTAGCTGTATTGTCAAGTTTTCATTGTAGTTTTCGTAGTTATTTTTATTCGTACCTTGGTTTTATGATGTATCTTATTTGTAACATTCGTCCATTCTCACCTTACTATCGTTGAGTTTTTTACAAACCTATGTTTATACACTGTGTTGTTAATTGTCTTGTTTTATTGTCTATTGCAGTTATCATTGCACTTTTTGCAAAATTATTTATTATTTTTTCATTTTAACTTTTTTGATTTCTGCAAGAGAAAGCAGTGAGACTTTCTAAATTAGTATCCACTATGTTTTACGATGAAGGTAAAATAACTACTCAAGACAGTAGTGTTGTTGAGGTGGATGAGTTGAAGAAAACCATAACGAAGCATAAGGGTAGGGAGATTGCCCTTACGAATGAGCTGCTACAGCAAAAAGGGGAATATGAGAAGAAGCTGTTGGCTATAGATTTTGAAAATGCTGAGTTGAAGAATAAAGTGACGGTGTTGATAGCGGATAATAAGAAATTTCATGACTTTTCTTTTAGTCAGAAAAGAGAGTTAGATAATGAGGTGACCTCATTAATGAACATAATTTTCGAAGAAGAGAGTGACGATGAAAATAAACCTATTGCTATTAATACTACTTTGCAGATAGATTGCAATACACATGTGGCTCAAATTCAGAGCCTGACATCTGAGGTAACTCTTTTGAGAGAAAAGTGTAATATGCAAAAAACGATGGAACAAAACATGAAAGTTTTGGATAAGAAGGTAGCAGATCTTACCTTGGCAAATCAAGAACTCAGAAATCTGCTATGTCATCAGGAGAAAGTGACTCAGGAAAAACTGATAAATGTTGAAAAATTACTCATTGAGAAAAAGGAGTTGGAAGATGAGTTGAAGTCTATTAAAAACAAACATCTATGTAAGGAACAGGCTCTTATTAGAGAGCTAGAACAAGTCAAAATGAACTATGAGAAGTTGAAGTCAGATTACGTAGATTTGAAAATAGAAGCTGAAAAACAGAAAATGTTACATGAGGAAAAGATGTCGTCTATGGAACTGAAGGAAATAAAGGTGGTGAATGGGACTGATAGGGTTTTTCCTGAAAAGATTGATGGACTTATGACTAGTCATCATAGTACTATCGAAGCACTCAAACTTGAACTTGTGCAGGAGAGAGCTAGGGCTTTAGATACTATCAAAACTCTCCAAGAAGAAATTAGTAACCTTAAATTAGAAACTACATCTCAGAAGAAAAAAATGAGAATGAATCTTAGAGATAGAAAAGTCAGAAGGGGAAATAACAAGAATTGCAATTCTTTTAAAGGGAAACAATTTTATCATAATTCTCCATATCAGGTTTCATGGTGCCAATCTCACAGACCACAAGATTTTTATAGAAATAATTTTCTAAGTGATAAAGGAGACAATAATAATCGTAATTGTCCATCCAAATTACAATATTCTTACAATAAACATGGTTCAATGAAAAGATCATATGGTCAAAGACATAAAAGTGAGGACAATAATTGGCGTACTCATCCAGATTTCAACTTAGGCAGAAATAGTAATTATAGCAATTTTAATGCCAATAGTCAGAATCGATCGCGACGAAGAGATAGATCTTCAAGCAATTCACGTCGACATTCTAATGTTGCTTTAAGAGATACACAGGCTAACAATGAACAGGATAAAGATGCTAATACGCATAATGCCATGTCTTGTTCTCTTGATTTTAATCAGGTGAAAGCTTGTTCCGAGTGTACAACTCTTTTCCAGCCCAAGGCGATCACGACGCTGCGATGCGGACACATTTTGCCAAGTCTACCTGCAGTCTGTACGGCCACTTCTGCGTCAGTACACCAGGGACAGGGTTGTCTTAAATTTAATAAAGGATATATAAATTCCATTCCATGCTCTATTTTATTTGATTCAGGTTGTAGCACAGTCGGTGTCCGGACTTCGCTGATCGACCCATTGTGTGCTACAGGCAATACTGTGAAATGCGTCACCTTTGGAGGCACTGTGGAAACCTTTCCTACAGCCATTATTGATCTAAAAACACCTTTCTTTTCAGGGAAGATCCACGCATGCCTTCTTCAAAACCCAATTTGTGATATCATACTTGGTAACATTCATGGTATAAAAGAGTGTACCCCACAGCAGATTGCTGCATGGGAAGAGCAACATATACATGATGCCCGTGCATTTACGACTATACCAAGATTTGTTTCGCATGCAATACTGCTAATATGCTATGTAATGCTAAGGTCCTGGAATCTAGCATTCAAAATGATGCCATTGTTCATTACGCCACTGTTGCAAATTCGTTACAGCCTCTGCGACATGCATCCATTCCTAAGAAGGATATTAAGATTTCAACACAACCTGTTAAGAGTAGTAAGTCATTCCGTGGGAGATATACCTTCCCTCGGCATAATAATGGTGCCAATTCTATGAATAAATCTTGGAGGCAGGATCAGTTTACAACTGATCTTAATAAAACTGTTGACATTGTCAACAAAAGAAATGATGTTACTAAAAAGATTAATGGTGTTGGAATTCAAATGAACTCGAATAATAAAAGTAAGATAAATAAATTTGTCGACAAGGTTTTAACTTTACCCAGCAAGCAGGTGTATATGACATGCCGTACACCTACACCTTTGTCTGGCGTAAATAGTCATACTCAAGTACAAAAGTATTGTTCATTTAAGAACAATAATTCTACATGTAGAAATAATAAATATTATAATTTACCTCAAAGAACTAAGGTTACTCATCAACCTTACTCCCACTCTTGTGACAACGTCACCACATATATTGGTAGAGGTGCATCTTCTCGCACCATCCTTGTGCAAAATCTGCCACAACGAACTAGTTGGCAAGCACTTAGAAATTTTTTCAACTACACGGCGGACGTTAAGTTCGTACGTCTATTACCTCATACCAATAACAGGTATGGTGACGCCGTGATTACATTTAGGACCAATAGAGATGCTCGCATGGTTATCGAGCGGGACAATGGTGTGTATTTTTACCACCATTCTCTTCATTTACAATTAGTACCTGATTCTGCGTCACGCAGATATTAACCTATTGATATTGGATTTTGATATCACATTCTTTGATGACTCAGCCTATGCAGTCATCGTCTCTTTTTCTTTACTAGTCATCATTTCTTTCTCGACACCACGTGGTCTATTCCAATGGAATTTTATGCCATTTGGATTAGTAAACGCACCTGCTACCTTTGTACGCATGATGCGTCGCGTGCTTTATCATCCTCCCGATGTCATTACTTACATTGATGACATCTGTCTGTTTAGCGACTCATGGGATGAGCATATTCAGGGATTAAATGCTTTACTGTCTACATTACGTGATTATACTTTAACAGCGAAGCCATCGAAGGCATTTGTCGGTTTTCACGACATCTCCTTTCTGGGTCACCGTATTGGTCATGGCATGCTGTATAAAGAGGACAGTAATGTCTCTAAAATTCTAAACATCACAGCACCTAAGACAAAAAAACAAGTTAGATCTCTTTTAGGACTAATACATTTCTATGCTAAGTTTATCCCTCATTTGTCTACTATAACTGCTCCTTTTTCTTCTTTGTTGAGAAAAGGGACAGCTAACGTAATTCAGTGGTCTAACGAGCATCAAATCGCGTTAGATGAAATTAAAAGATTTTTTTCACAAGCTCCAGTTTTAAGGTTGCCTAACAAAAACCTTATTTTTATTCTTCGTAGTGACGCGTCATCATATGGAATCGCCGGTGTTTTGATGCAAGAATATTCAGGCACCTTGCACCCCGTGATGTACGTGTCGAGAAAATTGACGACCACCGAACAGAAATATTCAGTTCTGGACAGGGAACTTCTTGCCTTAGTTTGGTCTATTACAAAACTGGAACGATACTTATTAGGCTCACATTTTATTGTTGAAAGTGACCAAAAGGCTTTCACAGCTCTTAATACGAAAGACGTTAAATCTTCAAAGTCAACAAGGTACGCTATAGCCTTACAACCATACAGCTTTGAGATTCGTTCAATACCTGGAGTTAAAAACGTGTTTGCGGACTATTTGTCACGCTGTCCAAGCGAACCTGTCGAACCAGAACAACTTCCAGAAATGTAAACGTCTCTACAGATAATCGTTCAAGTGGAATGTGATGATCTTTGAACTATGTTATTTGCCTAAACTCTATACAGACTTCGTATGGATCCGGATTATTCGTACCGACATTACTATCAGGATATACTAATTGTTTGCATTGAAACATGACTTTTTAGATCTTACCATTTTCTTGGTACGGGAACACTGTTGTCTGTTGTATACAGATATAGTCAATATTCATAATGAACATATTGGACTACGTAATGTGTTGAAAAAATATTTTTTTCATCGTGCATGGAAAATAAAAGAACAGATTCTCATTTTTTATTAACGATTCTTAATATAACAGTAACACTTAGTAAGACTGTTAGCAATTAAATGAATGAGTAATTAGTGATTGTTTTTAATTAAGAAATATATTGATTAGTTAGAATCAATTTAAGTTTCTCAAGTAGTGGTATAGTTCACATTCACTAACTTTAATAGTTTAGATGTGTCTCCTCATACTTATTTCTACCACTCATGGTACATGATCTTGATATTTATAGATGGTTAGTTCACCTTAGTAATGTTAGAAACATTAAGTGTGTTGTTCTCTTAGCGTGTTGAATTATGCATTGTTTATTCACTTTGCATTTTTTAATTTCATTTTTCGGTTTATAATTCACTTGTCATTTGTTACATATCATCATTGTTTTTCGTTTTTTCATTTGAAATCATGTGTTAGTTTTGTTTTGTTTTCTTTTGGAAATTTAGTTGGATGTTTTACCATTCTTTTGGTTCTGATTTCCAACTTTCTTTGAATTTTTTTTCTTTGAATTTCACCACATCGTACCAAAGTAGGTCGATTGTGGATGTATGCTTTAATGCATGCTATGGTTTAGTTGTCTTGATTTCTATTTAATATTCATTTTCTTTTTATGGTATAATATTTTAACTATGAATTATTTTTATAGATGTCGATGTAGTTTGACGCACCTCTCCGAATTACTTAGAAAAACAAAGATTAATATAATTAACTTTTTTTTTAAGGGGGAGTGATAAGGAAACTGTTGCGTACTTTTACATAGATGACAGTCTTAGGTCCTGCCTGTGTTAAAAGGTTACGCACCATTCTTATGATAGGAATATTATTTGTGCGTATGATTTATCACGCACGTGTGTGCACTATGTAGTGTATGAGAGACTCTTAGCGCACGGGTTTCTAAGATCTAGAGAATGACGCCAGAGAGTGATGTTGAAGGGTCAAGCCGGACTGATCGTCCGAAATATATTGTATTGTGTCCCTGATGAATGGGAATTATTTCTATGGAGGACAAATGGTTTTCTTATCAGAAGCCAATGTCAAGATGTATATATAAGTCTTGCACCCATGTGTTGATAAATAATCTTATTGATGATTTTAAGTGATGTCTCCACTCATTACTGGCATCTAGCTGGAGTCCTCATGGCAGGATTTCAAGAATGGATCAGATGAGCTGATAGCTTCACTTGTAAACGTAGTGGTAATCCTACGAGAGGAAATATTATTTAATATATTGTAAAATTGTATTACGAAGTGCCGACATCTCGGTCATGGCACGTATTGGAGAGGTTAGCCAAGGATAGTCGCTAACATGTATTTTATCTTGATGTAGAAACGTGTGGATCTAATGTTTAATTAACTGTCTGAGGAGTCTATGGAGGAAGTTTATTGAGCAAGACAGTATATTTTGGATGCCTTATCAAGTATTATAAAGATGTATATTAAGCCCGATGTCCTTGTAGAAGGTCAACGGCCGATGCCTTAGAAACTATCATAAAGACAGATTAATTGTATGAACTTTAGTTTAGCGAGGAAGAATATTGATAATGGAACTGACTGGAAAGACGTATATTGCCATTAGGAACATTACGCCAGGTTTTCACCATCCTATTTTCTTATTGATCGTCCATGCATCAAACGTTTCGTCTACTATTTCATATCGTGTTTGTATCCGTGAATAAATACATTGAACTTTAAAGACAAGCCTTTGCTGAATACTTCAGTTGATCAAAGTTCTATTGACATACTTGAAGTTCATTTTAGAATTCGCGTTATTGGCATGAACTGGCAGTATCACCTACCATCGTCAACACATTCAAACATAAACCCAACGCAACAATATGTTGTATTTTCTCAGGGAGAATAACATTTATGAGAGACCAAAAGTGGTGAACTGACAGCTGGAAAGGCGCCTGATTAATCTTCCGACCACATTCTTAGCAGAGGCATTTGTTCTTTTTATTTCCTCTAAAGTTCGTGGTACGAGACCAGTTGGTGGTTCGAGTCTTCAAGACCATTCGTGATACGAGTCTGTGGTTCAGAAAACTGACTGTCAACACTAGATGGCTACATCTGACGGGCCTGTTAAGATACTCAACACTGACAACAGGAGATGTTACCCCCTGCGCCCTTCGCTCAGAACGTGGCCCTTATCACGGAGAGACGAATTCGTGAAAGGCAGCAGCATTGCTCACCGATTTTCAGCTAAGTGCTTATTAAACAGGCCACAGCAAGGAACACATACTTTCCATCAAGTATCGATGACGACAACATAAACTTTTTGCACCTCATTGTTTATTTTTAAATGTTACATAATAATTGATCATTAAATTTGTTATATGTTGTTTTACATATGTCTTTTTTTTTTAAATTTCCTCGCATGAGGTCGCATATTTTTTCCTCGCATGAGGTCGCATTGGCACCCGCCCCAAACCCGGCTCTGGTCAAGACCACATGTCCCAACACAAGAAGACCCAATGACAAAATGTGTCACTGTAGTGATCTTCTGTGTTCTCACACAAAAGACCTAATGACACATGAATGTCACTGTACCGGTCCCTGTGTCTAGACACATGATCCTAGCCAAAGGCCAGATATTAGTTTTTTTTTTCCTCGCATGAGGTCGCATATTTTTTCCTCGCATGAGGTCGCATTGTCACCCGCCCCAAACCCGGCTCTGGTCAAGACCACATGTCCCAACACAAGAAGACCCAATGACAAAATGTGTCACTGTAGTGATCTTCTGTGTTCTCACACAAAGGACCTAATGACTGTCGTGAATTATTCTAATCCCCATATATAAATTAAAACGTAAATGCAAAGCCTAACAAATAAAATTAATAAAAGGAAAGAAGAATGGTAAAGAACAGTGCTGTCACAATGACTGTACTCGAAATCCCCCGTGTTTTCTACTTCGTCTGCAAATTGTAACGCTTTCACGTTGATAGTAAAAGCCTACTGTGTCGCTGCACGCTTTCTTCAATGAAACGTGTCCTGTATTTCTTGGAAAAACCTTGAGATACGCAAGCTGATCAATGACCTAAATTTAATATTTCATTCATTCCATTTTATACACGGTGTAACTAAAAGACAGATGGACTAAAGGATAGAGAGAAGGGAGAGGCAGAAAGCAGGGACACCTGCAACACTAAACACGCGTCGCGCGATACACAATTGCTGCCATCACACGTGTAAGGCCACATGCACTAACTTTATTTCAAATCGACAGTGATAAAATTCACTACCCATACCAGAGTTAGGTTTTAAAATCCTGAAAAACGCTTATTGGGAATTATGACATTATACCAGTTTACGTTTGAAAACATGACAGTACCCAGACACCACATGGGGATTGAAGTGAACAGGAGGTCGTAGAAAATGCACATTTTGAACGCAGCCACCTAGCTCCCTTAAATTCGTATATTTGGGTTCCTTAGGGTTTGCTGACAAAGAATATGTAAAACGTTACGCAAATAGTCTAGGAATTACCAAGTTATGGCCAAAATAAAATAGTGGGGGTGCCTGACAGCATGAAATCATTTCTGCTCATAAAATTTTTTTATAACGTGTTTGAAAAAACATTACGTTACGGAAATAGCCCACCATGTTAACTCCTATTTGATTGGAGCGCAACAAATGAAAGACTAAACACGATTGGTCGGACTATAAATACTATCTTGTGTTGTCAGGGGAAACGTGAGAAAGGGGTACTTTTTTGAAAAGATGTGTAGACATGGTTTGATTGGGTAGAGCTACGAATATACTCAATTCAGAGCGTCTGTTCATTGCCACATCTTGTAATAAACCTACTAAGAAACAGTACGTTGAGCACCAGTGTATATTTTTTATAAAATAAAGCCTGGGACATCGGCAGATCGGAGTTGTGCTATATTCATTGCCAGTCAACGAAACTGTTTATTATTATTTCCATGAATTGTGGTAAGCTTGAAATATTCAATATCTTTTAATGAAAATTGAATGTAAATTGATAATTTATGTCTGTATATATGTGTGGTTCAGTAGCGAACATGATGTAAAGCCTATAGTGCTCCAGCCTGAACAGAAGGTGTCGGAGGAAAGTAAAACTGCATGGAATGGCCAAACAGTACACTGACACCTAGATTATTAACTAGAAAGAAATAATACTGGTATAAAGTATTTCAGATGAAGCTGACAGTTGGCCTAACGCTCTGAACTCAATGTTTGTGATGTATTGTGCTCAGTGTAGAAATGGAGTATAAATTAGTTCTGACGTAGAAGGTACAACCTTCTTGTTTCAGGGACCGTGGTCTTAAAGTTATTGAGCAGCACCTGGTCAGAGCTTTGCTGAAGCCAGAGGTGGACAGCATACTCCTTGGTCCATATAGCATCCAGTGGGGTGGCTCCAGAACTCATTACAGTAATCAAGCAGAGGAGTCTTTTACTGCAGTCATCACGCAAGATAAGAGAGTGTGGCCATGGAGCTCAACATTATGTACCCCCATCTTAAAATGACATTATAAACTAAAATTAAGAGGGGAATTACCTCCGAAATCGGCGAGTATCTGCCTGAATGGCGAGGGACACCTGTCTCTGTACAAGAAAAGGGATACTCACGTAAAATCAATGTCAGGTTAGACATTAACAATAACCTGAGATTTCGCCTCGAGTATTAGCGGGCGTACAAAAAAAAAAAAAAAAAAAAAAAAAAAAAAAAAAAAAAAAAAAAAAAAAAAGGGGAATTTAATTGTTTTAATACCAGGAACTGAGAACATCTCCAATACTAGTTCCAATAGAAACAAACTATTGAAGTCATGATGACAAATACCAACAGAGCTTGAACAAAACAAAACCAGTATTACCTCATATTAATACTACACAACTGACACACATAGGATACCATTAATAATATATGTCACTACAATAATCATATTAATAAATTCTGTACATATAACTTGTAATTAAAATTGATTGTGATTCCTGGTTCCCTTTGTATTTGAATCAGGACACATATACATTCATGACAGCACTGAATACATATTGTTATTTGAAAAGTTATCAGTGACTCCTTTAAGATATCCTCTTAGAGTGTTATATGTATGTGAGTGTCACAGTGTTGTCAAGTGTGGTGGAATAAATTAAATTGTTTATCTGTCTGTTGTCGTTATGACTTACACTTCATCATACACATACCCTAGACATATAACGTAGTCATCACACTATTCCAGAATAATTCTGACTGAGGTATACATATGTGGCAGTAAGTAAGGTTATCTATAATACACTACTCTTATTAGATATAGATACCTTCACAGCTGATCTCAGTCAGTACACTAAGTCCCCTATAAATATTTATAACATCCCACTTTACCACAATGACACATGAATGTCACTGTACTGGTCCCTGTTTCTAGACACATAATCCCAGCCAAAAGCCTGACTTTTTTTTTCCTCGCATGAGGTCGCATATTTTTTCCTCGCATGAGGTCGCATTGGCACCCACCCCAAACCCGGCTCTGGTCAAGACCACATGTCCCAACAAAAGAAGACCCAATGACAAACTGTATCACTGTAGTGATCTTCTGTGTTCTCACACAAAGGACCTAATGACACATGAATGTCTTTTTTTTTTAAAATTCCTCGCATGAGGTTGCATATTTTTTCCTCGCATGAGGTTGCATTGGCCCCACCCCAAACCCGGCCCTGGTCAAGATCACATGTCCCAACACAAGAAGACCCAATGACAACATGTGTCATTGTAGTGGTCTTCTGTGTTCTCACACAAAGGACCTAATGACATGAATGTCACTACTGGTCCCTGTGTCTAGATACACGATCCTAGCCAAAGGCCAGATATTTTTTTTCCTCGCATGAGGTCGCATTTGCACCCGCCCCAGGTCAAGACCACATGTCCCAACACAAGAAGACCCAATGACAAAATGTGTCACTGTAGTGATCTTCTGTGTTCTCACACAAAGGACCTAATGACACATGAATGTCACTGTACTGGTTCCTGTGTCTAGACACATGATCCCAGCCAAAGGCCAGATTTTTTTTTCCTCGCATGAGGTCGCATATTTTTTCCTCGCATGAGGTCGCGTTGGCACCCACCCCAAACCCGGCTCTGGTCAAGACCACATGTCCCAACATAAGAAGACCCAATGACAAACTGTGTCACAGTAGTGATCCTCTGTGTTCTCACACAAGGGACCTAATGACACATGAATGTCACTGTACCAGTCCCTGTGTCTAGACACTTTTTTTTTTCCTCGCTTGAGGTCGCATATTTTTTCCTCGCATGAGGTCGCATTGTCCCCGCCCAAACCCGGCTCTGGTCAAGAACACATGTCCCAACACACGAAGACCCAATGACACCATGTGTCATTGTAGTGGTCTTCTATGTTCTTACACAAAGGACCTCATGACATAAATGTCACTACTGGTCCCTGTATCTAGACACATGATCCTAGCCAAAGGCCAGATATTAGGGCGTTGGGTTTCACAGCGTTATTTGCGCTGTACACAAGGTTCAGATGAACAGTAATTTGGTGTGGATGAAATAAAAGAGTAATGGAAAATGGGTTAGAAAATATAAATAATCTAGGAAACGGGCTATTTATCTTAAAGATGGGAGATAAAAGATTGTACACCCGTGCTTGGAGAGAAAGGGAGAGAACCCTTTAATTCCAAGCCTCTGAAAACAAGGCTGGTTTACACTTAGTTAGTTTTAGAAATATACAGTTATGGTGTACGAAATTTGCATAATGAGTGTTCTAATAAGCCTTAAGTAAGGGAATGTAACATTAAAGCAAAAACCTCAAAGGGAGACTACAATTAATTAGCGCCCCTTGCAGATTAAGTGAGCAGAGAGAAAAACTAACGCACGAGAAAAATGAGCAAGGCGTAAACAGTACGGAACAAAAGCTCACTGAGTTGTTTACGTAGGAGAGGAGCGTGAGTTTTGTGATCGGTGAGTTGGAAGCGATGGACCAATCGTATTGACTGGAAAACAAAAACGGATGACGGGATGATGATTTGAAGGACAAAAGAATTTAGTCCTGGCCGAGAAGTTAACGAGGCAAGTCGTGTGTTGCCAGGCTCTCAAGAAGTGAAACAGTGAAACCGGTGGGTGACAGGAGTTTTCACAGATGAAGTAGCTAGATTTAGCATGATTAGCGGTAGCAATTCTGGAGACAAGCATAAATTGTGTTCATTGAATAGTGTTAAACGTAGGATTAGCACATAGGGGTGATTTAGTAGGAAATGTGATAGGTACTTGGATTCATTTTGACACGGTAAGAAAGACTCTTGCTATTTTTATAGACTTTCAGTCAACTTATAACCAGAGGTTAATGATGCTCATGTTTAAAGGGGCGTACGGGAGCCGCGCTGGTGTAATGGCTTCGGCGTTGTACTGGCGACCAGTTGTTCATGGTTCAAACCCGGGCGTCGGCGTTTGAAGAAATGTTTATGGCCGGAAATTTGACTCAATAGCCTGAACGGCTCCTGTGATAAACCCTCTGTGGATAGGAAGGAGCGAAGCTCCTGTTACGCACAAATAATTACTTTTTTCAAAGCCTTTGTATGATCATTTTTCGTATGTATGATCATTTTTTTGACTGAAGTGTGTATTATGTTTTTTACAGTCAAAGGGACATAATCCGAGTTATCGAGACTACAATTTTTTAGGAGTTTGCCTTCTCTTGTATAGAGACACGTTCGGTCTATAATTTCTTGAACGAAGCGTGACCATATCTCCTTATTTGGTAGTATCAGTCAACTGTTGTAGATGCCTGAAACCTTTCTTAACGCTTCTGTTCATGACCATAAAAGGCGCGACTGTGTAAGACTTTTATCTCGAATGTTCTTAGAATCGTCTTATTGTGAACGGCGACTCAGAGATTGTCGCTCTGCGTATGTCTCGACTTGGTTTTCGTTTGTTGTTCCGCCCAGCTCGGGCAGTTTAGAAATGGTCTGAGTAGCGAGCAGACGCGACCTGCGTCTTGTGATTTTCTGAGGGAAATACATTGTCTTTGTGAGTTAGTTAGCTAACTAGACTATTTCCCAGTATTATTCAAGCCTGCCTGGAGGCATATGTTCATGGTTGATTTTCCGAAATAAGGTAATTCCTCTTGTATCGAACTTTATGCTATCATCTAGAGGTTCGTCATTTTGTCGCCTTTTTGCTCGCCTGTGTGATTCAAAATGGAGAGGTACTTTGACTAGGATTAAGTCACCGGTATCTTTATACCTGAACTAGTTATATATATATGGGTCGCTCTAGACCCACAAGACTATTGTCTGTGTTCCAGGATTCGTTATATCAGAGATCACGTCCAAGTCAGATGGTTAGACTTAGGAAGGTTATAAAGGTCGAGCTGACCTGTAATCCATGTATGCTATTCACGTGCAGACAGTAAACGGACTTATTGTATACATCTGATCTGCTAGCATCAGGAAGGGAATAATTATTATTGTCTATGAACATTGAAGATCTGCAGCTGACACTGTTGCAGAAGTTATATGTATTATTTATAAAGCTTCACGAACCAGAACTTTATGATATCTGTTTACCATACAACTATGGAGTATTGAATCCTACATGACTATCAGTTAATATGATTTTGAATGCTGCATTCGTTATACTGTGCTGATGATGACATAAATATCATGACTGTTTTTGTGGCGTGCAATAAATGGTATAAAACTAAAGCGAAGTTACCATTTCTATGACTCTACACGTCATGTTGCCTGTGGTGTACCCTGTGAACTGTTCTACTGCAACACACACAGCAACATTCTAAATCAGAGAAGACACCTACATCTTGCACTTTAATACCAGGTGTCGATAGGGGTGGCAAGTTATCATTTCAGCTCAAATCCACCCTTATCATTTTTGGTGGCCAGTCGTTGGTTCAACCTGGCATTTTGGCGCACCATTATCATTTTTGGTGGCCATATGTTGGTTTACTCTGATACCAGCTATCAAGGGGGTCAACAAACCCAGACATCATCAGCAGACTACAAGACAACGTTGCAGTTTCTATTCATCACCTTTGATGAAATTTTTTTGAAAGACGCGGCATTACTGACAGTTGTTGATATTTTGAAACTACCCGGCGCTGCTCGGCAGTATTGAAGTTTGTCTACAACTAGAAGGACAAGTACCGAGCGAATGGATTTCCTGATCTGTTAAGAAGAAGGACAAGTGCCGTAACAACTGTTCCGGTCTCAGAGGTACTGTTGCAGATTCAGAAGGTCAAGTGCTCAAGTCAATTTGTAGAATTCAGAAGGTCAAGTTCAGAAGCTGTTTCCTGTCAGAAGCTCATTTCCTTCGTCATGGCAGTTTACGAGAGCAGATATGGATCAACGTTGGATCATTGTCCTAAGAATGCTGATCACATCCTGTTCTGAACTGTGCTGACGTTGTGGATACATAGAAGTTAAGTGGCCTGTTTTGTTTGTGAACTGTGCCCTTATGTTCTAGCTGAGCCTTCTAAATTCTTTCACACTTTTTGCTGTTTGTTACATGTTATATGTTATTTGTATTTGTATATTTATATGTTTATATTCAGCGGGTTTTCTCGGTTGGGCGGTGTCTTTCAGTAGAAGATACCACGTCACAGAGGTTAGCGTTTTCGTTAGGGACTGTGCGAATTTCCTACTGTGAAATTTGCTAGCGACAATCGTTGCTATATCTGTTTAGTTGTGACGAGTTGTGCTTTATTTTTGTTTCTTGTATATTTTTTTTTCTTTTTCTTTTCTCTCTTTCTTTCTGTTTTTTAGTTTCGATTTCGATTGTTTGTATTTGTAGGTCTCCCCTATCTATTATTCAGTTCTTTACGTATATTTTTGTGTATACACTGTAGCGTCATTTGTTTGTCATATCTTCGCATTTTGTCATCACATTTCTTTTTAGTTTCGCTGTTTATTTATTTGACTTATGCGAATGTTTTCATATTGTTTGATCTTTGTTGTTGTTTACATTGACTCTGATCTTTGTTATTGTTTACATTGACTCTGATCTTTGTTTTTGTTTACATTGACTTTGATCTTTGTTGTTGTTTACATTTGACTTTGATCTTTGTTATTGTTTACATTGTCTTGTTATTGTTTGCATAGTTCTTGCATAGTTAGCTTTCACTATTGTTACATATATGCTCATGCACTATTGGTCTATAGTGCACTTATCATAACTAACTGGTGGTTTTTTGCTTATGCACTATTGTAGTGCAGTTATGATAAATAACTGATGGTTATGCACTGATTTGTGTAGTGCACTGATAATTAAGAGGTGACTTGTGATATTATTATACATTTGATAATACAAGTTGGTGTCAAGTCTTGTTTCCCACAGAGATTGGGGTAAACATAGTGATTACACAAGCACTTTATTAAGTCTTGTTGCTATTAAGATTGAAATAAGATAATTAATTATTTCAGGTTCTGTACTCACATTTTAGACATCATACCAGCATTCAATGCTTCAATTGATGATATAACATTTTATCTAGATAGATTTGAAAGTGCATGTAAGGTGCATAATATAGATAAAACATTATATGTTTATCATCTGTCCAAGATACTTAGAGGTGATGCTTTGACTTTGTTGGGTATGGTAGATGTGCCTGACAAGAACAACTATGAGGTTGTCAGGGCGGCATTGTTAAAGAAGTACCAACTTAACGAGGACGGATATCGTCTTAAATTTAAAAACATGTTACCAGAAACTGGAGTTGAATTCTCTGAATTCATCTCAGGCATCCGTCTTACTTTTTTACGATGGGTTGAGTTGTCTAAAACAGAGAGTACATTTGAAGCTCTTATGGACTTACTACTTAGAGACAAGGTTATGTCTTCTGTTAATGAAGCTTTTCTTTCTTTTCTTCATGAGCGTAAGCCTAAAAACATAAAAGAAATGGAAGAATACTGTAGCCAGTATGTTACTGCGCATCCTCACATAACCATTAGCAACTCTAAAGTAAAAGAAGGTCTGCCAGTTGCTTCGGCAGCACCTTATGGCCCAAATTTTATGCGTAAATTTCAGGGTAGCCAGCAAAATTTCAATAAAAAGAGTAACCGTAATTATGCCCAGAATCATAGTAATCAATTCCAGGGTGATTCTTCTTCCCAGAACTGGAGACATCCTAATACTACACGTTATTCTACTCCGGTTAACTTTAGAAATTTTCACAAAGGTAATCGGTTATATAGAGGAAAATATTTTTCTCAGAGACCTCAATACCAGGATAATAGAGGTTCTCAACAGTATAGAGATGGTAATGACAGTTATGGAAACTGGAACTCAAACCAGGATAAAAATTACAGTAGGGACTTTAATGATAATTGCAGAGGCAATAATGGTCGCGGTAGATCGCAACATAAGAGAAAAAAATATCAACAGACAAACTCTGTTCAACAAGAATCTCAGGGAGTAGATAAACAGGTTAATGATAATAAAGACCATAATGCTATCGGATGCTCATCTTTTGATTTTGGTAGAGCAAATAAATGTATCCAATGCAGTACTTTATTTGACCCAAAGACCGTTAGTACTTTAAGCTGTGGTCATCCTTTGCCCGCTCTTCCTGCTAATGTTGCTCATGATGGGAGAGGTTCTCTTATATTACATAAGGGGCTTGTAAATAGTAATCCAGTCTCAGTGTTGTTTGACTCTGGATGTACTACTGTCGGGGTTAGGCAATCTCTTGTAGATCCATCCTGTGCTACAGGAAAGGTCATCAAATGTGTCACATTTGGTGGCACGTTGGAAAAGTATCCTACTGCTATAATACACATTGCTACTCCTTTCTTCACGGGAGAGGTCCACGCGTGTCTACTTCCAAACCCTATTGCGGACCTTATTATTGGTCGTATTCACGGAGTTAGGGAATGTACCCCACAGCAGATTGCTGTTTGGG
The DNA here is from genome assembly GCA_024509875.1 of Oreohelix idahoensis. Taxonomy (NCBI): domain Eukaryota; kingdom Metazoa; phylum Mollusca; class Gastropoda; order Stylommatophora; family Oreohelicidae; genus Oreohelix; species Oreohelix idahoensis. The sequence continues at coordinate 196,001 of JAMPIV010020075.1, forward strand.
AAGAGCAAAACATTGAAGCTACCAATGCGGTGGTCACAAGAGCACATGCTCTGGATCCACCTCAAACTTCATTAACTAATAATGATGAAGTAAATGACCAAGATAGTCACTTGACTATTACACGTGACTCATTTATCAAATTGCAAGAAGAAGATCCTTCTTTACAAAAATTCTTCATTCTAGCAAAAAAAGGTGATCCTAATCAAAATACTAATAGAAAATCTTGGATTTCTATGAAGAACGGCGTACTTGTACGTATGGTACAAGACTCGACTACGTCCACTCATTCACAAATTCTTGTGCCCAAGAGCATGAGATTGCAAATATTGCAACATGCTCATGACTCGCAATGTGCTGGACATATGGGTTTTTCCCGTACAAAGTCGAGAGTTCTTGCGGCTTTCTTTTGGCCATTTGTGAGCAAGGACATACGAATGTACTGTCGCTCTTGCAAAGTATGTCAGGAGGTCAAATCTAAAGGACCACGACATGCTGCGCCTATCCAGGCTGCTGACATTCCTATTCGCCCTTTTCAAAAAATGGCAATAGATATTATCGGTCCTTTTAGAATTAAGTCGGCTAGAGGACATCAATTTATCCTTACATGTGTCGATATGTGCACACGTTGGCCAGAGGCAATACCTCTCAAGAGCATCTCAACTGCTGACATCGCAGACGCTCTTTGGCTGATATTTTCTCGCTTGGGTTTTCCCGGAGAAATATTGTCAGACCATGGCACTCAACTTATATCAGACACTATGTCACAGGTAATGTCTATGCTACACATTAAAAGGTCTCTCAGCAGTATCTATCACCCAATGTCTAATGGGTTGGTCGAACGTTTAAATAGGACTCTGAAAACTTTACTTGGTAAGATAACTGAGGATCATCCTCAGGATTGGGACAGGGTCTTACCCGCGGCTCTCTTTGCGTATAGAGAGGTCCCCAATGAACATACGGGGTTTTCCCCTTTTGAACTTGTCTTTGGCGCGCAACCGCGCGGCCCTATGTCTTTACTTCACGATCTAATCACTGCCGATAATATTAGCGATGAAACTCAATCTTCTTATGAGTACGTCATTGCTCTTAGGCAAAAGATCATCGAGGCATGCAAACTAGCAACTTCGTCTTCCGAATTTGCTAAAGAAAAGGCAAGGCAGTTTGCAAATAAGAATAGATGTCTACGACAACTTTGTCCAGGTGACAAAGCTCTCGTTCTACTTCCTTCAAGGGAGAACAGACTTCTAATTGCATGGAAAGGTCCATATGCAATAGTCTCCAAAATTTCTGATGTCGACTATGTTGTCGATATTGATGGAAAGCATAAAACTTTCCACATAAATATGCTCACGGAATTTTATGAAAGACCTGACTATTTGCAGCCTATTTTCCAGGCAACGGACAATTCTCAAGTACCTCATGGTCAGTACTCATCGCTGTCAGTTATACAGGATGAGGAAACTACTTTTTCTGATGTCAATCTTCCTCTTTCTATGGTCCCACTTTATTCTACGGAATCTTGGAAAAACGTGACCGTTTCTCCAAATCTTTCCGCTGAGGAACATCGACAAGTTTCTTCGATGTTGCAAACATTTCAGGATGTTCTTACAGACATCCCGGGACACACACATGTCATTGAACATGACATTGTGCTAACTGATCATAATCCTATCAGAGTCAGACCCTATCCAATACCTATCCATTTCCAGTCTCAAGTCGAAAAAGAATTGGATGAAATGATACGTTTGGAAATCATTGAACCATCCACTTCAGCATACTCTTCGTCTATGGTTATTGTTCGAAAGAAGGATAATAACATTCGCATTTGCGTAGATTATCGCAAATTGAACCAAGTTACGAAGTTCGATGCTGAACCTATGCCTTCATTAGAAGAGCTACTCAATAAACTTTCTAATTCTAGATTCTTTACCAAACTAGATTTGTCTAAAGGTTATTGGCAAGTTCCTCTAACCGAACGTGCCAAACCTTTTACAGCTTTTTCTACACCCAGGGGTTTATTCCAATGGAATTTCATGCCTTTTGGTCTTATGAACGCCCCTGCTACATTCGTACGCATGATGCGGCGAATTCTCGCATATCGTACAGATGTCATAGCATACCTAGATGATATCTGTCTATTCAGTGATTCCTGGGAAGATCACTATTTGGGTTTATACGAATTACTGTCCACTCTTCGCGAGTATAACTTGACTGCAAAACCCTCTAAAGCCTTTATAGGATTTAGTGAGATTTCTTTCCTAGGTCATCGTGTTGGTCGTGGTCTTTTAAAGACAGAGGACCACAATGTTTCAAAAATACTTAACATTTCGGTCCCTAAGACGAAGAAACAAGTAAGGAGTCTATTAGGTTTGATCCAATTCTACGGACGATTCATTCCGAATCTGTCCTCCATTATGGCACCGCTTTCTACTTTATTGAAGAAAGGGTCGCCTAATCTGATCCGCTGGTCTAAAGAATGTCAATCCTCATTGGACCAGGTTAAAGCCCTATTTTTCATCTCCACCTATTCTTAGGTTACCTACTATTGAGAAGACTTTTGTTCTTCGAAGTGACGCCTCGTCAACTGGGATTGGGGCGGCACTAATGCAGGAGTATTCTGATACTCTGCATCCGGTGATGTATATCTCTAGGAAATTAAATGCTGCAGAAAAGAATTACTCGGTTTTAGACCGTGAGTTATTGGCTATGGTATGGTCTATTCTGAAGTTACAAAGATTTCTTCTAGGCGCACATTTCATTGTGGAAACCGACCAGAAAGCGCTTACTGCTATTCAGAGCAAAAACTTGAAGAGCTCGAGGTCCACTCGTTATGCCATAGCTCTTCAACCATTTCATTTCTCGGTTCGAGCTATCCGTGGTTCGGATAATGTAATGGCAGACATTCTGTCCAGATGCCCACACGATTCCACATGATTCTTCTGTCATATATATATATTTCCTGATATACAGTCCAATGTTATAATGACATGTTAGTAGATTTTTTTTTTCTCACTTTTTTGAGGGGAATTTATAACATTGTACCATGTAATTATCTAAGAAGGCTTAGTTAGTGATATACGGGCCAAAAGATCACTCGGCCACATTTAAATAATATATTTGCATAATTGTATTAAGAGATTTACCAGTTGTCTTTAAGATTTGTGTTATTGATATTTTCGCAGCACATCATTGAAGATGCGAGATTGTGTCCATTGTGGAACTTTGAGGATATCAAGTCCTGTCCTAGATTGGGAGCGGATGATGTCCACATCTTCTTCTATTGAATGTTTTATGTCAACGAAGATCAACACATGTATTACTTATTAATTACTGTTGCTTTATATAATGTAATAAAATAGTGCGGTATATTAATATATTACACCGCTGTTTGCACAACACATTGTATGATATCATAATAATATATTTAATTTCATATATTGGTATGAGAATAATTTGATTTTCATTATGATGTTGCCATCATTGTGGCGTGTGTTGGTGGCACCTTCCTGGAATATATAAGCGTATACTTAGATAAATTTTTTCTCTAAGGATCTGAGATATGATCTCAGTGTCGCTCCATGCGTTGAGCTAATTTGTTAGGTATATATCCGCGCATCATACGTGCGTTAGGAGCCTAGATTTTTCCGGCTCCAGGATTAAAAAAAAAAAATGTTTCATTTTTTTTTCCCGGGAGGGTGCGGTAATGTTACGCACAAATAATTACTTTTTTCAAAGCCTTTGTATGATCATTTTTCGTATGTATGATCATTTTTTGACTGAAGTGTGTATTATGTTTTTTACAGTCAAAGGGACATAATCCGAGTTATCGAGACTACAATTTTTTAGGAGTTTGCCTTCTCTTGTATAGAGACACGTTCGGTCTATAATTTCTTGAACGAAGCGTGACCATATCTCCTTATTTGGTAGTATCAGTCAAATGTTGTAGATGCCTGAAACCTTTCTTAACGCTTCTGTTCATGACCATAAAAGGCGCGACTGTGTAAGACTTTTATCTCGAATGTTCTTAGAATCGTCTTATTGTGAACGGCGACTCAGAGATTGTCGCTCTGCGCATGTCTCGACTTGGTTTTCGTTTGTTGTTCCGCCCAGCTCGGGGCAGTTTAGAAATGGTCTGAGTAGCGAGCAGACGCGACCTGCGTCTTGTGATTTTCTGAGGGAAATACATTGTCTTTGTGAGTTAGTTAGCTAACTAGACTATTTCCCAGTATTATTCAAGCCTGCCTGGAGGCATATGTTCATGGTTGATTTTCCGAAATAAGGTAATTCCTCTTGTATCGAACTTTATGCTATCATCTAGAGGTTCGTCATTTTGTCGCCTTTTTGCTCGCCTGTGTGATTCAAAATGGAGAGGTACTTTGACTAGGATTAAGTCACCGGTATCTTTATACCTGAACTAGTTATATATATATGGGTCGCTCTAGACCAACAAGACTATTGTCTGTGTTCCAGGATTCGTTATATCAGAGATCACGTCCAAGTCAGATGGTTAGACTTAGGAAGGTTATAAAGGTCGAGCTGACCTGTAATCCATGTATGCTATTCACGTGCAGACAGTAAACGGACTTATTGTATACATCTGATCTGCTAGCATCAGGAAGGGAATAATTATTATTGTCTATGAACATTGAAGATCTGCAGCTGACACTGTTGCAGAAGTTATATGTATTATTTATAAAGCTTCACGAACCAGAACTTTATGATATCTGTTTACCATACAACTATGGAGTATTGAATCCTACATGACTATCAGTTAATATGATTTTGAATGCTGCATTCGTTATACTGTGCTGATGATGACATAAATATCATGACTGTTTTGTGGCGTGCAATAAATGGTATAAAACTAAAGCGAAGTTACCATTTCTATGACTCTACACGTCATGTTGCCTGTGGTGTACCCTGTGAACTGTTCTACTGCAACACACACAGCAACATTCTAAATCAGAGAAGACACCTACATCTTGCACTTTAATACCAGGTGTCGATAGGGGTGGCAAGTTATCATTTCAGCTCAAATCCACCCTTATCACTCCTGACCGGGTTGGAAGGAAAGTCCTCAGGTTCCCCAGCCTCGCAATGATATGTCATTGGGCCGAAGGGCTGAAAGCCCAAGTGCCGCTGGTTAAGAAAAAAAAAAAGGGGGGGGGCGTACCACAAGAACTAACATTGAAACAAGTACGACTGAAGAAGGTATAAAGTGGATAACATAACTTTTTATTAGCTGATAGCCAGGATGGGCTGTTGTATAAAAAGGAAGAGGTATTGTCATTAGACAAGAATAAATGAACAAGGGTTCTGCAACGCGGACATCCTTGAGATAAGACATGCTCTCTCTCATTGAACAGTAAATCAGAGGAAAGAAGAGATAATGGTGAATTTGATAACTATGAGACAACTCAGGTGCTCTCTCATTTGACAGTAAGTATGAGGACGCCACAACAGCTGTACCTGACATGATTTGATTTTATATATGAACCATGTATAGATATTGATGTAATTTTTATGAGTTAGGCCTGACAGGGCAGATACAAGAGATAAGGTGGAGAAATAAAGAAAAGAGAATAAATTGTGGGTAGATCACCTACGCATAAGTAAGAGTCTACAGGAGAGGCAATAAATATACCTTTTGGAACAAGTTGAATTAAGGGCTGGATAAATGAACATGAAATGGAGTTTTGAACCATACTCCTTATTGGAAAATGTCGGAACTTTAATTTTGTAAATAAAATTGTTATAAAGTTGAACCTACCACACAAGTTGACTTGATTTCTAGAAGGTTATGGAGTGGGTGTGAGAAATAAGGAGTAATAGAACAACAAAAATTAATATCATGGTACGCCACAATACGATCTAGTAGCTACACAACAACAAGGAGGGAAGAACGTGACCTGGGTTGATAAAGAAGGAACCAAACCATAACTCATCCAAGAATCATCACCTCTGGCGGTAAGGGCCAGTAAAGAGATAAACTTACTTGGAAGATAAAGTCAAAGATAAAGTCAAAGACATAGTCTGCCAGTTCGAGTAGACTACGACTAGGCCTGCCTCTGTCATCTAGTTATTTAAAGAAGTCCCAGCACTGTCACACAAATTCCTAGTTGATTCATTTATTCTACATAGGAGTGAACGCGCATGAATCCATATCATATATATATATATATATATATATATCTATATATATATATATATATATATATACATATATATATATATATATATATATATATATATATATATATAGGCTATATATATACAGGGTGTTTATAAAGTCGCTGTGCAGTGAAATTTACGCCCGGGCGAGACTACGTCACCAGAAATGTGGTTTTCAATTGGGGCTTGTGTAATGCTGCACACGGAATTGTGGAACACATTTATAACACATAAGGAAGGGAAACCACGAGGCCTGTAAACAGTAAATTAATATGAAACAAATATAAAGGTATGTTATAAGGCACTCGTAGGAAATAAAGAAGTAGAACACTAGACAACAGAAAAACAACAGACATGAGTGGCTTACCCAGGATTTGAACCCTGGACCTTCCGTGCGACAACACCGCCTAGCTATGCAAGCGAATCACACTGTCCTCCCTGCCATCTACGCATCCCCAAAAAAGGATGTTTCAATGACAGGTCATTAGTGCGAACCTCTATACATAACACCGGAAGTTTATCATGGGCAGTTCAGCCTATTAATGACGCAATCACTTCTGTTGTTCCCCTATATATCAGTATTGGTCAGTCCAACAAGACATAGATCTTAATACTGTGTCCAGTATGATAGTAGACTTAGAACAGTAAGAACAGGACAGAGGGTAGGTTTGGTATAGTATAAACATTTATAACACATAAGGAAGGGAAACCACGAGGCCTGTAAACAGTAAATTAATATGAAACAAATATAAAGGTATGTTATAAGGCACTCGTAGGAAATAAAGAAGTAGAACACTAGACAACAGAAAAACAACAGACATGAGTGGCTTACCCAGGATTTGAACCCTGGACCTTCCGTGCGACAACACCGCCTAGCTATGCAAGCGAACACACATAGCATTGGAACACAGAATATCATGACGTAAATTTGCATCATTCGTGACGTAATTTCTAAAATATTTTTCAAATTCACTGCACAGCGACTTTATAAACACCCTATGTGTGTATATATATATATATATATATATATATATATATATATATATATATATATATATATATATATATATATATATAAACACCCTGTGTGTGTGTGTGTATATATATATATATATATATATATATATATATATATATAAACACCCTATGTGTGTATATATATATATATATATATATATATATATAGAGCCAATAATAACAATAATAATAAGAACAATAAGAACTAACTAATTCAGTTGGAGGCTTGTACACGCTAAATTAAAGAATACTTTTTCACAAAAGTTGTCGGGCAGATAAAAGTTAACATTGCTAAGACACATTCGCCATTGTTCTTGACTTGTGAAATATCTTGTGAACGAACGAACGAACGAACTTTATTTTCAAACGGTTGAGAATTGGGCACACAGGCCCGTCTAACATTCTGCCCTTCCTTTCGCTCACCTTTATTACTGAATTCATTTATTCTCATATGCATGTTACATATCAATTTCAAGAAATTCAACGTAAAGTAAAATAATAATATAGCACACATATTAACATTAATTACCTATAAGCATGACATAACATATGTTGAAAAGTACAAACATCGTCATTAGAACCTACAGTTGATGTTATAAGAAAAGATAATCCAATTAGGGGGGCATGTAATCAGAATTCAGAAAGTACCGGTATTCAAAAAGTCTATGATTGTATGAATAGGGACTGAGGTTATTTCTTAGGTTATGTGGAAGACAATTCCAAAGACGAGCAGCAGAGTACGCTAAGCCTTTCTTGAATAAGTCCAGCCTAGGCTTAGGCACTTGCAATCTGTTAAAGCGTAGACTGTGTCTTTCATTGTATTTGAACATTGGCCACAGATATGCTGGAGCATTGTGTGACAGGATTTTGTGAACAAATTTAGCTTTGTTAAACAGAAGGCGCTTTCTTAAGGGCAGTATTCGGCGATTTTTATAGAAATCTACACACTGAGTTAGGCAGTTGTCAGAGACTAGACGCACTGCACGCTTTTATAGTGAACGGAGTCTCTTTGTGTTAGACATTGAGCAACCATCCCAGATTGTGGAGCAATAGTCAAGGTTTGCTTGTATGTGAGATATATAGAACAATTTTCGTGCATCTTCATCTAGGAAATGTTTGATTTTAGCTAACTGGTAAACTTTCTGTGCCGTTTGCTTTGTCAGTGCATGTACGAGTACATGTGAGTTCCAATTTAGATACTGGTCAACAATTATACGGTACCTAGAGTTTTATGTTCATTAACGTTTTCAATTAGTGAGGTACCAATGTAGATCTGAAGTGTTGTTTTCTCTAAATTTTGTAATTTTTTGTCTAGTTGATATTGACATGAATTTTGTTTTAATGATATTTATTAGCATGCAAAGATCATTTTGAATGATAGGAATGATATTGGACCAACAGCTGAACTGGAATAAACACATATTATCTTGGCCAGATAACTTTATAGTCTTGACTTTACCAATGACAACCATCTGGGCCAGATAACTTTATAGTCTGACTATATCTGTGACAACCATACACCAGTGCTCATTTCTGAGACTCATTTGCCTTGATTGATTAATATCGAGGGTAAATACAATTTTTCAGTTATGTGTGTTTGAGTACGTATTTCTTTTACAACATTTGCCCATGACTCACTCGCGTATGTCAGGATTGGGTCGGACCTGTTCTCCCAGCTTAATCTGATGTCTTCTTTCTTCTCGTGATATCACCATGGATTTTGTTTTAGAGCTGCTTATGATCATCCCTCTCTTCTCCAGCTCTTCCTTCCAGAGTTGCAGGTTGGATTGGAGATGTGACTCTGATTTAGCAATCAGGGCAACATCATCAGCAAATGCCAGCTCTGAAATACATACCTGTCTCATATTCCAGTACCCCACTGAATACTTTCTTGTTCTCTCTTTACATGCCTTGATAACATCGTCCATGAGGAGTATGAAAAGATAAGGTGACAGGATATCACCTTGTCTTACACCAGTGGTGGTCCTGAACTCTTCTGACTTATGGTTTGCTGTCCTCACATAATTTCTGCAAGACTTGTAGAAACTCTGTATAGCATGAATCAGAGATGCTGGAATGTTCTTCCTTGCCATAAATGAATACCGGTATATCCTTTGCCTGCAAGTGAACATTCCCTCGAGGTAGAAGCATCATCATCCTTCTATCTGAATCTCTGCCAAGAGTAATTTTGTGGGAAGGTAGACACCTTTGAAGACCCACATAAGATACTCTAGGTTTTGGTCACTGATGGACCATCACTGTAGAGAAAAGGGGAGGTAACCCGTGACAAATAACATCGGATGATAAATGTATGTTAGAAGTGAGGAATAGATTTATAATGAAAAGTATTTCATGCAATAAATCTTTGATAATGGAAGTAAGAAAGAGAGCCCTGCAGTGTTATAGAGACCCAATCCTGACATACGCGAGTGAGTCATGGGCAAATGTTGTTTAAAAAAATACATACTCAAACACACATAACTGAAAAAATTGTATATACCCTAGATATTAATACACGTTCAGAAAGAATAACGCGATAAGGAAATGGTGGGATTTGAATATACCGTTCTATCTTTTTTCTTTTAAATGAAATTTTGCCTCGTTTTGGCGATGTGCATCCCGCTCAACCTAGTCGGTTATATTAGGACGCATGTCCAAATATAAAAGAGTGTTTAGGTCTTATAATCACTACTAAATATATTATCTAAATTTATAGACAGCATTTATCCAAATTATAACCTATCAGGATATCTTTATTCGTGATTTTTTTTTTTTTAAATCAGAATCACAGGCATACATTTTCAGAATGAAAGAAACCCGGAATAGAGAACACCCAGTAGAAAATGATACGAATGGGTAATGCAGCGTGAAAACACACCAAGCTGAAAAAACATACGTGCAATAGATTATGGGAAAAACAAATAAGAACAGAAAATAGATTATCCCTCACCTCCACTCTTCAAGATGCACATAGTGGGTGAATGACTGTCTTTATAAGTTGTAACTAAAATCGAAAATAAATAAGATACGATACATTGATTGTCACATCCACGCGATTTACTGCGAAAAGGGAAGAAACCAAGAAACGATCGACAGTGACGTTATTTCCCGTTTACCGCTGGGAGATCTCCTTTTTTTAGAGCTCAATCAACCGTGTCTACCAGTTTCACATCTCCCACGGCTGTTTGCCAGAGATCTTTTAGTTGTTTCCCCTTTTCCCCTGACCGCGCTATTTATAGCTATCGTGACAGAGGTCACGTGGTAACTTCCTAACTGGAAAAAAAGGTGGCGGATTTTACTTTTGATAGGGCTTAATTAATGTTTTTAGGCTACTTTATTATTATAAATACCGGCTTTAATTTTGCGTAAAGCTAGACTAGAAATGTTAGAGTAAATTTTAGAACAAGAAGAAACATTTTATCACAATTAGAACAGAAGATATAATAGTCTGAAATAGTGTAAAATTTACGTTTTTTAAATATTTTGTTATGGTTTGTTTCTAATGCAATTTAGACTAAAACGGTCACAATCAACATGCATAACAAATTACAGAAATCAAAAGTAGAAAACCTGCAGAAAATGGATATGGAAGTTTTGTTATGGTTTCTTGCGTCAAACATTAATTATTGAAACATTAAATTGCAAGTCCACATTTATTACCTTAAAATAGCACACCAAATTGTCCCCAAAACATGCGAGCTAACAATTATCTCTCAATCATACATTACGATGGTCATTTAATAACGAGTATGGTCACGAGTAAAACGAAATGTTCAATTTAATAGATAAATAGGTGTATTTAATAAATACATCTATTAAATGATTTCCACACTCTGTTAATTCTGTCACTCTCACGCAACAACTGCCATAATTTGCTCTAGCCCCAAAATTTCGCTCAATTATCATTCACACTTCTTTTTTTTAATAAGAGGAATCTGTACATTCACAGATGGAGAAATTTGTAACAAATGAATTTCCATTATAAATTTTAATTGTGAAGTTATATTTTTAATACTGCTGGCGCGTCTTTCAATTTTGGAAATAGTGGAATGTATAAATTCTCCTCTCATGTGCCTGCTGCAGGTCTAGTGAGTCAGTTGATGTTTCAACAATATGTTTCCTAACAATGTGGAGAAATTGAGATCGCTTACGTTTTGTTGGCGTTCTGGTGACTGATGTTTCTCTTCTATGTTTAATTAGTTTTTGTAGTACAATAGGCTGTCCTCTGGATTTGCATTTTATGATATTATTTTTTTTGCTGTTTCTAGTTTTTTTCTAACAATGGGTGTGAATAGGGGTTCTTCCTTTTGTGTTAGTGGTTGTGAAGGTGGCTTAGCAAGTAACTGTTGTACTGTGATGTCGCTTTTGAAGACAGACAAGGTGGATGTACTTGTCGTATGTATAACTGACTTGGTAGGTGTAGATGTGGCAACAAAAACTGGCATGCTAGGGTGAGTAGTGTTATCCACCTCCAAATGAATAATGGTATCGCCTTTAATGTGAGCTGATACATCAACCTCCAGTTGAACAATATCATCACTAATGTGGGCAGGCACATCAACCTCCTAATGTACAGAGCTATCCTGACTACAGCTAACTGACTGACTACAGCTAACTGACTGACTACAACTAACTGACTGACTACAGCTAATTGACTAACTACAACTAACTGACTGACTACAGCTAAATGACTGACTAGACATGGAGGGGTCAGAAAGAACATCACAGGGGATAGAGCAGCTTTTTGTTTTTAAAACACCAAAAGATGTCTTTGCAACATAATTCCACAGTTGACATTCACTTATAGTTAAATTAGACTGATTTCCGATAGTAACTTGGCTGTTTCAAGACACTTCTCATTATGCCTCCTTTTTGAGTTTTGTATTCGCAAGTAACACTTCTTACAAAATATAGTCGAATGCTGTGTGGGTTTATCATCTGATACGTTAATTCCAAACACAAAGAACAGATTATTAACGTAATAAGAACAGTTAAGTGCTTTCTGAATTGAACGTGTTGTTTTGGAAGTTAATGCTCTCTTGCCACAGGCTCTGCACAGTGCACTGGCACAATTCATATGATGCAAAACAGTATGTTCCATTTCGTTGTTATGTAGTATAGTTTACTTGTGTATGTATAAAGATAAAGGAATATTTGGGACTATCAAGCCTGTGGTGGGTTTGATGTTAATACAGTTTGTTGTAAAGGAATCTTAGTGTACTGAATGAGGTCAGCTGTGAAGGTCCCTGAATATAATAAATATTAGAGTAAATTTCCAGGGCACCTTTCTACTACCACCACTATGATCTCATTCAGACTTATTCTAGATAGAATGTAAGATGAGTACGTTTGGTGTCTAGGGTTATGAAATGTTAGTATAAGGTTGCATTAACCAACTAAACATATAAACAATTACACAAATTATTTTATTATCTAATACAACACAACAGTACCACGACAATCACATACGAACTACACTTTAAAAGACTATCTTTAGTAAGTCAGTGGTTGAAAGTTTGGTAAAGTTAATGTTTTTCAATTTATTGTCCTGAATCTAATTTATTTGGAATCAGGACTGACAATCAAAAGTGAAATCATAGAAATTAATTACATCAATCAATTTACACAATGGATCTTCTGACCATAATACACATATTATTATATAAGGGTGTAGTTGTATTGTCTAACTGAGGTGACTTCTAGTATACACTGGTTGATTGTTTATTATCATCATCTCTGCATGTTGTTTGTAAGTTTTTATGGACACTGATGGAATGTTTATATCACTATTCCCAGTCTCTTATTTTTAATATAATGTTAGTTGAGCGATCAGGTGCCGAAACATGCACCTATCTTTGTAATATGATGTAGGAATCTTCCTGCACTTCGCTGAACGACAACCTTCAGCTCCCACTTCTTCAAGAAGGATGGTGGTTTACAGTTGTCTCCGAAAAAGGCAAGACTGTGGCATGAATATATCGGCCCACTGTAGTCTGGCACCAGTTATTGACAGCAACCAAAACCCTCACAGATGCAAGGAAATAACGCAAGTAAACGATGACTAGGCAATAGAATATGGCACATTTTCGATCTGCCCTATGTCCAGGCTTTTCCTGTGTTAGAAAATTCTCCGCCTGCTCTCATCTATCTTGCTTTACACAAAATCTACTTGAAATGGCAGTGAACAGTCCCCGTTTCGTACCAATATCTACTGCTTTGTCCAATGAGACCATGTTTACATTTATTTTTGAATCTATCGTTTCAAATAACAACTCCCAATATGTTCCCAAGGCAAATATATTTTTAGTTTTAGGTCAACCAATCATACTTCGCCTTCCTTCAAAATCCACCCAATCAAATATCCCGTACCTTTTAACCCCATTTACCCAAAGTCATTTTTTCAAAACATGCCATAAAAAAGTATAAGCAGGCATGATCTTTACTTGACAGTCTGGTCGGATCCACTATAGTATTATGGCTATAATTAGTTAATTAATGGACTATTTGCGTAATTATTACCATATATTTTGTCAACAAGTCCTAAGGTACACGAATATACAATTTATATGGGACTAGTTGGCTTGGTTCAGAAGTACACAGTTTTTTTTTCTATGTTAGTGTTTTTATTTTTAGTCTACTACACGTTCAATTCTTTTCCATGTGCTGTCCTCTCTATTTACGTGATAATTACGTCCTTTGAAATAAGAGCTAAGGTTGTTTTTGTGACACGAGTTGTCTACATGTTTTAACTTTTTCCTCGTATTTTGGGGAAACCCCTAAGGCAAGGCTTGTCCCTGTGCTGGTATTGGCTTTTAGTTTAAAATCAATGCGAAACGAATTAGCATTTCATCTATCCTTTCCCCTCCTCGTTCCACAATGCATTTTAGGCACATATTTTCTTAGAACTAGGAAAAGTGATTATGTCAAGGACGAATTTGAAAAATTGGGTACCGTTTTGTTCGGCTATTCGTTAGCAAATAATAATCTGAAGGCGTAGGCGATACCAACAGTTCTAGCAGAAAATTCTTTTATACTTTCTTATTTTGCCTTTATGCCCTATATTGTTATATATTAATTTAGATATTGTATTTAGAAATTCACTACACATGTCCCCCCTTTAGAACAGACGATCATATGTCAGTTCCTATTTCTAAATACACATAGATGAATTTACTATCTATGCCTGATGACTACTCTGATGTTCGTCGTACGGATGGCTGCTTAAAAAATCAGCTCCCACATTAGTTTTTCCGGGAATGTACTCTATGGTAAACTGGAATGGCTGTAAGAGCAAAGACCAGCGTAATAATCTAGCATTTTCATGCCTTGCTTGTGACAGACACACGAGTGGTTTATGATCTGTCTGGATCCTAAATGATTGTCCATAGAGATAAATCTGGAACTTTTTTATACCCCAGATGACAGCGAGACATTCTTTTTCACTTGTTGAATATTTTTGTTCTGCTGTTTTCAACTTACAGCTAGCATAAGCAACTGGGGTTAATTCCCCATCAAGTGAATTTGACCGTTGTAATAGAGCTGCACCCAAACCGATATTACTCGCATCCGTTCTCAGAATGAATTCTTGACTTAAGTCAGGTAATTTCAAAATAGGCCTGCTTGTGAGCTTTTCTTTCAATTCTTGGTATGCTAATTCACATTGCGCCGTCCAAATAATTCTATCAGGATTTCCTTTGCGCGTTAAATCAGTCAATGGAGCACATATGGAGTTAAAGTTTTTTATATACTTTTGGTAAAAACCACATAATGAGACAAAAGATCGCACATCTTTTTTTGTTTGTGGTCTTGGTGCTTTTTTTAATTTCTCCAGGTTCTTGGGGTCAGGGGTCATGTTTCCCTGATGTACTGTGTGGCCCAAGAATTCCAGCTCTTTACATCCATCACAGCATTTCGTCGGTCTAGCTGTCAAATTGGTCTCTCGCAATCGATCAAACAACATATTCAGAGAGTTAATGTGTTCCTCAAATGTTTCTGTTGCTATGAGAATATCATCCATGAAGTTGGTGATGCATGGATTCTTCAGGGGATCCAGTAACTTTCTCATCATCCTCGAAAACACACTCGGTGCATTTTTCAGCCCGAATGGCAACATATTAAATTAATAATGTCCTTCCGAGGTGCTAAAGGCTAAATAAGGTTTGACTTCCGGCTTTACTGGAATCTGATAGTAGCCTTTGCTCAGATCCACTTTAGAGAAATATTTAGCTCTATTCAGCCTGGCAAACAGCTGATTTGTATCAGGTAATGGATCCACCTGACCTTCTGTGACAGCATTCAGTTTCCTGTAATCTATACACAGCCTGTGTTCTCCAGAGGGTTTTCTTAACAGAACCACACTGGAACTGTAGGGAGATTCACTGTGCGAGATAATCCCTTCTCTCAACAGATAACTATCTCCTCCCTTAAAGCTTTTTCCTTAGCGAACGGAATCGAATAGGCTTTCATACAGATTGGTGTTGGGTCTATGAGTTTCATATCATACTCCAATAAATTTGTATGCCCCGGACGGTCCGTTAACACATCTGTATGATTATTCAGAACCTGTTGAACCCTCTCCCTCTGAATTTCCGTTAAGTGTGTGCTGATTTTTACCTGTGCGGCGGTTTCACAGGGATGTAAAGGATATTCATGAGAGGTGAGTGGTTCCTTTTTCATCTCCATTGCAACAGACAAGGTCAGTAGGTGTGTCTCTTCCTGGTTTTCTCTGTCCAGATATTTCTTCAGGAGATTCACATGATAGATTTTCTCTTTCCCTTTCTTATCTATCTTATAATTTGTTCTAGACACCTTCTCTAGAACTGTATATGGACCTTGCCATCCAATTTGCAATTTATTCTGGCTGCCGGGCAGTAGAAGGAGCACCTTCTCTCCCACAGATAATTCTCGATCCTTCGCTTTCTTATTGTAATAGGCAGCATGCTTTTTCCTGGCTTGTCTCAAATTTTCATTGGCAAGTTTCCAGCCAGTTTTAAGACGAGTGGTCAGCTCGTTCACATATTGATATGATGAGGTAATATTTTCTTTTGCCTTTTCATCGGTCCAGGTCATTAACAAGGCTTCCAAGGGACCTTTTATTGGCCTTCCAAATAACAACGTTGCCGGGGCCATACCGGTTGAACTATGGGGTACCTCCCGGTAGGCAAACAAGGCGGCGGGAAGGTACTGATCCCATGTATCTGGTTTTTCATGTGCCAACTTCCTCAGGATCGACATGAGAGTCCCGTTAAATCTTTCTACTTGGCCATTTCCTTGAGGATGATACGGGCTACAATGAAAGTGTTTGGCTTGAAAGATCCTGAATACTTCTTCTGTTAGTTTCCCCTTGAACTGAGAGCCATTATCAGTCAAGATTTGGTTGGGAAAGCCTAACCTGGTGAAGATTGTGAGTAATGCCTGGGCCACATGCTTCGAATCAATTGATGACAGGGCTACTGCCTCTCCCCACATAGAACAAGTGTCCACCAGAGTCAGAATGTAACTGTTCCTCCTCTTTGTCCGAGTGAGAGGTCCCACAATGTCCACGGCAACTCTTTCAAAGGGGGTTCCCACTATGGGCATTTCCCCTAGAGTTACTGGAGCAGTCCAATGCTTTTGAGCTACCCGTTGGCACTCTGGACAGGATTTTACATATCTCTTTATGTCTTCAGTTATTCCTGGCCAGAAATAATGACAAGCTATACGCTGTCCTGTTGCGCTGATCCCCATATGACCACTGAAGGGAATCGCATGCCCTAGTTCCAACACTTTAGTCCTATATGAAATTGGAAGGACCAGCTGTCCGTGACCATTGGATCCATTCCCAGCCTTCCTATATATCAATTTGTTCTTCATATAGAAATCTCCCTTGCCTGGAGGTGACGTTTGGGCAATTTCTTAAAACAAGGCTTGAGGGTCTTATCCTCCGCCTGTGCCTTCCTCATCTCATCTGGATGGGTATTTATCGGATTATCCTCCTCCTTTGTAAACTGTGATCTGGTCTGCACGGTTGCCATGGTCACAGGTCTCTTGGGATTCCCCAAGAAGACATATCTACACCCCAATATCAGAGGGTAGATTGGTTCATTTATCACTGCTGCTTTTATGATTCCTTCCACATATCGCGTTTTCACATTTATCCTGGCGACGGGAAGTGTCATGGTCGCTACGTCCTTGGTTGCAGTTTGAATCTCCTCTGTTTCTGTGGTGCATTTATCTGCCTGCACCAGGTGAGAACTCACAACTGAATCATAATCTAATCCAGTATCATACAAACACCTTATGGTGACACCATTGCGTGTTACATCTTCACACACTGGGGGGTGGTAAGGTTCCTGTTGTTCAGTAAGGTTGACCTTTACTCCCTTTCTCCTTATTTTCATTGCAGCGAAAGTAGGAGTTTTCTTTCAACAATTTTCAGTGTTATGGTTGTCCATCCGACAATGTTTACAATACATCTTTCCTTGGTTAAAGGGTTTTCTGTCATTATATTTCCTTTCATTGAATTGTGAGGTTTTATTATTATAGTCATTGCGTGGCCTATCAAACTGGTGCTTACCTTTGTTCTGGTCTCTATGGTCAAACTTATTAAAGTTTTGAGGTGCCTTAGAATTGTCTACCTGTTTCTTTTTATTTCCAACTACCTCTGCTTGGGCTGCCTGATACCTCTCAGCGACATTGAGTAACTCACCCAGCCTCTCTGCATCTTGTTCCATGAGAAACTTTCTCAGGTCTGGAGCCATGGACTCTCTTAGCTGCTCAATAAGGACCATTTCCTTAAGATCTTGGGTTTTCCCCAGAGCAGTCCATTTCTCCAAGTAGGTCTCTAACCGTGCAGAGAACTGGTGATAAGTCTCACCCGACAGTAGTTTGGCATTCCTACATTTTTTCTATAAAATTCCCCATTCTTTTCATATCTTAACAAAAGAGCCTGCTTTAGCATGTCATAATTGTCCTGATCATCCCTGCTCATCTTGGCAAAAACTTCATAAGCTGTACCACGAAGCCCTTGTGATAACTTTAGGCTCCACCTTTCTCTCTCTAAACCATACGTGGTAGCCAAAAGTTCATATCTATTTAGGTAACTTTCTATGTCATCGTATTTCTCAACAAAATGGTCTAAATGAAAACTCATAGCTGAGGCAAAGGGGCTGGCACCATTTTCAGGAGCATGGCCTTGAAATTCTAACTCCCTTAGTCGTAACTCATGTTCCCTTTGTAATCTCTTCTCCTTTTCTGCTTCCCTTTCTGCAGCCTGTCTCCTTTCTTCTGTTTCTGTAGCTAATCTCTTTTCTTCTCTTTCTGCAGCTAATCTCTTTTCTTCTCTTTCTGCAGCTAATCTCTTTTCTTCTCTTTCTGCAGCTAATCTCTTTTCCTCTGCTTCCAATGCCCTGGCCTCCTTGTCAGCCTCAATCTGCAGCCTCTTAATTTCTTTTTCAGCCTCTAACTTTCTTTCTGCCTCTTTTTCTAATCGTTTTTTCTTCGCGTTCAATAAATTTGTCACATTCAGTTGTGACATAAGCAATCATAATTTGCCCCTCCATTTACAGTTCTTTAGCAGCCTGCACAGCAGCAGATCGAAACTTTGCCAGATCAGCCATTTTGTACCAGGCAAACCTTTAAAATTTCTAACTAGACAAATTTCTAATTATAACTAACAATTTCTAATTATAACTAAGAACAACCACTGGCACTGATAGCTCAACCACTATTTAATTTCTCCAAAAAGGAATGCTTTTAGTTTTATACTATCTGAGATTCCTAATATAATTGATAATATTTTAAGAATTTAAAATCCCAGAAGCAAACTACCCAATATAGCTGGTGTTATGAAAAGTTCAATCCCCAGGAGTGAGACCCCAATATATGTGTTGGGTTTGATGTTAATACAGTTTGTTGTAAAGGAATCTTAGTGTACTGAATGAGGTCAGCTGTGAAGGTCCCTGAATATAATAAATATTAGAGTAAATTTCCAGGGCACCTTTCTACTACCACCACTATGATCTCATTCAGACTTATTCTAGATAGAATGTAAGATGAGTACGTTTGGTGTCTAGGGTTATGAAATGTTAGTGTAAGGTTGCATTAATCAACTAAACATATAAACAATTACACAAATTATTTTAATAACTAATACAACACAACAGTACCACGACAATCACATACGAACTACACTTTAAAAGACTATCTTTAGTAAGTCAGTGGTTGAAAGTTTGGTAAAGTTAATGTTTTTCAATTTATTGTCCTGAATCTAATTTATTTGGAATCAGGACTGACAATCAAAAGTGAAATCATAGAAATTAATTACATCAATCAATTTACACAATGGATCTTCTGACCATAATACACATATTATTATATAAGGGTGTAGTTGTATTGTCTAACTGAGGTGACTTCTAGTATACACTGGTTGATTGTTTATTATCATCATCTCTGCATGTTGTTTGTAAGTTTTTATGGACACTGATGGAATGTTTATATCACTATTCCCAGTCTCTTATTTTTAATATAATGTTAGTTGAGCGATCAGGTGCCGAAACATGCACCTATCTTTGTAATATGATGTAGGAATCTTCCTGCACTTCGCTGAACGACAACCTTCAGCTCCCACTTCTTCAAGAATGATGGTGGTTTACAGTTGTCTCCGAAAAAGGCAAGACTGTGGCATGAATATATCGGCCCACTGTAGTCTGGCACCAGTTATTGACAGCAACCAAAACCCTCACAGATGCAAGGAAATAACACAAGTAAACGATGACTAGGCAATAGAATATGGCACATTTTCGATCTGCCCTATGTCCAGGCTTTTCCTGTGTTAGAAAATTCTCCGCCTGCTCTCATCGATCTTGCTTTACACAAAATCTACTTGAAATGGCAGTGAACAGTCCCCGTTTCGTACCAATATCTACTGCTTTGTCCAATGGGACCATGTTTACATTTATTTTTGAATCTATAGTTTCAAATAACAACTCCCAATATGTTCCCAAGGCAAATATATTTTTAGTTTTAGGTCAACCAATCATACTTCGCCTTCCTTCAAAATCCACCCAATCAAATATCCCGTACCTTTTTATCTCATTTACCCAAAGTCTTTTTTTCAAAACATGCCATAAAAAATTATAAGCAGGCATGATCTTTACTTGACAGTCTGGTCGGATCCACTATAGTATTATGGCTATAATTAGTTAATTAATGGACTATTTGCGTAACTATTACCATATTCTTTGTCAACAAGTCCTAAGGTACACGAATATACAATTTATATGGGACTAGTTGGCTTGGTTCAGAAGTACACAGTTTTTTTTTCTATGTTAGTGTTTTTATTTTTAGTCTACTACACGTTCAATTCTTTTCCATGTGCTGTCCTCTCTATTTACGTGATAATTACGTCCTTTGAAATAAGAGCTAAGGTTGTTTTTGTGACACGAGTTGTCTACATGTTCTAACTTTTTCCTCGTATTTTGGGGAAACCCCTAAGGCAAGGCTTGCCCCTGTGCTGGTATTGGCTTTTAGTTTAAAATCAATGCGAAACGAATTAGCATTTCATCTATCCTTTCCCCTCCTCGTTCCACAATGCATTTTAGGCACATATTTTCTTAGAACTAGGAAAAGTGATTATGTCAAGGACGAATTTGAAAAATTGAGTACCGTTTTGTTCGGCTATTCGTTAGCAAATAATAATCTGAAGGCGTAGGCGATACCAACAGTTCTAGCAGAAAATTCTTTTATACTTTCTTATTTTGCCTTTATGCCCTATATTGTTATATAATAATTTAGATATTGTATTTAGAAATTCACTACAAAGCCTAACACCAGGATGTAGAATGCTTTATCTTTGAATGAAAGAAGATATACAAACAGTTACTTAGAATTCTTTGGCAGCCGTCGTGTGCACAGGATTGTCTACCAAAGAACACTAATGGAACAGTCCTTATCTCACACACAATTTAAAAAAAAAAAATTCATATTATAAATACAAGATTAACAAGACTTGAAAGATAGATCAAAGTATGTGGAAGTAATCTATCTATAGCTTTACATGTTTTCTGACGCTTATATACGTAGCTAAATATCATTATAAATGAATGAAAATGCAAAAACAGATGGTGCTTTACAAAAAGTTATTTTTTTACAACCTTATTTAAGATTTGTGAGTATCAGGAATGCGTTTACAGTGATTTAAATGTTATAAAATCTGGTGACAATATGCTTGTTCTTGTAATGCCAAACTCACAAAACTGACTACCACACATTCTCAAGATATGAAACCAAAAAAAAAAAAAAAAAGTATGTGGAAATAATCTTTAGCTTCCCTTCGAGAAGTCTTTATAATTATAAACTCAAACGAATGGGCCGATTTTTAGATATTAAATTAATAAAAAGATTACTTATTTTATGAATTTCCTCAAATGATGACGCTGTTTTCAAAAGTCTGTAACTCCGTCAAAACTAATTTCAAACAAATAAAAATGCAATCAAAAATAGAGCAGAGAACAAAGTTATAGTACACAAAAGAATTTTAGCGCTGTGTTTATCCAGAACGAGTGTGTAATGATTTATATTTTACTGATTTTACACACACATCAGCTGATTTTCCCCGCCAAAAACTTAAATAGTCTTTTACGGTGCACACGAAAATTTTATACCCGGTGTCAGAATTCCGGTCACCGAAACTAAAAGAGCGCTCTGGTATAGGGCACAAACAGCCGTGCTCCAGGTTTCCGCGAAACAAAGTAAAAAAAGAAATATGTCCCATTTTCGTTTACAGAACTAGTCAGGCTGTCTGAAAACCTTGCAAGAGATTTCTTTTTATTACTCTTCGTCTTCAAACACCATCAGATGTCAACTTAAATACGTCGTACAAGGTGTCCCAGAAGTCTTAGTGCATTTTAAAACATTAATAACTTCAGAAGTATAAATGGTACAAATGTAAAACAAAAATCGTTTGAAAGTTTAATTATTTAAATTTCTTTTACACTTATTTACTTTTGTGAACTTTGAAAAAATACATTTTTAATTGTTTTTTTTGTTTTTTGTTTCAGTCCCTCTGATTGAAGATGGCAAACGTTGAATAAAAAAGTCAACTGCGCTCTGTGGTTAGCTGAACTTTACAGGAGTAAGAAAGAAATTCGCTCCAGCCCCCCCGCCCCACCTCATATTAGTCACCTTGTACGGCATCCCTGATGGTGTAGTAGTTCTGTTCTTTCTTTGTCTCCTCAGGGACCCTCGGGGACTACATGGGGGCAACTGTAAGTGATACATAATATTTTTAGTATTATAAAGTTGTTATACGAGTATGTTTATCAAAACACTTTCATATAAATTGCTGAAAACCTGGATTCTGTGTCTTGTCAACCAACAGTTTTATTCTTGGTACAATATCGTTTTTGAAAGAGATATCCGCATATCACTCAGCCTTCAGGCTGTTTCTTGCTGTGGATTTGACTGAGGACACGACTCACCTCTATCTCTCTCTCTCTCGCTCTCTTTCTCTTCTCTCTTTCGCTGTCTTTCTTTCTCTCTCTCTCTCCAATCCACAACATTTTTTCACTTTTGAAATATTTAAGTAGGATAATATATTAATCTCACCCGTATGTTATTAGGGCCCGAAAGGGGAGCAACGAATAATAACCATGTGGCCCACCTTGCATTTCGTAAAAGGCGATTGACAAATTTTCCCTGACTCATCCGATTTCAGCACGCAATTTTTTACGTGGTTACTTTCCCTGCCACCCCACGCCTATATGTATGCTTTACATCATGTTCATACAATAGTAGTGCAGTGAGATGACTGCGCCAGTGCACGTCATTTGAGCTGACATGCAACTCTGCCTCATCGCCCGCACTGGGAGGAACCTTTTGCAGGGAAACCACACACAGCCCCGAGAAGCAGCGTTGGCCGAAAAGGGTAGAAGTTGAAACCACAAAAACTTCAACAAACACATGGACAGGTCAATTACAGTAAGATTTGGAATACGTTTGCTGAAGGCATATGCTCCTTAGGGAGTTGGAAGGTGAAAGAAAGAAAGAAAGAATATAGCCATCTACCCAATGTTCACCGTACCAACTTGACAAGCTTCTAGTTTTTCGGGGTGTTAGCGTACCACAGGATGGAAACCCCTGATCTATGGGTATAATATACCATCTACTCGTAATGCAGTTCGGAAAGTCTATAGCACTGTTATTTCGAGGGGCGGAGGCTAACTGAGGAATTCCCCTTCTACAGTTGTAAATATATTAAGTTCAGCTGTTTTACAAGTAGTGGTGAAGCCTCTAGTCGTTTATTACTGATTGTGAATATATAACAAAGCTTCTGACGCTTGTAGGCCACGCCTAGGAGACACTGTTGTCCTGTGATAAGATTTTAGTGTAATACCCGTAATGACGGTACTTGTCAGGCCACTATTATAAAGGCTATAGTGACGAGAAACTTGATTAATGGCTGAAAACAGTATATAACTTAATTATTACTTACTTAGTCGTTCCTATTTTACCTTGGAGTTTACTGGTTTGCCAGTGAGAGTGCTGTGATGGGGCCATAATATACGCCCGAAAATCTCCCTGAAGTTCGTATTTGTGTTTTCGCATCTTCAAGAGGAAGATATATTACTGGGCCACAATAAAGCCTAGAAATAGTTGTGTTTTATATTTGTGTTTTCGCTCCTTCTAGAGCAACCATCGTGTGTGTTATTTGCGTGGCACAATTACTACGCGCGCCCACTACACCGTGAATGATTAGGCCTAGCGGCCTATATAAAGAAGTGCTCTGGCCAGCAGAGGAATTGTAGGGGTATCAAAAAGAATTTTGCACCCCTACTAGCAGAGACAGTAGGAACTAACACTATATATGCTCTTCAAGAGACACCTTTAAACCCAAATAGTAGAAATAGTTGTTTAAGATACTTAGGCACGATAGGAAAGAAGGTAGAGGAGGGGGTGTCGCAGTTTTAGTTAACGAAACGTTTAAAATTATAGACTAGGAAGTATTTGATACAACCAATATAGAAGGTATCCAGGTTACTATAGCAGCTGAACCAAACAATCTAACAATCTTAAATGTATACGCTAAAAATGACATTATTAAAGATGAAGAAATACTAGTTATAAGCACCAGACTAGGCACCAAAACAGTCATAGTAGGCGATTTTAATTCCCATCATTATGCGTGGAGTGGACAACATGCAGACAATGCAGGAAAGCGCCTACTTGACTTCTGTTGCGCACAGATTCTTTTGTGTGGTAGTCTGTGACGCACAGATTACTGTTGGTAGGCATACAAATGTAAAGTATAACTATTTGTCTGATGAAAAGTATTTTATTTGAGAATCAATGATTCTTAGTCTAAGGGACAGAACCCTGATTGATCGATGTTATATTCGGTTATATGGGTTATCTGTTCTTGTGTCACAATCTGGCGTATGAATACTAGATTTACGTCATTTTTCGTCTGGTATGGCCAGAAACAGATTGGTCTTGCTTAAAATGTTTATGGCCCGAATTTATATTTATTCCTTGACTATTTAAGGTGATTCGGTCTTATATCTTTGTATCTTTGTATTTCTATGTCGGTCTATTTTTTGAGCTGAACTCTGGGGTCAAAGGCATTTCTGCGCATGCGTCGATTTGGGGTATCGAGAGAGAAGAGGCTGTCATGTCGTCGCTACTATGGGCTGGTCGATTAGAAAGTTTGAAGATTGATCTCTGTGATTTATTCTAGGAAGGAAATTGTTTCTCTGTATGACTGTAGTATCAGAGATTCTCCTAATGTTGATTATTAACGCCAAGGAATGGCGTGCGTTATTCGCTAGTGTGTGTTTTCCTAAAGCCAGGTAAAACCAAAATCTTTTTGCTGAACTTTTTGCTAAAGCCTAGATGTGAGACATATTATCGTACATCTAGGATTATTGACTACAGATGAAGATGACGTGTTATCTAGCAGCACTAGATTACTTGATGTAACCAGCCTTATTGATAGCAGAAATGTATAGAAGCCCAATGAGGACATTTTATGTACGAATTACGAATTAATTCTGCTTCATAATTTTTCATCCTGGGTGAGCGAAGCTCACGGAGGAGAGCCATTTTCTGGATCCCGCCATTGTAAGCGGATCATCGTCGGAGAACAGAAAAGGTCCTATTATCTGATGATGGTACAGAGATCTATGTATTATGAAAAAAACCCACTACTGTGGTTTAACATTGTTGCTATAAACATTTGATGAATTTACGGCTTGAGAAACTTAGCCAGGAGAAGGTTCTGACAGTGAACCATTGTTGATGATTATGTATCCACCTTAACTGACGCGATTAGTCAGTTGAAGCATGAGACGATAGACAACCAGAATATTGAGTGCTTGCCTACTATCGTTCCATTATATTTACATGCCACATAAATGCACATCTGATATTGTCACCCATTATTCAAGTATACGATGATTTTTTGCCAACCTGTTCAAGTGACTGTAATCGTGATGTCGAAGTGTACGTCCATTATTAAATGTATGAAACGTCATCAGCAGTCTACCCTTTATTGACTTCTAACTATGATTGAGTGAGTGACTTGTCAACTCAACAGAACTGCACACACATTCGCGTCCTTTACATCTACATTCTCACTCGATGTCAGCACTGTGTCGGAACGAGTTGACCATTCATTTATGTGTCCAGTATAACCTTATGAAAGCGGTAACATCACAACAACAACAAAAATCGCCTTTATCAACTTCATAGAAAACAATTACCTACAAATACTAAATGATGGAACTGCAACTAGAATTAATCCACAAGCTAACAGGGCAGACTCAGCAATAGACATAAGTATAGCAACTAACAACCTAGCGAATGAAAATTGGGAAGTGTTACAAGACATAAACTCAGATCACCTGCCCATTATAATAACCATGCATGAAAACGTCATTCCAAACCCAGAACCAGAGAAACCGACTTTCAACTATAAAAAAGCAAACTGGGAAGCTTTCCAATCAGAGCTGGAGGTAATGGAATATAAAGACATGGAATCAGATTATACTGACTTGTGGGCAGAAACACTGACCAATGAAATTCTGAAAATAGCAATAAAATATATACCAAATAAAAATATGCCACAGCACCTTAAACCAATAAATAACATTAATAAGAAAAGGAAAAATCAGTGGAATAAAGAACCAGTTGCCTAGTGGAATAAAAGCTGTGCAGAAATTCATGAGAGAAGAAAAAGGGCCTTACAAAAATATAGAAATAACAGAACAGAAGAAAACTATGATGAGTATAAACTTATTAGGAATGAATCTAACCGAATAATATTTAAAGACAAAGAAACTAACTGGAAGGAGTTCTGTCAGTCACTTAAAACTAGCACTAAAATTAAAGAAGTATGGAAAAAGCTTAAGGCAATCAAAGGGAACAATAAGAAAACAATAATGCCAACAATCAAACTACCAAAGAGAGCAGAAAAAGATAAAGAAAAAGCTAATGCCCTTGCTGAGTATTTCTATAAAGTCAGTGCAAAAAGTAGTCTTGGACAGGAAGAAACTGAGAGAAGAGAAAGACTTAGGATACAGTTTTTAAAAGAACTACCAGACCAGATAGATGAAACAAACTATTTAGATGCTGATGTGACAGCGCCATCTTGTCACTACCATGGTCTCTGTCGTTTAGTGCCTTTTTACCACATTATCTTTAAGAAGAAGATTTATTACTAGGCCACAATAAAGCCTAAAAATAGTTGTGTGTTATATTTGTGTTTTCGCTATTTCTAGAGCGATAATCGCGTGTGT
This sequence comes from Oreohelix idahoensis, assembly GCA_024509875.1. Taxonomy (NCBI): domain Eukaryota; kingdom Metazoa; phylum Mollusca; class Gastropoda; order Stylommatophora; family Oreohelicidae; genus Oreohelix; species Oreohelix idahoensis. The sequence goes on from JAMPIV010020075.1 coordinate 222,961, forward strand.
TATTTAAGTGTCACAATCAATACGCGCAGCGCACTAAGTTGAGTGATTCGCCTTAGGGCCTATATAAAGAGATAGCGAGCCGGCGAAAGGCCTATTTGAAGATCCGCCCAGACAAGAAAAAACGAAGATACGAGGCGCCCTGTGTGGGTAGAACAAAGACATGACACATTAGCAATAGAGCACTGGCTGGGTGTTTTGTTTGTTGGTTTATTTGTTTAATGTTTGCTTCAGTGGGCTCTTTGTCACTGAGACTGGGTTGTATAAATAAATACAGCCCCTGCCTTAGAATCAAGAGTTTTATTGTTGATCGGGTCGGTTGCGAGTGTGCAAGAGAGTGATCACATGTCACAATAGCATCATCATCATATCGCCCACCCTACCACAATTGGCGCTGCGAGCAGGATATATGGAGTCCACAAGAGCCGCACTACAGCTTACAATCCTAAAGGCAACGGGCAGTGCGAGCGCTTCAACAAGACGTTGCATGATTTGCTGAGACCCATGACAGCCGACCAGAAGCGAAGGTGGTCTGAGCATCTAGCTGAGGTGGTTATGGTCTATAACTCCACCCCCCCCCACTCTTCGACAGGGTACTCACCATAGTACCTCCTCTTCGGCAGAGAACCAAGGCTTCCTCTAGACTTCATGATAAGCACGCGCCCAGATGAAGAGCCGGAGACAACTGATGAGTGGCTGCAAGGTCACCTAGAGAGGTTGCACGTAGCACACCAAAAAGCTGCAGAGAGAATGCAGAAAATGGCCGCTGATAGGAGGGAGAGAAGTAATCAGCTTCCAGGCCCCACACCATTGCGAGTGGGTGATAGAGTGCGGAAAAGAGTGCACTACACTGACAGGGCCAAAATACAAGACGTGTGGTCCAACGACGAATTCATTGTGTCAGCAATTCCAGAAGCTAGAGGTGGTCCTTATGTGATAAGGCCAGCAGGCAACGAAGATCCGAAGATGAGGGTTGCGGCGCACGAACTGAGACGAAGTGAAGACAAAGACGATCCTCCGGCTCTGGTAGATGCTACACTAGGCCTACCTGAGGCACCAGCTTCGCCAGATGAGACAGACCCTGTGGAGGACGTACATGGTCTAACGCCCGAACCAGGCTGGTATGCCCTGCAGCCGATAGAGGGTCCTGCCCCGAGACGATCTGAGAGATTACAACTGAAGCGCCAGAGGTAGTGATGTTGTCGGGACGACAACAAAATCAGGCGGGGAATATGTGACAGCGCCATCTTGTCACTACCAAGGTCTCTGTTGTTTAGTGCCTTTTTACCACATTATCTTCAAGAAGAAGATTTATTACTAGGGCACAATAAAGCCGAAAAATTAGTTGTGTGTTATATTTGATAGTTGTGGGCTATATTTGTATTTTCGCTATTTCTAGAGCAATAATCGCGTGTGTTATTTAAGTGGCCCAATCAATACGCCGGCGGACTAAGTTGAGCGATTAGCCCTAGGGCCTATATAAAGAGATAGCGAGCCAGCAGAGGCCTCTTAGTTCGTCAGTCACTCAGAGAAAGAAACGAGTCGATCTACTACAAAATAGATGCCTTGAACACATTAGCAATAGAGCACTGGCTGGGTGTTTTGTTTGTTGGTTTATTTGTTTAATGTTTGCTTCAGTGTGCTCTTTGTCACTGAATGGGTTGTATAAATAAATACAGCCCCTGCCTTAGAATCAAGAGTTTTATTGTTGATCGGGTCGGTTGCGAGTGTGCAAGAGAGTGATCACATATCACAATAGCATCATCATCATCTCGCCCACCCTATCACACTGATATAACAGAGGAAGAAGTAACTAGTGCAATAAAAGATAAATCTAATACTGCCTCAGGGCATGATATACTTAGTTATGAAATCCTTAAGAAAGTACCCAAAAAACTATAAACATAATAACTTCCCTTTATAACAAAATCTGGAGCTTAGGAAAGATACCAAAAGCATGGAAAGTAGCTATGATAGTACCCATCCTAAAACCCAATAAGGAAGCCCATGATGTAAGTTCATATAGGCCTATCTCCTTAACACCACAACTAGGTAAAATACTGGAAACTGTTGTTAACAAAAGAGTTAAATTCTACCTGGAAAAAAATCAGTTATATAGCCCAAACCAGTCAGGGTTTAGAGCAGACAGAAGTACAGTAGACCAGCTTGTAATATTAGAACACGATGTAAAGCTAGGGTTCAAGAGGAAAGAGAAAACAGTGGCAGTCTTTCTAGATGTCGCAAGAGCATATGATGAATGCTGGAGAGATGGAACTCTTTACAAAATGAAAAAGACTGGCATTACTGGTAAAACCTTTTTACAGGACAAGTATTTTGCTGTACAGATAAACAATGATAAGTCAGAAATATATGAACAACAAAATCTGATTCCTCAGGGATCAGTGATTTCACCTTCATTTTTCACTATAGCTGTAAATGATTTAGCAGATGAATTTAACGACATTAAGAATGCCATTTGGCGATCTGGAAAAAACTTGGACCATGCTTACAAAAAACTTCAAAATCAAATAGACAAAGTTTCAGAGTGGATGAAAAGTTGGGGCTTCCAAATTAATGTAAACAAAACAGTAGGTATTCAGCAAAGGAATTTTTTTTTAAATAACAAAATCAATATAACCATTAAAGGACAGAATATACTCGTATGTACCTCCTCAACTACAAGATTTCTGGGCATAACTTTAGATAAACAACTAAATTGGAATAAACATATAGACAATTTAGTAGAAAACTGTAGGGGACCCCTAAATATACTAAGGATAGTAAAAGGTAATGGATGGGGGGCCAGCAATAAAATAATGCTTATGTTCTACAAGTCTTTCATTAGGTGGAAACTGGATTATGCCAGCATAGTCTATGACTCAGCTGCAGCTTCTAACAAAGCAAAACTAGACAGGATTCAAAATGCAGCAATGAGAACCATTACAGGTGCATTTATATCAACACCAGTAGAAGCTCTAGAAGTAGCTCTTGGCATACCGCCCCTTGGTTTAAGACGGAAAGAACTAAGATTAAATTATTGGAGTAAAGTAGCACAAGAAGTGACCCACCCAGCACATAAAGCATTTGTCAAAAACCAACCAAGTGTATGGGACGTCCCCTTAAATAAAGATAGATATCCAGCAAGATGGAGAACTATAGAAGATCTAACGCAGTTCAAAGAACTATCAAACACAATTAAAAATAATAATAAATACAGAAGCAAAATACCACCCTGGGAACTAAAAACACCAATCATAGACTACTCACTTACTGAAAAGATCAAACAAAACATAGAAGATAAGGAAGCTAAAATGATAAGTAGAAAGTTCATAGATCAACTAACTAAACAAAGTCTGGCCGTCTACACTGATGGATCCAAGGGTGATAGTGGGCAACTAGGTGCAGGAGTGGTAATACCACATCGGGGAATTAAGAAGAGCTACAGTGTAACTGAAGGGGCTTCGATTTTTACCGCAGAGATGGTAGCAATTCTAAAAATTTTAGAAATAATCGAAGATAACCCACCAGAAGCTGTTACGATATTTACAGACTCACTGTCATCACTATAAGCACTAGAACACCCAGGTAAATGTAGCCGGCCAGACATAAAGGAAGAAGTTCTAGCAATTAATACATCACTAGGGAACAGAGGATGTAGTGTCAGGCTAGTGTGGGTTCCAGCACACATAGGTATAGCTGGTAACAAGTGGCAGATCAGAACGCCAAGAATGGAAGAAAAAGTAAAAACAATATAAGAGCAGGACTGGGAAGGTCGGAGATCAAGAGCCAAGTGAAGATAACTATAAACGAGGAATAGAAGACAACATGGAAGAACAGTAGAAAAGGCAGACACGCGTTCAAACTGCTGAAAGAACCAACGAGAACGTGCCAGGTCAGAGAAGAATTAAAGATACCATCAAACAAAAAACTGTGACGTCTCCGTCTCGGTGCACCATACTTCATGATAGAGGAACCACACTGCCAAGAATTTCAGGAAGAGAATGACATAGACCAGTGGTTTTCAACCTTCTTGAGTCCATGGCTCCCCTGACCAACTACTTTCTTTTTGCCGCCCCCCTGTGGGATAACTGGTAAAAACTCTAGCGATGTTTCGACATTTAGCCTAACTTTTTTTGAGCAGGAGAGCTTTGGAAAGGCTTTTAAACAATGTAATTTTTAAATGTAATTTTTTTTTTTTTTAATGCAATTGGTCAGTCTGTGACAAAATTACACGTACAAGAAAAAATATACACAAAGTGCACTTCGAAAACCCTTACTATAAACAAAAAAACAGCACAGATAAAGTAGTTTCTTTCTAACATTTTTGTTGTTGTTGTCTGAAAATCATTCACCGTATACTGCACTCATGATTCAATTTCCATAACAAAAAACGTGTACAGTAAAACTAAAAAAAAAATATGATGAATAAAGTACCAGTCACCTCAGTGTGAAACTTGAGCTTGCTTGTTGTTACACAGCTTGTCAAATCTTGGCACCAATTGAGATACAGCTACCCTAATTTCCTTCTCCACATCAAGTCTTGATCTGAACTTGGTTTTTATGAAACCCAGCCTCGCAGAGATAGGAGGTTACAAAAGGAATTAATATCTTCAGTGCTCTCTTGCTCAAGCTTGAGAACTCCTGTTTTACTGAATACCAAAATTTTGGCAATGCCATGGATGGAAACTTCGCTTTTAGTGAAGAGTCTGATGAAAGTTCTATCAGTTCTTCCTCTTCTGCAGTACTGAAGTCCGAAGGAACATCACTACTGAAGGGATTTTGAACCCACTGAAACCTGTCAGAGTTTTCAGGAAAGTATTTTTCAAAATGAACACTGAATTGAGATGTGTCCTTGAATTATAGAAACAATATCTGCACTAAAATCTATTTCATTGTCTGATTTTTGTTCTTTCATTTGACCCAGCTTTCTAGAGAAATATTCTCTTGGTTTGCCCACGTCATTCTTATGAACATTTCTAAATGGCGCTTCAATTTGCTAGGCAGCATACATTCGACAGAGAGTACTTTGAAACACAAATACCACTGTGGACGCTCTTCATTGTTCACAAGAGTGCACGTAAAACCAAAATCTAAGTAACCTTCGTCGTATTTTCTATACTTACGTTTCCTTTCCTCTTTACCACTTTCCTTGTTATCCTCAACAAGTTCTCGCTTTTTACTTACACTTGCCAAATTAAAACACATTTCCATAGTTTATATCAAACTCACAACACAATCAAAAAACGTTTGAAAACAGAAAATCACCGTGTTACCTACTATGGTCGCGCGAGAAGAATGCGCGGAAAGTTGATAGGCGGGTCGGGGGTGTGGGACTTCAAAGGCTGGCCAACATCAAAAGTTAAATTTCTCCGTGGTCACGCAGGTTGACAAACACCAAAAATGAAATTTCCCACACCTCTGTGTTTTCTTTACAGCTCATTACGAAAAAAATTCACACCCACCCACGGCGCCCCTGACAGTCAGTCATGGCGCCCCAGGGCGCCGCGGCGCACAGGTTGAAAACCGCTGACATAGACCACTACCTGATCCATTGTAAAAAGTATGAACAAGAAAGGCTTGAATTAAAAACTTACTATAGAAATCACAATATAGACATGACAGGTGATAAGGTTTTAAGTATAGATGCCAAGAGATGCCCAATCAATACTTAAAAGATATATACATAAAACAAAGGAAAACATTTAAGGTTAGTACTTCAGAAAAGACATTCAACTAAATAGAAATTAAGCAACAAGAACTCATGTCATCTCAACCCATAACCCGTCATGGGTCGTAGGGGTGCCATGGTGGAAGCATCAGCAGACAGGGTCCTCCACTGCTCTCTATTCTCAGCAATGCGTACAAGTGTGGAGAAACCGTGTCCTGCCCATTCTTTGATGTTATCAGCCCAGGATTTTCTTTGCCTTCCTCTTCTCCGTTTACCTTCGACTGTTCCCTGGAGGATCGTTTTCGAAAGGGAGTCATGACGAGTTACATGCCCAAACCAGGCAAGCTTTCGACGTTTCACTATTGACAAAAGTGGTTCTTGATGGCCTGCATAGGTGTTTATCTTCTCTCTAACATAGACATTTGTTTTGTGCTCTTTATAGCAAATGCACAAAATTCTTCTATAACATTTATGCTCGAAAGCCTGAATCCTTCGCTCCGTATCTGCAGTGAGTGTCCAGCCCTCACACCCATACAAGAGAATAGATAATACAAGTGATTTGTATAATTTGATCTTCACAGGAAAACTGATGTTACTTTTCCAGATCACATTCAACCTTGTCATGGCAGCTGAGGCCATCTCAAGTCTTGTCTTGATTTTTTTATTTGATCTTCCATCACTACATATAGTGGACCCGAGATATTTAAAGGTGTTAACTTCTTCTAACGTTTGCCCATTTAACGTAATGTTGGTCGGAACATGTTTCTTATGGCTATTCACCAATATCTTGCTTTTTTCTATATTAATTTCCATCCCATATGTTCTTGTTACTTTCTCCAGTCTAGAGGTAAGGTCTTGAAGTTCTGATTCTGTTCCAGCTATCAGATCAATATCATCAGCAAAACGTAGATTACACAGAGGTCGGCCTCCAATCGATATGGTTGATTTATAATCGTAGAGAGCCTCCTGCATAATATGTTCTAGATAAATGTTAAAGAGCATTGGTGACAGGATACATCCCTGGCGAACTCCTACAGTTGTTTTGAAAAATTCTCCAATGTCATTGCTTGCAAAAACAGCACTGCTTGCGTCCTTGTATAGTGCTTCAATGATATCTATGATGTTGGTATAAAAATTGAATTTTCTCATTATTTGCCATAAACCTTCATGCCAGACTCGATCGAAAGCTTTTGTGAAATCGATGAAGTTATGGTATAAATCATGTTGATGCTGGAGATGTTTTTCGATCAGTAATCTAATATTGAAGATTTGTTCTGAGGTACTTCTTTTTGGTCTAAAGCCAGCCTGTTCCTCTGACAAGATTTCTTCTGATTTCTGTTTTATTCTGTTCAAAAGTATCCTTAACATCACCTTACTTGGATGACTAATAAGGCTAATGGTTCTGTAGTTCTTGCACATTTTTAGATTTCCTTTCTTTGGAAGCGGTATTACTAATGACTGCGTCCATTCTTTTGGCCATTTTTTTGTACTCCATATCTTCTGGCAAATTGTTGTCATGATTTTTACTATATCTGGTCCTCCATATTTCAAGAGCTCTGCTGGTATATTATCCACACACCCGGTGACTTCCCTCCTTTCATCGAACATATAGCCTCTTCCACTTCTTCCCGTAGTATTGCTGCATTTCCGAGTTCTCTGTTTTCGCACTTAATGTTGTTTAATATGCCTAAGTCAGTGTCAAGTTTACAGTTATATAATTCTTTACAATATTCTGTCCACCTTCTCATTACAGCTGTTTTTTCATTGAGCAGAGCCCCATTGCTATCTTCTATGACAGTTACCCTGGGCTGTTGGGGTTTTGATAGTCTTCTTAATGTGTCAAAAACTGCCTTGCTGTTACCTTTTATTAGCCCCGTATTAATGGACTCACATTGATCAGCTACCCATTTTTCTTTGGCCTGTTTCATTTTCTTTCTAATATTTTTATTCACCACACTGACCAACAAGAACTAACAAATCATTAAAAAAAACCACACACACAAAATAAAAAAATAAAAAAATAATTAAAAAAAACTTACTAACTACTCATAGGACAAGGAAAGACAACGAGGTATTAAAAAAAAAAAAACAACAACTCAAAAAGAACAATTACTAATACAAAGTAAAACCAAGTGTAAAGGACAATAGTTATCAAGAAACAATACAAAAGAGAAAATAAAATGGACAAATACTAATATAAATTAAAATCAGCAACTGCTAAAGACAATAGCTATTTAAATTGAATACAAATTTAGAAAATATAATGACATTAAATACCCCAATTACCAACGGGCTGATCACCCGTTTGCCAGTCACTTCGATTACGGAAACAACAGCAAATGGATTGATTTGCCGTTGCCCTAAAGACGCCAATAGGCGTGATGGGAAACAATGGCAAAGAAAACCTATCTGCTGTTGCCCTAAGACGCCACTAGGTGTAATGGCCACTGACTGCTTTGACGGTCGGTGGCTAAGGACGGAAGAAGAAGAAGAAGAAATACCCCAATTATAACCAATTTTCAGATTGAACAGGGTAGACCAAGATGGAACGAGAAGAGGCAATAAGGGTCAGCTGTTAAGTGCCCGCTCTCCACCCATCACCTCTTGAAAACAATATCAACAGCATAGGCATTTTTCTTCGTCAGTCGCCCCAAAGAAACCAGAGTCGATCTGAAGATGCATTGAACACGTGAGTTAATTTAGGTAGAAGGTGATTCCTCGCATTTCGATCTATAGCGTTAGAAATAATATAAGGATGTAGGTCTGCCACCTATTTGGTATCGTGTTTAATGAAATAGATAAATAAATGTGTTTCATAAGGAGATTTCTTTTAGGACATTAAATTTAGTTTTGAAATGATAGATTAGTGAGAATAATGTGTGGATAGGTTTTACTAGACGTGTTAAGTACAGATCACGGCTGTGAGAATATAGAAAGAACCTATTTCATACATGGAACTGGACAGAGATGATATCAGGGACTGAAATTTGGATATTATTAACTGTTGGCAAGATGGCAGCCAGGGCCACGTGTTAAATGTGCATAAAGATGACGCATGTGAGCGACAATAACATTTTTAGTTACCACGTGCTTTACGCCTAATGATGTTAAGCTATACTACTGGACAAAAGTTAAGGGCCGCCATTCAGTTTAGACAAGGTTTATATAATTCTTCCTGAGCAGGGTCGATTTTCCAAATGTCCGGTAGCTTTAAATCTCTCAAGAACAGATTGATCATCCTGAATCCATGCCATGGCTCGACCACGGTCTACAGTGCTGAGACTTCTCCTTGGTGGCATGGCAAATGCAGTGATCATTTCGACCACTTGTCATACTGATTTATTGCATACCAATGGTGAACACTCTTTACCGATGATCATTTTCCACGTGCATTCAAATTCAACTCACTTTTTCACCTTTTAAACTAGTGGGGCGTGTTGCAAAAACCACGAGTTTTTGCAGCAACAATGCCAATTTTCACGTGCGGGTTAAAGTGACCCAGTTTTTGGACATTTAAAAAAAAATTAACATAGTACACACAGAAATGTATACACATTTCTCTGAGCTCAGTTTTAATGACATTTTCACTTGTCTTTACAGTTTGCCAATCAATTATATAAACCTTGTCTAAACTGAATGGCGGCCCTTAACTTTTGTTCAGTAGTATATTTATTATTTGAGAGCGCAGTGGACCAATTATAACGTTTGTTAGCTTTGTTAGTCTAAGAGTTATTTTAGTTTATTCTTTACTGCGAAGGTAATTTAGTTAGTATATTTCACAATGATTGATTATAATTTTACTGTATATTTTTAAACATGTTTATTATTTAGTGTTGGATGAAAATTGGGTTATTATAAGAGGTACTATTTTAGAAGTACAAGATTAATATAATTTTCTCCAATCATGCCAAGATAGTTTATTATAGTGGAACGCGACGTCAGTTAACGAATAATTGTATGGGGTTACTTTGAGATTAGTTTAATTACATCTGTTGTGTACACAGTTTTGTAGTGCTAAAGTTCCCTTTGAGAAAATTAATCTAGCTTTAGATATTAAGATTTCTTGTGGGTGTAATCTGTCGCGAGAGGTTCAGATGTTCTTAAAAATAAGAAGATATCCTGGACATAAAGGTGTATCCGATGATACCAGGATAGTGCCAGATAAGAGTCTGGTCTTATCAGTAATACCCCCTTACCTGAAGAGAGTAAGGGTGTATAGACACAAAGGTAGGGTCAAGCTATGTAAGTTCACAGAGAAGATGGTGATGTAGTACTCTGAGTCCCTAACTGCTACCTCTCCTGATCCGCCTCTGTGATTATGGTTGTTAATATTGTTTCTGACTCTGCTAGGGGTAATTTATATAACTAAATTCACTAACAAGAACTGTAATTCAACTTAAAGAATTTTAAAAAGTCTGATGGTGAATATTTACAATTTAATTAAACAGTTTCTCTTTTCTGTTTGGAAAAACATTAAAATCAAATATTTTACAACATTAAATAAATAAGAACAGTTTAACAAAAATGTCTTTCTCTTGTGTAAAAATGTCTATCATCTTGTAGACAAAATTAGCTTGCTTGATCATTCACTTGAAGAATTATTATTATTATTATAAGTTTATAGAAACTCTATACTATTATGGTCATCACAAACTGGATGCGTAATGTCTTTGGTGAGTATGGATAAGCTGCACAGTTGCCTTAAGCAACTTATCTGAGTCACTGCAGATGGCTCCCTTAGATGATGGTTATCATATTCAGATGAAATCGTTCCAGTAGCTACAAACGTCATGACTGGCCTTCTATCACCGACTGGCACTGCATTCGTTGCAACTTTTGTAAGAGAAGCCTCTTCTTATTTGTAGACTTTAGGTTAAAGGATTAAACCTGCAATGAATTCAAACGCAATCCCTGTATTTGTCTATCCATATCCCTCTTATGACACAGATGGGGACGATAGACAGTTTCAGATAAGCGTGCTAGCAGATGCACAAGGTATAGTATAGTTATCAACAATCATTTTAATTCAAAGTGATCACAATTTACTTCTACCTTCTTAATTATAAGTATTTTCCCATGATTCGCCTCCATACAATAATTTGGTTGTGGGTAAAACTATTAAGTAATATGTCAAACGATGCTGTGAATCAATCCCTTTCATCCTTCTTTATGTTCCTGGTAGGTGTCTCCTTCTATTCAAGAAATACTTCTTTAAATACCTTTCCCAACTTACAGACACAATTGACCATCTTTCTCAATATATTAATATTTCCGAAGGCGGGCTTTGCCTATCGAATTACACACGAGTCTGTAAGTTTCATCAGTACACACTGTCCATTCCTAACACATCTTATACACGTCGTATCGCACAATTGGATTAATCAATATAATTACACACAATATATACACACAATATATATATATATATATATATATATATATATATATATATATATATATATATATATATATATATATATATATATATATATATATATATATACGTTCTTACCCTCAGGCACACACAGACTAGCCCTCAATGGTTGATTAAGGTCTGCTAACAAGTGCAGAAGGCAAACGCTGGCATTAACATATGCACTGCTTTCCCCGCTCTCTGTGTTTTTTTCAAATCGTGACTGACCGGAGTTTGTTAGGCAAGTCTATTTATAGTCTGACCTCGGACGTACGAGATGGAATCCCCGAGGAATGCAATAACTATCCGAAAAGATGGGTACCGTTTGGCCTTTTGTATAATGTAGGAAAACGATGCGATTTTAGTCATTCAAAGCTTAAATTATACTTGATATTAGGCTTTATATATCTATATAATAATCTTTTTGGTTACTACTTGCATTTTCTGTTATGCATAGTTTAAACTGCTAAATTTAGGCCAACCTGAAGCTTTGAATGCATTTAACCTAAGATTTCTCCCGTCCTATAATAGTATTATTAAAAGTATTACTACTTACGGGTAGAGTAACATCCCTAATATTGTTTTGATAACCTCTGCCAAGTGGTACTTCTTCCATACTGCTGTAGTAAAATTCCGAAGTAAATCATGTTACACAAATAGGGTCTTGCCATCTTTATTTTCCCAGCAGTTGTAAACACAGGACCAAGAAAGCGTTTTCATTGGTCGGTGTATCATATCTTTTTACAATGTATGGCGCGCCGTATGGCCAGAGTTATTAGAATTCGTGATGTGAAACAGACGTAATTTCACGACATAATGCTACTCCTTTGTGCGTAAGGCACTTTGAGACATAAGTGTTTCTCTTAGGTGTTCACATTCATTCATAACCCTCCCAAGGTTATGAATAAATGTTTGTTCAAAGAAGTTAATAGCCCCAATTATTATTGAATGAATTCAAGCCGTAAGATCAGTTTTATATCACATAATCACTAAAAATATACTTCATGTAGTAAATTTACAAAATTGTTACGGCAAACTTTGATAGACGCCGCGGCACATTATTGTGCCGCGGCACACCGCTTGAGAAACACTGTTCTATACAGTTATATCAGAGAAATATATCTATCATTCTTTATACAGTTATATCAGAGAAAGGAGCCGCGGTAGCGCCGTGGTTGGCGCACTGGCTTTCTAGCTTGGTGAGATTTTTTAGACCGCAAACGGCTCCGGGTTTGACCCAGCCTCATGAATTGGGTACCAGCGAAACTTCTGGGAAGGTTCAAGCGGCCGGCGTGATGCTGACCACATCACCCCTAGTGTGCCGATGATCACGAAAATATGGGCCTAACAACATATTCCCAATATGCCTCAATGGGCGTGTAACGGGGATCCTTTACCTTTATCCTTTTTTATATCAGAGAAATGCATCTTGTATTATATGTACAGTTCTATCATAGAAATACGTCTTGTATTATATACATAGTTCTATCTGAGAAATACATCTTGCAATCTATATACAGCTCTACCAGAGATATGCATCTAATGTTGCATATACATCTCTATCAGAGAAAAACCATTTGATATGAAGTTTTCTTCTTTTAAGAAGCAAAAATAGAACCCTCAGGCAAATACAAGGTATTTGAATGTATTCCAGAAACTGTGTTTAGCAGACGCCTAGTCAGGAGTCGGAACGACGGGCTGCTGCTCTCGGCCAAATTAAAAATAAAGTTCTCTTCAAATGATAAGCTACACTTGCGCCCACTCCATGCCTTCAAAGACGTAAAGGACAGAATGTTATAAAGGCCAAGGCTTCGAAAGTTTATTCCTCAGTGAGAGGCTTATCATGAGAAGTGGTTCATATCTTTATCAAGAGCAAAGTCGAAGACTCAAGTAATATTCTTCAACATTTATAAAAATATCATCAGTCATCCTTCGAGTATAAGTTTGCTATGTGTGTGATTGCGTGTGGGTGTGTGTGTGTGTGGTTTTGTTTCCCTTTTTGTTTTTTGCTTTTAAGAATCGGGGTCAAGTCTGCACATAAATAGTCTGAACCCAGATTACAGCCCTTTTCATGGACACGGACGAGTAGTGAGCGGTTGCGATAATCGCAAGTTTACGGCCCTTTTTACGGACATGAACGAGTATTAAACCAAGGCGATAACTGCTATTTTAAATTGTCCGTAAAGCAAACAAAGAGACACTTTTTTTTCGAACATGTTTTGAAATATTTACTTTGGTCTGCAATTCTAAACTAAAAAAAAAAAAAAGTTACCAAAACAACGCCAACATCGAAAATACAATACAGTTTTAAAATATAGTCCGTGCTAAGTCAGCTACATCGACAAAGGTCTTTACGTACACCAAAAAAAAAATATATATATATTTGTATTAAACGTAGAAGCAAACTTTGACATATTCGTTGGTAGCGAAAACATTTAAAATGCTCCTGGAATTGGTGACGTTTGTCTCAGTTGCCTCACTTCTACTGTTGAAAAGGTAAGCGCCAACAACCGTAAGTACTGCTGCTAGCATCAAAATCGCTGTAAGCATTGGCGGCCCAAGGGAAGACGCTGTGGGTCGGCGCACACGTTTTGTAATCTAAGATGGTTCAGGCCATTTTTAATTATAGTGATTTATTTTCGTAGAGTCTTCTTCTCTTCTTCCGTCCTTAGCCACCGACCGTCAAAGCAGTCAGTGGCCATTACGCCTAGTGGCGTCTTAGGGCAACAGCAGATAGGTTTTCTTTGCCATTGTTTCCCATCACGCCTATTGGCGTCTTTAGGGCAACGGCAAATCAATCCATTTGCTGTTGTTTCCGTAATCGAAGTGACTGGCAAACGGGTGATCAGCCCGTTGGTTTTCGTAGAGTAGTAGAATTGAAATTGAATGACTAGATCAGTATTGGGGAACTGATGAGACGAACCAGGCAAATGCCAAAAGAACATGTTTTAAGAAGAAGACAATGGCGTTGGACGGGACACACTTTGAACTAATCTGTTGATAGCATTACTATGCAGTCCTTGTTTGGAATCCCCAGGGTAGGAGAGTAAGAAGGAGGCAGAAAAACACATGGAGAAGAGAGAGGGAGCCAGGCACGCAAGGGATAACCAAGACATTGCAAAGACTTTGAACAGATGGCACAGGACAGGGAGGCCTTGTATGAATTCGTTGAAGACCTATGCTCCTCGCGGATCTGAAGGGTTATGATGATGATGACGACAATCAACTTGAGATTTTTTTTTTTTAATATAAGGAAATATTAAACACAGCGTCACGGATCGGACATCCAGCTTGCCAGTCACAAATTACCTTGCATGGCTTTTAAGTACACAATTTACATGCAGATATACGCGGATAGCTATTCAGGATTGGTACTTTTAATTAACGTCGTAGTTAACGTAATAGGCTGTAATGTGTCTTTTCATCTTAGCAGCTAGACTACTACGGACTTATATACTCTCTCTTACTTCATTCATTGATCAATTATTTTCATTTTTATTTTAAATATATTTTATTTTGGCTCTCTTTCTAATTTCATATTTTGATCCTTTATTTCCGTTATTCTTATCGTTTTCTCTTATTTCATTCAATGATCTCTTATTTTCGTTGTTTAATTGCTCTACCTTTATTGGGAGCAAACTGCCACAGTAAGATCGGGAAGAAATTATTCACCATACATAGACAAAAAGAGGTGTCAGACAAGGTTGTGTGCTGTCCCCCTGCCTATTTAATTTATACACCGAAAAAATTTTCAAACAGATACAGGAAATACCAGGACTGAACATCAGTGGAAGGTCAATTAACAACCTTAGATATGCAGATGATACCGTGTTGTTAGCTGAAAGCGAACAGGAGTTACAAGAACTAGTGAAGCAAGTGAACAGTATAAATCATGAATATGGACTCGACATTAATATTGAGAAAACAAAAACTATGATAATTAACAAAACAGACGATAAACCCACATTAAAGATAAGCGTAAATGGGAAAATCCTGGAACAAGTCAAGAGCTACGTATGTCTTGGTCATATAATAACAGAAGATGGCAGATGTGAAACAGAAATCAAGAAGAGAATAGGAATGGCCAAAGCTACATTCAACAACATGAAACATATACTGACATCCAAACAGTTATCTCACAAATTAAAACTGAGAATCATAAAGTGTTATATATATTCTGCATTTCTGTATGGTGCAGAAACATAGACGATGAATAAGCATTTGGAAGAAAGAATTGAGGCTCTTGAAATGTGGATATATAGAAGAATGGGGCGTATCTCATGGAAAGAGATGAAAACAAATAAGGAGGTTCTAGAAAATCTAGGTATGAAAAGAGAACTAATGAGGGAGGTCAAAGTTCGGCAGCTAAAATACTTTGGCCACATAAAAAGGCATAACACCTTGCAGAAGACCATAACAGAAGGGAGAGTTGAAGGCAAACGTGCAAGGGGAAGACAGCGCTATAAGTGGGAAGATAACATCAAGAGATGGACAGGAAAGAGTCTATCAGAGTGCACCACCAAGACAAGAGATAGAAGACGTTGGAGAACCATTACAGCCAACCTTCGTTGTGGAGATGGCAACTGATGATGATGATGAATTGCTCTCTCTCTCTCTCTTATTTCATTCATTGATCCTTTATTTCCGTTTTTTATTGTTCTCTCTCTTATTTCATTCATTGATCCTTTATTTCCATTTTTTATTGTTCTCTCTCTTATTTCATTCATTGATCCTTTATTTCCGTTTTTTTTTTCTCTCTCATATTTCATTCATTGATCCTTTATTTCCATTTTTTATTGTTCTCTCTCTTATTTCATTCTCTGATCCTTTATTTCCGTTTTTTTAATTGCTCTCTTATTTCATTCATTGATACTTTATTTCCGTATTTTAATTGTCCTCTCTCTTATTTCATTCATTGCTCCTTTATTTCCGTTTTTTCATTGTTCTTTCTCTTATTTCATTCATTGATCCTTTATTTCAGTTTTTTATTGTTTCCTCTCTTATTTCATTCATTGATCATTTTTTCTGTTTTTATCGTTCTCTCTCTTATTTCATTTATTGATCCTTTATTTCCTTTTGTAATTGTTTTCTCTCGTTTTTCTTTCATTGATCCTTTATTTACGCTTTTTATGGTTCTCTCTCTCTCTTATTTCATTCAAGGATCCTTTATTTTCGTTTTTTTAACTGTTCTCTCTCTTATTTCATTCATTGATCCTTTATTTCTGTTTTTTAGTTGTTCTCTTATTTCATTCATTGATACTTTATTTCCGTTTTTTGTTGTTTTCTTTCTTTTGTCATTCATTGATCCTTTATTTATGTTTTTTTATTGTTGTCTCTCTTATTTCATTCATTGATCCTTTATTTCCGTTTTTTAATTGTTCTCTCTCTTATTTCATTTATTGTTAAGTTATTTTCGTTTTTAATTGTTCTCTCTCTCTCTCTTATTTCATTCATTGCTCCTTTATTTCCATTTCTTACTGTTCTCTCTCTTATTTCATTCAGTGATCGTTTATTTACGTTTTTTACTGTTCTCTCTCTTATTTCATTCATTGATCCTTTATTTACGTTTTTTTTAATTGCTCTCTTATTTCATTCATTGATCCTTTATTTCCGTCTTTTTAATTGTTCTCTCTCTCTTATTTCATTTATTGATCCTTTATTTCCGTTTTTAATGTTTGTCATGAAATATTCTAATCCACATATATAAATTATTAGGTAAATATAAAGCCTAACAAATAAAATTAATAAAGAGAAGAGCAATGGGAAAATGACAGTGCTGTCACAAAGAATGTACTCGAAATCCCCCTTGTTTTCTGCTTCGTCTGCAAATTGTAACGCTTTCACGTTGATAGTAAAGCTTACTGTATTATTACCCGCCTTCTTCAATGAAACGTGTGCTGTATTTCTTGGAAAAGCATTGAGACGTACTGCGTAATGACCTAAATTAACCCTAACATTAATTATACTGCGTTACCAAAACGAACGAACAGATGGACTAAAGGGATAAAAAGAGAAGGGAGAGGCAGAAAGACGAACACAAAACCCGCTTCGCGCGATACACAATTACTACCATCACGCGTGTAAGTCTACATGCACTAATTTTTTTTCAGACGGACAGTGATAAAATACACTACCCTTTCCCAGAGTTAGGTTTATAAATCATAACAGACTCTTATTAGAAAAGACAACATTATATGGGTTTACGTTTGAACACATAACAGTACCCAGACAGCACATCTTCTAAACAGGAGATAGAAGAAATTGCATATTTTGAACGCAGCCACGTAGCTCCTTTAAATTAGTATTTTTGGGTTCCTTAGGGTTTGCTGACAAATAATATGTAAAACGTTACGCAAATAGTCCAGGAATTAATAAATTATACCCAAAATAAAATATTGGGGGTGCCTGACAGCATAAAATCATTTCTGCTCATAAAATTTTTTTTTATAACGTGTTTGAAAAAACCTTACGTTACATAAATAGCCTACCATGTAAACTCCAAATTGATTGGAGCGCAACAAATGAAAGCCTAACCACGATTGGTCGGGCTATAAATACTATCTTGGTTGTTGGGGGAGACGGGAAAAGATAACATTTTTTCAAACACTTGTCGAAACGTGGCTCATTGGCCAGTCTCGCTGATATACACACTTGGGAGCGTTAGTTCGAGACCACTAATTCAAATAAGCTTGATAAAGCGACAGTACGTTGAAGCTAGCTCACATTTTTGCTAAAATAAAAGCCTGGAACATAGGCAGAACGGAATTTGTGCCAGTTTGTGCCAGAATTCATTGCTAATCAACGTATCTGTGTTTATTTCCATGAAATTGTGGTAAGCTTGAACCATTCAGTATCTTTTAATGAAAAATTGAATGTGAATTGTTGATTTATGCCTGTATATATATGTGTAGTTCAGTGGCAAACGTGAGGTAAAGCCTATAATGCTCCAGCCTGAACAGAGGGTGTCGGAGAGAAGTAAAACGGCATGGAATGGCCAAATAGTACACTGACACCTGGATGATGGACTAGAAAGAAATAATGCTGGAAGTGCAGAGGCGTAGTAACCATTAAGAAGGGTAATACTGGAATAAAGTATTTCAAATGAAGCTGACTGTTGGCCTAACGCTCTGAACGCAATGTTTGTGCTGTATTGTGATCAGTGTAAAAGAGAATATAAATTAGTTATGAAGTAGAAGGTACATCCTTCTTGATTTCAGGGACAGTGGTCTTGATGGTAGTGAGCAGCATCTGGTCAGAGATTTGCTGAATCCAGAGTCGGACAGCATACTCCTTGGTCTTTTTAGCTATCAGTGAGGTGTCTCCTGAGCCCAGAGGAGAATTCGAGCAGAGGAGTCCTTTCCTGCCGCCATCACGCCAGATAAGCGAATTGGCCAGCTGAGCTCAACATTATGTCCCCTCATCTTGAAATAACTTTATAAAAATACCATTCAGAGGGGAATTTACTTGTCTTAAAATCAGGAACTGTGAACATCTCCAATAATAGTCCCTAAAGACAAACTATTGAAGTCATGATGACAAATACCAACAGAGCTTGAACAAAACAAAACCAGTATTACCTCATTTTACTACTACACAACTGACACACATAGAACATTTGTAATAATATATGTCACTACAATATTCATATTAAATACATTCTGTACATAACTTGTAATTTAAATTGATTGTGATTCCTGGTTCCCTTGTAGTTGAATCAGGACACATATTCATTCATGCCAGTAATGAATACATATTGTTATTCGAAAGTTTATCAGTGACTCTTTTAAGATATCTTTGTAGAGTGTTATATGTATGTGAGTGTCACAGTGTTGTCAAGAGTAGTGGATTACATTAAATTGTTTATCTGTCTGTTGTTGTGACTTACACTTCTTCATACACATACCCTAGACACATAACGTAGCATCACACTATTCCAGAATAATTCTGACTGAGATAAAGAGATATGTGGTAGCAAGTAAGGTTATCTATAATACACTACTTTTAATAGATATAGATACCTTCACAGCTGATCTCAGTCAGTACACTAAGTCCCCTATAAATATTTATAACATCCCACTTCACCACATATATTGGGGTCTCGTCCGGGATTTTGAATCTTTAACTATTAAAAATATTGGGGGTAATTCACTTCAGGGAATATAAGAATTAAAAGGTATCCTTGGGTGGAATTAAATAAGGTTGAGCTCACGGTGCCTGTGTTGTCCATTAGAGATTGAATTGTTGGTTAGACATTGTATAAATTTACATAATAGACAATGGCGGACCTGGCCAAATTTCGATCTGCTGCGGTTCAGACTGCAAAAGAGTTAGGATTAGATGGGCAAGTTATGGTTGCCTATGTCACAACGGAATGTGACAAATTTATTGAACGCGAAGAAAGAAGATTAGAAAAAGAGGCCGAAAGAAAGTTAGAGGCTGAGACTAAGAGGTTGCAAGCTGAGGCTGAGACTAAGAGGTTGCAGATTGAGGCTGAGGCTAAGAAATTGGAGGCAGAAAGAGAAGACAAACGATTGGCTGCAGAAAGGGAAGAGAAGAAATTAGCTGCAGAAAGAGAAGAGAAGAGATTAGCTGGAGAGAGGGAAGCAGAAAAGGAGGAGAAGAGATTACAAAGGGAACATGAGTTACGACTAAGGGAGTTTGAGTTTCAAGGCCATGCTCCTGAAAATGGTGCCAGTCCCTTTGCCTCTGATGCTACGGTTACTCAAGGAGCCTCAATCTCAGCTATGAACTTTCATTTAGATCATTTTGTTGAGAAAGACGATGATATTGAGAGCTATATAAATAGGTACGAACTATTAGCTACCACGTATGGGTTGGAGAGAGAAAGGTGGAGCTTAAAGTTATCTCAGGGACTTCGTGGGGCAGCTTATGAAGTTTTTGCAAAAATGAGCAGAGGTGATCAGGAAAATTATGACATGCTAAAGCAGGCTCTTTTGTTAAGGTATGAAAAGAATGCAGAGTTTTACAGGAAAAAATTTAGGAATGCTAAACTACTGTCAGGTGAAACCTATCACCAGCCTCTCTGCACGAATCGAGACATACTTGGAGAAATGGACTTCTCTGGGGAAAACCCAAGATCTTAAGGAAATGGTCCTTATAGAGCAACTAAGAGAGTCCATGGCTCCAGACCTGAGAAAGTTTCTCATGGAACAAGGTGCAGAGAGGCTGGGTGAGTTGCTAAATGTTGCTGAAAGGTATCAAGCAGCTCAAGCAGAGGTAACAGGTAATAAAAAGAAACAGGTGGACAACTTTAGGGCACCACAGAACTTTAATAAATTTGATCCTAAGGATCAAAATAAAGGTAAGCACCAATTTGATAGGCCACGGTATGACAATAAAAATAAATTCCCACAATTCGATGAAAGGAAATATGATGAAAGAAAATCTTTCAACCAAGGAAAAAGGTGGTGTAAAAATGGTCAGATGGACAATCATGACACTGACCGTTGCAGAAGGAAACCTGTGTATATGGCAACCCTTCAGGTCAGGTCGACCTCAAGACAGGAGGAGGATATTATGTTGGATACCACTCCAGAAGAGATGAGGAAGGCACAGGCTGGGGATAAAACACTCAAGCCTTGTTTCAGAAAATTGTCAACTTGTCATACAACTCCAGGCAAGGGAGATTTTTACATGAAAAACAAGTTGATGTATAGGAAGGCCGGAACTAGATCCCATGGTCACGGACAGCTGGTTCTTCCAAAAAGATACAGGACAGAATTAATAAGGAGCCTACATGTGAAACCAGATGGGGACCATGAGAAGATAGGTACCATCATTCAAAAGGTGGCTCACAATTATTATTGGCCCAAAGCAAGATGGGACATTGAAAATTTTGTAGAAAGGTGTAGCATAGCACATGAGGGAACACCCACAAGTGGGAACATGGATCAGGACCTGGACACGCCCCGGGGCAAAATCAGGCCTGATAATAAAAGGAAAAATAGATTTGATAAAGTGGACCAAATGGAATGGGAAGCCCCTTTTCACGGACAAGCTTCACTTAACTGTTTTACAATGGCCACTATGCGGAGAGTGCAAAAAGATGTCTTACCCCAGGATAAGCCGAAAATCCCTCAATCGGACTTAAACAAACTGGAGGAAGAAGATGTAGAGAGGAAATCTCTCATCAAGAATTTTAAGAGGGGAGACAGCCCCAAAAGAAAAATTGGTAGCGGTCGTTTTGTGAATGATAATTCTGGGAGGAAAAATCATCACTATAAAGCTTCAAGTGGAAGAGACCATACCGGTGCATGGACAAATAGGTCCACACAATTAAAGGTCCATATGTAGCTTTGTTAAGAACGTGGACTGATGAAAAGGCAGAGGAAAACATTACATCTTCATACCAGTATGTGAATGAGCTGACCACTCGGTTAAAAACTGGCTGGAAACTTGCCAATGAAAATTTGAAACAAGCCAGGAAGAAACATGCTGCCTATTATAACAGGAAGGCGAAAGACAGAAATTTGGCTGTGGGAGAGAAGGTACTGCTTCTTTTGCCCGGGAGTCAGAATAAGTTACAAATTGGATGGCAGGGTCCATATACAGTTCTAGAGAAGGTGTCTAGAACAAATTATAAGATAGATAAGAAGGGGAAAGAAAAAATCTATCATGTGAATCTCCTGAAGAAATATTTGGAAAGAGAACATCAGGAAGAGACACACTTGTTGACCTTGTCCATCGCCATGGAGATGAAAAAGGAACCACTTTCATCATTTGAATATCCATTACACCCCTGTGAGACAGCAGCACAGGTGAAAATCAGTACACATTTAACGAAAACTCAGAAAGAGAGAGTGCAACAGGTTCTAAATAATCATGCAGAGGTGTTAACAGACCGACCAGGGCATACAAACCTATTGGAATATGATATGAAATTAATAGACTCCACACCTGTCTGTATGAAACCATATTCGATTCCGTTTGCTAAGGAAAAAGCTTTGAAGGAAGAGATAGACTATCTGTTGAAGGAAGGAATTATTTCGCACAGTGAGTCTTCGTATAGTTCCGGTGTTGTACTTTTAAGGAAGCCCTCTGGAGAACATAGACTCTGTATAGATTACAGGAGACTGAATGCTATTACAGAAGGACAGGTGGATCCATTGCCGGATACAAATCAGCTGTTTGCCAGACTAAATAAAGCTAAATATTTCTCAAAAGTGGATCTGAGTAAAGGATACTATCAGATTCCAGTAAAGCCTGAGGTTAGACCATACCTAGCTTTTAGTACCTCAGAAGGACACTATGAGTTTAATAGATTGCCATTTGGATTGAAGAATGCGCCTAGTGTCTTCTCTAGAATGATGAGAAAATTATTGGATCCTCTGAATAATCCCTGTATAACAAATTTTATGGATGATATCCTTATAGCAACAGAAACATTTGAGGAACACATTGACTCTCTGAACATGCTGTTTGATCGACTTAGGGAGGCAAATTTAACAGCCCGACCAACCAAATGTTGCGTTGGATGTAAAGAATTGGAATTTTTGGGACACACAGTTTATCAGGGAAACATGACCCCTGACCCAAAGAATTTAGAGAAACTACAGAAAGCCCCGAGACCACAAACCAAGAAGGACGTGAGATCCTTTGTCTCATTATGTGGTTTCTACCAGAAGTATATCAAAAACTTTAATTCCATATGTGCACCTTTAACGGAATTGACACGTAAAGGACTTCCAGATCGCATTACATGGACACCACAATGTGAAATGACTTACCAAGAATTGAAGGAAAAGCTCACAAGTAAACCCATTTTGAAATTACCTGACTTAAGTCAAGAATTCATAGTAAGGACGGATGCAAGTAATATTGGGCTAGGTGCAACTTTACTACAGAAATCAGATGCATTGGATGGGGAATTAAGCCCAGTGGCATATGCTAGCAGAAAGTTGAATAAAGCTGAAATCAACTACTCAACTAGCGAAAAAGAATGTCTTGCAGTAATATGGGCAATAAAGAAATTCAATATTTATCTATATGGGAAGGCATTTAAGTTGCAAACTGACCACAAACCTTTATCGTTTTTAGCACAGGCTAAGCATGAGAACTCTAGGTTACTCCGATGGTCTTTGCTTCTGGCTCCATATAATTTTAGCATTGAATATATATCTGGAAAAACAAATCTGGGAGCGGATTTTTTAAGCCGCCATCCGTGTGATGAGAATCACCGTAAACCCCAGAAATAATAATAAATTTCTCTATGTGTATATAGAATAAAGGACTGACATATAATGTCTGTTTTAAGAGGGGAAGTGTCATGAAATATTCTAATCCACATATATAAATTATTAGGTAAATATAAAGCCTAACAAATAAAATTAATAAAGAGAAGAGCAATGGTAAAATGACAGTGCTGTCACAAAGAATGTACTCGAAATCCCCCTTGTTTTCTGCTTCGTCTGCAAATTGTAACGCTTTCACGTTGATAGTAAAGCTTACTGTATTATTACCCGCCTTCTTCAATGAAACGTGTGCTGTATTTCTTGGAAAAGCATTGAGACGTACTGCGTAATGACCTAAATTAACCCTAACATTAATTATACTGCGTTACCAAAACGAACGAACAGATGGACTAAAGGGATAAAAAGAGAAGGGAGAGGCAGAAAGCCGAACACTAAACCCGCTTCGCGCGATACACAATTACTACCATCACGCGTGTAAGTCTACATGCACTAATTTTTTTTCAGACGGACAGTGATAAAATACACTACCCTTTCCCAGAGTTAGGTTTATAAATCATAACAGACTCTTATTAGAAAAGACAACATTATATGGGTTTACGTTTGAACACATAACAGTACCCAGACAGCACATCTTCTAAACAGGAGATAGAAGAAATTGCATATTTTGAACGCAGCCACGTAGCTCCTTTAAATTAGTATTTTTGGGTTCCTTAGGGTTTGCTGACAAATAATATGTAAAACGTTACGCAAATAGTCCAGGAATTAATAAATTATACCCAAAATAAAATATTGGGGGTGCCTGACAGCATAAAATCATTTCTGCTCATAAAATTTTTTTTATAACGTGTTTGAAAAAAACCTTACGTTACATAAATAGCCTACCATGTAAACTCCAAATTGATTGGAGCGCAACAAATGAAAGCCTAACCACGATTGGTCGGGCTATAAATACTATCTTGGTTGTTGGGGGAGACGGGAAAAGATAACATTTTTTCAAACACTTGTCGAAACGTGGCTCATTGGCCAGTCTCGCTGATATACACACTTGGGAGCGTTAGTTCGAGACCACTAATTCAAATAAGCTTGATAAAGCGACAGTACGTTGAAGCTAGCTCACATTTTTGCTAAAATAAAAGCCTGGAACATAGGCAGAACGGAATTTGTGCCAGTTTGTGCCAGAATTCATTGCTAATCAACGTATCTGTGTTTATTTCCATGAAATTGTGGTAAGCTTGAACCATTCAGTATCTTTTAATGAAAAATTGAATGTGAATTGTTGATTTATGCCTGTATATATATGTGTAGTTCAGTGGCAAACGTGAGGTAAAGCCTATAATGCTCCAGCCTGAACAGAGGGTGTCGGAGAGAAGTAAAACGGCATGGAATGGCCAAATAGTACACTGACACCTGGATGATGGACTAGAAAGAAATAATGCTGGAAGTGCAGAGGCGTAGTAACCATTAAGAAGGGTAATACTGGAATAAAGTATTTCAAATGAAGCTGACTGTTGGCCTAACGCTCTGAACGCAATGTTTGTGCTGTATTGTGATCAGTGTAAAAGAGAATATAAATTAGTTATGAAGTAGAAGGTACATCCTTCTTGATTTCAGGGACAGTGGTCTTGATGGTAGTGAGCAGCATCTGGTCAGAGATTTGCTGAATCCAGAGTCGGACAGCATACTCCTTGGTCTTTTTAGCTATCAGTGAGGTGTCTCCTGAGCCCAGAGGAGAATTCGAGCAGAGGAGTCCTTTCCTGCCGCCATCACGCCAGATAAGCGAATTGGCCAGCTGAGCTCAACATTATGTCCCCTCATCTTGAAATAACTTTATAAAAATACCATTCAGAGGGGAATTTACTTGTCTTAAAATCAGGAACTGTGAACATCTCCAATAATAGTCCCTAAAGACAAACTATTGAAGTCATGATGACAAATACCAACAGAGCTTGAACAAAACAAAACCAGTATTACCTCATTTTACTACTACACAACTGACACACATAGAACATTTGTAATAATATATGTCACTACAATATTCATATTAAATACATTCTGTACATAACTTGTAATTTAAATTGATTGTGATTCCTGGTTCCCTTGTAGTTGAATCAGGACACATATTCATTCATGCCAGTAATGAATACATATTGTTATTCGAAAGTTTATCAGTGACTCTTTTAAGATATCTTTGTAGAGTGTTATATGTATGTGAGTGTCACAGTGTTGTCAAGAGTAGTGGATTACATTAAATTGTTTATCTGTCTGTTGTTGTGACTTACACTTCTTCATACACATACCCTAGACACATAACGTAGCATCACACTATTCCAGAATAATTCTGACTGAGATAAAGAGATATGTGGTAGCAAGTAAGGTTATCTATAATACACTACTTTTAATAGATATAGATACCTTCACAGCTGATCTCAGTCAGTACACTAATAACATCCCACTTCACCACCCGTTTTTCAATTTTCGCTCCCAACTAAGCATGGTGCCAAATTGTAGCTGACCCCCCCAACTCTCCCCCCCAACTCTGCCAATTGAAGCCCCCCCCAACCCCCCCCCCCCCCCCCCCCCCCCCCATTTATAGGAAGCATGCACCAAAGCGCCATGTGATTTTCTGTAGCTATGTTATATTCATTGCGAGAGAACTCACGGATAAAGCGAAATACCTGAATTACTAACACCTATTTAGAAGAGCTCAAAAGTGAGAACCACGTGTTAGTTTCCGGGGACCTCGAAAAAGGCAAAGAAATAATAGGACGACTGCCTCTCAGGCACATCATTAGAGACGATTAATATGAGGTTGTTTATGTAGCAGCCAGCCTCACCGTGTAAAACTAAGATCACTGGAAGAATGGGGAAAAACATGGCTCATGAAGATAAATGAAGGGAAAACAACGTACACAGTATTTTCCCTCTCGCAGAAACCACAGAGCTCCAAACTAGTGCTAAACGGAGAAAATCTATATTTTAATGAAAATTCAAACTACCTAGGCATTAATTTTGATCGTCGTCTGACTTGGAAAAAAAACCAGTTGACAGAAACCGAATGAGAGCAAGGCAAAGAATGGCAATCATGAAAAAACTTGCTGGAACAACTTGGGGTGCAGATGAGAGAGTGCTAAAGATGTTATACACAAGGCGAGTGAGACCAGTCCTAGAGTATGGCATTGCAGCATGGGCAACCGCAGCTAAGTCAAACTTAGATAAAACCAGCAGACTCCAAATTCAAGCAATGACAGTTATAACGGGAGGCATGAAGACAAGACCTATAGAGGAATTCGAAAAGATTACATGCCTCCAGGTTACTCCCAACAATAATAGAAAAAGCGATATATCAGTTACAGGAGAAAAGGACGATACACACAACAGAAACGAGGAGGTTAAAAACACAGTAAAACCCCCACAAGCCAGCTAGTAGTCCTTTTTAGGACTAGCCCTTCTCAGGGCTACCACCGAACTAGCGAGGCAGGATGTGAAATACACTACTGAACACGCAACGATACCACGAACAGACTAACAATGAGAGAAATCCAGACAGTCAGCTAGTGGTCCTTTTTAGGACCAGTCCTTTTCAGGACTAGCAACCGGCTAGCACCGAAGAACCTAACGCACAATATACCCCAAATATAACAGTTGGGTTGAACAGTGTATAACGGCAATATAGTCGACGTAAGTAAAAAAAAAAACATGCCTCCAGCCAATGGAGGATAGAAGAGACATCAGGGTTCAGCAACAAGCTGAAAAATTCAAGAGACTAACAGACCATCCAATGTGCCATAGAATGAATGCTCTTAGAAGGCAAAGACATATATATATATATATATAGTTTGTTTGTTTTTGTCTTCAAATATATAAATCATCATTTTCCTCGCCCACGACGACCGTTGCCTCAATTGGCTGTGTGTGGTGTACCCGGAAACGGGGCCTCCCAGTACTGAGGCACAGTTAAGTCCACGATGCCGCTTTTCGGTGCAGAGTTGAGAGAGATGGCTGAGCGAAATGCAAACAACAACAACACAAATTGGCTCATCATCACAATCCCCCCAGTGTTGCATCATGTTGAGAACCCAGCATTGCACACTAAGCTTGGGGGAATCACATGGGCACCAGACTTAATACTGGCTCTTGACTGGATGGCCGCATGCAGGAGATTTCTACAATGGAGAGATGGCAGGTGGTGGGTATCTGGAAGTGGCTCTGTGCAGGACGTGAGGATTCCTTGGAAGAGCCCAGAACCAGAGCACAGCATTGTGCAAGCTCTGCATAGTTGGAGAGCCCCCCTGGATGACGGGGAATGCACAGTATGCCACCCCACCTATCCCCAACTGCTAACTTAGAACCAGAAGTGGGGTCCTCTGGATGCGTGCCAGGCCAGGATAAAATGCCTGGGAAAGAGACTGGAGCTCAGAACTCCCCAACTCACAGTTGCAGGATGGCAGAAAAGCCACGGGAAAGACAGGTCTATTTTGAAGATAATGCAACCATATTTTCAACATACGAGCTCTGACGCCGCCTCGGTAAACAAGGTCCGCGCAGAGCAGTGACACCCCAGGCTGCTTGCGAATAGTCTACTACTGGGAACATAAACAGATTAAGGATGAGCCCACTCTCCCGTTGAAGAGGTGCTGAAGTCGTAGATACTGGGCCAGAAGGCGCACCGGAAACCACCGTATCACGCAACTCGCTTTTTTCTATGGATGAGTACACCGTCAAATAAATCTCGTACTGGTGCTCGCCCTGTGGAGCTCCACCAGGCAGGTGCAGTGCCGGGCTCTGAGCCGCGACAGAGCCCACCCTCAGCTGCTGGAGGACCCTCTAGACCATCTTGTAGAGTCAGCTGACGGCGGAGGAGAACTACTGACCGAAACAAAACAGAAAAAGAGAAACCCAGAGTGCTACTTGTCATAATGCACTGGAATGCAGAGGGAGTGAACAGCAAGCAGGCTGGATACAGCAAAAAGACGGAGCTGGAAAACATCTTGTATGAGAAGCAAGTCAGTGTTTGCTGTATCCAAGAGACTCACTTGAAAGCAGATCAAACCTTTAAAATAAGGGGATATCAATGCTTCAGATCCGACAGACAAGATAGACGAAAAGGAGGAGTACTTACTCTTGTAAGGAATAACATTCATGCACACGAAAGGAAAACCTTCATGGATGGAGCAGAATATCAGCTGTTGCAGATAAAGGTAGACAAGATGGAAATAGAACTCCTGAACTATTACTGTCCGAACAACAAACCCCTGAGTCTCAGCTCTATACAGGTACCAGCCACCAACTTTATAGCAGTTGGAGACTTTAATAGCCACCCCAGAGCTGGGGCTATAACCATCTGGATCACAGAGGTGAAGAGGTTGAAACTTGGCAAGATGATCACTCCCTAATCCTAGTCAATAATGCCACAGATACTCCTACCTTCTACTCCAGAGGATGGCACACAACTTCAACACCAGATCTTGCCTTCTCCACACCAGATATAGCTGGATCTATTAGTAGAGAAGTAGGAGACCAACTAGGGGGAAGCGACCATCGCCCAATCTTTCTTACTGTCCAGAGTGCAACTCTCAGTACAGGCCCAGCCATTACAAGATGGAACTACAAAAAAGCCAACTGGGGTTTATTCAGGTATCAGGTGAACACGCTGCTGTCTACCCTCAAGGTACAGAACAGAGACATTAATGAAGTGGTAAAAGACTTCAACAGATGCATACTACAAGCTGCAAAAGAAACCATTCCCAAAGGATGCCGGCGTAACTACATACCATACTGGTCCAGCACACTCCAAGAACGTCAGGAAGCTATGGACAGGGCTAGAAAGGACGCAGAGTCTCAGCCTTCACTTGAAACTCACAACAAATGGAAAAAGGCTGTAGCAGAGTTTCAGAGAACAAAGCTAGAAGAAAAACGGAAAAGCTGGAGAACTAAAACGGCATCGCTGAACCTTGAGAAAGACGGCAGGAAACTTTGGAGATTAGTCAAGTCTCTAAATGAAGAGCGTTCCTCACCTAGGCAGACTATCACATTGGATGAAGGTGGCAAACTTTTCAGAGGAAAACAAGCTGCAGACTTGTTTGCTAGAAGATACAGTTCAGAAAGCAACTTACCCATTAACATAGACCATCAGAGAGAGATAAGAAAAGAAATACTGGCAACCATGGGACAGACAGATACTCCTGCCCCAATGAGGGAACCCATCACACTAGGAGAACTACAGAAGGCTATTTCCAAGCTTAAGTTTCAAAAGTCACCCGGCCCAGACAAAATCAGCAACGAAATGCTAGTAAATCTGAGCTCAGCAGCAAAGACAAAACTGCTTGAGATATTCAACCACAGCTGGTTGAAAGGAACGGTACCCCAAGTATGGAGAGAAGCCATCACAATACCCATACTAAAGAAAGGGAAATGTAAGACCGAGGCTGCAAGTTACCGGCCAATCAGTCTCACAAGCTGTGTTGGGAAGACTATGGAGCGAATAGTCAACCACAGATTGAAATGGTATTTAGAGTCTGAGCAGATCCTGGTGCCGGAACAAGCTGGATTTAGAGAATGCTACAGTATAGAAGACCAATTTACTTACTTGTCTCAAGCAATAGAAGATGCCTTCCAGGAGAAGAAAAAGGTCCTAACGATCTGGGTCGACTTCAAGCAGGCCTTTGACAAGGTGTGGAAAGATGGCCTCATTGCAAAACTTAGGAGAAGTGGAATCCAAGGCAACATGATGAAATGGATCCAGTCATACTTGCATAACAGGAGAGCTAGTGTCACTCGTGACGGTCTGCAGAGCAGAAAAGTGTTGCTCCATCAGGGGGTACCTCAAGGAGGAGTAATTTCCCCAACACTCTTCCTTGTTTACATCAATGACCTGGTGAAAGATCTCCCTGCAGGAGTGAAAGCTGCCTTATATGCAGATGACCTAGTACTCTGGTGCGCTGATGAAAATGTCACCACAGCAAATTATAGAATGCAGCGGGCAGCAGACATGCTAGTGTCATGGGCAGAGAAATGGCTTATCACAATAAACACAGACAAAACCTCCACAACACTGTTCTCCCTCGCCCCCAAGGACAAATCAGCTAACATACACCTAGGGACAACCGTGATCAAGGAAGAAAGCTACCCCACCTATCTTGGGGTGACATTTGACCAAAGGCTTACATGGAATAAGCATATTGAAAATGCAGAAGGAAAGGCCCGAAGACGACTAGGCATACTCAGAAAATTAGCAGGTACCAACTGGGGAGCAAATGAACGAAATCTAAAGAAGATTTATAATGGAGTAATAAGACCACACTTAGAGTTTAGCTCAGCAGCATGGTCATCAGCTGCTAACTCACATCTGCAGTCTTTGGACAAGGTGCAAAATCAAGCTCAGGCTCATTACAGGAGCCATGAAAACTACACCAATAACAGAGATGCAGAAGGTTGCTGGATTACAGACATTGTCCCATAGAAGAGACACAAAAACCATGATCCAGATGGAAACGTACAACAGTATGCCAACGCACCCAATGAAGGCAAGACTAGATGATCTGGCATTGGGACGTCTAAAACGTAGCAGCTTTGTGCATCGGGGAAAAAGACTTAAAAGACAGCATCAAGAAGACCTATCCATGAAGACAACACTACTGAAGCCCACCCTGTACCATGGGAACAGGCCAGCAGTGCCCTCCAAATTAATACATCAGTCAGTGGTCTCACAAGTGGATGTGAGTATAATGATCTGCAAAAACGAACTGCTACATTGAGTATGATCCAAGAAAGCTATCCCGATCAATCATGGATATGAGTACATGCCTATACAGATGGATCAGCAACAAATGCTGTTAGGAATGGAGGTGCCGGTATCTTTATCTCATATCCTGACAACCACTATGAGACTAGGCACATTCCCACTGGTAAATTCTGTTCCAACTATACAGCTGAGGTTCAAGCTCTAGAGCAAGCTGCAAATATGATTTATAACACCAACTCTGACTGCCACCAGGAGTCATCCGCAAAGATGCACTGTCTGTCCTGCAAGCTCTCAAGGGTGGTAAACTCCCGCATCTGAGAAATGAACTAAACAAGGTAGCTGCCAAAAAGAGAACCATACTTCAGTGGGTACCATCTCATTGTGGTGTACCCGGAAATGAAAAGGCAGATAAACTTGCAAAAAAGGGAGGAGAATGCGAACAAGAAGATAATGAAATCACATACACTGAGAAAAAGAGAGCTATCCATACTATCAGAAGAGAACAGAATCAACCCAACGACGACTACCACATTCTTAACCGGTAGGGACAGATAACAGTCTTAACCATAAAAAACTGAATATCAGAACACATGCACCGTCTGCTTCACCACTGTGCACATGGGCAATAACAAACTGCAGGACAGGGCATGAATAAACACATGCACAAGCTACGATTGTCTGCTTCACCACTGTGCACATGTGGATTAAACGAACAAACTGCTGAGCATGTTCTACAGGATTGTCCTCTGTATGACCAGTTAAGAAAGATATACTGGCCCAATGACTCAACACTAAACTCAAAGCTATATGGAGCTAAAGAGGAACTTCAGACAACGGTCGAATTCATCATGAGAACTCCTTTGACCGTGTAAACATCAGACAACGGTTTCATCACGAGAACTCCTTTGACGGTGTAAACATCAGACAACTGTCGAATTCATCATGAGAACTTGTTTGACGGTGTAAACATCAGACAACGCTCGAATTCATCATGAGAACTTGTTTGACGGTGTAAACTTCAGACAACGGTCGAATTCATCATGAGAACTCGTTTGACGGTGTAAACTTCAGACAACGGTCGAGTTCATCATGAGAACTTGTTTGACGGTGTAAACATCAGACAACGGTCGAATTCATCATGAGAACTCGTCTGACGGTGTAAACATCAAAGATGCGATCACAAGAAGAAGAAGAATCATTTTCCTTTTCGCTCCTTACGGAGCTTGGAGCCACGACTGTAGCTGGTCCCCTTTCTGGCATCCTGCACCAAGGATTAACATGTTCTCGTGGTGTTGGTTTCTGAAGCAATCTGTTTTTTTATGGTGAGGTTGCCAGCCACCATGCGCTACGTCATATTAGTCACCTTGTACAACATGCCCGATTGGTGCAGTAGTCCTATTCATTCTTTGTGTTTTTTTTTTCAGATGCACCCGGAAACTTCACAATATATACAGTATATTGCTATTAAGGCCAAGCCCTTTACTTTCACTTGCTGTCACTGTTGAATCATGTCTTGTCTTGTCTATAACTTAGTCACTGAGCATTGGCTCTTGGTGATACTATTGTATCAGTCATCTCCCTTTAACTCGTTTTTCACTTCTTGTTATGAAGACGGTATCATCAGCAATATCTCAAGTTGTTTGTATTATTATCCAGGCACCTCAAGCAGCATTTCAGCCAATTCCAGCGTCTCGGCATCCCGGGGCCAGAACCAAGCATCTTGTGTGGGAATCTCAGGGAACTGCGCACGAAGGTACATTATTACAATAATATTTGCATTAAAGCGTATCTATGTAATTTTTCTTTTGGTTGTTCCTTGTTTCCTTGTGTAATTCTATTTGTTATTCTTCTTCTTTGACTTTGCTATGTCTTCTTCGTTCACGCTTTCCCTGTCTCCCGGGATTCCCCCATATTTGACCTTTGGGGCTTTGTTGTTGGTGGATTGACTGCTTCCTCTTCTTCCCCCCCCCCCCCCCCTCGCAGAGTTTGTTTGATTACTCTCACCTCTGCAGTAAATTGCCTAATTTGGGTTGTTATGCCAAGTTCTTGCTTTTTTGTTGATAATGTACCCGCTGTCACTCTGATTTTGGCCTTCCTAAAAAGTATGCCCTTTCGGACGGACCATTTAATATCTGTGTGTAGTTTCTTGGTATACACGACAACCGTGGTTTCTTTCTTCATGGTCCCAGAGATAGTTCACACTTGTTCTGTTATTGTTCTTTGCTTGGTAGTTGTGGTCTTTCTTCGCCCTGGTGCTGTATGTGTGACCTCCTTATAGTATCTGCAGAATGCCTCTTATCTGCACGTGCTTTTAGTTTACGAGAATCCCTGACACTTTGAACATGGTATCACGGGAGGGATGAAGGCTTCTGTCCTTCGAGGTCTATCATGTATAATAATCGCCTTCGGTATTGCTGTCCCTCGTATAGTCACAACCATCAGGCTGGTCTTTCTGTTATTCCATGTTTTTAGTCTGTCGACGTGTATAGATTTGATTTTAGGGTTTTCTTCTTGAATTCGGTTGAGGGCTCCTTTATCTGCCCAGTTGTTATCAACCCCCTCTTATGAGCAGCTTCTTGCTATCTTTGTAGACTTCACCCTGGATTTTTGTCTGATGAGCTAGCTAGAGTTCTTCTAGCCAGAATCCAATGTAGCTATCGCCCAGGACAAGAATAACCCCCGTTTGATGCTTTTTTTTATTTTGATTATGCTTCTTCTGCCCATGATTTCCTCCAGGATACCAATAACTTTGCAGTAAGGGATGGCCCTGAGGCTGGCTTTTTCTCCTGACATCGGAGTGGTTTTCTTTGGTCTGCCTGGGTGGTATCTACTTCCCTCCACCCCCGAAATCTTGCCTGCTTTTCTTCACAGGTTCGTTTTGCTGCCCGCCTCCAGTATTTGTTTGCACACGAATTAGGTTTGCTTTGCCCGATGCAACATGGGGTCTTCTTTTGCACCAGTTTTTGTGTGGACTTTACTGGGTTTCTACCTCATCTGAACAGTGTAGTGTTGTTTCTGCCTTGGGAACTCCATTTTCCGTCTTCTCGGCAACCGTATCCTGCTTCGACAGTGCATCCGTTTTCTGTGGCATTTGAGCTTGCTCGTTTTTCTCCGCCGTCGAGGTTTGATGATGATCCTTTATAGGAGAGCTCCATGTGTTTTTTTTAAATCTACGTCTGCCTCTCTTACCCTGGGGATTCCAGAACAAGGATTGCCTTGTAATGCTATGAGCAGGTTTCCTCAGTGTGTGTCCTATCCATCGCCAGCGCCTTCTTCTCATCTCCTGTTCCACTGGTTCTTGTCATCAGTTCCACATTGGTGACCTTGTCATACAATTTAAATAATTTTATTCTAAGCAAGCACCCGTTTATGAAAGTCCGCAGCTTTTCGGTCGTTGTTTTTTTTTTGGTCTCCATATACTTTTCAATTAATCATGATCTTTATTTTCTGTTCATAGCAATTTACATGAAGAAGTTTTAAAATATTCACCCAGGGTCAGTTTAAAGCTGTGAAGGAATGGACGGCCAAATACGGCAGGATATTTGGCTTCTTTGAAGGCTACACGCCAGTTATGGTCGTCTGTGATCAAGAAGTGCTTCGTAATGTGCTAGTGAAAGATGCTGCTAACTTTATGAAGAGAAAGGTAAGCTGGCATGACTTAAAAGGCCAAGTAATACCCGGCCGAATAGTGGACGTGTTCCGTGTAGTTCCCCGGGCTCTGTTATGAGACAAAGAAATAATAGGACACTGCTACCTCAGACATGTCGTACTAGGCGACTAATATGAGGTTGCTCGTGGGGTTGTCAACCTCATCATGTAAAACCAATTGTCACAGAAACCACTGCTGCAAGAGCATGTGAACGATTGGTGCAGGCTTCCTGCAAAGGGGGGGGGGGGACCAGCAGCAGTGGTGGGGCTCAATGCTCCGAGAGGGCGCAAAGAAAAAAATGATGATTAATATTATTACAAAATCACGTTTGATTTCCGAGGTTTCTGAGAAGATGATGAGAGAATTTAACAACTGTACCCTCGGGCATATCGTAAGAAATTACTAATGTGAGTTTGAACAGGGGACTTGCAACTTTACCGTATAAAACAGATTGCTATAGAAATCACTTCTGCATCAGCAAACGAAAAGCTGTAGCAGAAGTTTACTGCAATGGTACAGATGCACTTTTGATCAAATATTATGTACACGCTGAAGAATATTACTGTATGGATTTATATACTATCCCTTTGATTTCATTATATTTTATGAAGACAGTGTTTAAAACGTATGCTGTAATGACGTAATACGTAACTTTGTTCATTGTGGCAATTATTTCCATAATTTTCTTCTATTTCCACTCCAGCCTTTCCCACTGGCTCCTCGGAAAAGTCTTGGTTTGTTTCTGGAGGACGGACATCAGTGGAGGAGGAGCAGGTCTTTGCTAACGCCAGCTTTTAGCACCGGCAAGCTGAAGAAGGTTTGTTGTCTTAATGTTATTGGTCTTATCCCCCTGTTTATGGCCAGTGTCATAAGAGGTTTAGATGTTACTAAATGGTGGGATATCCTAGACAAATAGGTGTATCAGAGGATACCAGGATAGGGCCAGATGAGAGACTGGTCTTATAAGTAATACCCCCTTCTCTGAAAAGAGCAAGGGTGTATAGACAATCAAGGTGAGGTCCAGCTATGTAAGTTCCCAGAGTAAGGAATGATGATGATGAAGTTCTCTGAGTCCCTATCCGCTACCTCTTAAGATCTCACCAAATATTAAAATTTATAGTATTGTTTGTTTTATTTGACTCAATATGTGTCTAGGGATGAATTAAATTTTTACAAATACACAATTCCAAAACAGAACTTTAACTGTAATAAACTTTGTAAGAAAGACTGTTGGAAATTATATATATATATACAATTTAATTGTCCTGAACCTCAATCTTTGTGTGTCAGGAATAGTCAAAAAAGGAAATGAAATATTTTTACACTTTAAAATAAATAACAGGAAAATCTCGGTCCATGAGACATCTTGTTCACAGGAAGCTATTCTCACTTTATATTAAACTAAATGTCAAGTTTTACTGTATCTTGAATGTTGGATTTAAATATGTAGATAGTTTATATGTCTATTCCTTGTCATCATACAAAGGTAAGTTTAAGTGGACTGTCTATGTTCAACTTGGGTGAGCTTCTGAAATTATGTCACTGGCTGGTAACTTATCTGTGGCTGCTGTTGAATTTCTCTGCCCAAGTCATGACCAAACAATCTTCATATTCTTGAGGAAAATACTGCTGGATGGAGCTCCTGACTTATGCCGAGCTGTGGTCTCCAGCAGCCTCCCGTAACACTGGCCAGAGAACTCTTCAGGATACTGAGATCGAACCTGGAATCAAGGATAACCACATTCTATGTAGGCATCTGCTTTAACCCACATACACATAAAGGACGCCACAACTTACCTTTGTCAAATTTTGTGCTAACAGGTTGCACTAGACATATCATTTCTTTTCTACTGTCTGTTTCCTGTGATTATCTTTTCCTGTATGGATTCCATGTTAATATCCTGAACCCCATGCTTGGCTTCCGTACGATAATCAGGTTAAGTACAAAATAATATGTAACAGCTTGATTTCTTTATGCCGACAATTCCTGTAAGCCTAATACAGTATCTTGTAACAATGAATCACTCCAGACGAAAATACAAATTTAATTCCCTACTAGAACTTACTGGTCGTAATTATGCCCTAGTTTCAAACATTATACACATTTTTTTTTCAGTTTCTCTCGCATCGCGAGCATGTTTCCAACACTACACACTGCCACAATTTAGGTCAATGTGACCGTGACACATCCGTTCTGCAGTTTCACTTTTGAATCGGTACTGAACCTTTTTGGCTGGTTATCAATAATTAACAAAATATACAAATAAAGATATCTTTCTTAACCTCAGGTAATTATGCACACACACACACACGCTGAATCTGGCCCACATAAGGATCTGGAACTGCTTTCAAGTCCAGGAAGGCAAAAGACGTGGTCGATACTGTCTTTACTTCGGTCAGCTATGTGCTAAGTTTTAAAATTGAATGGCGGAAAACAACAAGAGGTTGTTACTATTTATAGAACTACACCCGCCCAATCAGGAGTAACGTCAAAAAGTCTTCCCAAGAATCGTGACTTACGTTTTCATTATCCTGTTTGTATAATCTGACTAATTTTTAATATTTTATATTATAGTTATTAGTGGACCGATTTTAATTATCAAAAGTGATAATTAAACGGCCAATTATTCTCTATTGCTCTATATGGATATGCCTTTGGTTTTCCTATGCATTTCAATCTGGGTAATTTTTAAGTAATTAAATTGGGCCTTACCCTGATATGAAAATCTTACTAAAATCCATTTTACTAAGTTAATATAATTTTATTATGAGGGAATCTTTATGTTTAGGTGTTAAGCAATATCAGCGCTATAATTTGAGACATTCCCTACTGTTTAACTATCTTTGGTTGTTAGGAAACAAAATATATTCGTTCGGTCAAAAACACAAAATAGGCATTATTTCCACGTCAACCAAAATTTTCTTATCACTACAAGAAAAGGAAACGATTTGATTAGTTGTTAAATTTGTACTATGCTCTTAGATAATTTTTTGGTGGGCGGTAACTTTTGACTTGATTCCTAGACAAATTCAAATACACTAGATAAATTGTTGGCGGTAAATTTGACTGGGCCCTCAGACAAATTTCTTCTTCTTCTTCTTCTTCCTCGTTCGCCTTCAGACTTCCACATTTATGACTCTAATAAAGGCAGCAGTCAACTCAAGGTTCCCGACATCTCCAAACAGTTTTTTTCGTTGACAGAAGTAGGTTGTTGCCATATGCTACCCCGTTCATTACTGTAGGTTGGGCAGTACTGCAGCAGGTGTTCGACTGTCATCGGGCTGGTACCGCAGGTGCAGAGATCTGTTGCACCAATTTTGTATTTGTGGTACAGATGGTATCTCAATCTGTTGTGCCCAGTGCGCAGTCGAAAAATGATGACCTGTTCTTTTCTGGATAGTTGATGATATGCGTCATTTTTCAAATGTCCCGGGTGCTCTCTTTCCCATTTGGACTTGAATGTAGCCTTTATAGTGGTCTTTGCCGTTGCGTAAGTTGTCTCTATATCATTTTGCTGTAAGGCACCTCCTTCTTTAGCAAGTCTATCTGCCTCTTCATTTCCTGGTATGTTGCAATGGGCTGGTATCCACTGGATAGTGCACTTCTTGAAGCATTCGGCCAGTCTTTCAAGGGAGATTATCAGATCTTTCAATCCTTTAGTTTTGGTGGCTCTTCAGCGCTGATATTATTGAGAGGGCATCTGAAAAGATTACTATCTGTTTTTTCTGCCTGTGCTTTGCATTCAATAAGAGTTTCAGCTGCCTGTTTCAGGGCTTCTGCTTCAGCACAGAAGTTGTTGCAGTATTTTCCAGTGGCAATTGCCATAGAGTGAATTCTATTCTTTAATTTTATGAGGATGCCGGCACCCCCATTTTCAACTGCATTTGTTGCCGAACCATCAGTATATGCATGTGTCCAAAGCTTCGCTGGAAATCTTTGGTCAATATACTTGATTGCTATACACTTTCTTTGTGTTTCTGTCTGTGTTCCCTTACCTTCAATGCCTGGAATATCAGATTTTAACTCAGGAAAGCATCTTATTTTCCACAGTGGGATAGTTGAGCTTGTTGGGATTTTCTTTGCAACTGAGCTAGCTAGTATGGTATTATTGTTAATTTTTTCTTTTGCTTGGGCGACAAAGTTAGTTCGCTTGAGCCTGCCTCTTCCTAGCCTATTCATTCTTTGGTACATGGGGTGTCCTTCGAGCCTCTTAAATTTTTCAGCTTGTTTTAAGACTCTGCTGTCACGTCTATCCTCCATTGACTGTAGCCCTGTGATGTTTTCCATATGGTTGATTTGTGTAGACTTTAGGGCCCCTGTTATAATACGTGCTGCTTGGTTTTGGAGTCTGTTTACTCTGTCAAAATTTGACTTTGCTGCCGTCGACCAAGCTGTGATGCCATATTCCATAGCAGGTCTGACTCTGCCTGTGTACAGCTTTTTGAGGATATTCTCATCAGCACCCCATGTGGTACCTGCTAACTTTTTCATGATGGCCATGCGAAGTTTTGCCCTTAGCTGTATTTTGTTAATCTGTGATTTCCATGTCATTCGGCGGTCTAGTGTGATTCCTAAGTATGTTGGTGTTTCATCTCCTCGTACTGCCTGTCCATTTAATTGCAGCTTTGCTTGCTGTGGTTTATTTGACAAGGTAAAAATAGTGTGTGTAGTTTTTTGTTCATTTATTTTGAGCAACCACTTTTTGGACCAACTTTCAAGGGCTAGCAGTGAATCCTGCATGCGCACTCTTGCTGTGGAGATGTATTGTTCTGAAGTCCACATGGCCAGGTCATCAGCGTAGAGGGAGTTGTGGACATTCTTGTGGATGTTTTCTGTTATATCATTTATATATATATGAGGAAGAGTGTTGGGGAAAGGACCCCACCCTGTGGAACTCCATGTTCCATTGTAGTCTTTTTGCTTAACTGTCCGTGCACCTGCACTCTAGCTGTTCTGTTTGTTAGATAGTTGCTGATCCAGTTATACATTCTTCCACAGACTCCATATTTAAGCATTTTAACTCTTAGCCCATCTTTCCAAACTTTATCAAATGCTTTCTCCATATCTACCCAGACTGCTAAAGTGTGCTTTCTTTCTTGGAAAGCATCTTCGATTTCCTGTGCAATGTAGGTGACTTGGTCCTCTGTAGACCTATGTTGCCTGAAGCCTGCCTGTTGGTGCAGTAAAATTTGTTTTTCTTCGAGGTGCCAGCTTAATCTGGTATTGATTATTCTCTCCATAAGCTTTCCCGTGCAGCGTAGAAGGCTGATGGGTCTGTAGCTGTTGGGGTCCATTCGGTCTTTGTCCTTTTTGGGGATTGGAACTAGTATTGCTTCTTCCCAGGCTTGTGGTACTATTCCACGCTTCCAGCTATAGTTCATAATCTTGAGGAGTACTTTCTTGGCCTTAGGCCCTAGCTCTTTAAGCATGTCATTTGTTACCTTGTCCTTTTCAGGTGACTTTCTTTGCTTAAGGGATACGATGGCTGCCTCTAGCTCTCTCATGGTGAGGTTTGTTGTCATATGCTCTTCTGGAACAGTTGGTATATTTTTTTGGTAAATTTCTTGCTCTTTGGAAATTTCCTGTTTTCTGTCCAGTGGAATATGTAGCTGGCTCTCAAGTGAGAATTTTTGAGCAAAAACATTAGCTGCCTCTTTCTTTGTGAGTATTTTTTTATTTTGTTGTAGGGCTATTTCCTTATTTTTGCATTCCTCATTATTTAAGACTTTGGCGAGCCTCCATAATTTTCTTCCATCTTTGTCGAGGTTAAGACTTTCTGTTGTTTTGATCCAACTATTTTTTGGCTGAACAGTTTAACATTTTCCTGTATTTTGCAGAG
The DNA here is from genome assembly GCA_024509875.1 of Oreohelix idahoensis. Classification (NCBI taxonomy): domain Eukaryota; kingdom Metazoa; phylum Mollusca; class Gastropoda; order Stylommatophora; family Oreohelicidae; genus Oreohelix; species Oreohelix idahoensis. The sequence continues at coordinate 263,481 of JAMPIV010020075.1, forward strand.
ATAGCTTTGTAGGCGATGTTTGCCTCAACTGTTTTGACCTGTTCTGCTACATCTCTGGCCTCTGTTACCTGTTCTTCCAGTTCATTGAGTTCTTCTGTCCAGTACGGCTTATAATCTTTCCTCGCCCCTCTTGGTATTGATTCCAGGGCAGCTTTCAGAACTGCTTTGTTAAATCCGTCAACTATTTCTCCAGTTCTGTTGTGATGGGTGGTTTATGGAACCACAGTATTCATCAGTCAGTGCTGAGAACTTGTTCCAGTTGGCCTTTTTGTAGTTCCAGCGGGGTAATGGTTTATGGAGGTGGAGTGTATGTTCCATATTGATCATTAATTTGATCGGTTTGTGGTCACTGCCCGCCAATTGGTTGAGCACAAAGCGTTCGATCTTATGGTTGATTTCTCCTGTTGAGAAGGCAAGGTCGGGTGTCGAGGTCGATTGCCATCTTCTTGAGTAGAAGCTGGGTGTATCATCTGCTCTATTGATGAGTTGTAGATTTGAGTCAATCTCCCAGTCCTCTACCTCAATGCCACGGGTATCAGCCTTTGTGTAACCCCACCTTTCTGAATGGCTGTTGAAATCACCAACAACTAGGCAGTTGGTGCGCCTAATCTCCATTGTGGCTAATGAAAGATCTTTATCTGGGGGAGGGGGGGCATATAGGTTGTATACTCTAACGGTCTGATCATCTATCGTGATATCAGCTCCTATAATTTCCGCCTGACCGTTTGTAGCAACAGAAAGTTCTCTGCTAGGCAAGGAATTTCTGATTAACATGAGTACTCCTCCTTTGTGTCCCTCTCTATCAAGCCGGAGGGTTTCATATCCTCTTACAGAAAATCTGTGGTTTGTATTTAGGTGTGTTTCCTGTATGCAGGCTATATCAATTTGCTCATCATGTAGTTTTTTTGTGAGCGGTAGTTTCTTCCTTAGGGCACCTTCTGCATTCCATTGGAGTATATTTAGTGTTCTTTCCTGGGTGTTTTGTCCAGTCTCATTTTCTCTAATATTCTGCGCCCTGGCTGCACGATGCAGAGATAAGTGACCACCAGTAGCCTTGGGTGGACCCCTTCGAGGCAGGGAGTCCGGCACTCTTCCCACCTGGCGGGACTCCTTGGGTCGAGCACTATCTCGTTGAGTCATATCTGTGTCTGTCATCTCATGGCGGTTTGCGTTGCACTATGTTGTGCACCTTGCGGCCCAGTGCATCCGTCTTCAGCATGCATTTGTTCGGGACTGCTTCCCTAGCCTCCGGTTTTCCGTGACCAGACAAATTTCAAATACTGTAGTTATTTATAGATTTAAAAATACGATAGCTAGTTTATGAGCGGGGACATTTTGAGCGTGTTGTCATACAGATTCACTTCACTACAGCCATGTGGAAGTATGAACTGTAGCAAATTAAAAGCATCTCCACTGAAATGGAATGGTCTTTACGAAAAAACCAGTGTAATTTCGTTTTACTATACACTTTTATCCATATTTTTATTTGTATTTTTAAAAATCAAAAGTGAATGAATGATGTGATGCCAACGCGGAACAAAATATATAATCTAAAGTTATAGAATAAACATTTAATATTAAATAGATATCTTCATTTACTGCCAGCGTGCACACACCATCTTTAGTTATTTTTTTGTTAATATTAATTCTGTTTTTTATTTATTTTATTTTTTTTTTGTCTTTTGTTTTAATTTTAAAATATTACACTATGAACAGGTATTTAATACGGTACTTAAAAAAAAATTAACTGATGTACAATAAAGAATTAATTATCAGGCTGGGTCTTGCAATTAAGATGATGCCAGCAGTTAGAAATATATCATCTACAATTATTGACAAAATATATCATAATTATAACCCATTAGAAGATTATATGATATTTAATCCATTTATAAAAAAATTAAAATATACCCAATTACTCACTCACGCAGTAAGAACCACATAAATTCAAGAACAGACAGAGTAAATGACATTAAAATGAAGACGGACGTAGGAAGTGGAGTTTTTGCCAATAAGAAGGCATGTCGGTAATCAGGAAGACATCATTTTGCAAGGAATGGACATTAGGTCGCAACGGGCAACAAAATACTTTTAGACAGTTATCTGTCATTTTCCAAACTGTGGAAAATATTCTCGAAGATTATTCTAAGTGAGCATTCATTGTTCAGTTACAGAAGTAAAGATATTTTGTTAGTGGAAAGTTCACAATCTCCTGGGCCAATTAATGTCAGTCTGTGATTATATATGGCAATATCGGAGCTCGCATTAAGTCCGGGTGATGGGGGCGAACACCCTGGGCGCGAAGGGCAATGAAGGTGACGTTGGAGCGGGCGGGAAAAATAGTGTTTATGTATGTGTGTCAAAAAGCTGGACCTTTCTTCAGCTGTGCCACAATTACCCAGACCAAAGCACGCAATGTAAATCTTTTATAAGCAAACACTAAAAGAGTGTAATATACTTTTATCATTCTATTTTTTTGGTAGTTTTTCTCTCTTTTTTTTTTTAAAACAAGAAAGGACTAATAATATAACTACTTTGCAATTTCATTCACGAATCTTATTTAATTTTCCAGTAGAGCTTAATTAATTTCTCGCGGCTAGAAGTGTGAGGTGAGTATGCTAATGTAAAGCTACTCATCCCGGGAGCCAAGTGCTCATAGGCTGTCCATGTATGACATTACTACCCTAGTCGGTATATGATCAAATAATTAGAGATCGAGTATTTTGGAATGGGTACCGACATTTATTATTTACTTATGTAGTTCCAAGAGACTACGAAGGATACATTTCAAAACTGTTTTGATATGTCAGAAACATACATATGAATGTTTCCAGATCCCGTTTTGATGCCAGCAACATGCATGTCAATGTTTCCAGATCCCGTTTTGATTAGTCAGCAACATACAAGTACATATGAATGTTTCCAGATACCGTTTTGATATGTCAGCAACATGCATATGAATGTTTCCAGATACCTTTTTGATATGTCAACAACATGCATGTCAATGTTTCCAGATCCCGTTCTCTATTTCCCAGAATCCTATCTCCAAGCAAAGCAATATCAGCTTCTCAATTATAATCCATGATTTCTACTTCTCAGATGACGCCCATAATGGCGGAAGCAGCAGACATCCTGATTGAGCGCCTGACAGAAAAGGCTAAAGAGAACCGCTGCATGGACATATACAGGTCGGCCTACCCTGGTTTCATCGTTGATGTATAAGTCTTGGTCTTTGGATTCTTGACATAACAAATTTTTAATTAAGCGGCGGGGAAGAGAGGAAGAGGTTATAACAGTAGTGAAATCCGATGTTTCAAATAATATTTGATTGCCAAAGCTAGTGGGATATAAGCTCTGTAGCAAAGTTTGATTTTGCTGGGGAGGTTATGATGGTATCCTAAAAGAATGAAAACGGTGTCTGCATTAACCGTGTGAGGTCAAGCACATGTAGGCCCCTGACTCTATAAATGATGATGATGAATTATGTGCAGGGAACCTAACGCTACCTCCCTAGATCTCACACGGTCACTATTCTGGCTCTAGTGTATGGTGTATGGTGTACCTAGTGTCTAGGGAAGAAATGTAATGATGGTACACAACAGTAAAACACTTTAAGTTTCTATAAAGAAGAGAATAAAACTAGTAGTTAAGTTTTTCTTTGAAATAAATTTTTTCTATACACTTTATTTTGCCTGTCCAGCCAAATCGTTTGGACAGGTCTTTTAAAATGAGGACAAGATAGTTTACAGAAAAGAACAATTAAAATTTTGGGGCAATTTGCCCAATAACTAAAACGTTAATATATATTTATATATGTCTTTCCTGTAGGAGATATTCATAGATTTCACTTTATTCATCTAAAGGGAGAGTCACTGTATATGAGGGCTGTAGTTTCATCCTACCCCCATAAACGTCCTGAGTATTGTTTCGCAATACTAGTGTTTATTACCAGAAAATGTCAGTTATGCCCAGATGTTTAACACATCACCTGGGATTCCTTGTTGAAAGATATTACAATATGTCGTTGCAGAAAGTCTCAATTTCACCACCCGCCAAAGCTCCTACTGTTATCTTTGACAGCATAAACGACTGGTTGGAGACTGGATGGTGTTATTCGTACTCAGCAGGTTTCCTGTCACCAGCTGGCAACAGGAAATAGAGCCTCTGCAACAAAAGGACACCCTGGCCTTTTACATCTGATCACTTATTCTAACACTTAATTTCATACGTGAGTATGGGGTCAGCCTCGCGTGCATTTCAGGTGCACTCGCCCCGAATGTTACATGACTCCCACCTTGCTGTGACCACACCTGAGATCCTTATGGCAGATACGCCACTGTACGTTTACATACTTTTCCTCCATACAATAATGTGGAGTAACCACATTTCCTTTGATATGATCTTCTCTTCTTTTCTTTTCAAATATAATTGCTTCAGGCATGTTAAACAGTGTTCATTGAACACAGAGGCTTACTAATATATTCTAATATAATAATATGACAACATAATCATGACAACATACACCAGTTAGATACATTTCAAAGTGAGGACTCAACAATGTCTGCTCCCGGCATGTCCTTCACTTTCCCCCATAGCAGTATCTAACTTTGGTAGTTGGAATAAACATATTAATTCATAAAGCATCCTTACCACAATTCAAGAAAATATAAACAAATGACGCTGACTTTAGAAGAAATGGCCTCAGCTTCCTCCGAACTGCACAGACTGTGAATTTCTTATTTATTTAAGTTTAAAGTTAACACAGCTGTTTCTCAGCGTATCTGAATGAAAATTTTAGTTTGACTGGCAATGAATAATCAAAGCCTTTTGCTAATATTTACTAGCACTGGCCAATCAAAACGTGCGACTACTTGAATTCAAATGCAGTTTTTATGAAAAAACAAAATAATTTCAAACAATTTCTGCGTCTGGTAGTCGATTGGCCAGTCTGCTTTAGTTATGCCCAATACAAAAGATGTTTCGTTTAGGATTACATTTTTCCTACCGCTCCCCTTTTCCGTTCTTACTCTTTTTACCCAAGCGAATTTGAATGTACCTCCCTGCCTCTTTTTCAAACTCGCGTCCTCACTAACGTTAAAAAAAAACCAAAGCAGGAACGACAGTCTGTCTGGTCGAGCGTCCGTAGATATTAGTATTTTCTCAATAACGTCTCTAATACTGGGACTATCATATTATTTAAAGTACATTCTTGCTCAGTGAACTCTACGTTATACTACCATATAATTTTATGGGCAGTTTCATAATGGTTTAAATTTTCAATTTTTGTCATAGTCAATCGTCAAATAAAATTTTGCACAAGACCGCCATCTTTCCTCTCCTTCATCTCGCTGGCAAGTATTTTTTCAAATAACTAACTTGTTCCAGTTACGTCAGAAATGCTACCGCGAGGATGAAAATAAAATTGTCTGCGTGTTTTGCTTTGGCTGGCTTTTCCGCAGTGTGTATATATGCATGGCAGACTGTGTCAGCGAAGCGGGGTTGTGCGCGGCAGGTTAAGAATTGGCGTTAATAATTGGTATTGTATCGTGTAACACTACCAAAAAATGTAAGGATCACTACTAAATTTTGCGTTAAAGTTGACAGAATACGTTAATTCAGATAGTTATTTGGCGGCACACTTCCGCCAAAGCGTTAATTGTAAGTCTTGCCACAGTCTCTATCAAATCGGGAAAAATGTTAAAAATGTACGTCACAAGGAACGCGAGTAGGTTTAAACGGGGGGATCGGTTCTAAGCCGTTCCATGGCACAAAATTCAGCGCTATGCTGGAGTGTGAGAGCATCACCGTCAGACACAATAGGGCTGTTGTATTTATTATCCTTTTATGACTAAAATTCTACTGAAATGAGCGATTATTCTCGCAGATTTTGCTACAAGCTCTCAAAGATACATGACAGACTAGATCAGAGCTTTTCATTCATTCATAACCCTCTACTCCCAAAGGAGCATAGGCCTTCAACAAACACATGCCAAGTCCTCCTGTCACGTGCCATCATCTCAAGTTCTTTCCACGTTCTCCTCATCATTTTCACCTCTGTTTCCACCCTCGTCTCCATGTGCTTTCTGGTTTCCACATTAGTAACCTTGTCATACCATTTTAATCTTTCTACTCTACGCAAGTAACCATTCAAAATGTCACAAAATAGCTTCTTAGTGAAACCTTATTATCACATAAAACCCATAAAATAGTTTTTCATAACCTGAGGAATCCCTAGTGTTAAAAACCCTGGCTTAAGAAACCCTTCACCAGACAGGTAGAGAGAATAGTGGCAATTCTCTCCAGAGACCCTAGCACAGATTAATTGATTGTATTTGATTCTCTAGAAAACCTTGCTGCTATTTTGTCTTCTTGTATAATGTTCTTTCTTTTTGTCTAGTGTTCTTTATTCCTTATGGAGTATGAGACCATCACTACAGCTGGCCCCCCCTCTCACAAGGCCTATACCAAAGCCTTTATGTGCTTTTACTCCAGTGGTTCCTGTACGCTTTTGTTTTACGTGATGAGGTTGTCCTATACCTAAATCCAGACGCAAGACAAACAGAAAATACTTGATGAAAGGTCACAGCTGTTGGATCTGAAAATACACAAAAAATATCATGGGAATAAATACAGCTAATGATAGTAAAATTATATTTTAATTTTACATTTTTCAAAATCAGTAGATTTTGCTGCACTAGGAAACATAAGGGAATTTTAAAAATATCAAGTCAAACACAAAAATCAGAACCTTCAACTCAAACAGAGCTGACCAAGACTCTACTCCACCTCCAACTGGTGGTCCTGGAAACAGGCTGCATCACTGCAGTCTGGCTGAGTGAGTAGGGATCGAAGAGGGAAGGCTGAGCCGGTCCCAAAAATGCCGTGCTGAAGTCGGATGTGTCTGCCGAAAGGCGCAAATATCGCAGCTTCGCTGTAAACAGACACAACGCAACCAACGTCCTTTTCAGGACGAACGAAGAAGAAGTAGAAACGTTAAGTCAGCCATATTGTATGGTTCTAAAACTTTACAAAAAGAACAAAACGGACAACAAAGAAATTTCAGACTTTCATAAATAAGGCGCTTGCGTAGAAAAGATGAATTGAAATGTCATGACTAGATCACTAATGTAGAACTGATGGGGAAAAAAAATCAGATAAATATCAGTGGAATAAGATGTTATAAGAAGATGCTGGCGTTGGACACATATTGTGGAAGCCTGTTGATAACATTACATGGCAGTACTCGTTATAGGATCCACAGGGATAAAAGACGCAGAGGGACACTGAAACACACAAGATAAATAGAACTTGGAAATGGAAGGGATACAGATGACAGGGAAAGAGCTTAAGCGAATGGCACATGACATGGGGACTTTGCATGAATTTATTGAAGAACTTTACTTCTAGGAGAGCTGAAGAGTAATGATTGATAAGTTGGTCTCCCATCTTGCACCCACTTCATATTAGTCGCACCTTACGACATGCATCAGGGAGCAGTGAAGCAGTATTTATATTCTTTTTTTTGTTGTTGCCCCATCAAAGTGCCCCCCCCCCCCCCAAGAGGAATTACATGGGGCACTTCTAAAATCATCATAGTAATCATCATTCGTCAGATCGCCACTGAGCATAGGCCTTCAACAAACTTCCACCAAGTCTTTCTGTCGTCCCGTGCCATCAGCTCAAGATATTTCCATGTCTCCAGTTCTCTTCTCGTTATATTCTGCAGTCTTCCTCTGCCTCTGTTACCCTGAGAATTTCAGAACAAGGACCGCCTTGTAATGCTATCTCAAGTTTCCTCAGTGGGTTTCCTATCCATCTCCAGCGTCTTCTTCTCCTCTTTTGTTCCGCTGGCACTTGTCTGGTTCGTGTCATCAGTTCCACATTAGTGATCCTCTCATCAGCTCCACATTAGTGATCCTGTCATCAGTTCCACATTAGTGATCTTGTCTTCTGAACATGCTTAATACAAAACGTTGATGTCAAAGACAAATTATTGAATAATTATATTAACATAATAACTGGTCACATACAGTTGGACTTGTCTTTCCAGTGTGTTCCAATCTCTTACGCTGGACGTCATCGGCCGATGTGCGTTTGGACTGAACACTAACGCTCAGCTCGACGAGAATGACGTCTTCCTTCTGAAGATCAGGTCTCTCTTTCATACCATGACCACTACCATCATTGAACCCATTGTCAGTGAGTGTCGTCGTTGCTGACTTGTTGTGCCTGTTAATATTTGTGTTCTGGTTGGAAATCACGTTTTGCTAGATGTTTTAATTTTGAATAATGACTTTTACAGTATTACGATTTCAGATTTTTTTTAATTTATGAAAGAACTTAGGAGTGTAAATGTGGCACTGATAAAATGACTGCTGAACGTCTGCTTCAAAGATGGCCAACATATGAGGAACATAGAAAGCACATATGGCCGTCACCGATACCACTTTCTGAAGAAAAAAAACTGTACGGAGATGCAGATAGCCTGAAGTTGACCACTGCTTTCTTTGAAAATGCTCAAGCAGACGTCTGAGAGTGTACGAAGAAGCAGAAGAAGAAGTATAACACATTCCTTCTTGAATAATAGGTGATCATGAAATAACTCAAGATTAAGGTTAGTATTTTTCTGTTTAATCTTATTCTATTTGTTTTTCATTATCATCAACAATAAAACATCATCATCATCATAATCATCATCATCACTACCATCTCATTATCGTCATCATCATCATCTTCACCACCACCATATCATTTTTCTTCAGACCCAAACTTATTTCCTTGGATTTCTTTAGTCCAGGATATAGATAATATTGTAAAACTTTTGCTTACATGAGGTTTAAAAAAAATAAAAAAAAAGAAGCAACGTGGCTAGTAATATTATACACGTGGTCTAATATTTCCCCCTCTAAAAGCGACATATTTTTTTTTTAACATATAACTGAAGGTGTACGTCCGTAGTGGTCTGTTATCTTACATCTGTAACTCTGAGACGTCGGCTTAATGATGTGGATATGATGTGCGTCCGCAGTGTTATATTATTTTATATGTCTAAAACTCATGTCACGTTGACTTGTTCACAAGATGCATATTTGCATTGGTCTCTTACTTACAAGGGTAAAATGACATAGAAACTAATTTGTTTCTCTGTTTCTTTTTCTCCAGTGTAAGTAATAAAGTCGGCGTCTGTGGCCTAATGGATATGAACGCAGTTTCATAATCCAGATATACCAGGTTCGAAACCTGCTGCAGGCGGTTTGGTAGCAGATCGCTTTGTGTGGATTTTTAACAATGGTATAAGCGCCGTACCGTTCAGAAAGCAATGGCAAACTACTGAATGAACAAAATTGCCTAGAAAAATCACAAACAGCCAATAAAAGCTGGGGTTGATTGCCACGTCCTGTAAAGGATAAGCAACTAACTTTTTTTTTAAGTAATAAATACTTGTCGCAGATAACAATTAATACCGGAATGAAAGTAAGGGATTGACTTAATACAAACTATGTTAAACTTCGAAGTTTCATCCTTTTCAGAAAATGGGTTTGAAATGGCTCATTGCCTTTGTGTATGTCTGTATGTGTCGCTCTCAAGTGTTGTTTTTGTTAACAGGTTAATCTGAGATAGTCTCTCATGGAGACGTCTATGATAGTCTATTGTCCGATAGTTTATGATAGTTTTTGGTGGTTCCAAGTTTGGTTTTTTTTCCTCCTGTCAAGTTTATAAACTTGACAAGAGAAAAAAAATATTATAACATGGCATGCAAAATTCGTCATGAAATTGACAGAACCCTATGACATAAGAACTGGAGTGCGGCAATTATGCCTTCTGTCACAATTTATCTTCTTACAGGCTGTAGTCTGTATTATGAAAAGAACGACATTAATAACCAGAAAAGGAATTAAGGGGACTGCACAAAGAGCGTAACATTTTGGGCTTTGACCATGGCATTACCTGTTCATTTCATAATTGAAACCAGGGGCAGGGCAATATGGGAACGCTAGATAGGAGGTCATATTTTCTTGACCATCGGCACACTAGGGGTGATGTGGTCAGCATCACGCCGGCCGCCTTCACCTTCCCAGAGTTGCTCTGGTACCCAATTCATGAGGCTCGGTCGACCCCGAAGCCGTTTGCGGTCTAAAAAATCCCACCTCAACTGGGGATCGAACCATGGACCACTGAGCTAGGAAGCCAGTGCACTAACCACTGAGCTACCTCTGTTCCTATTATGAAAATAACTGCGACAAATTTTTGCCAGATTGCACACGGAGAAACACCCGTTCAAGATGTAAACTCATACATATACTTTGGCAACATAGATAAAAACTGGATAACCTGATAATGGTAACAAAATAAACACGCGGTAGGCAAGCAATCTAGGCTTTTATTGTGTTGGGAAAATGTATGGAAATCGTAAGAAATTAAATTGTACACAAAATTGAGAATTCTTAATGCAAATGTCAAAACGCAATACTGATGTATGCCCCTCAACATGATCAACAACAAAACATATATGTGGGGGCTTGCCCAGAATAAACGGGTTAAAAGTGTATGAAAAGAATATGCAACCGATGGAAAGAACCTGCTAGATAGCAGCAGTAACAAACGGAGAGGACGATAATATGACAATTATGGATAGAACACGTAGTGATGTCTTTGATGACAACACTAGATAATAGCATTACAAGGCAGGCCTTGTTCTGAAATCTCTAGTGTAAAAATAAATAGAAAGCAATCTAGAAACACAAGGTCTAGAGCAGTATTTCTCAACTTTTTTTTAAACCAAACTGAAACCCCTCAAATAACTTTCCACAACCACCGTAAACGTTACTAAATTATTGCCATGAGCCGCAGTAGCGCAGCGGTTGGGGCACTGGTTTCCCAGCTCGGCGGTCATGGTTAGATCCGCAGCTGAGGTGGGATTTTTTAGACGGCAAAACGCTCTGGGGTCGACTCAATCTCATGAATTGGGTACCAAAGCACCTCTGGGAAGGTTAAATGCGGCCGGCCTGATGTTGGCCACATAGTTTGTTGATGGTCAAGAAAATATAGGCTTAACACCATATTCCCAATAGGCCTCAATGGGCGTGTAACGGGGTCCTTTTTTTCCTTTTTAAATTATTGAGAAAAAAATATATATTTTCAGGGAGATGCTATGTATATATACTAGCCGCCATTAAAAACGCATCGCATTAGTTTATGAACCACAACTCGTTGTGCTAAATTTAAAATACATGAAACCACTGATTTTACATTTCTGATCCATTTACTAACCCAAATTTGCTGTATTATTAAACATGAGACAATTCAGAACCGGCTCCAAAGCAGTTGTCAACCCTAGGTGTAAAAACAAAAGTCGCACTCACTGTCATTCAGTCACAGCCATCATTAATACCGTGTATGATCCCCCTACAGCATCAATACAGGCTTGGCATCGGCGTCTCATGCTATTGCAGAGTGTCTCGAAAAATGTTTGGGGTATGGCGTTCCATTCTGCAATGAGTGCTCGCTCGAGATCATTCACATTGTTGATGTCATACTGGCGGACCCTTCTGTTCAGTTCATCCCATGCGTGTTCAATCGGATTCATGTCAGGAGAGTTTGCAGGCCAATCCAGTACAAGAAAAGGTTGCTGGGCTAAGAAATTCTCGGTAACGTTAGCTGTGTGAGGCCTAGCATTATCATGTTGAAAGATTCCCAAATCTGGGTGATTCTGGAAGAAAGGCACTACGTCTGTTTTGCAAACCAGCGGCGCGAAAGTCTCTGTCGCACAGTGTTTGCGCTGACAAGTCTTCGAGTGCCAGGTGTATGAGCTGCTGTCTGAGTTGCTGTTTGGAAGCGATTGCGCAGATGTAACAATAGAATTTGGCGATCTTGAGCTAGTGTTGTTACACGAGGTTGACCAAGCCTGGGACGGTCATTGGTGGTACCTGTCGCCCGAAATCGCTAATTCAGCCTCACTATAGTGGACTGGTCACAATTGAAATGTCTGGCAACTTCTCTGGTCGCCATTCCACTGCTGAGCATACCAACAGCTTGTCATCGCTCTTGTGACGACAGTCGAGGCATGACAAAAACATTAACAGACTTTCTTTCGATGAAAACAGATAATGGCTTTTTACTCGCTGAAACTTGACTAATGCGTGTGCCAAATTTCAATGTGATTCGACTTTTAATAAAGCCAGAATTTATCAAAAACCTTGTGAAGCACGCAAAATTTGAAGTAAACATCACATCGACAGTAAAGTGGGAATACATGAACTTCATCACTTGCACACTTTCGGGGTTTGAAAATCGCTCACTTGCATAAACATTTCAACAGTGAAAACATGTCACGATTTCGATGCGTTTTTAATGGCGGCTAGTATATTTTAAACGCACGCACGCGGGTGCGTACATATGCACACAAGTCAACAGTCTTTATCAGATAAAGTATTGAAACTTTTTGGGGTCGTCCACATATGACATAACGCAGTGAGGGGGTCAAAATTTTGTGACGATGGAGGGGTTTGGAAAAATGTGACGTCACAAAAAAATAAAACATTCATACTATAGTGCGTTTCACAATGTTTGCCGCTGTTTAATATTCAATATCTCTGCCACCACTTGATCGTAATTGTTAATTAATATGAAACAAATATAAAGGTATGTTATCAGGCACTCGTAGGAAATAAAGAAGTAGAACACCAGACAACAGAAAAACAACAGACATGAGTGGCTCACCCAGGATTTGAACCCTGGACCTTCCGTGCGACAAACCCGCCTAGCCATGCACGCGAATCACACCATCCGCCGTGCCATCTACGCATCACCAAAAAATGATGTTTCAATGACAGGTCATTAGCGCGAACCGCAATACACGATACCGGAAGTCCACCATGGGCAGTTTAGCCTATCAATGACGCAATCACTTCTACCGTTTCCCTATCATGCAGTATAGGCCAGTCCAACAAGACAAGGACCTTAATACTGTGTCCAGTAAATGATAGACTTAGAACAGTGAGAACAGGACAGAGGGTAGGTTTGGTATTGTATAAACATTTATTACACATAAGGAAGGGAAACCCGAGGCCTGTAAACAGTAAATTAATATGAAGCAAATATAAAGGTATGTTATCAGGCACTCGTAGGAAATAAAGAAGTAGAACACCAGACAACAGAAAAACAACAAACATGAGCGGCTCACCCAGGATTTGAACCCTGGACCTTCCGTGCGACAACCCCGCCTAGCCATGCAAGCGAATCACACCATCCGCCCTGCCATCTACGAATCACCAAAAAATGATGTTTCAATGACAGGTCATTAGCGCGAACCGTAATACACGACACCGGAAGTTCACCATGGGCAGTTTAGCCTATCAATGACGCAATCACTTCTGCCGTTTCCCTATCATGCAGTATAGGCTAGTCCAACAAGACAAGGACCTTAATACTGTGTCCAGTAAATGATAGTAGACTTAGAACAGTGAGAACAGGACAGAGGGTAGGTTTGGTATTGTATAAACATTTATTACACATAAGATTAAAAGAAGTCACGTCAAACACAAAAAATTAATTTAAATGTCAAGTTAGTCCTATTGTATGGCTCTGGGACCCAAGACGCATCAAAAGTGAGGAATGCAGTAAGCGACCCATAGCTTGACTGCTTGCGTCAGGGTCAGCGAACCAGAGCTGACCAAGACCCTACTCCACCTCCACGTGGTGGTCCTGGAAACTGGCTGCATCACTGCAGTCTGGCTGTGGAGTAGGGATCGAAGAGGGAAGGCAACCCGGTCCCAAAAAAATGCCGTGCCGAAGTCGGATGTGTCGGCCGAAAGGCGCAAATACCGCAGCTTTGCTGTAAACAGACACAATGCAACCAACGTCCTTTTCAGGACGAACAAGGAAGAAGAAGAAGAAGAATGGCTCTGACCATGGCGAACAACAAAAACAACAATCAAAAAGCGTCAGACTTTCACAAATGGGTTTTAACAAAAAAAGGTAGCCTCATAGCTACTGTCGTAGGGGGTGAAGTGGTAGAGACTTCACAGTACTAGATCAAGCTTCCGGAGGTCAAATAACCACTTTCCCGCCTCGTTGCATTTGCCTTTCCTGACCCAAGAGTAGAGTCAGGTATCCATTTACAGCAGATACGCTGTAGCGTGACACCACCGTGTTTCCAACCCGCTACCTGTGCCGCGAAATGCTCTGCGCTCTAACCACGGACGCTCTCATAAATGGGTGCTTGCCTAAATAAAAAGACTGAAGTGGTATGACAAGACCACTAATATGGAACTGATGACACGAACCAGACAAGTACCAGAAGAACCAGACTTGAGAAGAAGACGTTGGAGATGGATAGGACACACACTGAGCAAACCTGCTAATAGATTTACCAGGCAGTCCTTGTTCTGGAATCCTCATGGTAAGAGAGGCAGAGGAAGACCAGGGACAACGGAGAAGAGAACTGGAGACACACATGAAGAAGATATGGCAAGACCTTGAGCTGATGGCACAGGACATGAAGACGTGCCATAAAGCATATACTCCGTAGGGAGTTGAAAGGTCATCATGATGATGACTGGGTAACTAATTTACATTCGATTACGTTGTTGCTTTTCAGTAGTATAAGAAAGGGAAGGGGGGAGGGTTTAAGAGATCTGTGACGTCATATTGGGGGGGGGGTATCTGGGTTTTTGTGACGAAATGTGACAAGGGGGAGGGGTTTAGTGGCCAAAATTGAGTGACGTCATATGTGGACGACCCTCGTAGTTTTTTTTTTAATGTGTCGAAACGTACTGTGTTAGAGACATTGAACGAATGTCGCAAGAAACAAATGCGAGACAGATAAAAAGTAATATCAAATTAAAAATCTAAACATTGTGAAAGATGAATGAAGTGACACCTAGGGACACTGAAGCAAAAAAAAAAAAATGTTGTGTTTTATTTGGATCTTGGACTGTAATGTACGTATATATTTTCAAACAGTGTCTCTTCATGTGGGGGCTCTAACAATGTACGTGTTCACACACTACACTGTTATGGCAATATTTTGTATTTATTATAGAATGTTCGTATTCATCTCATTCATATAACTATTACCGAGACGGAAGTCAGTCTCTATATTTATATATAAAAAAAGATAGCGTTACTGATCATAGAAACGTTTAAATTATTACATGATTATGATATTTATCTAAACAATACAACAACACAAAAAGACTAATCATAACACTAAATAATAAGATGTTTGGAATGTTTCGCGGTATTTACAAATCTTTTTCCCTCCATTTCTCGTGGGGTCACCGAGGATGAATTGAAGTCTCTTAGGGTTCCCTGGAATACTTTTTGAGAAACACTGGTCTAGAGACAAATATACGAATGATATAGAATATTATGGACAGAATTTGAATGGATGGCGTAAGACAGGAGGGTTTAGCATGAACTGACTAAAGGTCTGTGCTGCACAGAGAGTTTGAGGTTAACTCGAGCGAGCGAGAGAGAGAGACAGAGAGAGAGACAGAGAGATGTCCGTTGTATTCGTTGTCGTCTCCGATAAATATTGCCATCAGTTTGTGTAACTAAGAAATGAATATTTATCTTTGTTCCAGTGGCTATGCCTTTTGTGTCGTACTTCATCTTCGCCATAAAAAATATGGTGTTTTTGTTCGGCATGAACCCCGTGGTGTGGCTGAGAGACAGCATGAGAGAGGTCATTCGGGCTAGACGTGCTCTTGGAGTAAGTTGCAAATTAAATCAAATTCAGGGGCGGACTAAGCGTTGAACATTTCTGGCGCTTCCCGGGGGCCCACCGGTGGGATTTAGAATTTAGAACAATAATTAATGTGGATTCAGTAACCAGCGCCAATGAGCCTTTTTGTTTTTGCTCAGGAGTACCGAGCACTGTCAGTATACCCCTGCGTATGTTTTTTTCTTGTTGTCTGCATTGTATGTTGTTATTTGATGATGATGTTGCTGCTTTCGTTTACCTGGTCCGGAATACTGTTCTATCTTCTTTAAGCAAATGTGTGTGTGTTAGCTAGGTCACATGTTAAGACAATAGGGGTATTAATTTTTTTTTTTTATGGCACGAAATGAATAAAGGGCCTAAGAGAATTTGATCTGTGATTAGCAAAAACAATAATTAGTTGAATTGTATAAATAGTCAAAATTAAATTCACATTTATTTTCTTAACAGCCCAACGCCAGCATCATTGATCTCGTTCAACTGATGTTATTTCCGGACAGACCACAAAATGACGTCTGCGCAGAACTGCACACGGCGCTGACAGAGCGCGAGATCGTTGCTCAGAGCATGACATTTCTATTGGCGGGATACGAAACTACCAGCGCGGTTTTAGCGTACTTCTGTCATGAGCTAGCTAAAAATCCAAACGTGCAAGCAAGACTTCATAAGGAAATAGTCGAAAACATTGGCACGGTAAGAGAAAGAACACTACAGCTATAGATATATCAGCATGTCACAAGATGGATTTTGGGGCGACCTCTTTCCGATCTCTCTTTCACTACGGCAGTAATCAGTTACATTTTTGTACCGATTTTATTGCGATTTTTTCCGAGTCGCACCCTTTTCTTTCTCTGTCCACTGGAGCAGATATTTTGTCTCTACATTTTTTCACTCCTCTCCGAGATAAGTCACCACGTCTGTTTGTTACCTTCCCTAAAACATTTGAAGGAGTGGCAGAGATAATATTAAGAACAGGCTTGTTGGTGATTCTCACGTACCCAACATTGGCCGCTACCGATTAACACTAAAAATCGCCAGCGTATTTGTCTAATTGCTGATAAGGCCAGGGTACACGACAGATAAGAGATTACTTGTCTGGGTGACACATTTTGGACAGACAACGAGGACAAGATTACTTTCGATAAAGTAATAATTTGTTACATCTGAAACACATTGTTGTATGAGTTTACAGATGTGTTGGTGAGTTCGCCTGCCAGGGATCGGATATTTTCATGCCATATACGGAAGACTTGACCCCTACATTACGTTCACAATTTTTCCATGTCAGGAATATTTTGAAATCATTGTTTTCGCTTATCTGAATATCTTGTGAAAACTCCATTGAGAGAGAAGTGTCATTACCCTTTTATTTACAAATCTGCTAAGAGTAATCTTGTGAGAAGGTAGACACCTTTGAAGCCCATATTAGATACTCTTGAGTTTTGACCACTGTTGGACTACTACTGCAAAGCAGGAGGCAATACCGTCCTACTGGAACATAATTTTACTAACACACACTAATGGCCAATCACCCGTGTGTTACCGGGGCCCAAAAGGGGAGCAAAGATTAGTAACACTTTAACCCATCATGCATTGTAAAAATCGAATAAAGGAGGGTTGGGCACAGGGTCGGTTCTTTTCAAACAATCGTGTAGAAATGTTAAACCAAAAAACGGGAAAAAAAAACTTCAACAAACAACAAAGATGTGTCAACTACAGAAAATAATTAAATTCTGCCATACAAGACAGAAGCAGGTCATCTGATAAAAAAGCTTATGATGCTTTACAGGCGTACCTCGCTTTAAGATGTTTCGCTAGTATGGCGCCCATTATCTCAATAATTACTTAATCTAAAATGTTCATTCGCCAGTCACCATAAGCAAAGAATAAAAATATTTTAAGATTAGCAATACAGTACTGTAGCTTTTGTTTTTAAAATTTATTATTTTTACGTTTGCATCGTTTATTTAGGCATAACGCTGTTGCGCACTTAATAAATGATAGTGTAAACATGTTTTTAGGCTTTTATATGCAATGGCAAGTGAAAAATAGGTTGTAATTAGCTTTAAGGCGATATTCGCTTTACGGCGGTGGTCTGGAACCTAACTCGCCGTATTAGCGAGGTATGTCTGTATAGAGAAAGTCGAAAAGAGTCCGTATTGCCGTATCGCTCTTATTAGGAAGACATGGAAAGATGTTGAGTTGATGGCACAACTAAAATAGTTATCTGCTCATATCTGTCATGGTCTTAATACGGGATAGGAGGGTGGGGAAAGACTGGGATGTTTGGGGTGATACCTAAGTTACTATTTATTTATCATTATCTATTTATGTGACGAGAACTTCATTAGACCTTCAATTTTCCAACGTACCCTCACTAGAAGATTGATATCGCAGTATTACACATGTATTAAAACAATCCAGTGAATCTGTGTTCATTGTCTTCAATAGTTGTTCGTGTAATTTTGGGTTCATAAGCCACAGACAAGTTTGCCGCATGTGTAACTCTTCTTTCTTTACTGCACTTATTGAGCCCCGCGCTCGTCAGATCTTTTTGGTCGATCGTCTGCAAGTCTTTTTCTTCGATTTCAATGATAGTGGATTGTTCGCGATATATTATACCCTTGATTACCAATGTGGACACACAGTGCGGAAACCTCCTAATAACAATACACGTGTTGATTGTCTCAAGCTGTTGAAGTTTTTGATCAACTTGCAGAGGAAGGAGACCACTCTAATCCTACTAAAATTCTCGATCTGCTCCAGAACCACTACAGCTCACGAAGCAATGAAGTATTACATACGTTCAGATTCTGGAACACACCTCTTCAAGATCCCTTTAATTCATTTTTGACTGAGCTGAGAACTAAGGCGGACTTGTGCAACTTTAACGACAAGTATCGTATGATAAGAGACAAAATTGTCTTTACTGTTAACAAAAGGTTACAAGAGAAGCTCTTGAGAGAAGCTGACCTTGATCTAAAGAAAGCCATTCACATATGCAGAGTCTTCGAGCAAACTGGAAACGACATAAGTGAGATGAATAATACAGTACAACCTTCTGAAGCAAGGGTTGAAAAGGTACAGAAAAAATCACTCAACCATAAACCTCCCAAGAGAGACACAAGGCACGCTGCTGGTAAAGCCTATCAAAGTAACACTGACAGTGGGTACTTTGAACCTAGAAAGGAGTGTCATTACTGCGGACAGAAACATCTATTAATTAAGAAAAAGTGTCCTGCATGGGGGAAGTTTTGCTCAAACTGTGAGGGAAGAAACCATTTCAAAGTTAAATGCAAGAAAGTTCACACTGTTCACACAGAGTCAGTGGAAGATTCTGAAGTTTTTCTTAACTGTGTGAAGTCTAGTAAAGCTTGTACATCTGCACAACTCATTGTCAATGGAAAAATGGTAAAATTTCAGCTAGACACAGCAGCTGATGTGAATACAATCTGTCAACGCTTTGTGATGCAAGAACAATTGTTACCCACTAAACAGAGGCTTGTCATGTGGAATGGTACTAAGATGACTCCACTGGGAGAAGTTCTATTAACTGCTGAGAATCCTAAGACTGGGACAAAACACAATATAAGGTTTACTGTTGTGAAAAATAGATTCACATGTTTGCTGGGCAACAACACACTGCAGGATCTACAGTTTGTGACAGTCAACACAAACAAATTTATTGCTAAGGTGGCTACTGACAGTTCAGATAATGATCATAACTCTGATAGCCATCTAGGTGTCCTGGGTGAAGCTGTGTTGCATATTGATCCTAATATTCGTCCAAAGGCACTGCCGTGCAGAAAAATACCATTTTCACTTAAGAGCAAGGTAAAGTCAGAGCTTCAAAATCTAATGAACAGAGGTATATTAATACCAGTAGAGGAACCGACTGAATGGGTTAACCAAATGGCTGTTGTTGAAAAGTCTGATGGTTCTTTAAGAATATGCATTGATCCTAGACCCCTGAATGAGGCTTTGCAGAGGGAGCATTACAGATTACCAACTTTGGATGATGTATTGCCTGAACTCAATAATGCCAAGATTTTCACAAAGCTGGATATCAAGGAAGCATTCTGGCATATCAAACTTGATGAGAAGTCTAGTAAACTTACAACAATGATTACACCTTATGGTAGGTTCAGATGGTCTAGATTACCATTTGGCTTGAATGTAAGCAGTGAAATTTTCCAGAGGCATCTAGCACAAGCTCTTGAAGGTCTTCATGGTTGCATCAATGTTGCTGATGACATAGTTATTGCAGGTTGTGGATCAAACAGACAGCAAGCAATTAAGGACCATGATCTGAAGCTTAAAGCACTGAAACATAGGTGTAAAGAGAAAGGCATTAAACTGAATGACGCTAAAGCTCAAGAGAAGAAAGAAGAAATTACCTTCATGGGTCACCTTATTACTGCTCGAGGTGTTGAACCAGACAAGAAAAAGGTTGAGACAATACTAAACATGCCCGTTCCTAAGGACTGTCATGAGGTTCGCAGATTTTGCGGCATGATACAGTATCTAGCAAAGTTTCTCAACAATCTTTCAGAAGTTCTTCATCCAATAAGAGAACTTACACGTAAGGATACTCCCTTTATCTGGTCTGCTGAATGTGAACAAGCTTTCAAGAGAGTCAAGAAACTGATTACTTCTACTCCAGTACTCGCATACTATGATCCTGATGAATCTTTGTGTATTCAAGTTGATAGTAGCAGCTATGGACTTGGGGCTGTCCTCCTACAAAATGGTCATCCAATAGAGTTTGCTTCAAGAGCTCTAACTGAAACTGAACAACGCTGGGCTCAAATTGAGAAGGAACTCTTAGCTGTTGTATATGGTTTGGAACGCTTTGACCAGTACACTTATGGAAGGAAAGTTACAGTCATCAACGACCATAAACCTTTGGCAGCCATCGTTAAGAAACCTCTGAGTCAAATTCCTCGAAGACTGCAGAATTTACTGATGCGCAGCCATCGATATGACTTTGAATTCCAATGGGTACAAGGTTCCGATCTTCTTATAGCCGACACACTGTCCAGAGTTTGTATTCATAATGTCACATTGGATTCCTTAGCTGATAGAGAGAGCAATGCAGGAGCTGATGCACCTGTAAGATTACCTGAAATACCAGATGTGATGATGGAAAAGATTAAAGCTGAAACTCTCAAAGACAGCGTGCTCCAGAGGTTGAAGTCGACCATTTTGGATGGGTGGCCTAAAAGAAAGTCTGATGTACCAGCTGAGCTTATGCCTTATTTTGACATTCGTGATACTCTGACAACAGAACAAGGCATAATACTTAAAGGAGAGCGTATTCTTATCCCAAAAGCACTGAGGCCTGAAATCAAGCAGAAGCTACACGCTGCTCATCTTGCATTTGACAGCATGATGCGCCGGGCCAGAAGTTGTCTGTTTTGGATCGGCATGACGGCTGAGATTCGACAGATAGCTGACAGTTGTCCAGAATGTCAAGAAACGAAGGCAAGGAATACTAAAGAACCTTTAAACCAACACTCAAGAGGTTTATCACCCTGGGAGAAAGTTGGCACTGACATCTTTATTATAGAAGGCCGATATTATTTAGTCCTGATTGACTACTTCTCCAACTTCATTGAAGTAGACTTTCTACCTACAATGACAGCACAGTTAGTCATCAGGAAATTGAAGTCTCATTTTGCTCGTTATGGTGTCCCTAAAGTTATTGTATCTGACCAAGGTACTCAGTTTACGTCTGCACAGTTCAGATCATTTACTGCTAGATGGGGAATACTTCATGTTAAATCAGCACCAGGTCACCATAAAGCCAATGGATTAGCTGAATCTGCTGTGAAACTCATCAAGGGTATGATGAGAAAGACTGTTCAGGACAATACAGATGCATATGAGGCACTACTTGAACTTCGTAATACGCCAAGACAAGGGTTTGATCAAAGTCCAGCAGAAATACTGTTCAACAGGAAACTGCGTACACTGATACCTTCTGCAGTGAAACCCGTTGCATCTCACAGTAGAGTTATTGAAAGTAGAGGCAAGAGAGACAGATCAGTGAAGAAGTATTATGATAAAACTGCTCATGATCTGCCCAAGTTGTCTCACCAGCCAGTCTACTATCAAGACCCTGAACAACCAAACTGGCAACCTGGAAGGATTGATAAGAGGCTCTCTGAAAGAGCAACACCTTTCACACCTGATCCCGAGGACCTGGAAATTGATGTCTCCTCTCCAGTTCTACCCGAGCAACAGGTTGTTTTACCAGACATGGAAAACACTAGTGAAGTGAACATTTCCAATCCTCCAGAAGTTGATCCTTCAACTCCAGCTACTTCTAGTCCTGGGAAAGCTGGCAAAGAACATTCTCTCCTATCATCTTGCCTTAAGAGACCTCAAAGAGATCGCAAGAAACCCTCTTGGATGAATGACTTTGTTCACTCATAAAGAAGGGGGGATGTTGATTGTCTCGTTATTTAGTTTGTTTTCCGGACTAGAGTTACTTGCCCTTTATGGGAACTCTTCTGCTTACCTCTTCTTCCTACTTCCTGTTTTCCAAGATGGCGAATTAAACATGTCGATCCTTGTATCTTGTGTTCAAGCTTCGTGATTGTGCTTCATAACGTGAGAATTTATGACAGCCAGCCACGTCTCATTATATCTTACAATATTTACTACACACGAAGGTAAATATCAACAACACGAAAGTCCTTGTTTTCGAAACCCCAGGATAGGAGAAGCAGAATTGGGCCAAAAACACACGAAAAATGGAACTGGAGGCAGAAGTGAATCTGATGAGAAGACATGGTTTGACTTCGAGCTGATGGCACGTGACTGGAAACCTTGGCATAGATTTGATAAAGGCCCATGCTCCTTGGGGAGTCGAAGCGTGGTGAATGATTACCAATGTGAAACAGATGGAAATAATCAGCAATATAACACGGGAACAAGAGATCAGGCAAAGACAAAAGTCAACCGCAGTAAGGAAACCAGCAGACCATTAAAAGCAGACGAATCCTCAAAGTAAAAAAAAAAACAAACAAACAAACAAACAGTGGGAGACAGAAAAATACACGGAGAAGAGAACTGGAGACAAACATAAAAAAAGGACAGAGAAGACATAGAAAGATCAAATTAAATGAAGAGCCATCTCCGCATCGACGATTGTCAGTAATGGACCAACAGTGTTTTCTGTATCTTGCATTTACGGTACTCTGATAGACTGATTGGTATGTGTATTTGGGCTAATAACGAATCACCATTCTTCTCCAATTCGACTACATTAAGAAATCGACAATGTAACACGTTGATAAGGGTGGATTTAACTGGAATGATAAGCCAAAGGGTCTGACCACCAAAAGTGGATTTAGGCTGACGACAAATCACCACCCCTATCGACACCTGGTATAAAAGTGCAAGATGTAGGTGTCTTCTCTGGTTTATAGTGTTGCTGTGTATGTTGCAGTAGAATAGTTCACAGGGTACAACACAGGCAACATGATGTGTAGAGTCATGAAAATGGTAACTTCGCTTTATGTTTTATACCATTTATTGCACGCCACAAAACAGTCATGATATTTTGTCATCACCAACATAGTTTAACGAATGCAGCATTCAAAATCATATTAGCTGATAGTATTAGCTGACTCAATAGTCATGTAGGATAGCTTCAATACGATATCAATAGTTCATGAAGCTTGTAAACAGATAGCTTCTGTATATTCGATATCGTAAAGTTCTGGTTCATGAAGCTGTATAAATAATATATATATATATATAGCACAGATCTGGGTGCCTAAGGGTCATACATATAACTTCTGCAACAGTGTCAGCTGCAGATCATCAATTTTCATAGACAATAATAAATGCTCCCTTCCTGATGCTAGCAGATCAGATGTGTACAATAAGTCCGTTTACTGTCTGCACGTGAATAGCATACATGGAATACAGGTCAAACCGACCCTTATAACCTTCCTAAGTCTAACCATCTGACTTGGACGTGATCTCTGATATAACGAATCCTGGAACACAGACAATAGTCTTGTTGGTCTAGAGCGACCCATATATATATAACTAGTTCAGGTATAAAGATACCGGTGGCGAAAATCCTAGTCAAAGTACCTCTCCATTTTGAATCACACAGGCGAGCAAGGAGCCACAAAATGACGAACTTCTAGATGATAGCATAAAGTTCAATACAAGAGGAATTACCTTTCTTCGGAAATCAACCACGAACATATGCCTCCAGGCAGGCTTGAATAATACTGGGAAATAGTCTAGTTAGCTAACTAACTCACAAAGACAATGTATTTCCCTCAGAAAATCACAAGACGCACATTGCGTCCGCTCGCTGCTCAGACCATTTCTAAACTCCCGAGCTGGGCGGAACACACCAAACGAACTACCAGTTTTGACATGCGCAGAACTCCAATATCTGAGTCGCCGCTCACATAAGACGATTCTAAGAACATTCGAGATAAAAGTCTTACACAGTCGCGCCTTTTATGGTCATGAACAGAAGCGTTAAGACAGGTTTCAGACATCTACAACAGTTGACTGATACTACCAAATAAGGAGATATGGTCACGCTTCGTTCAAGAAATTATAGACCGAACGTGTCTCTATACAAGAGAAGGCAAACTCATAAAAAAATTGTAGTCTCGATATCTCGGGTTATGTCCCTTTGACTGTAAAAAACATAATACACCTTTCAGTCAAAAAATGATCATACATACGAAAAATGATCATACAAAGACTTTGGAAAAAGTAATTATTTGTGCGTAACACACGTGTAATCAGTGGAGTTTAACAAATTTTAATAATATTAATAATGTTAATGACTATATTTTTTGTGTGTTACAGAAAGACGTCAACTATGAAAATATTCAAGACCTGCATTACTTCGACGCTGTCTTTGATGAGATATGCCGAATGTACCCGACCGCATCTTTGTAAGGACATCAATTTTTTTTTTCACTTTAAATTAATTGTGCATGTCTACCTTGCTTTCACGCATACCAGTAATTATATTTTGTTCCTCTTCAAGTGCCGTGTAGATTTGTATACGTCATAATTTTCTCCATAACTGTTAGTCTCTATTGTTGTCTACTGGTGTGGTTACAGACTACCTCTCATGCCCTGTTATTAGACCGGTCGGCGTTATCTCTTCTTTATCATTTGAAACCTTGGGGAAAAAATTCTGCATCTCATCACATCGTGTTCTAGCGTTTTTTTGTTTTTTTGTATTTTTTTGTTTGTTTGTAAATGGAGCAAATATCCCGTTCAATCTCTGATGGGTTATAATTAGGATACATAGTGTCGCTAATTCTAGATAATATCTTTACAATGATTGGACAGGATATGATGCCAGTTTCGCATGTCGGCAACTGAACATATTATTTGAACTGGAAAACACTATATATCATAATTATAACCCTTCGGAGGTTGAACGCGATATTACTCATCATCAAATTAAAAAAAAAGATAACATTTTCAGTTGCGAAACGTGATTATGGTATAATTTATCCTGTCAAATTATTGTATATAGAGCAAATTAAAAGTATCAAATTGTGTGGATGCACATGAGTATTTTTTCATTTGTCCTAAAATGATAGCTTCCCCGTATCTGTCGCGGTGTTAATAAGAGAGAGGAGAGTGTGCGCTCAACTCCACCTAAGGCGGTCCCAAGCCCGACTGAAAAAGAAGAGCGGCCTGCATGGAGGCCGTAAGGAGGCAGCTCCTCCACCATGCAAAGGCACAACAGGCCAATCACCTGTTTGCTTTAAACTTTTGATTATGAGAACTACAAGAGAGAAAACCGGACTGATTCTAAAGGCGACGAACTGGAACGGACTACGGACTACGACTTACGGAACTTGGAACACAAGAAGTATAAATGGGAAAGAAGAGGAGCTGGTGGAAGAGATGAGGAAAGCAAAACTAGAAATCTTGGCTATAACGAAAACAAAGAAAAAAGTACAAGGAGTCATGGATCTCGGTGGCAACACGCTGCTCTACAGTCGTGTACCCACATCTGAAAGAACTAAAGGGGGCGTGGGTTGCATTGTGGCCAAAAACCAAAAAGATAGTATCAAGGGATGGAACTTTGTCTCGGAGCGCATTATGGTTGTAAAACTAAAAGAAGGAGAAACCATAGTTAACCTGGTCATAGTGTATGGGCCAAATGAGGATGAGAGAGCAGAGGTCAAGGAGGAATTCTTCGGGCTGCTTCAAAGGACAGTGGATGACTGCCTAGATGAAATTATCATGCTCAGAGATTTCAATGCCAGAGTTGGAAATGACCATGCTAGATGGGGTGGAGTTATCGGAAGATATGGAGAAGATACTCTCAATGACAATGGAAAGCGACTCCTTAGATTCTACAGTGAGCAGAATCGGATCATTACAAACACAAAGTTCCCCCATAAGCGCATACATGGATACACTAGATGTGAACCATTAAAGAATGAGAAGTCAGTGATCGACTATGCCATTGTTAGGAGGAGCTCATTCAAATATGTCCGGGATGCTAGAGTCTGGAGGGGGCCAGAGATTGGAAGTGATCACTACCTGCTTACAATCAAAAGAACAACTGAAAGAGTTGCTCAGCCTAGGAACTGCCCAACATCACGCAAAACACTAAGGAAACGAACGGGAGACAAGAGAAAGAGGACACCTTGGTGGACAGAGGAAGTCAAAGAGAAAATAAGAGAGAAGAAAATGGCATGGAAACAATACTTAGGAGCTAAAAACACAACAGGACAAATAGAGAAATATAGAGAATATGTGACACTCAGAACAGAAGCAAAGAACAAGATGCTAGCAGCAAAACAGAAGTCCTGGGAAGAATTTGGAGAAAAGCTAGAAAAAGATGCGCAAGAAAACCAGAAATTGTTCTTTAAGACCTTAAAGAACATGAGGACGGAAAAACAGTGCCCTCTCAAATTTATAAAGGACAGGCAAGGCAAATTGCTTACTGCCCCGAAGGAAGTAATGGAAAGATGGAAAGAATATTTCTCAGAACTCCTGGATGGTGAGCATGGTGAAGCATCAGAAATGATAACTAATGATGGTGAAGATGACATAAAGATGGAAGAACTGAAGGCAGCACTGGAGAAAATCAAGATGGGCAAAGCAGCAGGGCATGATGGTATAGCACCAGAAATGGTTAAGTACATGGGAGCATCAGGCGACCTATTACTCTTAAGGATCCTACAGGCAGCGTGGTGCAACAAGACCATACCAAAGGATTGGGAGATTGCCATCATAACACCAATTTTCAAAAAGGGTGACAATCGACAATGTGGAAACCATAGAGGCATATCCCTTCTCAGTGTCCCTGGTAAAATCTACTCTAGAATCCTTGAGCAGAGACTCCGACGCCTAGCTGAGCCACAATTGGATGAGGTCCAGTGCGGATTCGGAGCAAACCGAAGTACTCAAGACCTCATCTTCACACTCAGACAGCTGAGTGAAAAGGCCCTTGAGTATAACAGTGAGATCCATCTTTGTTTCATAGATCTGGAAAATGCGTTTGACAGGGTCCCCTGGAGCAAACTTTGGGACTGTTTGGCAAGGAAGAACATTCCAGCACCTCTGATTCATGCTATGCAGAGCTTCTACAAGTCTTGCAGAAATTATGTGAGGACAGCAAACCATAAGTCAGAAGAGTTCAGGACCATCACTGGTGTAAGACAAGGTGATATCCTGTCACCTTATCTTTTCATACTCCTCATGGACGATGTCATCAAGGCATGTAAGGAGAGAACAAGAAAGTATTCAGTGGGGTACTGGAAGATGAGACAGGTCTGTATTTCAGAGCTGGCATTTGCTGATGATGTTGCCCTGATTGCTAAATCAGAGGCACATCTCCAATCCAACCTGCAAGTCTGGAAGGATGAGCTGGAGATGAGAGGGATGGTCATAAGCAGCTCTAAAATAAAATCCATGGTAATATCACGAGAAGAAAGAAGACATCAGATTAAGCTGGGAGAACAGGTCCTGGAGCAGGTCGACCACTTTAAATACCTCGGAGCTATTATAGACCAAAAGGGAGGCATCAAAGAAGAGTTGGCCACTCGAAAAGCAGCTGGGAGACTTTTTCAGGCCATAAATCGAGGATTCCTCAGCAAGAGAGAGGTTGGTAACAAAACAAAGATGGCTGTATACCGCTCCACCTATATCCCAGTCTTGACATATGGATGCGAGTCATGGGCAGTGACTACAACCCACAAAAGCCAGATCCAAACCTCAGAAATGAGGTATCTGAGGAAGGTGGTTTAAGTAGCAAGAAGAGACATGGTCCGCAGAATGGGAGAAGATCGGCTACCACGACAAGCATGGGAAACAAAGAGCCAGGGATCCAGACCCCCAGGACGACCCAGAGTCCGCAGGGAGGACAACATTAGACAATCTTTATAAGTTTATAAACTAATAAAACGGTATTGAATCAGTTTTACTAATAACAGTTCACATGAGACAAGGGACATTTCGGGTTTTACCCTTCGTCAGCCACAAACAGGTGACAAAGACCAAAATTACATATAGGTACTACAAAACTATACGATGATGAGAAACATACAAAAAATGGGCGATACAAGCAGATGGAAAAAGTAAATAACAATACAAGAAAACCGTAAAATCTAAAAGAAATACTGAAACAAGAAAGTATATAATCCAACGAAACGAAAAAAAGAAGAATAAACAAAACTGTGGAACTAGTTAAAGTTAGCTTAGCTCGATGCAAAGTATCCGTGGAAGAAAGCGGTAGTCTCTTATCACAGAATTCGCAAGGAAGTGACGCGCGATAGCGACAAAACAAGAGATATAAAAAGATACGAAACGAACCAAAGCAAAAACACAAGAAGATGGATCATAAAGACAACGAATAAAGAATGAAAAAGAGAAAAGCTACCAGAATTTATGCAAAATGATGTTGTATATTTAAACCGCCGGGAGCTAGAACGCCCATTTTAAAAATAAGGCGATTCTCCAACGAAAAGCGAGTCTTGTCATTACCGGCACATGAACGCAGGGCAGTGACATGTATATCGGAATTACCTGAATGGTCAGGTCTATTGAAATGAAGGGCCACCGGTAAATGTTTGTCCTGATAGATGTCATTCAAGTGCTCACGAAACCTGTCTGCCAAACGCCTACCAGTTTCACCAATATAGGTCATGCCACATCTCTTGCAGATGATAGCATAAATCAGGTTTCTGGATTCGCACGTAAAAGACTCTCTAATGATAAATTTTCCTTTAGGAAAAGTGACTGTCTGAGTTTGGAGTACAAACGGACAGGTCTTGCATATCCGGCGTTGGCACGGTTTAGTACCAAAGTAAGATGGGCTAGAATGTCGCAAGCGACTGTGTACAAGAATATCCCTAAAATTCCTATCCCTACGATAAGCTACCAAAGGTGTATCACGAAATAACTCTTTGGTATCAGGATCAGAGTTGAGAATAGGCAGATGTCGAAACAGGACTAGAATGGAACCAGGCCAGGAGGAAGACAGCCGATAGGATAGTCTGGCGCTCTCACTTCCAAACCTCTACACCTCACGGTAGAAGGGGAACGACTAAGTAAGTAAGAGTGTGCGCTCCTGGGGTGTTTGGGATGATACCTAAGTCACATCCTTATATCCATAACATGCCAAATAAAAGTGAATGCATATTCTGATTTATTAAATAATTTTCATTTTTACGTTGATTTCTTTCGGGACATCTTCTTTAGACGGGACATCTTCTTTAGACGAATGCCTGGTAGTTCTAAAAAGTATTATTTAACACAGTAATGATTATCTTTATCTTTTTATCTTCTTTAGACGAATGCCTGGTAGTTCTAAAAAGTATTATTTAACACAGTAATGATTATCTTTATCTTTTTTTTGTTTCTCCATTGTCCACGATTTAATTCCGAGCAATAGAACCGGCTTTTTGTAATACTGGAGAACGTCTATGGACAAATATTTCTTACTTAGGACCTTGTTAATTCCTCGGAAAACTTGTTTTCTCGAGTAATTCTATTCTTTTTTATTCCCTGAATTCTACATTCCACGTGATATTAAAACAGCGTAATTAAATAATTAATTATTTCATTATGTCTCAGCATTGTAACCCGTCAGGCTGAAGAGGACCGCCAATATGGTAACGTGAAAATCCCGGCTGGTATGAACATCTTAGCCAACGTGTGGGCGCTCCACAGAGACGAAAATTTCTGGACAGAACCGGATACGTTCAATCCTGACAGGTAGGAATGCACACTCATCTTGCCATAAGCAGCACCATTCTTCCAATTATGCGTATTTTCAGGGCTTCAGTTCTTTCGCCCAATTGTTTATCCATTGTCCGTGTTCACTCATTTATTAACTCATTATCTTTCAGATCTTACATGGAGCACAGAACGTTAATAAATACGCGCCAAGTCTTCCCCTATTGCATCACCAGCTCAAGGTCTTTCACTGTATTCTGTATTCTCTTCATGTCTATGTCTGATTCCATTCTCCGAGTCTGCTTTTTTTTTTTGTATCCCACTACTTCTTTTACCCGGGAATCACAGAACAAGGACTACCTTGTAGAACTATCAGCTTGTTTTCTCATTGTGTGTCCTATCCAACGCCGGTGTATTCTCTTCACATCTTGTATCACTGGTATTTGTCTAGTCTGTTTCACCAGACAAACATTGGTGATCTTTTTATTCCCATATATATATCCTAATGCAATGAAAGCTCATTTTTTTTTAAATTTAAAAAAAAAATATAGATTCCATATTTATGCTCCATATAATAATTAGATGAAGCTTCAGTATAACAAATAGTAAATCACCTTTTTTTGTTCTTCTATTTTATGTTATTATAACAGCCCCTTCAATCATAACTGACTATGGGAATGCCTCCCTCAGGTGACAGCTCTCGGATGCTTATTTTCCTGGTGTTCCTTTCGACTTTTTCTCCTCTCTTCTGCTTGCCGCGAGAGCTTCTTTTCATCCAGTCAGCACCTTGATCCTCTCAGGCTGCTGAATTTATGTCCAGTGTCCTCATGTCTCTCTTGCACACATCTTTGAACCTCTGCTGCGGTCGTCCAACTGTTCTTTTGCAATCTGCCAGTTGTCCGTAGAAGATATCTTTTGGGACGTGACCATTTTCCATGCGGCGGACATGGGCAAACCAGGGTAGTATGCGCTGTCTAAGCAGTGTACACATGCTTTGAAGGCCAGCACGTGACAACACCTCGACATTTGTCACTTTGTCCTTCCACGAAATACCGAGGATGTGGCGTAGACACCGTTATTATATAAGTGATGTAAACAGACGATTAAAAATACAACAAAACAAACTGACTTAATCAGCATTGAGAAGGGGCTATGTATAATTTATGAAAACAAGCAACCTACAAAATAAATATAGCTAAAACTGAGCTGATAAACAATAATCATTATTAAATGCCTAGGAACTGTCCAACATCACGCAAGAAACCAAGTAAACGAGCAGGAGAAATGAGCATTAGGACCTACAAGCTGAGAGAGCCAGAAATTAAGACCAGATATCAGGAGCTTATTGCTACAGCAGTGAGCAACACAGAAGAACGACCTGATGACTTGGAAACCCTCTGGAATAAATTCAAGGATATCATAAAGACAGCTGCTGCAGAAGCATGCGGTGAAGTCCGACTTGGGAACCAGAGAAAGAGGACACCTTGGTGGACAGAGGAAGTCAAAGAGAAAATAAGAGAGAAGAAAATGGCATGGAAACAATACTTAGGAGCTAAAAACACAACAGGACAAATGGAAAAATATAGAGAATATGTGACACTCAGAACAGAAGCAAAGAACAAAGTGCTAGCAGCAAAACAGAAGTCCTGGGAAGAATTTGGAGAAAAGCTAGAAAAAGATGCACAAGAAAACCAGAAATTGTTCTATAAGACCCTAAAGAACACGAGGAAAGAAAAACAATGCCCTCTCAAATTTATAAAGGACAAGCAAGGCAAATTGCTTACTGCCCCGAAGGAAGTAATGGAAAGATGGAAAGAATATTTCTCAGAACTCCTGGATGGTGAGCATGGTGAAGCATCAGAAATGATAACCACTAGCACAGAAGAGAAAACCAATGATGGTGAAGATGACATAAAGATGGAAGAACTGAGGGCAGCACTAGAGAAAATCAAGATGGGCAAAGCAGCAGGGCATGAGGGTATAACACCAGAAATGGTTAAGTACATGGGAGCATCAGGCGACCTATTACTCTTAAAGGTCCTACTGGCAGCATGGTGCAACAAGACCATACCAAAGGATTGGGAGATTGCCATCATAACACCAATTTTCAAAAAGGGTGACAATCGACAATGTGGAAACCATAGAGGCATATCCCTTCTCAGTGTCCCTGGTAAAATCTACTCTAGAATCCTAGAGCAGAGACTCCGACGCCTAGCTGAGCCACAATTGGATGAGGTCCAGTGCGGATTCTGAGCAAACCGAAGTACTCAAGACCTAATCTTCACACTCAGACAGCTGAGTGAAAAGGCCCTTGAGTATAAGAGTGAGATCCATCTTTGTTTCATAGATCTGGAAAAGGCGTTTGACAGGGTCCCCTGGAGCAAACTTTGGGACTGTTTGGCAAGGAAGAATATTCCAGCACCTCTGATTCATGCTATACAGAGCTTCTACAAGTCTTGCAGAAATTATGTGAGAACAGCAAACCATAAGTCAGAAGAGTTCAGGACCACCACTGGTGTAAGACAAGGTGATATCCTATCACCTTACCTCTTCATACTCCTTATGGACGATGTCATCAAGGCATGTAAGGAGAGAACAAGAAAGTATTCAGTGGGGTACTGGAAGATGAGACAGGTCTATATTTCGGAGATGGCATTTGCTGATGATGTTGCCCTGATTGCTAAATCAGAGGCACATCTCCAATCCAACCTGCAAGTCTGGAAGGAAGAGCTGGAGAAGAGTGGGATGGTCATAAGCAGCTCTAAAACAAAATCCATGGTGATATCACGAGAAGAAAGAAAACATCAGATTAAATGGGAGAACAGGTCCTGGAGCAGGTTGACCACTTTAAATATCTCGGAGCTATTATAGACCGAAAGGGAGGCATCAAAGAAGAGTTGGCCACTCGAAAAGCAGCGGCTGGGAGACTTTTTCAGGCCATAAATCGTGGATTCCTCAGCAAGAAAGAGGTTGGTAAGAAAACGAAGATGGCTGTGTACCGCTCCACCTATGTCCCAGTCTTGACATATGGATGCGAGTCGTGGGCAATGACTACAACCCACAAAAGCCAGATCCAAACCTCAGAAATGAGGTATCTGAGGAAAGTGGTTGAAGTAACAAGAAGAGACATGGTCCGCAACCAGACGATCCGTCAAGGCCTAAAATCCCATCCGCTGCAGACCCAAATAGAACAGTCCCAACTAAGATGGTTTGGCCATGTCTGCAGAATGGGAGAAGATCGGCTACCACGACAAGCATGGGAAACAAAGAGCCAGGTGTCACGTAGGGTTTATATTCATTTAATTTCCTACATCTTCTTCCTATTCTTTCACCCGAATTCTCTCTTTTATTATCTCTGTATTTCCTTTTTCCTGTATATTTTTCATCCATTCGTTTTGATATTATTATTTTCATATAATTCGCAAACTTTACCTGTTTTCCTTTCTCTAAAACTGAGAATCGCGCTAGGACGATATTACGTAGTTGTCAGGGCTGCAGGGCGTCAGAAGGCGTGATAAGTCGGTTCGCTGAACATAGGACGTAGCAAATCGTCTACATTCTCACCGAGCGCGCGAGCTTCTTCTCGGCATAAGTTCCGGTGAGGTGTGATACTTTACATCTGCACCGGTCAGTATCCAGACATTTGTCTGGAAAATCCCAAACTGACACGGCGCTCACGGTGGGCCATGGTCAGCTGTAGTGTGAAAACTGCCCTGCATTGGAGTCAGGCTGTCTGGGATTTGAAACTGACACGCGTACATCGTGGTCAGTAGGTGACAGTTACGACACGCGTTAAGCGGACGTAAATGTTGGGAGTAGGGGAGATAATTTCGCTTGGCGAAATAAGTTGGGGCCCTTTGTCTGATTTTAAGATATTGGCCCAAGTTTGAAACTTTAATTTCATTCTCGCTCATAGACTCACAGTAGATAGGTTGCTCGTAAACAGAATAGCTGTTAGCGAAGATCTCAGTTTGTTTCGGCAATTTGTCGAACTTCTAGACTTCCAGAAATATTTTCAGCAATCTTATTCTTAAGTTGTGCGACTACCTGTAATTCTGTGGTTGAGGTAATTAATATGATAGATATATAGATTTTGTGAGTGTTAAAGTGTTAAATCGCTTAATTCATTTTAATCTATTTCTTTAGCGCAGAAGAGAAATAAAGTGGTAGGCTAGTATATTTTCTAGGGAAGCATTCAGTGGAAAGCAGAATAAAATTAAATTTCTAGCTTATAACGGCAATTGTAGCTATTTATGAATTTAATTTAACTGCTAATACTCAGTCGAGTGTATTTTTCTAAACTAACGTATAAACTCTAGAATCGAGCCTCATGAATGGTGACGGATTACGCACGTGTTCCTAATTCATGAGGATTGCTGATTTTTAAATATAACTTACGTCACGGGAAGTTTAAATGATAAGCAAAGCTCTCTGCTTGCAAGTTTAAATGTAAGTTATAACCAGTACAGATTCTGTTTATTATAATATATGTGTTATTTTTCCTCCACACAGTGAAAGTTTTGGGGTGACCCTAACTTTACCAGCACCTAGTAGTAGTTTCCATACTTGTGAAGAAATAGACAGTCCTTATTTTGAACCACGTGGGTTTCTTAAGTACCACTGGTCTAAACAGTGCATATGCAACTCGAGTTAGCCAGAAATACTATATCCCAATAACGGGTTTTCAAAGACTGTAATGATAAATACTGGACCTTGGAGCCAGATCTTAATTTCTTCTAGAAACTCTACGTAATTTTTCTGCCTGGTGGCGCGAAATACTTCTAGTATTAACTAACATTAACGCCGACTATATATTCTCGGTATACTATATATATATATATTCTTGTGGACAAATCTGTGGTGTGACTAAAGTGAATCCTATACTGAGGGAAAGCACCGACCTGACACTCATCATTTCTAGAAACCTACGCTATTGACACTGTGCTCTGCTAACTCCCGCGCCTGGAATAATTGTTAGGTGACTTAATCAGACATTTGAACAAATTTGCACACCCAAGTATTCGTTCCCGGAGACTCCGAGTTAAATACGTCTTTTGGAACTGGGGACTTCTTGGCAGAAGACTGCATTTTTTTTGAGTCTGTGTGAAAATCTAAAATCAGTGTGTTCCAAGAGGCAGCGAGCAAAGTCGTGAGTACCTGTATGAGAGGCCATGGCGGAATGAATGAGTGTACAGTGGAATTCAATTACAACAGATAAAATGAACAAATGAAGAGATGAGGCTGAGCACTACATGGAAGGTGCTAAAACATACCAACACCAACGTAACACCTGATTTTAAATAATGAAACATCCACAACCACCTTGGCGTTATGAGATTATGATTGTAAATCAGTACTGTAATAACGCGTGGTAATATCTCTATTATCAGTTACCTGGTTTCTGAGTGATATTTTCACTATTATATCTTTGACACCCTGTTGCTGTCCTATTTTTTTTTTCAATCTGCATAAGTTGTTGCTAAGGCTAGAGTTCTTGTGTTTTTGTCTTAGGTTAAATCAGATTTTTTTTTCAAACTCTGTGCATATAATTACGAGATAAAACAAAGAAAAACTCTTAGACTCAAACCCTATGTATCTGTGACTCGGGCGCCATCATCTGTTCTCTTAACGGGGCCGGGCTAAACCTAGAGTTAACACTATAACGGGGCTATCATCCTTGCAACATTTCCTTGCAGCCAACTCCCGCGCCTGGAATAATTGTTAGGTGACTTAATCAGACATTTGAACAAATTTGCACACCCAAAGTTTTTATGACTATGTGTATATGTATTTTCCTTGATGTACTTTCTTTGATGTTGTGAGCCGATTTTTTCCTGATATTAAAATCGCTCTTGAACTTAATAATAGTGTTTGGTCAGCTCGTTCTAGATAATATATATATATCATTGTTATAGTTTTCCCACGTCTGTGTGTTTACCTGTCGTCACGTGTATGTGCGTGCCTGTGAGTGATAGGAATATACGTAATATGTATATTGGTGTAGTCTGTCTGACGCTGTAACAACTGTTGTAGAAGATAGGTGAGAGAGAGAAGAATTCTTTTCGCTTTCAGAGACAGCCACTATATCAAAATCTATCATCTCACGTGTGTGGAAATTCTATTACCTTTCACTAACTCTCACTGAGTCTATCACCTATTCAAACCTATTCAGAAGGGACCAAACCTAGTCTTAATTCTCCTATCGAAAATCTACGACACCAGGGATCCAGACCTCCAGGACGACCCAGAGTCCGCTGGGAGGACAACATTAGACAATCTTTGAAGGACCGAGGACTAGAATGGAACCAGGCCAGGAAGAAGACAGCTGATAGAATGGTCTGGCGCTCTCTCTTCCAAACCTCTACACCTCACGGTAGAAGGGGAACGACTAAGTAAGTAAGTAAGTAAATGCCGACTGTGTGGGTGATTATTTCTAACAGCTTCATATCAGATGTTCTTGAGATATACCTTGAGATATACCTGCCATAACTCACCACACTAGTGCATCACTCAATTAATGTTGTTCAAAGTTAAGGTTTCGTCTTCTAATGGCGTAGCACGCTGCTTTCAACTAATAGACAGGGTCACCGATTACATTAGGTCATAAATTCAAATGTATGCAGCCTGTTTCTGTGTTCCTAGCCAACTCGAATGGAGAGTCAGTAGAATCTACATTTTAGAATGTTCATAAACGTATGCTTATACATTGTAGAAGAGCTGAGACGATTATGACAGAATCGTTATCATCATCATGTCCTTTTTCACTCCTTATGGAGCCTGCAGGAACCACTGCAGCTGGTCCCTTTGCAGGAAGCCTGTACCAAAGCTTTAATGTGCTCTTGCAGTAGTAGTTCATGCAACACGTTTTGTACAAGGAGGTTGCCAGCCCCATGCACAACCTCATATTAGTTGCCTCTTACGACATGTTATAAGAAGCAGTAGACATTTTCTTTCCGTGCCTTCTGAGATATGCCTAGGAACTATACGGGATGACAGAAGCATCTAAATGGACATGAGAGAAATATCATTCAAATGCTAGTGAAACAAAAGCTGCGGAAAGTAGGTCCAAACTGAAGAAGACGTGTGCTAATAAAGTCTTCAACTTTTTTTAACCTTGATGAAATAGGGATTTGATTCTTTCATTCGTTCTTTCGTTCAGCTATCATCACAAGCGCACTTTCTGAAACCCATTAGAACAGGGTTTATTAATCTGTGGTGCACGGACTCATTAGAGGTCTGTAAATGGATGGGGTCCTTGTACTTAGCCTAAAACTTAAATGTGACAATTTAAACTTTGCTTTTATGTAGTGTTTTTTTTTTTTCAAGGATGGGTCCATAACCTTCATCGGACAATCAAAGGGTTCCATGGCAAAACAAAAAAAGGGCTAAGAACCCCTCTCTTAGATAGACGTTATTTTTGTTTAGACTGACCCGCAACTCACTGGCAGTAGAAAGTGGAGCAACAAATACAGACAAACAACAACAACAAAAAAGGTCAGAATGAGAGTGAATATTTCACAGGAAGAATTTTTGAGAGATCTGGCCGAAAGTATGTGACGTACAGAAAGTCATAACAAACCAGACCTAAAACTTGAGGATGAATATTTCTAAACGAATGACGATGAAAGACTGTGTGGTAGAGTTGTTACAGCGCTAGCCTCATGAGGCAAAGTCAGCAGGTTCGAAACCAGATCAACTCACTCTCCGGTCTACCCAGCTCTTTGTCGGACATTGCTCTTGAGTTCGAGCAGCAAGGATGAGAACTTATCAGTCCATCTAATAAAACTGAGATTATAGGTGAATAGTTTAAGTCACAGCTTCATAAGGTGGGATGATACATCTCTAAACTTCTCTGCCCTACGTGAGTATCTGCTGTGAGATTATCTTTACTTTTACGTCGATCATGACCAGTACAAATATAAGGCACGTAGCCATAACAATTGTCTAAATGGAACTTCATGAAGCGAACCATGAACAGATTCCGTCAGCTTTTCCTGAAAAATAGGGAAAATGCGCACACTGCACCGCGAAAACTAAATTGAACACCCGTGTAAAAAAAAAACGCGCAGACTTTTCTATTTTTTATTTCATGCTACTTTGACTATTGACTATAGGTTAGGATAAGTTTGACTATAAAGATCCAATGAAGATGAAATGGAATTGAAAGGAAATAAATGACCACAACAGAATTAGCGCCATCATCAGGACATGCAGCAACAAGATCACAACATAATTATTTTGGCTTATTATTTGTTGACGTTTTTTGTGATTTTAAGAAGAAGGTGCCGGAGATGGATGGGACACATATTGAGGAGACCTGTTGATAGCCTTACCAGGCAGTCCTTGTTCTGATATCCCCGGGGTAAGAGAGGAAGCGGAAGACTAAGGAACACACGGAGAAGAGAACTGGAGACAGACATGAAGGGCATGAAGAAGACATGGAACGACCTTGAGCTGATGGCACGGGAACACAAGACATGGTAATATGTTTTTTGAAGGCTTATACTCCTTGGAGAGATGAAGGGAGGTGATTATGAAATTTGGCGGTTTATTTGCTCGCATTTTTATAAATGTATTGCATAAAGTCATCTTGACAGCCATTGAAAATTACAACATTTTACCATTAACGCTACATTTGTTTTGTATTTTTTTTACCCCTCAAAAACTCCACATTTGTGAAGATTCATGGATGAGCCTCATAGTAAGAAATCAGCATTCACATTCATCCCCTTCGGTGCTGGACCCCGGCACTGCATAGGTATGAGATTCGCTGCCATCGAAACAAAGATCACGATTGTTAAAGTCATACAGAATTTCTGCATTGAAAGGGCTGAGACTACAAGAGTAAGTTACCTGTTTGTTCCGTATTTCTTGGAATTTTTCTGTTCTTCTAAACATCGTGAGATAGACACACTTTTGGTGTCACTTTATCATCTACTGGTCTACAATGGATAATCGCGTTAGAAAGTGGCAGGTGTATAAGATAATAATAATAATAGCCCCTTCAGTCATAACTGACTATGGGAATGCGCCCCTGAGGTGGCAGCCCTCAGCTGCTTATTTTCCTGGTGCTCCTTTCGACGTTTTCTCCTCACCTCTGCTTCTTGTGTGAGCCTCTCTTCGCCCAATCTGAGGTGGTGCCGTAAATAGCATCGCCACTTATTGCGATCGGCAGCTTCATCCTCCCATGTTGCTGGATCCATGTCCAGTGCCCTCATATCTCTCTTGCACACATCTTTGAACCTCAGCTGTGGTCGCCCAACTGTTCTCTTGCCATCTGCTAATTGTCCGTAGAAGATATCTTTTGGGATGCGACCATCTTCCATGCGGCGAACATGGCCAAGCCAGCGAAGTCTGCGCTGTCTAAGCAGCGTATACATACTTTGAAGGCCAGCACGTGACAACACCTCGACATTTGTCACTTTATCTTTCCACGAGATGCCGAGGATGCGGCGTAGACACCGCAAATGGAAGGTATTGAGCCTTCTTTCTTGCTTAGCATAGGTCGTCCAGGTCTCGCTGCCATATAGGAGTGTAGTTTAGAGTTTCCCCAAACACGCGATGTGAGGCGGGCAAAGGTAGCTGCAGCTTTGCCAATGCGGCTGTCGATTTCTGTATCCAGTGAGAGTTTGTCATTGATGGTAGACCCTAGGTATGTGAAGTGGTGCACTACTGCCAATTCATAGTTATCGATAGTGATAACTGGTGCAGCACCCACATCCTGACTCAGCACATTCGTTTTCTTTAGACTTATTGTGAGGCCAAAGTCCTTGCATGCTTTAGTGAAGCGATTCATCAAGCTCTGAAGCTCCTGTTGGCTTTGAGTGACGACTGCAGCATCATCAGCGAACAACAAGTCTCTTATAGTGACCCTTCTGATTTTTGTTTTTGCCTTCAGCCTTGAAAGATTAAACAGACGGCCATCTGACCTAGTGTGAAGGCATATTCCTTCAGTTGCATCTCTGAATGCATGTTTCAAGAGTAAGGCAAAGAAGATTCCGAAGAGGGTCGGAGCCAGAACACAGCCTTGTTTAACGCCACTTCGTATATCAAAGGGCTGTGACGTGCTTCCAGCATATTGGACTGTTCCCTTCATGTCGTCATGGAATGACTTTATCATTTCCAGCATTTTAGAAGGGCAGCCTATTTTCAGGAGGATTTTAAAGAGTCCATCCCTACTAACCAGGTCGAATGCTTTTGTGAGGTCTATAAAGGCGATATATAATGGTCTTTTCTGCTCTCTTGATTTTTCCTGAAGCTGGCGGAGAGAGAAGATCATGTCTGTTGTTGATCTGCAGCTCGGAATCCACACTGTGCCTCTGGATATATGCGCTCAGCTAACTTGTGTAGTCGCATTAAGATGACTTTGGCAAAAACCTTACCAACAATACTAAGAAGAGAGATGCCTCTGTAGTTATTGCAATCACTTCTGTCTCCTTTATTTTTATACAGTGTTACAATCTTGGCATCTCGCATGTCTTGAGGAATAGTTGTCTCTTCCCAGCACTGGCACAGCATCCTATGCAGGGGATGTAATAGCGTGCTCTTACAGCATTTGATTAAATCAGGAGGAATCCCATCACTGCCTGGTGCTTTGCCAGAGGCCAAGCTATCAATGGCCTTACTGAGTTCCTCTAATGTTGGTTCGGCATCCAGCTCCTCCATAGTTGGCAGACTATTGACAGCATCAAGGGCTGCAGGCGTAACGGTATTGTCTCTAGCGTAAAGCTCAGAGTAGTGCTCGACCCACCTCTCCATCTGCTTACCCTTATCGGTTAACTTCTCTCCGCTGATGGTTTTTAGCGGTGCCGTCTTACTTTTATGGGGGCCAAGGGCTTTCTTTATACCGTCATACATTTGTCTAATGTTGCCTGTTTGCGCTGCGATCTGGATGCTCTCACTGAGCTGGAGCCAATAGTCATTTGCACAGCGTCGAGCAGTTTGTTGAACTTTGCTTCTCGTAGCCCTCAGGATCTGTAGAGTTCTGGCACTCGGTGAACGTTTGTATTCATTCATAGCACTGTGCTTAGCTTCAATAACAGGTGCCATCACATCTGATGAAGCGTCAAACCAGTCATTTGACTTTGCTGTTTTCTTACCAAAGGTGGCAAGTGCAGTACTTTGAATGGTGTTCCGTAGATGCTCCCAGTTCTCTGTAATAGTATCACCATGCTGAGGGCTACTGAGCACTTTCTTGAAGGTCGCAGTGAATTGAGCGATCATGAAAGGGTCTGACATCTTGCTGGTATCAATGCGTGGTTTCCCTTCATGTCTGACACGATAGAGTTTTCTTGGTTGTGCTCTGATTTTGCAGCAAACCAAGGAGTGATCTGTGTCACAGTCTGCACTATGGTACGAGCGCGTGGAGAGCACAGACCTGAGGAGTGGCCTTCTGACGAGAATCAGGTCAAGTTGGTGCCAGTGCTTGGATCGTGGGTGTCTCCATGACACCTTATGCTGGGGTTTTGTCTGAAAGTAGGTGTTGGTCACGCAGAGATCATGGTGGACGCACAACTCTAAGAGCCGTTGTCCATTTTCATTCATCTTGCCAATACCAAACCTGCCCAGACATGAAGGCCATGAAACATTATCGGCACCCACTCTAGCATTAAAGTCACCAAGGAGAACAAGTTGTTCTTGCCTAGGTATGCTTTTGATAATTGCTGTTAGATTCTCGTAGAACTCATCTTTAGCTTCTGAGGCAGAGTACAGAGTAGGAGCATACACACTGACAAGGGTGATGGGACCTGTGCTAGTTTGCAGGCGGAGCGTTAACAGGCGTTCTGATCCATTCTCGCCTGGTTCAACCATGTTAGTTAGCGATTTTTTGACCGCAAAACCTACTCCGTGTTCTCTAGCTTTATTAAGATCTTTCCCTTGCCAATAAAATGTGTAGTCCTTCTCGCTCACCGTTCCAGAGCCCGCCAGGCGCGTTTCCTGAAGTGCAGCTATATCCACCTGAAGTCGTTTAAGCTCATCATTAATTATGGCTGTCTTCCTTACATCGTTTAC
This sequence comes from Oreohelix idahoensis, assembly GCA_024509875.1. Classification (NCBI taxonomy): domain Eukaryota; kingdom Metazoa; phylum Mollusca; class Gastropoda; order Stylommatophora; family Oreohelicidae; genus Oreohelix; species Oreohelix idahoensis. Next base: position 305,419 of record JAMPIV010020075.1, read on the forward strand.
ATCCTGTAGGTTTTCGGATAGTCCAGTCAACATAGTCCGGACGTTCCAGCATCCCAATCTGAGAGTTTGCTTATTTCTATTTTTTCGATAATTGCTTGGTGCAAAATTTTCTGTCCACAGTTCGGGTTTGACCCTAATCCACATGCACCCAATGGGGAAAGCAGACAGTGGCGGGACAACACCTTATTGACTGGGGGCTGCCCAGCTTGAAGCGGGCGGTAGCTGTCCAATGAGATCCTAGAACCTCTCCCACTGTCGGAAGTAACCCCTGGCGCCATGCCCTACGCCAATTGGGCAAAATGCTTATAACCGGTAACTGCTACTTCCCGTGTTTTGCCGACACCTATAGGGTGAAGCTGGAGTGTCCTCTCCAGGGCGCGAGCTTGGGCACAGTTATATGGAGATCAAGCTGTTGCCCATGCAGCATGTTCCCCCTCTCCACACAGCCGGTAGATCCAAAGGAACGGCAGTAGCCGATACAGTTTGGTACCAGCCATGTCGCAGGAGTTGCCAGAATAATGTCGAATCGACATTAGACTGCCTTAGGGACTCCGACTCCGGATTTATCCTCAGGGTTTACTCCCGAAGCCAATTCCACAAATGGATTTTCCCGCAAGGCAGCGGTGGTTTGAATTCAGAGTTCCTTCTCTTAGATAAGCTACCAACCAAGGATCACGAGCCCTATCTGCCCGAAGCTGCTGGTTTTAAGGCGCCAGTCGCTCGCCTTTGCCCCTTCTCCCGTCAGTGGAAACAGTTCCGCCGGGCTCAAATTGAGCCACACGTGAAGGTCGGGAGCTGGACTTGGTTGTCAGAGGCTGTTTGAGGCGCGTGCCATAGAAGTATTTTATCTGCAGTGAGAGCTTATCCTCACTACAACTCTCGGCAATAACAACCTAGATATAGAGTATAAGATAATTGACTTTAATAATAAAAAGGAAAGGGATCTACTGAGGTATGATCTCTCTTCTTCTCTTCAAGTACCATGCCTAGTGGCGTAGGAGATCATGTCTCTCCACAACTTCCTGTCTCCAGTACAATTTATCAGTTCTCTTGTTGACTTCCTTCCATGCAACAATGTCAAAATGTCCAGTATTTGCTCTCTTTGTAGGATAAAGAGAGAGGGATAGTACCTCACGGTGAGAGACAGCCATGTCCTTTTTAGGATAGTCAGGATCCTATTTGGTTCTCCTCTCTTTGTCTAGCTCATGTATGGCTCCTAGAATACCGCTTGTGTACGGCGGTGGCCACATCCCGGGCAACAGTCTTGGCTGACTGGCTAAACTACATGGGTGGAGTAGGAGCAATCTTACTCAAGGGAATGTCCATCCCTAGTACACAAAGACTGAGACGGTGAGTGAGGCGGAGGAATCTGAGAAGATCAACGGCTCGCAAAGCGAAACAGCAAAGTGTGTGGCGCACTAGAGGCATGTCGGACATAGAAAAAGACAATGGCTAGCCACCGTGGAAGAGATTGGGGCCTTACCACGTACTTCCTACAGAAAGTAATGGAATCACAACAACAAGATAAGAACCGATATGTAGAGAACTCTCTGTCCCCTGGGGAAGAATCTACTGTACAAATTAACAGGGAAGAGGCAACTCCTCTAATGAGTAAGGAAGTACATAATGACGAGTGTTCCTTAAATTCTGTTGAAAGGGAGCATTCTGAGAAAGACCACCTAAAAACTAGTAGGAGAAGCCTAAAAATAGGAACATGGAATGTTAGAACTTTAAACGGAGAAGGAAAGCTGGACAATCTTATATTAGAGGCAACCGACATGAAACTCGATATACTGGGAGTTGCAGAGGCAAGACTTTTGGATACAGGCTACATAACAAGAGACCAGTACACGCTTATACACTCAGGAGGAGAAAAACACGAAAGAGGGGTAGGAATGTTGATAAAGAAGGAGTTAGAAAAATACGTATGTGGATACTGGACACACAATGACAGAATGATGTTACTAAAGATGAGAGCAAAGCCATTCGACATATCAATCTTACAAACTTATGCACCAACTAAAGATTACAGCGAGGAAGAAATAGAAGAATACTATGAAGAGCTACAACACACACTTAAACCAGTCAAATCTACAGATGTGTTGATAGTAATGGGTGATATGAATGCAAAAGTAGGAAAAGGAAAATACAAGAAAATAGTAGGACAGTATGGATTAGGGACAAGAAATGATAGAGGAGTCAGACTTATCCAGTTCTGTGAAGAAAACCAGCTGGTCATATGTAACACCTTTTTTGAACATCACCCAAGGAAATTATACACATGGAAAAGCCCAGGAGATGTAACACGTAATCAAATCGACTATATCATGATAAAACATAGATTTAAGAACAGTGTCACAAGTGCAAAGACACATCCTGGCGCCGACATAAATTCAGATCACAATCCAGTTGTCATCAAAGTAAATATAAAGCTGAAAAGAGCAGGAAACAGAAGACAGGAGGAACCCCAGATAGAAATATCAGCGCTGAAACAACCAGATATAAAAAAGAAATATTTAATCGAAGTCAAAAATAAATACCAACAGTTATTGACAGAAAGCATGGAGCAGTATAGAAGAGAAAACCCAGAAGAAAAAGCAACCGCAAAATGGGAATGCTTAAAAACAAGCATACAATCAGCAAATGCAAATTTACCTAAAAAGGAGTCTAAGAAAAATCAAATTTGGATGACAGATGACATCTTGAATAAAATGGCAGAAAGAAAGAAAGCAAAAAATACTCCAGAATATAAAACAATAGACAATGACATACGTACTATGTGTAGAGAAGCAAAAGAACGGTGGATAGAAACAAAATGTAAGGAAATAGAAGACTTGGAAGCGAAGCACATGACAAGAGATATGCATGAAGAAATAAAGAAATTATCAAATCGGTCGCGGTTTGCACAAGGAGGAAGCTGTATCAAGAACAAAAATGGTGTAATATTACTTGATGAGAAAGACATATCAAACAGATGGGCAGAATACGTAAAAGAACTATTCGAGGACAACAGAGGTAAAAAACCATCACCAGATTCTAATGAAGGCCCACACATTCTCAGATCAGAAGTAGAGAATGCCATTCATATGATACAAAAAGGAAGATCAGCAGGCATGGATAACATAAACATTGAAATGATAGAAGCTCTGGAGAGCTTTGGTATAGATACAATCACAGAAATATGCAATGATATATACAATACAGGATATTTACCACACGACATGAAGACATCAGTTTTTATAACATTGCCCAAAAAACCAAATGCAACAGAATGTTCAGACTTCAGAACAATCAGCCTGATGAGTCATGCAATTAAGATACTGCTCAAAATCATACAGGAAAGAATAAAAAGTAAAGTAGACAGCGAAATCCAAGAAGAACAGTTTGGTTTTAGACGGAACAGTGGAACAAGAGAGGCAATATTTTGCCTAAGAAGATTAGCAGAAAAATATACAGAGGTCCAAAAAAGTATGTATATGTGCTTCATTGACTATAAGAAGGCTTTTGACAGAATCCATCATGAGAAAATAATTGAATGCCTCAAAGACATAGGTATTGATGGAAAAGATATAAGAATACTCAGTAACCTTTATTGGGAGCAAACTGCCACAGTAAGATCGGGAAGGAATTATTCACCATACATAGACATAAAAAGAGGTGTCAGACAAGGTTGTGTGCTGTCCCCCTGCCTATTTAATTTATACACCGAAAAAATTTTCAAACAGATACAGGAAATACCAGGACTGAACATCAGTGGAAGATCAATAAACAACCTTAGATATGCAGATGATACCGTGTTGTTAGCTGAAAGCGAACAGGAGTTACAAGAACTAGTGAAGCAAGTGAACAGTATAAGTCATGAATATGGACTCGACATTAATATTGAGAAAACTAAAACTATGATAATTAGCAAAACAGATGATAAACCCACATTAAAGATAAGCGTAAATGGGAAAATCCTGGAACAAGTCAAGAGCTACGTATATCTTGGTCATATAATAACAGAAGATGGCAGATGTGAAACAGAAATCAAGAAGAGAATAGGAATGGCCAAAGCTACATTCAACAACATGAAACATATACTGACATCCAAACAGTTATCTCATAAATTAAAACTGAGAATCATAAAGTGTTATATATATATTCTGCATTTCTGTATGGTGCAGAAACATGGACGATGAATAAGCATTTGGAAGAAAGAATTGAGGCTCTTGAAATGTGGATATATAGAAGAATGGGGCGTATCTCATGGAAAGAGATGAAAACAAATAAGGAGGTCCTAGAAAATCTAGGTATGAAAAGAGAACTAATGAGAGAGGTCAAAGTTCGGCAGCTAAAATACTTTGGCCACATAAAAAGGCATAACACCTTGCAGAAGACCATAACAGAAGGGAGAGTTGAAGGTAAACGTGCAAGGGGAAGACAGCGCTATAAGTGGGAAGATAACATCAAGAGATGGACGGGAAAGAGTCTATCAGAGTGTACCACCAAGACAAGAGACAGAAGACGTTGGAGATCCATTACAGCCAACCTCCGTTGTGGAGATGGCAACTGATGATGATGATGTTTTCCCCTATCTCTTTGTCCTTCAATCTTACTTGTTGTTACGATATATTCCAGCTTTTCTCTTCTCATAACATGGACAAATAAGGTGGATTGTTTCTTTCTAACTAGTGAAATAAGTTTCCTTTGCGCATTGACCTTTTTCCGGACATCCTCATTACTTTTTTTGGCTGTTAATGATATTTTAAATGTTCTTCTGTAAAACTACATATCTGTGGCCCCTAGTGCCTTCCCTACTTGTCTACTAATTGTCAATAACTCACTCCCATATGTCAGGATTTATTCTTTCTAACACTAAAGAACTCTCTTTCTTACTTCCATTGACAAAGAATTGTTGCATAAAATACTTATAGAATGCTGTGTTTGCTTGAGCTATATCCGCCTGACACCCTTGCTGTACTTGCTGAAACATTTCTATTAGGCTGCTAATTCTTACAGCTGTTGTTTGTTGCCATTGCATGTTGAAAAGATCTCATTTCTCCATAATTGCTTGTTCATATCTTTGTCACTACAGAAAGTGTATCGTTTGCCTTGATCACTTATTTGTATTTAGTTTTGTTTCTTTACACATATGACGATCAAGCGAAAGGAAAAAAAAAAACTGAAGGGGGAAACACTTTTACTTCTTATGCGAGGAGGGCAGCCTTTACCAGCTTAAATACCAGGTTTATTCAAGTTTTAATTAATATTATCTGCAGTGAGGATTCTATGCTCCGTAAGGAAAATTATGATGAGGATACCTGTCAAAGATAGCGTTCATTCATTAATCACTCTTCAGATTCCAAGAACCATAGGCTTTATAGAAGTTCATGCCAAGCCCTCCTGGCCTGTCCCATCCGCTCAATGTCTTTCCTTGTCCTGAAGTGTTTTTTGTTTAATTTGCTGTTAGTTTGCCTTCCTTAACTCGCCTTTTATGGTGTTCTCAATAGGTTACAGTGTTACTGTTTTTTGCTCTTGTGTAGCACAAGGGCGAACGATAGCAGAGTTGGTAGAGTTGATAGCAGAGTTGGTAGAGTTGATAGCAGAGTTGGTAGAGTTAATAGCAGAGTTGGTAGAATTGATAGCAGAGTTGGTAGAGTTAATAGCAGAGTTGGTGGAGTTGATAGCAGAGTTGGTAGAAATGTGTTATTCATAACCTGATGTCACTAAACCAACTCATTGGATTTCTTATTTCTATGCCTGTCTAGTCCACAATTATCTGTGAACAATTCTGAGCAGCAGCCACACATCCCGAATATCGCTAGTTTCTAGTTTTCTAACACCGTTCAATCAGTCATTACCTTTCATCTATTCATTTGGCATAGGTCTTCAACACATGCAATTCAAACCTTCCTGTATTGTACCATCCATTCAAGGCATCCCTATGTCTTCTTTATCCCTTAAATGTTCATTTCCAGTCTCTGTTCTCCTTGTGTATATGTGTGTATGTGTATATGTGTGTATGTTTGATTTTTATTTTGGCTTTTTTTGGTGTTTTTTTATTTTCCTCTATTTTTCTTATCCTGGAGATTCCATATAAGGAATTCCTTACCAGTTTTACAGCAGCCCCCTAATTTATTTACTAACACTATACTACAATCCTTGCTGCTACCCTATTTTCGTTTCTTCGTTTCGTGAATACTGTATTTTGTGCATTTCTCTAATTTAATATCTTTACATTTGTTTATTATGCCTTATCAGATTTATTGACCTTGTTGCCTAATTGTAACTGTGGCTAACGAAGGGTGAAACCCGAAACGTCCCGTATTTCCTGTGTGCCTTTAATTTGTAAAACTGATTAAATGCCGTTTTATTTGTTTATATATATATATATATATATATATATATATATATATATATATATATATATATATATATATATATATATATATATATATATATATAGAGAGATATAGATATATATATATATATATATATATATATATATATATATATATATATATATATATATATATATATATATATATATATATATATATATATACAGGTATATTTATTTATTTATTTCCACACTGGTAACCTTGTTATAGAATTTCAGCCCTTCTATTCTGCAGAAGCACACATTTATGAAAGTCTATATTTCTTATTGTCAATTTTGTTGTTCTTGTGTAACATAATAATACTAATACTTTAACATTTGAGCTGAAGATTGTTAATTTGTAGTTTTCTCATTTACAGAAAATACGTAATAATCGAAATCTGTGTGGTTTGTGGTTATTATTGACGTGTTGAAGATTAAATAATATATTAAAATAAAGAAAAGTAGTCCCCGTGTAAAAGACAAAGAAATAATAAGAATACTGATTGTTTAGGTATGTCATTACAGGCTACTAATATGAGGTTGTACATGAGGCTGGCAACCTCATTATGTAAAACAAATAGACAAAGAAACATCTGTTGCAAAAGTTTGTGATTTGGCGTAGGCTTCCTCAATGGGTCATTTTCAATGATGGTTCCAAGCTCCATCTTCTTTCTTCTTTGATCCTTAACCACCGACCGTCAAAGTAGTCAGTGGCCATCACGCTTACTGGCGTCCTGTATGGCAACAGCGTCTGCAAATTGATGGTGTGCATGTCCTCTTTCTTGCTCTGAGTAAGCAGATCTTAAGATAGTAATCTTCACTGACTGCAGATCATTACTTGAATCAATACAAAACACCAGAAATGATAACATGATGAATGAGATCAGATCTGAGCTTAACATCATCCAAAGGTCATCAACCATTGCCCTTCAGTGATTACCTGCCCATTGTGGAATCACTGGTAATGAGAAAGCAGATGCTCTATCAAGAAGTGGCAGTAAAATGGAACAATACAGCCACCCATTGCCCTATCGGGAAGCAAAAACCATCATCCACAACAAGTACAAAAATCAGTGGAAGGAGGAAGGGGATATACACAGCAGAGATGACCCAATCCACCATCTAAACAGATACCAACAGACGACAATTTTCCGCCTGAGAACTGGTCACTGCAGATTACTTGGACATCTCTATCGCCTCAAGATATCCCACACGAATGAATGCCCATGTGGAACTGATATCCAGACTCCAGAACACATTCTCCAGAACTGTCCAACCCATGATAAATTGCGACGTGCGACCTGGCCAAAAGGTGATGAGCTCCAGCAGAAGCTATGGGGCTGCCGCGCCGACCTGGAAAAGACTGTGGACTTCGTCCTGGCGACAGGCCTGCAGATTTAGCATGACTACAAACCGAACGCAGAAGAAGAAGAAGAATTGCCTTAAGAGAAATAAGAAAGGTAAAAGTTAAAGGATCCCGTTACACGCCTATTGAGGCGGTGTTAGGCCCGTATTTTCTTGATCGTCGGCACACTAGCGGTGACGTGGTCAGCATCACGCCGGCCGCCTTAACTTTCCCAGAGTTGTTCTGGTACCCAATTCATGAGGCTGGGTCGACCCCGGAGCCGTTTGCGATCTAAAAAATCCCACCTCAACTGGGGATCGAACCATGGACCACCAAGCTAGGAAGCCAGTGCACTAACCACTGCGCTACCGCAGCTCCTTTGTTGTTGTTGTTTGTTTATTTGTTTTTATTTTTCACCTTTGACCAAATAAAGTAAATTTCACACAGGAACATTTATAGTAGAATCTTTCTTGTGTCTCATCTTCATTTTTCAAAACGTAAACCATAATTGATACAACGACATTTAATACCTACAGTAGAAAGACACAAACACAAATTCTTGAACTATTTTCAGGATGACCTGGAACTTTTTTCACGAGGAGCAATTGTGCCCCGGCATGAGGTCGACGTGAAGATCACTCGACGTGCCACTTCAGTCAGAAGGAGACAAGTCAGGCATTGCTAAAATTACCTGAATATGAATTCTTGAAAAAATACAGAGGGCCAGAAGTAGCGGAAGACCTAGAATTGATAATGAACATCTTGACATTATGGCTTGGGAATAAGTCAACAACAGAACATGATGGAGAGCATCTAAGACTTATATCTGGAAAGACAGTATCGTGTCTTTCGGCGAGGTGCTTGATAATAGTCTTGACTAGCTGTCTTATTAATTAACTTTAAAAAAAAAAAAAGATTGTTACCCATATTCCGCACGAAAAATGGTTGTTACCCATTATCCGCATGATTGCGTGAGGATTACACTCAGACAGTGCGTGCTCTGTCACTAGAGGTTTTACAGACAGAAAAGGATATAGACAAATTTTGTTTCCGTGTAACTGGGCGCTCTGCGAGGATTATGATAAATAGCAAACAGCAAGAGAAACGGATAAATTAAATGAAAGACAGTAACAATTTCTCGAAGTTTACAATTTTTCGCCACGTTTCCCAGTAGAAATATGTAGAAAAACACACAGAGAGGGCAAAAAGAAGCAACAAAACTCTGGAACGAATTGGTCTGGTTATCACAAGTTTTGTCTAAGATAAATTAGACTGGTTAGTATATGATAGGTCAATACAAACTAGGCTGGCTTGGACAAGAAAAGTCTAATATGAAATGAACTGGTTAGAACAAGATATATATATTTATTTCCACACTGGACACACTTTCCACATTAAGACTGACAATAATACTTCTATAATTTTATTTCAAAGTAGCAAAGAAAAGCGGTTTTTACTGGCCACTACAGACCGAAATACAATCTGTTCAATAGATTAAAGATAGGACAAAACAAAGCATCATTTCCCTGTTGTTTCACATGGAGTGTACAGCCACCACTGCAGCTGACCTCCTTCAAAGAAGCCTGCACCAAAACATTCACGTGGCTCCTGCAGTTGTAGTTTCTGTAGGAATTTGTTTTACACGATGAGATTGCCAGCTCTATGCGCGACATCATTTTAGTCGCCTCTTACGACACGCCAGAGGAAACAGTAGCACTACTCTTTCTTCGTCTCCAAGGAGATCCCCGGGAGACATCATGAAAGGAGCGATAAGCAAACAGGACACGCCATCATGAATGTCGACTGTATGAGAGAAGCAGGAGAGCATGACCAGCGTCAACATTCGTGCTGGAGAAACGTTATGGTCATGAGAGATTCCTTAGACGGATCGGCCTTTATGAAAGCGATAGATCAGGCTAACTTGAGAGTGATCGAAAAAGAAGAATGCAGTCTTTTTCCAACTTCTGCTTTATTGTCAATGATTTACTCATGACGTTTCCACGATTACGATTTATTCCCCTGCTTTGACACTGAACATGAATCTCGTGATATCACGTAGATGTCTTGTTTACATGTTGTCACAATTTCACTGATCGGAATAGATAACAGCTACGGAACTAGACTAAAAAGGTATTTTACAAATTACATTGAGACATGTGCCCTAATATAACTGTTGACCATGTGTCTAGGGAGCCGTTCACAAATTTACGTAATGCAAAGAGAGGAAAAGGGGGATTGTGAAATGTTGTTACATAACGAAGGAAAAATCCATTGATAATTCATAAGAAACAGACTACACAAAGTTTCTGCTTTCCGTACATAAGACTGTATTAGTCGGTGACAAAGAGCGAACATTCAGTGCACAGAGGTTACTTATTGGCAATTCCTTATTACTCGTGCTTTTTTGCTCCGCACAGAATATGTTTAGTTATAGCTTAAGTTGTTTCGTAGCATTTACAGTTAGGATTAGGGTTGGGGTTAGGGTTAATCTTAACCCCAACCCTAATCCTAACCCTAATCGTACGAAACAACACATAACTACAGATATTCTGTGCGGAGCACAAAAGCATGAGTAATAGGAAATTACCATATATCTATGGTGATTACGTCAGTAATTATGTTAGTCTTGTATTTTATGTGTGCATTTGATTAAATTACGGATATACTATAACAATTTAGCTGTCGAAAACTGGTAATTTGTAAATCTGTTTACGTGGAGTTTTAAATCAAGCCTACATAGTATTTGTAGGCTAGGTGAGATAGGTATTTAGGCCTAATTAATACACAAGTGCAGACAAGCTGTTGTAAAGCTTTACCACCACAGAAAGAGGGTCGGCCGAAGTGTTACGTAATTTTAAAGAAAAAAGGGGGGGGGGGGGGGGGGGGGGGGGGAATGGGTTGTTATCCACGGGGGGGGGGTGGGGGGGGGGGGGGGGGTTTGACTGAAAATGTCAACAATTGTGTTATGTAATTTGTGAAACGGCCCCTAGTCTGAAAAGCGCATGCCTCGATTAATTTGAGGTAAAATTTCAATTTGAAAAAATGCTACTGATCGTTTTTAATTCTTTGATGTTGAGAAATCATCTTTTTCCCACTTCGAAATTATATTTGGGTTTCATTGATCCATTTTTGGTTTAGTTAGGCTATGTATTTCTATTTTGTTATTTATATTTATGTGCACTTTATATATGTTTTTATCCTTCAGTATTCAAAACCTCTGTTTTGCTATTTCTTTCATTGTTATATCTTAAAGAATTCTTGTTATGAATTATGTGTTGTTTTATAGCAGGCTAAAGTTATTTAAAATCTCTGAATTTTCTTCTTTTTTTCTCCCTTTCACTGTGTTAATTTACTTTAAACACTGTATTTATAATTAAATCTACTTCATAGATATTATTGTTGATATACGATTTTTTATCAGAGTGCTGCGTCAAAGATGTCATAATGTAAAAGTATATAGAGGAGCAGATATTGTATCAGACCACCATCTTCTGTTGGCTAAAACAAAATTTAAACTCAAGAAATTTACAACAGTGTATAGCTATAGACAACAGTATAATGTGGGATATCTAAGAAATGAGGAAATAAGAGAACAATTTTCAATCACAGTATCCAACAAATACCAAGTACTCCAACAGCTGGAAGATGAAGCAGATACGAAAGACCACTGGCAACAAGTAAAAAATATATGGAATGAGACATGTGAAGAAGTACTGAGAAAAAGAGAACATCAGCACATAGCATGGATAACAACAGAAACCGTTAGTAAGATAGAAGACAGGAAAAACAAGAAAGCAGATTTAAACAGAAGCAAAACCAGAAGCTCCAAAGCCAAGGCTAAAGAAGTGTACATAGAAGCAAACAATGAAGTAAAAAGAAACATCAAAAGAGACAAGAGGAAGTATATTGAAGAGTTGGAAGGGAAGCAGAGGAAGCTGCAGCCAAAGGAAATATGTGGGACATATACAACAACACAAAGAAGCTAACAGGGAAATATAAGCAAGCAAATGGCTTCATAAAAGATAAGAATGGAAAATTGCTTAGTAATATTCAAGAAGAAATGAAGAGATGGACAGAACATTTTGAGGAACTTCTCAATAGACCAGCTCCAACTTATCCCCCAGACATCCAGCCAGCAGAAGAGGAGCTACTAATCAGCTGTGATTAAAAGAATCCATAGACAAGCAACTAAAAGATGAACAAGCAGGTTTTTGACAAAATAGATCCTGTACAGACCAGATAGCCACATTGAGAATAATAGTTGAACAAAGTCTGGAATGGAATTCACCGCTATACTATGAAAAGGCATTTGACAGTGTAGACAGAGAATCACTTTGGAAATTGATGAGGCATTATGGTTCCCATGAAGATCATTAACTCAATAAGGAAGACCTAGGAAGACATGACATGCAGAGTTCTTCATGAAGGATAACTTACGGAACCGTTTAGGATTAGAACAGGAGTGAGACAGGGATGCCTCTTGTCTCCATTTCTTTTCTTACTAGCAATAGATTGGGTTAAGAAAACATCGACATCACACAACAGAAATGGAATACAGTGGAATCTGACTAAACAGCTTGATGATCTGGATTTTGCAGATGACTTGGCTCTTCTGTCCCATAATCAGATGCAAGAGAAAATGAAAATTCTCGATGAGAGATCACAAGTGGGCCTGAAAATACACAATGAAAAGACAAAGATTATGAGAATAAATGCAAGAAATGATAACAAGGTTGAACTTGAAGAAACACCACTAAAAGATGTAGAATAGTACACATATCTTGGCAGTAATATAGACAGAGTTGGAGGGACAGACAATGATATCAAAATAAGAATATAAAAAGCAAGAGGAGTTTTCATTGCATTGGGAAACATATGGAGAACAAGAGAAATCAAGTCCAACACAAAAATAAGAATCTTCAACTCAAATGTCAAGTCAGTCCTATTGTATGGCTCTGAGACATGGAGAGCAACATAAACAACAACCAAAAAGCTACAGACTTTTATAAACGGGTGCTTGGGTAGAATAGAAGGACTGGGATGGTATGATAAAGTCACAAATGTGGAATTGATGACAAGAACCAGACAAGTGCCAGTGGAACAAGAGTTGAGAAGAAGACGCTGGTGATGGATAGGACACACATTGAGGAGACTGTTGATAGCATTACAAGGCAGTCCTTGTTCTGGAATCCACATGGAAAGAGAGGCAGAGGTAGACCAAAAAACACATGGAGAAGAGAACTGGATACAGAGGTGAAAATGGTGAGGAAAACATGGAAAGAACTTGAGCGGATGGCACAGGGCAGGAAGACTTGGCATGTGTTTGTTGAAGGCCTATGCTCCTTGGGAAGCTAAAGGGTATTGATTGATTGATTGAAACATTGTATTAAAATTTTTGTGGCGTCTTAATTTTTAAAATTAAAATATTAAAAAAATGTAAAAATTTCAAATTTTACAAAGTGCAATAATTCTCTTTCATAGCTGTGGAAAAAACTTTATAAATGTAAAAATTAGATATACTTTAATGTCAGCTTTGAATGTTAAAATTATTTAGTAACAATTTTCTTTATGCATAGAAATAGTATTTAAAAAAAAAGGCCACCTGATATCTCATTAAATTTAATAAATGGTTACCAGTTAATTGTTTATAAAATTATTAACTGATGATTAAAAGTTACACTAAAATGTATGTTGGTTTCTTCAGTGCTTTGAAATATCTATTTGTTTTTGTACGATGTGACGGAAATGTTGCATGTGCTGCAGATTTTGCACCATCTAGTGGGTGACTGAAAAGTCACTTCCTATTTTCAAATTTTTATTTCCTCACTTGTACCCATTGCATATACATGAAACATGGGTCAAAACAATGAACACTAACTGCCCTTTGACAGATATGTTGTATTTTTTATTTACTAAAAACAAAATAAAAGATAAAATAGCCAATAAAGTGCAGTTACAAAAGACAGAAAAAAAAAATTGCTGCCCACTAAGAAATCAAATGTCGAACAAACCGGATCCCACATATTAAGTTGTAAGGCTAATGTGATATACCTTTTTGTGTAATAAAATGACAGTTAATTCTCTTTATTCTGAAGTACATATAACAAGGTAATAGAAGTGAAGAATGATAGGAGTGAAAAGTTTTAAAATGAAAAGTGACTTTAAGTATAATTAACATTGTAACAGTCACATGCTCTGTTATTACAAATTATCATAATCTTAAAAATATATCTGTCTGCATTCCTTTATGACTGGAACTTTAGGTCTTGGTGACGTTTGGTATTTAACAAGCATGTATTAAATTCTTTTTCTGCTTTAAGGACATTTTTATGTTTTTGTTATTTTAATGATGAAAAATATCCAGTTCAACCTCTGATGGATTATAATTAGGATGTATAGTGTTTTCAATTCCAAATACGATGAATAACTGCCGATATGGGAAAATGGCATTACATCTGTCCAATCATTGTAAATATGGCAAATCAAAATGACCAATTTTGTTTGTATGTTAAAAAAAAAAATGAGATAAAACAGAACAAAACCAAACAAAAACACCAAAACAAAAATAATATTCAGGGGGAGGGGTATAAAGGCCTGTTGTTTCCAGTTAAGGCCAGGAGCGGGCATGAAATTAACGTCAAAATACAAAAATGATGGATTTTGGGATTAGTCCATTTTCTGATACTTTAACATCTCCTGAATCTAAATATAACAGAATTAAATGTCAAAATGCACTCTAACAATATGTATTTTGACTTTGAAAAAGGTATGGTACAAAGAGATTTTCTCAAACTCGAGAAAATAAGCCTAATTGGACCTAGTTTTTCCCATAGCAACCAAGCTTACACCCCTACATATTATACATCGTTGAATTCGTCAAAATCTGCACTTTACTGTAAGCAGGTCACTTATTTCGGGATTCCAAATGCCAGATTGGAAATTTATAATTTCCAAGTCAACAAAAAGGGTTTCCCCTCAATTCTAAATTTTTAATTGGCTGTTCGCGTTCACGTGACCGGCAACAATATGGCTGCGTGTTTACGGAATCTCAGTTTTGATTTGTTATTGATGTGACAATGCCTAAAAAAAACGAGATGCTCTCGTTACCTCCAACTGGAATAGGCCAGAGTTAGAGATGGAAGCAAGACTTATCCTACACTGCAGGTAAAACGTACTTATTGTGACGAGATAATGGTAAAAACTGGGACATTACTACTCAGGCAAGGAGTGTTGAACAAAGAAGGCGGCCCACTGTGCTTCATTTCAACCACCAGGGAGTTACATGAACTAGCTATTACGAGTAGTAGACAGTCAATTAAAAATCATCATGTTTTCCTGAGTTTACAGAATAACGGGTGACTTCTCATAATTCAGTACATTATCATGATTCTTGTAAGCATAGTGCATATTTGTTTCCTCAATTTAATGTTTGTTTCTTGTGTATTTTTATTGACATGTCTTGTCACAGATGCTTATGTGTTATTTAGAAAATGCCTGCCAGACATGTGCAACAGCCGGTTCTTGGTACAAGAAGAAAGATTGGAAACTTCATCAAATAGAAAGTGAAGCAAGGCTGTCATATACATTTTGAAGGTATTTACTTTTGAAACTTACTTTAAGTTTCCCCTTGCCTAAGCATAGACATTCATGTAATTTATTTTGATCTCCATAAATATCAAGTTTAGAAACATATTTCATGACTTACATGTATTGTTTTGCTTCCATTGTACTTTAAGACACAGTTTATTAATGCTTGTTTACATCTTTATTTGAAATTTTACTAATGTAAACATTTACCTCTTTCTAGGAAGTTCAAGTGTAATGGAAGCTGAGGCAGGTAGTGATTTGTGAAGCTGTTATCTGACGCGACATATATTTTGCTACACCGTGTAAAGTGATTGTGATAGCAAAGCATTCAATCAGATCATAGCAATTAAACCATATGTCCCTAATATTGATGAATTTAATCAAGGACCCGAGGCTGCTATATTTTTCAAGAAAGTCCTGGGGCTGAACAGTGGAAAAGAGGCTTGTCGACTGATAGGAGCAAGAAAGCGTTAAACGTCTGGTGCTCAGCTCTAAAATGGCAGAAAACTGCACTAAGAAAATGAAGGACATTTAGCACAAATCTCAACAGAAAGCCAAACAAGAAACTGCAGAGGAAGCTGGATATGCTGCCGGTATGTTCTGCATGACTAGTAAGTTATTTTATTTTGCTGCAGTATCACATACTTATTTAATTATATTCTAATTATATTGAAAAATGTGATTTTAAAGAAATCATTATTCTCATACTAATTTTCTTATAACTTCCACACTTATGTATTAATTGACAAGAATAGGAACATATATTGCCCATAATCTTTTAAAACTTTTTATGTGATGGATTTTAAGTATCTGATCAAACTTATGGTTAATTGACAAAAGTAATGTAAAATTTAGTAAAATTTGTTACTATTTTTAGACACTATTTTCAAAGTCCTACAGCTTTTTTTTGTATTAAAGTTATCAAAAATCCATCACTGGAAAAGTTTTAACATATAATGATAAACATTGTGTTCATATTTGGTATTCATAGCTTAATAATTAAAAAAGCTTTAGCAAATTGAAATAGAACAAAGAATCCAATATTGCTCAGCTCTAAAACGGCAGAAAACTGCACTAAGACAAGGAAGGAAATTAGGCACAAATTTCAACAGAAAGCCAGATAGGAAGCTGCAGAGGAAGCTGGCTATGCTACCAGTATGTTCTAAATGACAAGTAAGCAATTTTTCAGGGGCAATATTACAGACTTATTTAATTGTAGTCTATTTATGGAGAAAAATGCGATTTTCTCAAAATCTAATTTTCTCATCCTAATTTCCTTAAAACTTCCACACTTATGTGTTAATTGACATAAAAATTGGCACATATGTTGCCCATAATTTTTTAAAACTTTCTTATTGCTGGATTTTGAGTATCTGATCAAACTTTTGATTTATTGCAAAAAGTAATGTAAAATTTATCAAAATTTGTTACTTTTTTTAGACACTATATTCAAAGTCCTACAACTTTTTTTGTATTAAAGTTATCAAAAATCCACCAATCGAAAAGTTTTAAAATATAATGATAAACATTGTGTTCATATTTGGTATTCATAGCTTAATAAATAAAAAAGCCTTAGCAAATTGAAATAGAATAGAATCCAATATGGCCGCCGTTTCTATGGCAACCAGTAGTGCAGTGCCATAAAGCTCTTCATTTTTCGTATCTAGTATTGATATAGGTTAAGTCTGTGCATTTTCATTGAAATCCAGCAATTAATAACGAACATAGCATTTCAGAGTTTTCATTCCACACATGAATATAGAACCAAGCAATGCACACCTTCCTTTGATCTTGAGTCTTCAGTTTCCTGTAGCTGTTTACTTACCAGAAGCAGTTTTTACTCATGATTAACTTTATGTAGTGCTCATATGAGGAAAGAACCCAGTTATTCTGAAAGTATATATTCAGGACACAGGCTACCACGGCCACAAATTTTAAAGATAACTATACATTTGCAAAAAAATGTGGTAAAATAGCTGTTTAGTAATGAGTCAAATTACAGTAAGTTTACTTTTTTTCACTTCTCCAGTCATTTTTGATGACTTGCTGCATGGTTTATATTCAATGTATCCATTCATATAAGTTTGACTTCAAAGATTCACTAGGGGAAAGCAAATGGAAAGGACCAGACTGAAGTCACTGAACGCAGGAGAAATGGTGCTGTCCTCAGGACATAAAGCAGAGAGTAAAAAAAAAAAGGACCCTGTTACACACCCATTGAGGCATATAGGGAATATGGTGTTAGGCCCATATTTTCTTGACCTTCGGCACACTAGGGGTGATGTGGTCAGCAATTGGTACCCAATTTGACCCTGGAGCCGTTCGCGATCTAAACAACAATCCCACCTCAACTGGGGATCGAAGCAGAGAGTGCACAATGAAATTCTTTCCCATCATTTTTTGTTGCATTACTTGCTACAGTAGTATTATTAATAAATAACATTAGATGAGTGCTAGATAAAATTCAACCAAAAATTGGTGATGAACATGTTGATTTGTAGAAAGCAAAAGTGCCATAAATGTTATAAGATCCAAACGTGTGCTTAATAGACAATACTAAAGTATTCAAAAGAAGAAATATTAGGAATTTACAGGAATGTTAGAATGTGGCAGAAAGTAAAGAGAAAGTCATTAGCCCAAATAACAAGTATTTGAAGTAATCAGTCATAACCTTTATTGGGAGCAAACTGCCACAGTAAGATCTGGAAGGAATTATTCATCATACATAGACATAAAAAGAGGTGTCAGACAAGGTTGTGTGCTGTCCCCCTGCCTATTTAATTTATACACCGAAAAAATTTTCAAACAGATACTTCTTCTTCTTCGTACACTCTCAGACGTCCACTTGAATGTTCTCAAAGAAAGCAGTAGTCAATTTGAGGCTATTTGAATCCCCGTAAAGCTTTTCCATGAAAGGAGCTGGCGTCGGCCATATGCACTTTCTCTGTACCACATATAACGGGCAACTTTGAAGCAGATGTTCAGCAGTCATTTTATCAGTGCCACAGCTACATTGATCGGTAGTTCCTATCTTTAGCTTGTTGAATAGATGGTATCTCAATCTGTTGTGGCCAGTGCGGAGTCTGAAGATTACCACTTGTTCTCTTCTGTGGAGCTGGTAGTAAGCATCATTCTGTGTGTGCCCTGGGTGTTCTACATTCCATTTGTTTCTGTATCTGATTCTGATAAAACTCTTTGCCTCGTCAAAAGTTATGCTTGCATCAGGCTGAGGTAGATGTGAACCTTCTTTTGCCATTTTGTCAGCCTCTTCATTGCCGGTGATGTTACAATGAGATGGGATCCATTGGATCACAACACTTTTGAATCGTTGACAAAGTTTGTGGAGCACTACTCTGAGATCATCGAGGTCTGTATTATTTTGCCTTTTCAACGTTGCAATTACTGACTGTGCATCAGTAAAGAAAGCAACTTGTCTCTCTGTGCTTTCTTCTGTCAATATAACCTCTGCTGCAGTTTTCAAGGCCTCTGCCTCTGCTCTGAAGTTGCTGGAGAATCGTCCTGTCGCCACTGACAGCCTTTTTTCTGCACCAGTGCTTAAGGTTAAAAAGACACCCCCACCTCCATTTTCTGTTGCATTTGTTGCTGATCCATCTGTGTATGCATGGGTCCAGGTGTTTCGTGGATAATGTTTCTCTATGTATTTTGTCGCTATGGATTTTCTATTTATTGCAGTTTGGCTCTTTTTACTTTCAATGCCAGGAATGTTTTCTATCATTTTAGGGAAACGATTTTGTTTCCAAACTGGAAGCTTGTGTGCAGTGTAGATGGGTTTAACAGTGGATATTTCATCTATGGATACTGCTCTCATTTGTAGTTTGGTTGATTCTACAAAATTACTTCGTTTGAGTCTTTGCCTTCTAAGAGCATTTATTCTATGGCACATTGGGTGGTCTGTTAGTCTTTTGAATTTTTCGGCCAGTTGCTGAGCCCTGCAGTCTCTTCTATCTGTCATTGGCTGGAGGCATGAAATCTTTTCGAGTTCTTTTATAGGTGTTTACTTTGTGCCTCCCGTTATAATTCTCATTGCTTGATTTTGGAGTCTGCTAATTTTATCGAAGTTTGTCTTAGCTGCTGTTGCCCATGCTGCTATGCCATATTCAAGAACTGGCCTCACTCGCCCTGTGTACAACGTCTTAAGCACTTTCTCATCTGCTCCCCAAGTTGTTCCAGCAAGTTTTTTCATAATTGCCATTCTTTGTCTTGCTCTCATTCGATTTCTGTCAACCTGTTTTTTCCCAAGTCAGGCGGCGATCAAAAATAATGCCTAGGTAGTTCGGATTTCCATTTAAATGAAGATTTACTCCGTTTAGTACTAGTTTGAAGCTCTGAGGTCTAGTTGAGAGGGAAAATACAGATACAAACAGATACAGGAAATACCAGGACTGAACACCAGTGGAAGGTCAATAAACAACCTTAGATATGCAGATGATACCATGTTGTTAGCTGAAAGCGAACAGGAGTTACAAGAACTAGTGAAGCAGGTGAACAGTATAAGTCATGAATATGGACTCGACATTAATATTGAGAAAACAAAAACTATGATAATTAGCAAAACAGACGATAAACCCACATTAAAGATAAGCATAAATGGGAAAATCCTGGAACAAGTCAAGAGCTACGTATATCTTGGTCATATAATAACAGAAGATGGCAGATGTGAAACAGAAATCAAGAAGAGAATAGGAATGGCCAAAGCTGCATTCAACAACATGAAACATATACTGACATCCAAACAGTTATCTCACAAATTAAAACTGAGAATCATAAAGTGTTATATATATTCTGCATTTCTGTATGGTGCGGAAACATGGACGATGAATAAGCATTTGGAAGAAAGAATTGAGGCTCTTGAAATGTGGATATATAGAAGAATGGGGAGTATCTCATGGAAACAGATGAAAACAAATAAGGAGGTCCTAGAAAATCTAGGTATGAAAAGAGAACTAATGAGGGAGGTCAAAGTTCGGCAGCTAAAATACTTTGGCCACATAAAAAGGCATAACACCTTGCAGAAGACCATAACAGAAGGGAGAGTTGAAGGCAAACGTGCAAGGGGAAGACAGCGCTATAAGTGGGAAGATAACATCAAGAGATGGACAGGAAAGAGTCTATCAGAGTGCACCACCAAGACAAGAGACAGAAAACGTTGGAGATCCATTACAGCCAACCTTCATTGTGGAGATGGCAACTGATGATGATGATGATGTCATACCCTTTAGCTCCCCAAGGAGCATAGGCCAAAGACATACCAAATCATCTCGTCACATGCCATCAGCTCAAGGTCTTTCCATGTCTTCCTTAACATTTTCATTTCCATCTCCAGTTCTCTTTTCCACGTGCTCTTCAGACTGCTTCAACTTTTCTTACCCTGGGGTTTCTAGAACAAGATCTGCCTGGTAATGCTATCAATAGGTTTTCTAAATGGACCGTACATACTCGAGTATAGGTCGATCTGAATATAAGATGACCCCTAGACTTTGGGACTTAAAAAGCTTCAAAATGAATGAGTAATAAGCTGAACAAGCTTTTTGTTGATTCCAAATTCCCACATTGCATTGGAATTTCCGTGTCTTTCTGCTAATTCTATCACTTTCAGCTTTCCCATTTAAAACACCTACCCAGAAAGTCTGAATACTGTTGTCGGCTGTGTCCAAGTAGCAACGAGATCTTGGTATTTAGCAAGACCTGGACATGTAAAGCTTCCGTTTTCTGAATTTTTTTTTTTTTAGAATCAATCAATATTATGATTTTTCAAGATTTTTTTTTTTAAAGCTATGGCTTTCCAGGCGGTTAAATATTTGCTTTGGGATCTGAGAAGTGGCTTGTTACTCTGAAAAGAAGAAAGCTGGAATATACCGTGACGACATGCCAGACTGATAGAAAAAGAAACTGGGGCAAATAAATGGTGAAGATACTAGAAAGTCAACATTACGGCATGGAAAAAAGGTCAATAACAGCACGAGAGACAGGAACGAATGAACGAACTTTATTTTCAAAGGGTTTAGAATTGGGCACGCAGGCCCATCTGACATTCTGCCCTTCCTCTCTCTCTCATCATGTATACTGAATCCTTTCATTCTCACATTTACTTTAAGCATTATTTAGGCATTTATTGTTATAAAAGTAATATATCATCATACTTTTGCAATAATCATCATAATAAAAGTATGTTTTTAAAATAAATAAAAAAAAAAAAAAAAAAATTAAATGAAAAAACAAACTGATAACAATTGAATTCCTCATACAGTAAATTAGACAGTGATTTGAGACATAATCAGATGGTGTGTTATAAGAACTCATGAAATATTCAAACAGTCTGCTATTAGGAAGATGTAAAGAGGAGCAAAATGTGCATACAGATATTAACTCTTAGTATACGAGCTGCCTTTCATGACTACCATTACAAATTTTGCAATAAATAATTTATTTATAAAGATAACATAAGTGTTATATATCAAAATGTGAAGAAATGAAACCCCTACATCATGCACGTAACTAAATTGATCAGTGGTTTGAAACATGCATTCAGCTATAAATTTTCGCTATTGACGGGGATCGATCATCGGCCTCTCTAGAAGGCCGCTCGTATACTAAGAGTTAATTAACACAAATTAATGCAGTAATGTACATTTACTGTGCAGTTACTGTAGGCCTACATTGCTAACTTTTGAACAGCATCATGAATAATAGTCTGTATCTTGAACGAGATGGAACATGAGGAGTTATCAAATTATTAGAACGCATACACTTCGATGACAAAGAGAAGAGAATAATAAAAAAATATGCATTGGCAAAAGCAACAGCTGTAAGAATTGGCAGTTAAATAGGAATGTGTCAGCAGATGTTTTGTTTTAAGCAACATTTTCATTGCACACTGACAACTTCATCAGTGCTTCGATCTCCTCCCTTAGATCACACAAAGAGGATCTCAGTTCAATGCATGAACTCCGTAGTACTGGCGAGGATACCAACGTGTGTATACAGGAATCACACATTCTATAAATATTTTTGTGGTGGGTAGTTTCCTAATTTTTAAATTTTGCCAGGTTTTAGATCTTTCTTTCACATTTGTGGAACGTATTAGCTTGTATTTTCTGGCTGCTTACATTGTTCTGTATATGTAAATTCTTAACCTGTACTGAGTGTCACTGTTACCATTTCCATCTTTTACTCCATATGGAGCATGGTGTCACGACTTCAGGTGGCCTCCATGCAGGAAGCCTGCACCACTTCATGTGCTCTTTCAGCGACAGTTTCTCAAGCATTTTATAATCAGCAGATTAGACAGTTTATTAGGTAGGCAGGATGTATGGGCTTTGTCAGATACTCTATCTATCTATAACCCTCCACTCCCAAAGGAGCATATGCCTTCAACAAACACATGCCAAGTCCTCCTGTCACGTGCCATCATCTAAGTTCTTTCCATGTTCTCCTTATCATTTTCATCTCTGTTTCCAGCTCTCTTCTCCATGTACTTCTTGGTCTACCTCTGCCTCTCTTACCCTGGGGGTTCCAGAACAAGGACTGCCTTGTAATGCTATCAACATGTTTCCACAGTGTGTGTCCTATCCATCGCCATCGTCTTCTTCTCATCTCTTGTTCCACTGGCACTTGTCTAGTTCTTGTCATCAGTTCCACGTTGGTAACCTTGTCATACCATTTTAATCCCTCTATTCTACGCAAGCACCCATTTATGAAAGTCTGTATAATGAAAGGATAATGAGATCCATATAAGACATACCATGGATATTAGTTTGTGGACATAATATAAACAATCTGAGATATGATAATGATACAGTCTTAAAGGCAAAAATGTGAAAGTGAGTTAAAGAAGTGATTGATATAACAGTGGCAGAAAGTACAAATTAAGCCTTTAGCCTAAATAGCAAAGAGACAGAAGTAATGCTTATGTCATTAAAAGAAAAAAAAAAGACTTTTCCTGAATGCTACATCAGAGCAAATGTGCAGATTAATATACCTGGGCTTGTAAATAACATTAGATGGAACAGTAGAATAGCCCAAGTTTAAACAGAGTTCCATACAATTCAAAGTATTTTGTGCAACAAACTTTGTCAGTGTAAGTAAAAAAGAGAGTTCTTCAGTGTTACACAGAGCCAATGCTGACATACAGAAGTGAGTCATGGACAATCAGTAAACACACAAGAAAATCCCTAGAAGCCATAGAGATGTTATTTTAAAGATGAATTTTTAAGAATACTGTGGACAGCTAACAAAAGTAACGGGGATGTCCTAGAAAAAGCCCATGTTTTAAAGAAACGTTACTTGTATTAAAAAAGAAGCAATCCACTTTCTTTTCGCATGGTACAAGATGATGAAAGCTGGAATATTTTATGATGACAGGAAACACTGAAGGAAAAAAAATGAGAGAGAGTGACGATGAGAGAAGATACTGGACAGTTTATCGTCATAGCATGGAAAAAAAAAGTCATAAACATAAGTGATAAAAAGTCACAAACATAACTGATAAAAAGTCATAAACATAACTGATAAAAAGTCATAAACATAACTGATAAAAAGCGCTAGAGGCAGGGAGTTATTGAGAGACATCATCATCTACACTAGCTGGCATGGTGAATGACGAATAAGCAGAACATGTGCCTACAGTTACAAACTCAACAAAACAATAAAATCAGTTTTAAAATTACTATTTTTATTTATCTCTGACCAAAGAGACATGTGTCCCTCATTGTCTGTCGTTTTGTCTGTACAAATATTATTTTTATCACATTCTGATTGCAAATGTCACGCTTGCATGCCACTGTCATTACAGAACTTCACTGTCAGTCTGCTTTCCTCCTCAAACCTGATTATGCTAATCTACTTGCTACCATGTTTTAGCTGCTGTGTTATAACTAAGTCTGCAGATGAGCAAATTTTACAATGATCTATTATCATCACTTTCTTTTGTGCTCCCTACAGAGCATGGAAACACCACTGCAGCTGGTCCCCTTGCAGGAAGCCTGCTGCAAGCATTCACATGCTATGCAGCAGCGGTTTACGTGGCTGTTTATTTTACATGATGAGGTTGTCAGCCCCAAGCACAACCTCATATTAGTTGCCTTAACGACATGCCTGAGGGGGCAGTAGTCCTGTTCTTTCTTTGTCTCTTCAGGGACACCTGAGAACTACAATAAACTATTAATCTCTTACGTGTCTGTTATACTGTCAACTCTAGAGAGACCAGCATCAATCCCAGGTAGATCAACTTCTCAAAATGTATCTCATTACAGCAAGCTGGAAGAGGCTTACATTTTAGAAATAAGTCAAGAGAAGGGACCTGTGTGTGTGAAAACAAAGAGTATTTTAAAGTCTGGTGATGGGAAGGATCAGGACTTTCATAGAGCTGTATGAGTGGAGCTGAATTCCTCAGGATTGAACTTAACTGGCCAATAAACTGTTAATCTGTTATGCAACACTGTCAACTATAGAGAGGTTGGAGTTAATTCCAATATGATAAAGTACATAGCAAAGACAACAGAAACATGCTTACTAGCAGAATTTTTTATCTTTACATTCAGGGTTTATATTTGCAAACTTTTACCAAATGCTGTAAATAGAACACAGTTCAGTGCTATGCCAATGACTTCTATTTTGAACAAGAAGTAGATCCTTAAATAATCACTTGATCAAAATGAATACTGTCAGCTAGGCACTAATTTCTGAGAATACAAGTTTATATGTTTAATTAAGCTACATCAAATATCTTCTTCTTCTTCCGTCCTTAGCCAATGACCGGCAAAGCAGTCAGTGGCCATTACGCCTAGTGGCGTCTTAAGGGCAACAGCGAATAGATTTTCTTTGCCGTTGTTCCCATCACACCTAATGGCGTCTTTAGGGCAACGACAAATCAATCCGTTTGCTGTTGTTTCCGTAATCAAAGTGACTGGCAAACGGGTGATCAGCCCGTTGGGACATCAAATATGGAGGGAAAAAAATCACATTAAAACTTTAAGCTTTTTAAAATGATAAAAAGCAATAAATAACAGATCCTGATATTCTTGGCACATCTGATTATTGGCCTCCATATAGTTCCCTTTGAGGAGACAAAGAATATGGCTAATGGCCCTGTATAGTTCTCTGGCGTTCTTTGAGGCGGCAAATAAAGAAAATGGCTAATGGCTCCGTATAGTTCTTTGAGGAGGCAAATAAAGAATATGGCTAATGGCCACGTATTGTTTCCTGGGGTTCTTTGAGGAGACAAACAAAGAATATGGCTAATGGTCCCATATAGTTCTTTGAGGAGACAAATGAAAGCATATGGCTAATGGCCCCGTACAGTTTCCTGGGGTTCTTTGAGGAGACAAATAAAGAATATGGCTAATGGCCCTGTATAGTTTCCCGGGGTTCTTTGAGGAGACAAATGACAGAATATGGCTAATGGTCCTGTATAGTTTCCTGGGGTTCTTTGAGGAGACAAACAAAGAATATGGCTAATGGCCTCATATAGTTCTTTGAGGAGATAAATAAAGAATATAGCTAATGGCCCTGTATAGTTTCCTGGGGTTCTTTCAGGAGACAAAGAATATGGCTAATGGCCCCGTATAGTTCTTTGAGGAGACAAATAAAGAATTTGGCTAATGGCCCTGTATAGCTCCATGGGGTTCTTTGAGGAGACAAATAAAGAATATGGCTAATGGCCCTGTATAGTTCTTTGAGGAGACAAATAAAGAATATGGCTAATAGAAGGCGGTGCATGAGACTGGGAACCTCATCTTGTAAAACACATTGCTACAGAAACCACCATTACAAGAGCTGGGGTTTTGATGAAGGCTTCCCACAAGGTGGCTTCATGCTCCATAAGGAGCAAATAGGAAATGAATAAACAAGTTTTAATTAATGAAGTACATTAAATTGTTTCACACATCCAAATCTGTGGGATTTCAGGTGCTGTCAGCAAATTGTGCCCAAAATGGAGAGTGCTCAAAACCTTATAGTGAATTATAATTTTAGGGGCATATTTCTTTGCACATTCTGGCTCGTGAATGAAGTTCTGTTTCAACTGCCAAGCACCTTTATTATAAAAACTCGGCTTTGGGCATTTCAATATGCTATATTTTCTCTCTTAAATTAGGATTGGATAAACATGCCTGTCCCTTATTTTTTTTATTTTTTCCAAATTTAAAGCACGATGCACAGAAGAGTTGCATCTTAACCACTAATATCTGCCTAATTTTAACATATTCAGGTTTACTTTTTTCTTCTTTGCAGAAAATATAATTGATAAATAAATGAAATATGAAAACAAAAGAGGTAAATGTGAAGAAATGTCAAAGGAATAAAATTTTAGGCTTTCATGTAATTGTTGTTAGCAAACACTAATACTAGTATAGATTTAATCTTATTCTTGTACACTTGTGAGATACTGAGCTGTTAATTTGTAATTACATTAATAAACATGTGTGATGCCAATGAAACTCAACTTATTAAATGAACCAACAACTAAAATAGTAGCACAGCCCTACTTCAAGACAAAATCAAGTTGCTGTGTCATTCGGACTAATTAATATTTTTGGTTTTTCTGATGACAACGTACAGAAGATATGTAAATACAGTGCAGTCCATTTATGCAAATTTGAATTATGTAAATTTGAAATACTGCAACACAAAATTTTTTAAATAAAGTCTCACTTTATACACAGATTTTTTGAAATAATGCAAATCCAAAAGATTTTAACAATTCAGCAAGAATCACATGTATTTCAAACCTGGTGGGCCATGTATGTTTACGCTCTTATAACAGGGCTGCGTCACTTTAGTTGATTAAACAGAAATACCCACCATCCTTTGTTAGTAACGTGTAACATGCAATTGTTTATGTGCATCAGAAACTCTGAGGGTGATTTAGCTGACTACAGTGCTGTTATTTTTAACATTCAATGTTATTATAATTTAAAATCCTTAGAGAAAAAACCTCAAAACAAAATCCGAATCTTTCTTGAGCAAAATAATTATAATGAAATCAGGCCAGCCTTCAACATCAAGTGGGAAGAAAGTGTATCCTAATATAGCACCTGTTGCAATTCCTGTTCCTTCAGTGTTGTCAGACTATGATTATAAATAATGTAAAAAAAATACTTGTCATGTTTAAAAGCAAAAATATGCTACAACAGTTATAAATTTATGTGCTTCAAGAATGTACCTGTCTAATTTATATTTATTCCTATGAGAAACCTAGTCTTGAAATTGTGTGAGTTATGCATTATGCGAGGTCTTCAGGAACACATCCCTCTTGTGAAATGTGACCGCACTGTACAAGAGAGGCAAATCTTTCTAACCAGCATCAAGCCCAGGTAGATAAAACTTCTCAATATGTATCTCATGACAGCAAGCTGGAAGGGGCTTAGATTTTAGAAATAAGTAAAGCCAAGAGCCTTCGTGATGGGAAGGTCAGGACTTTCGCAGAGCTGTATGAAAGAAGTTGAATTCACAGGATTTGAGTTAACTCTTTTTGTCCCAGGCTTATCTGATGATAGCAAACTGGAAGATAGCTTAAATCTTAGTAATAAGTAAAGAGAGCGTCCAATTGACAAAGTGGTTAAAGCGCTGGTCTCTCGCAGCAAAGGTGCCGGGTTCGATTCATGGTATCGACAAGCTCCTGTCTACCCAGCTGTAAATGGGTACCTGGCTTTGCTCTTGAGATAGGGAAAGAAAAGGCAGTGAAGAAGAGAACTGGTCATCCCACCTCGATGCTTGACCTAGTATAGTGAAGTCTCTAACACTTCACTTCCCTACGGCAGTATCTGCTATGGGACTACCTTTACCTTCATAAGTAAAGAGAAGGGACCTGTGATGTGAAAACAAAGAGTATTTAAAGTCTGGTGATGGGAAATGGTCAGGACCTTTACAAAGCTGTATAAAAGAAACTGAATTCTCAGAATTGGACTTAACTCTTGGTGTCCTGGGAAGTTTTTAGATTTTACTTAGGCTCCAAAATTTATGCCATTGTTTTTCCTTAGGGACTGAAGAATTTAGTAAAAAAAAACAATTTGTTTAATTTTGTTTTATAATGTATAAAACGCAGGAATGAGGAAATCTGATCATCACTAACTGAGTGTATTAGGCAGCCCTTGGGAGAATAATGTACCATATTGTGATGGCTCGCGAGGTAGTCAAAGTTAAAGAGAAAATGTATAATGTGGCAGAAAAGACCTTGCTACCTGAGCTTGTTACAAAATGCGGGATTTCATTATCAGGAGCAGGTTGAAGAGAACTGGGGTGGGTTGGCATATTAGGTGGTTATTTCAACCAAGGGTTTTGGGCATGATGGCTGGCTGAAAATAATGAGTTTTTTTTTTGAAGCTTAACTCTTACTATCCGGCAAGCCTGTGAAGTGGCGCGGGTTTAGTACCAATTTTACGGCTTGCCAGTTGAACTGGCGCGCGACGGTAACGATAGCTAAACTAGCGTGTAAAAACGTGGTTTTAGCTCACGTATAGTAAGAGTTAATGAACAAAAAAAAAACTTGGCTACACCATGGAAAAAAAACAGCAACAAACTATTCTGTTTGTTGTGTCAATTAGAAAAATACAAAAATAACAATATATTGTACAAACAAAAATATTTAAAAAATGCTGATCCATGTAACTAATAAGGCACTTGATACACGATAAGTGAAACGGAGAACCAGTTATGGTATTTGACATAAGGTCAGAAATCGATTAGCCCAATATTGAAAAATGGAATATCAAGTCACCCCAGTGCTAACACTGGAAATTGTTTGCACTGGAATAAACTGAGCACAGCCTACTGTGAGATCATCACATTTCATTTTAGGTCATTTGTTAACAATATTACATAAACTCATATTAAAATGATATTAGTTCATATCTTAAGTACAATACATTTGATTATATTTTAAGTATATTAATGTCATAAGTAGAATAAAATAGAAAAATAACTGCAGAATAATGTTGGCACAGACTGCATGGACAAATGGATGGTAAATAAAGTACAAAATGTGCAAAGTAAAAATTTATCACAGTACATTTGTATAGCAACAGCAAATACTGATGGTAAAATTACCTTTATTAACAATAACAAATATGCTGCAAAACCCCATAACATCCAATACAGACTGGTTCTGGTGATAAAAAAATTAAAACCCATTAATGAATTATAATTCACATTAATATTCTCACTAACAGATATTCAAATACATTCATACTGTATGTTTGTATTTAAATACATTCACACTGCACTGTGAAGAATTCTTATTTGAGATTACTCTGTGAACAGACTGAAAGCAGTGCATCTGGGACTTCACATTCAAAGGGAATTCTTATTTTGAAACTATTTTTGTTATGAATAAGCTCTTTAAAAACCTTTTGAAATTTTTCTAGCAAAAATTTACTGACTCCCAAATACTTTTATAGGCTCTATGGACACATACATTTTTAGTTAACATCAGTAAATTTATCAGTAGTTGGTTACCCTGCTCACTGAAGTCCACAATGGCCTCAAGGATTGTGGCCCCAAGGAATATAACACTTAAAAATAAAATAAAAGTAACTAATGATTAGTATATTTCTGAAATACTTGTTTAGAATGGCAGGATAAAAGGTTCAGAACCAAAGAAACTATCTCTTTACGCTTGAGTCCTCTTTCCAGAAGGTGGTAGGACATATCAGTCAACTGTGAACTGCTAGGACTTGTACTTACACACACCAAAAAGGTCCTGGCTATATGCTGGGGTAAAATACTTAGTTATAAAAAGTGAAAAAGAGTTACTGTACAGGAAATGATTGATACAACAGTGACAGAAAGTGAAAAATAAAGGGCTTACACTTAATAGCAAAATGACGGAAGTAATTGTCATCTCGAAGAAAATGACTTCTTCAGTATGCACTACCAAAGTAAGTGGAAAGGTTTAAAAACAAGTCAATAGACTCAAATACCTGGGCACATTAAACATCAGATGGAAGATGCATCTCTGGGGTGAAGAGTAAAATAGCCAAGGCAAAAGGAGCATTCCATACAATGAAAAGTATTTTATACAACTCTTTCTCCCTGGAAGTAAGAAAGAGAGTGCTTCAGTGTTATATAAAACCAATCCTGACAATTATTAAACAAGCAGGAAAAGCACTAGAGGCCACATAGATGTAGTTTTACAGAAGAATGTTAAAAATACCACAGACAACTAAAAACAGAAATGAGGATGCCCTCAAAGAGGCCAATGCACAAAAAAAAAAAGCTTAGTAATCAAGTTAGAAGGAAGCAATCCGCTGTCTTTGGGCATGTTATAAGAAGAAAGCTGGAACATACTGTGACAACAGGAAAGATTGAAAGAGATAGAGGATGATAAAGAGAAAAGAAAAAATAATGTCAGTCTGACAAGGCATGGAAAAAAGTCAACAACAGAACTGGTAAACAACACTGGAGACAGGAAGTTGTGAAGAGACCAGATTGCCTGTGCCACCATGCATGCTACTTGAAGAAGAAGTACAGATTTTAAAGCAGGTGTATTAAGAGAAATGGCATGTACTGAGGAAATAAAAAAACAAAACAAAAAAAACATGCATCTATTGGGGTTAAACATCAATTTATATGGAATCACAATAAAAACAAGTAAAGATTTTCAATGCCCTTAATAGACATGAACAATATTTAGACATTTGGCATAAACAAAACTATTCATATAGAAACAAAATTAGTTCAAAATGTAAAAATCTACAGCAGTGTAAAAAAAAATAATTCCTGCATGATGTCAAATATATGTAACTATATAAAATTATGTTACCATCAATTTTGTGGTTTGACCACAGTGAAAATAGCATTCATTCATAACCCATTAATTAAGCAGTATTAATAGACAATTAAATCATACTTAATTGCAGCAAAGGTAAACGTAACACTTTTTGTTTTGTTTTTGGCACCAATACCATATCTCAGAACAAGGTTACACACATATGCCTCACTGTTATGTTTTGGTTCAATGATGCTGGAGATAAAATGAAATATAGGAAAAATGTCCCATTGTACAGAGTGTTTCAAAAGTTGCTGCAGAATTTTACAGGGGTATGTATATTTACTGACAGGGCTTACATTATGGTTCAGAAAATAAGCATGCGGCTAAACACATTAAGTTTTCCTTCAGATCATTAAATTTTGATGTGGTTTCTATTTGCTACATGGCAAATATTCCACCGGTGGTGGATCTCTTCCTACATGCTGTTTAGCATGTCTGGCCTGACTTTTGGAACTACTTCCTCTTTTCCCTTTTTGCTCCTTGTGCAGGCATTCTATGGTGCCAACTACAATGGTGGCTCCATGCTCCTTGTGCAGGCATTCTATGGTGCCAACTACAATGGTGGCTCCATGCTCCTTGTGCAGGCATTCTATGGTGCCAACTACAATGGTGGCTCCATGCTCCATTTGGAGTGTAAAAGAAGAATGATGATGATGATAATAAAAACATCTTTTTCTTGGATGACTTACTGCCCCTGTGTCTTGAATTTGTTCAGTGTATGCCTTTCTTTTCTCTCCCTTTGTCTCCATTCACTTAACATCCCAGCCATTTAAATCTATTTGATTTTGGTATGTTAACTGCTGGTGGTGATATTCATTGTTAGTGTATTTTATTTGTTCTTGTTCATTATTCACTGGTATTAATATTCCTAACGTGAATCATGGATTCGTCTAATTTTCTTCTTCTTTTATCTTTCACTCCCCCCCCCCCCCCCCCCCCCCCCCCCCCCGAGCATTGGCCTTCAAAAACCTATGCCAAGCCTTCCTGTCCCATGACTTCAGCTCAAGGTCTTTCTATGACCTTTTCATTCCCTTCAAGCCTGTCTCCAGTTCTCTTTTCCATGTGTTCTTTGGTCTTCCTCTACCTCTCCTACCCCCAGAACTCCAGAACACGGATTGTCTGGTAATTTTTTCTATCAACAGGTTTTCTCAGCGTATGTCCTATCCATCCCCAGTGTCCCCTTCTCAATTCCTGTTCCACTGACGCTTGTCTAGTTCTTTTCATGAGTTCCACATTAGCGATCCTGTCAAACCACCCTAATCCTCTATACAACCACCCACCCACAAAAGATTACACCTTCGTAGTTGCTGTTTCTGCTGGTCTCCATTCCTCACAGCGACACAACAGGACTGACTTGGCATTTGAAATGAAAATTCTGATTTTTTTGTGTTGGACTTGATTTATTTTTATCTCCATATATTTATCTACGCAATTAAAGCTTCTCTAGCCTTTTGTATTCTTGTTTTGATACCATTTTCTGTTCCTCCGTGTCTATATTGCTGCCAATTTCTAACAGGATCATAGATTCTTCTAATTATTAGTTTTTCAAATTGCTGTAGTTGAGCTATTTCTTGTTGTATTGTACTCCAAGTACATGTCATTGCCACCACCATTACCCTTCAGTCCCCAGCAGCATAGGCCGTCAACAAATTTGTGCCAGGTTCTCCTGTCCTGTGCCTTCCACTCAAGATCTTTCCTGTCTTCTGTTTCCATTTCAATTCTGTTTCCAGTTCTATTCTCCATGTGTGTTTTTTAAATCTCCCTCTCAACCCAGGGGGTTCCAGAATAATGATTGTCTTGTGATGCTATCAACATATTTCATCAGTGTGATACCATATCCATCACACTCACAAATAGTGATACATTGATCTCCCATTTAGTAATCAATACTGTTAGGAAAACTTTTATCTCTCATGCAGTTCTTTCAACAAAACATTGATATTGTACATTTCCTTGTTAAAGTACTTGTCCAATCAAATAATAAATAACAAACATAAGAGATCATACAATCAATAAAAAATGAGCACAACAGAGCCTACAATCAATAAAAATTAGCATAACAGAGCATACAATCAGTAAATAATTAACATAACTGATTTAGTGAATTCCATAACTAATGAACAACAGAAGGTATGAGTCTTATTTAAATTTCAGTTTGGTAAGGACTGGCATATTCATGAGCACAAACCAGTTGTGAGGTTCAACCCAAAAAAAAAAAAAAAAAACAGATATTGAGTGTCCTAATTCTGACACAACCATCGTGTGGTTTAATAAAAAACTAAGAAAATTAGTAAAACAATGTAAGTGCTCCGGGCTTTGCTATATTTAAATGGACGGAATCTGACAAATCCTGAATCTTGCCATGTGTTTTCATGTATAAGTTATAATAACATTGTCGCGTTGTGAGAAAAAAAATACGCCAGACAAATTCTGAGTTAGTGATACTTTTCAACCGAGCGGATGCAAGTGCCCCTCTCTCATTTTCCAGCGCTGTGTACTGGCTTCATAAACAAAGCGATATCTGTTTTTGATGGCTAACAAATAAAATTCATATAAAAAGAAGGGATGATCAGAAAGAGTTGATAATAGTATCCTAGGAGCGGAGAAGTACAAATTCATTTCCTTTCAAATGACTAATTACAAAGTTGTTGCAAAAAGAAGATAGAAGCTTGAGAACAGACAACTTCATCATATTTTGTCAAGTTAAGCAACTTTGAAAAATTATATAAATTCTAAGACCAGCCCAATAGAGGAAATTATTGGAGGGAAAGAAGCGGTTGATGGTACGATTAAAGTAAGTTATCAACAAACTATTTCCATAAACAAGATAGAAAGAACAAAAAGGATGAAGAAATTAATAAAATACAAAACCACGACGCAAGCCGGTTGGTACTAACAAAATTACCAGCAGGCGTGAGATGCTTTCTCGTTCGCCCGCTGTCTGTGTATAAATAGAGAGGAACCGTGGCAGACAGGGTCCACACGCAAAATTAAGACCTCGGAAGAGAGACGAATTTGAAGGCAGAGAGAGAGAAGGATCAACACCTGAGCAAGATCATTCCCATTTGTTATGCCGGGCAGTTTGAACTTTTGCCAAGCATTCACTCAGTTCTACTTCTGATTTATCCTAAAAGGGGTATGTAATATTACGAATATATATGTATGTAAATACTTCTTTTACAGGTTTGATAATTAAATAACTGCGAGACAAAATTTGATTTGAATTCAAACTGGAGAATGATGCGAGGACCACGATGCGTACTAGAGACATGCAGGAATGGAAAGGCAGAACTAAGGGAAGGCCTATGTTGTATAACATTGTTTTATTGATGACTGCAATTCAAAATGACTGTAGAAAGTGACTGCAGCATCATGATTGTGTACAAAAACTGTATTATGTATTTTTGTAAATGTAATCAGTTAGACTTGTCATTGCCTATACACTGCCATTGAACCAGAACTTATGTCATATCTATATAAGCATACACTGAACACATCACCTCAAAACACGCAGACCTGTGAGAAATCACCACCTAAGGACTAGCCACATGCTACATATATTGCAGGTTTACTGGTCTAGTTTGGAACAGCCTGAATTGAAACTACCTTCCACTCAATGTATACTGTGTGTGATGGAGTTCAAGTGTTTTGGCTCCATCATTCCTTGGCTAGCCAAACATAAGATCCAAGAAGCTGTATTCCAACTACACTCGTGTGTTACCAGACATTGTCCAGGACTGTAAAGCTAAGTCCTAAGTGTAAACATTCCAAAACCTTCTGTGAGATCCCAAAAGAGACGGTGTAGTGATGAAAAGTGCAATCTGTGTTAACCCAGTGCAGGCAAAAGTCTTTAGGATTAACATTGACATATGAAATTTATGTAAAAAGTTATAAATATTAAGCTGATTTTGTATTTTTCATTTTAATTGAGATCTTTAAATGTTCAAAAGAGAAACAAGAAAATAGATGTATATTAATTAATAAATAATTCAGTAAATTGTAATTTTATGACATGTCAATTTCTTATTGTTGACAGTCATATTTTGCTGTATTATTGTTGTCACAGTATAGTTAGGTGACGGTAGCACTCTAGAGCTCTTGATCTATACAAAATCCATCCAGACTTGTGCTCTTTACAGCTATAGCTATACCTGTGCCATCCTTACACCAGTGCTCTTCTCCGAGACTGGGATATACCTGTCTAGACTAAATTTCCGTGTCTAGTCTTCTACACTATCATCATCTGCCACTCTTATTAAAACATTACGTCACAACATTATTACAATAAACAAGTTCAACATAATATTCAGCTTAAATGACTAATAAAAAACGAATACGGAAAATATTACCACACTACATATAAAGTATAAACTTATAAAAAACTCTTGCTGTTGGCGACATGTTTAAAATCGTTACATGGCAAAAATGCACAAATCAGATATCACAGTTTTTTAAGAGCACATATGTAGTAAAATCATAGACTGGAAGCACAGCCACTTTCTTCTTACTTTACCTTCTGTCTTTCACACACCCGCCCTCCCACCACAACCAAAAAGAAATTTATACATTCCATAAGATTTTAAAAACAAAAAGGAAACAAAAACAAAGACAGTTATTTGGAAATGAAGTGAAAGGTGGATGTTGATTCCTACATTCCAAACTTCACTCACAATAGTTTACTATAACACAACAAGCTGTCTTGAACATTAACAACTATCGCATTATGTTACAAGAATGCTGTCTCATTTGAGTTCAACCTTTCAGATCTTGCAATTTAGAAATATTGGCACATTTACTTTACAGTAGTCCACTGGACTACTCCATGAGTAGGCTGATAAAGTGCCAGTTTCTATTTCTTTAGTATGGTACAAAGATAGCACCATAATCACTTTTTTTTTACAGCCTACTAAACAATCTCTTTCCAGGTACTTCTAACAATAAACAGCTGTCACTTAAAAATAAGTGTCAGTTTTGTTCATCAACATTAAAATCTGTATGAATACAGTGAGAGTTCTAACCATTTTGCTAGACTACATTGTAATGTAGGGAGCCGCGGTTGCATAGTGGTTAGTGCACTGGCTTCCTAGCTCAGTGGTCTATGGTTCGATCCCCAGATGAGGTGGGATTTTTTTTAGGCCACAAACGGCTCCTGGGTCAACCCAGCCCCAAATGGGTACCAGAGCAACTCTGGGAAGGTTAAGGCACCCGGCGTGATGCTGACCACATCACCCCTAAATATGGGCCTAACACCATATTCCCAATATGCCTCAATAGGGTGTGTAACGGGATCCTTTACCTTTTTTACATTGTAATGTCTTGATTTAAGGAAGGCAATGACAGCAAGAAAGGAACTGGTCACCCCAGTTCATAAAGCTGGACCTAGTATAATGAAGTCTCTAACACTTCATTCCCCTATGGCAGTATTTGTTATGGGACTTCCTTTACCGTTTTTTTTTTTTTTTTTAACATTGTAATGGGAGAAGTTCAATTCAAGGTAGCTGTTTCCACATCAGATATGGCATTTTAGTTTAGGTATACTAAACAACAAAAGATATCTATACTACAGAGTCCTGACTGTCTCCCTTCAACGCTTGTGTCTGTTTGTTAGTGCTGCAATACATCCCACGATCAGAAGCTAATCTGCTTTCACTGCACTTAGAACTAGCAAGTCCACTGTTGCTGGCATTTTGAAACCCAGGTGCAGTATTTCCCTTCGGTGCTGCAGAGCTGTTGATACTTTGGGATGGGCTGACTTGATGGCTGGAGAGAAGAGATCTTTTCTTGGGCTGGAAGCCACTAGTATTGGGTTTAAGATCATTTCTGACTTTCCCATTACCAAGTGATCTTCTGTTGTAAGCTGCCAGTGGTCTCTGAACAAAAACAATATAAAGAATAAGATATGTATTCATACCAGTTATATTATCAACACATTCTCCTTTTTTTCTCCCTATGGACCATGGAGCCACCACTGTAGATGGCACCTGTCACGTAGGGTTTATATTCATTTAATTTCCTACATCTTCTTCCTATTCTTTCACCCGAATTCTCTCTTTTATTATCTCTGTATTTCCTTTTTCCTGTATATTTTTCATCCATTCGTTTTGATATTATTATTTTCATATAATTCGCAAACTTTACCTGTTTTCCTTTCTCTAAAACTGAGAATCGCGCTAGGACGATATTACGTAGATGTCAGGGCTGCAGGGCGTCAGAAGGCGTGATAAGTCGGTTCGCTGAACATAGGACGTAGCAAATCGTCTACATTCTCACCGAGCGCGCGAGCTTCTTCTCGGCATAAGTCCCGGTGAGGTGTGATACTTTACATCTGCACCGGTCAGTATCCAGACATTTGTCTGGAAAATCCCAAACTGACACGGCGCTCACGGTGGGCCATGGTCAGCTGTAGTGTGAAAACTGCCCGGCATTGGAGTCAGGCTGTCTGGGATTTGAAACTGACACGCGTACATCGTGGTCAGTAGGTGACAGTTACGACACGCGTTAAGCGGACGTAAATGTTGGGAGTAGGGGAGATAATTTCGCTTGGCGAAATAAGTTGGGGCCCTTTGTCCGATTTTAAAGATATTGGCCAAGTTTGAAACTTTAATTTCATTCTCGCTCATAGACTCACAGTAGATAGGTTGCTCGTAAACAGAATAGCTGTTAGCGAAGATCTCAGTTTGTTTCGGCAATTTGTCGAACTTCTAGACTTCCAGAAATATTTTCAGCAATCTTATTCTTAAGTTGTGCGACTACCTGTAATTCTGTGGTTGAGGTAATTAATATGATAGATATATAGATTTTGTGAGTATTAAAGTGTTAAATCGCTTAATTCATTTTAATCTATTTCTTTAGCGCAGAAGAGAAATAAAGTGGTAGGCTATTATATTTTCTAGGGAAGCATTCAGTGGAAAGCAGGATAAAATTAAAATTTCTAGCTTATAACGGCAATTGTAGCTATTTATGAATTTAATTTAACTGCTAATACTCAGTCGAGTGTATTTTTCTAAACTAACGTATAAACTCTAGAATCGAGCCTCATGAATGGTAACGGAATACGCACGTGTTCCTAATTCATGAGGATTGCTGATTTTTAAATATAACTTACGTCACGGGAAGTTTAAATGATAAGCAAAGCTCTCTGCTTGCAAGTTTAAATGTAAGTTATAACCAGTACAGATTCTGTTTATTATAATATATGTGTTATTTTTCCTCCACACAGTGAAAGTTTTGGGGTGACCCTAACTTTACCAGCACCTAGTAGTAGTTTCCATACTTGTGAAGAAATAGACAGTCCTTATTTTGAACCACGTGGGTTTCTTAAGTACCACTGGACTAACAGTGCATATGCAACTCGAGTTAGCCAGAAATACTATATCCCAATAACGGGTTTTCAAAGACTGTAATGATAAATACTGGACCTTGGAGCCAGATCTTAATTTCTTCTAGAAACTCTACGTAATCTTTCTGCCTGGTGGCGCGAAATACTTCTAGTATTAACTAACATTTCCCGACTAGATATATATATTTTTTGTGGACAAATCTGTGGTGTGACTAAAGTGAATCCTATACTGAGGGAAAGCACCGACCTGACACTCATCATTTCTAGAAACCTACGCTATTGACACTGTGCTCCGCTAACTCCCGCGCCTGGAATAATTGTTAGGTGACTTAATCAGACATTTGAACAAATTTGCACACCCAAGTAGTCGTTCCCGGAGACTCCGAGTTAAATACGTCTTTTGGAACTGGGGACTTCTTGGCAGAAGACTGCATTTTTTTGAGTCTGTGTGAAAATCTAAAATCAGTGTGTTCCAAGAGGCAGCGAGCAAAGTCGTGAGTACAAGTATGAGAGGCCATGGCGGAATGAATGAGTGTACGCTGGTTTGAGTGATATTTTCACTATTATATCTTTGACACCCTGTTGCTGTCCTATTTGTTTTTTTCAATCTGCATAATTTGTTGCTAAGGCTAGAGTTCTTGTGTTTTTGTCTTAGGTTAAATCAGATTTTTTTTTTTTCAAACTCTGTGCATATAATTACGAGATAAAACAAAGAAAACTCTTAGACTCAAACCCTATGTATCTGTGACTCGGGCGCCATCATCTGTTCTCTTAACGGGGCCGGGCTAAACCTAGAGTTAACACTATAACGAGGCTATCATCCTTGCAACATTTCCTTGAATTTTTATGACTATGTGTATATGTATTTTCCTTGATGTACTTTCTTTGATGTTGTGAGCCGATTTTTTCCTGATATTAAAATCGCTCTTGAACTTAATAATAGTGTTTGGTCAGCTCGTTCTAGATATATATGTATCATTGTTATAGTTTTCCCACGTCTGTGTGTTTACCTGTCGTCACGTGTATGTGCGTGCCTGTGAGTGATAGAAATATACGTAATATGTATATTGGTGTAGTCTGTCTGACACTGTAACAACTGTCTATCACCTATTCAAACCTATTCAGAAGGGTAGAAGTCCTATCACTGTCTCCTCGGAGACCCCATGGAAACTACATGGGCCATAACAGTTACAGCAGTAGCCTCCTTCAGTCATAACTGACTATGGGGATGATGAGCTCCTGAGGTAATAGCTCTCCGCTGCTTTTTTGGCCTGGTGTTCTTTTTGGCCTGATGTTCTTTTCAGCGTGTTCCTTTCTCCTCTGCTTGTTGTAAGAACTTCTTTTTGCTCAATCTGAGGTGGCACGGTAAGGAGCATCTCCACTTGGTGCAATCGGCAATGGTAGGTCCAAAGGAACAGCAGTAGCCAATACAGTTTGGTACAAGTGACATCGCAGGAATTGCCAGAATAGTGTTGAATCAGCATTAGATCACCTTAGGAACTCCGATTCTAGATTTATCCTCAGGGTTTACCCCTGAAACCTTTCCCATTAATGGATATTTCCATAAGGCAGCGAGGTTTGAAATCAGAGTTTACCTTCTCCTAGATAGGCTACTGACCAAGAATCATGAGCCCTATCTGCCTGAAGCAGCTGGTTTTGAGGCACCAGTGGCTCGCCTTTGCCCTTTTTTCTGTCACTGGAAAGAGTGCTACAGGGCTCAAACCGACCAACATGTGAAGGCCAAGAACTGGACTAGGCTGTCAGAAGCTATTTGAGGCACATGCTATAGAAGCATTTTCTGTAGTGGTAGCTCATCTCTACTACAACTCCTAGTTATGACAACCTTTAGAACCATAACAGTTATAAGACAACAGAAATCTATATACTGATAACAGCTATTAGACAGTAAAATCATTATAAACACACACATATTAATATACTGAATCTTATTTGTAGTCTTCTTCAGTACTTTGAGTCACTGAGATCCTTTGCTAGACTGAAGAAAGTCATTGCAGTAAAACTACAGCCTAATGGTGAAAAAAAACAAAAGAAAAAGAACAGTTCCAGAGAATGACAAGAACAATGCAATCAATATGTCCACCAACAAGGTCTTCCCTAGGGCATAATAAACTCTCCAAAAATTAAAAAAAATTTGATATATGTATGTTGATAGCATTTCAAGGCAGTTCCTGTTCTGGAATGAAAAACCTACAAAGAAAAAAAAAAAATCATATAATGACCATTTTTGCTCGCTAGAGTCATGACACCCAAGTGGCAGCCTCCTGATATCTTTTCAGCCTGTGCTGGGAATTGAACACACTCCCCCTTGGTTGCAACTTTCAAAGTCACTCCTGGTTTTATTCATGCTGCCAACTGGAGGCAACTGTGAAAGCAACCATTATGTTCTATATAAATTACTGTCCTAAATTCCACATCCCGCTGTGGTTGCTCTACATCTAACACGTTGCCCTTTCCACAGTTTCATCGAGCCTCTTACGTGCCCTTGTTCTTGACTGTCCTTTCACACCCAAGTGTCAGTAGTTCCTACACTGATGCAGCCACTAGACCTCTTACACCTACCTGCACAGCTATGACTTTTGCTGTGAACCTGCCATGTCTCAAGTCCATGACCAGATAAACTAGATCTGAGTGTGTTTAGTACCAGGGTTTCCTACAAAGTTACAAATTTTTACAGGAATATACTGTGTAGACTACCTCCTTCGTTCGATTTGTCACCAATATTTTATTAGCCCTACTTCTGTCACAAAATTCACTTTCGTCAGTGTCACTGTTAGTCTAAATCAGGCCAGTATTCAATATACATCCACATCTGATTCGGCCGCATCATCATTGTCCTGATCAAATACTAAGTCACCTCGCAGCTCCCAAAATAAAAATTTCACCACCTGGAAAGCCATGACTTTAAAAAAAATAACGAAAAATTAAAATATCGATTGATTCAGAAAAAAATATCTGAAAACGGAAACTTTACATGTACCAGAAATTTATTTGTAACTCAAGTCTCACTAAATACCAAATCTCGTTGCTACATGGCAACAGTGTTTATTTTCAGACTTTGCGCACTAGTTGGCATGTCTGAAAGAAGAGGTTGAAATACCTTCAACAGATGGCACAGGAAAGGAGTCCTTGCAATGCTTTTGTTAATGACTTGTGCTCCTCAGGGAATTGACAGGTACTGATTTATAGATTAAACTTGTAGCAAAGAAACTAAATTAACCGAGTAAAAATAAATGTTCACAAGCTGAAACCAGTTTGATGTGGAAAGATCTAGAGCTGATGGCATGGGACAGGAAGACCTGGCATAAGTTTGTTAAAGGCCTGTGCTCCTTGGGGCAATATCTGTCCTAGTCAATCAATCAATACCCTTTAGCTCCCCAGGGAGTATAGGCCTTCAACAAACACATGCCAAGTCCTCCTGTCACGTGCTATCAGCTCAAGTTCTTTCTATGTTTTCCTCATCATTTTCACTTCTGTATCTATGTCTCTAGCTCTCTTCTCCATGTGTTTTATTGGTCTACCTCTGCCTCTCTTTCCCTGTGGATTCCAGAACAAGGACTACCTTGTAATGCTATCAACAGGTTTCCTCAATGTGTGTCCTATCCATCGCCAGTGTCCTCTTCTCATCTCTTGTTCCACTGGCAGTTGTCTGGTTCTTATCAGTTCCACATTTGTGACTTTGTCATACCTTTTCAATCCTTCTATTCTACGCAAGTCCTAGTAAGATCAATTATTTGTTGTTGTTTTTTTTTTAAAATTCATCCATCCTTTGGGGGAGTGGAAGGGTGATTATGATGAATTTGAGTGGTAAAAAAACTGGACATAATCTATTACTGCTAAAGAAGAAATAAGAAGGAAAAAGAAAACACAAAATAAACAAAACTGGACATAACTATTAAAAAAGAAATAAGAGCTAATGAAAACAAAACAAAATTTGACAAACTATTAAGAACTATCAAAATTACACTACACAACAAAACTTGATACAAAACATGGAAAACAAAGATTTAAAAATCCACTACGTTAAAAAAAGTAGTAAAAAATCTACTACATTAAAGAAAACCAACTTACATCAGAAGTGGAAGTTGCTGGCGGAAGTATAATTACATCCTTTCTGCCATCATGTGATTTAAATTTGGGAAATACCAATTTAAGATCCAGTGGTGGTTTACCTTTAACAGGCCTGGTGGTTGATAGTTTCAGTTTGGTGACCTTAGAGGATGATAGTTTCAGTCTGGTGACCTTAGAGGATGATAGTTTCAGTCTGGTGACCTTAGAGGATGGTTTCATAATGCGGTTTAACAGTTCTTCTAGTTTTTCTTCATCTTGCTTATCCATATCTTCTATCTGCATCAGACAACAGAAAAAAAAACCTGGGCTGAAGATCAGTAAAAAAAAAACAGGTAGTTCCATAGCAGATATTACCATAGTGGAGTGAAGTGTTAGAGACTTCATTATATTAGGTCCAGCATCAATAGGTGGGGTGACCTGTTCCCTTCCTCGCTACTCAGTACAAATTTATTATATTTTATTTAAAGACTTCACATACAGTTTGGCCTTTAAGGACCATCTTCATTGCACACGGACAACTCCATCAGTGCTCTGATCTCCTCCCTTAGATCACACAAGGAGAATCACAGCACAGTGCACAAACTCTGTAGCACCGGTGGGGATCCCAATGTGTGTAGACAGGAATCACTACTACTACTATTTAGTCGTTTGTCTTCTACCCTGGGATGCAGAGGTTTGCCAGATAGAGCGCCATACTATCCTGATGACTCCTTCTCCTTGTGGTCATAAGGTTGGCTATTTTCTTTGTCTTTTGTCCTTGTAAGACGAATTACCTTTTTTCAATTTCTTTCCCCACCCATCAAATTTAAATTCAACAACATGACATTCAAATAAATTTAAAAAATCAAAACTATCAT
Source organism: Oreohelix idahoensis (assembly GCA_024509875.1). Classification (NCBI taxonomy): domain Eukaryota; kingdom Metazoa; phylum Mollusca; class Gastropoda; order Stylommatophora; family Oreohelicidae; genus Oreohelix; species Oreohelix idahoensis. The sequence goes on from JAMPIV010020075.1 coordinate 348,787, forward strand.
TACAGCGTTATTCCCATTGCTGAAGTATGCCGGTGGGATTTTGAGGACTGAGGAATAAAGATCACTTGCCCATTGCTGTCACCATGAGGTGTGTAGACTAGGTTTTTATTTTTACCCCCGATAGAAAAAACCTAGACCTTATTGGGGTTCAAACCAGTGTCTCCAGACTTTAGAAACCAGTAGACATTCATAAAAATCCTGTTAACTCAACACCATGACATTCATATAAAGCCTGTTAAACTCAACACCATGACATTCATATAAAACCTGTTAAACTCAACAACATGACATTCATATAAAGCCTGTTAAACCCAACACCATGACATTCATATTAAGACTGTTAAACTCAACACCATGACATTGTATGACATTCATATACAACCTGTTAAACTCAATACCATGACATTCATATAAAGCCTGTTAAACTCAACACCATGACATTCATATAAAACCTGTTAAACTCAACAACATGACATTCATATAAAGCCTGTTAAACCCAACACCATGACATTCATATTAAGACTGTTAAACTCAACACCATGACATTGTATGACATTCATATATAACCTGTTAAACTCAACACCATGACATTCATATAAAGCCTGATTAATTCAACACAATCACATTCATATAAAAACCTGATCAATTCAACACCATGACATTCATACAAACTGTTAAATTCAACATCATGACATTCATATAAAAAAAACCTGTTCCATTCAACAATATGACATTCATATAAAGCCTGTTTAATTCAACACTATGAAATTCATATCCAGTCAACTAAAGCAGTGGTTCCCAACCTTTTTACATCTAAGGACCACTCTTCGAACTACATATAAGTTGCAGACCACCAGCTTATATGTAATATCGCAATGCCATAAAAACATAACTGTTTTTATTCAATAGCATACCTGTCAACCTCCTGAGACAAAAACCTGTACGCCGGACCAAAAACATCCTTACAAACACCCAAAAATCCTTACGCAAAAAATATATTAATAAATTATACACAATACAGTTTTAAAACGAGATATTCTTCTTCTTCTTTGATCCTTAGCCGCTGACCGTCAAAGCAGTCAGTGGCCATCACGCCTAGTGGCATCTTGTAGGGCAACAACAAATTGATTCCACTTTGCTCGGTTGGTGGCCATCCTTTGTACAGTGCCCCAACTCTGGTTCATTCTTTGCATCTCAGCCTCCACAGTCCTCCGCCAGGTTGTTTTTGGTCAGCCTCTCTTTCGTTTTCCTTCAGGGGTCCAAAGCATAGCTGTTCTTGTGATGACATCGGGGTCTCTTCTGAGGACATGGCCAACCCAACTCCAGCGTCTGCCAGCTATGATGGTGTGCATGTCCTCTTGCTTGCTCCGAGTAAGCAGATCTTGGTTAGTGATGGTATTCGGCCAAAAGATTCGGTGAATCTTTCTTAGGCATGTTGTGTGAAAAGAGAACAATTTCGACATTTCCTACTCTTAACTCTCCAGCATTCCGCACCATAGAGAAGCACAGAAAGCACACAGCTCTGATATAATCTTAATTTTGTGCTTGTGCTGTACTGAGAGGACTTCCAGATGTTGTTTAGACTGTAAAAGGCTGTTCTTGCTTTGTTCATTTTGTTGTTGATGTCTTTGCTTGCTCCGCCATCTGGTGTTACTATACATCCTAGGTATGTGAAGGTGTCTGTCTGTACCAGTTGTTGATTCCTTACTGATATGGGCTCAGGGTTGCTCACATTGAGCGTCATGACCTCTGACTTCTTTAAATTGATGTTCACGCCCACCTGCTGGCTAAATTTATTAAGTCTATCCGTTTTTTCCTGGATGTGTTGATGTGAATTTGCTAGTAGTGCAATGTCATCTGCATATTCCAGATCTTCCAATGTAGAAAATGTAGTCCATCTTATTCCTCTTGGACTGCCCTCTGTTGTCTGGCGCATCACCCAATCTATGACTATTAAAAATAGAGTGGTTGATAAGGGGCATCCTTGTCGTACTCCTGTCTTCACCTCAAAGGTTAGGTTGCTCTGCCCAACACTAAACGTAAAGTTGGCGTAGAGGCTTTTTATGATTGACACTATGCAGTTTGGAATTCCATAAGCCCTCAGTATTTTCCATAAACTGTCCCTATGTATGCTGTCAAAAGCCTTTTCAAAATCAACGAAATTAATGTACAGCTGTCTTTGCCATTCTGAGCACTGCTCTATAATGTTCCTGAGAGTGAATATATTACACATCTTCTGTTATTTCTAAATCCTGCTTGTTCTTTCCTCAGTTTGTAGTCTACTGCTTTTGAAATTCTCTGTATAATTTTCCTGCCTAGTATTTTGCTGGGAACTGAGAGGAGAGTGATTCCTCTCCAATTATTGCAGTCTGCAAGATCTCCTTTCTTGGGAAATTTGACAATTATTCCAAAACGAGATATGACACATACAATTTTATTGAAAAATAAAGCAGCGAAGTTTACGCAAACAAACTTTTTTTTTAGTTATGTAGGGCAGACACAGAATATTATGACACTAATTTATTGGAAATATTTAAATGATCAAAATATAACTGAAAAGATTAAGAGAACAACAACAACAACAAAAAAAAAAAGAAATACAACGAAGCAAAGCAAACAGCTAACAGCAAAAAAAAAAAAAAATTTACCAAATTATGAACAGAATATCGTAACAGAATATCATAAGAACAAGGTACCACCAAAAATTTACAAAATTATTATTTAAGAGTTGGTAGCCTAGACCAGTGATAATAGATTGCCACTTTATTAAAAAAATAAAGCAGCGAATCTCGACCGGTGGAATAAAGTAGGTAGGCCTTCTCAACGCAAATAAACTTTTTTTTTCTACTTTTGTAGGGCCTACACAGAATTTTATTATATTAATTTATTGAAAATATTTAAATGGTCAAAATATAACTGGAAAGATTAAGAGAACGACAAAAATAAAATACAACGAAGCAAAGCAAACAGCTAACAGCAAAAAATAACCAAATTATGAACAGAATATCAAATCTAGGAAGAAAAAACGTACTACCAAAAATTTACAAAATTATTATTTAAAAGTTGGTAGCTTAGACCAGTGAAAATAGGTCACCACTTTATTAAAAAATAAAGCAGTGAATCTCGACCGCTGGAATAAAGTAGGCCTACTCAACGCAAACAAACTTTTTTTTCTAGTTATTGTAGGGCCTACACAGAATATTATGACATTAATTTATCGGAAATATATTGAAGGGCAAGATATAACTGGAAAGATTAAGACAGCGATTAAATTGCAACAAAGCAAAACAACAGCAATATTTAACCAAGTTATAAGTACTTAGCTTTTTTTAAACAAAATGGCGTCGAAGTGTCTTGGCAAGCGTGGTTGATAACAGGTAACTTTAAACAAACGTCATGTCACGCTGAAAACCGAAAGTGTTTGAGGCCGAATTCTTCTTCTTCTTCTTCTTCGTTCACCCTCAGATGTCAACTTGAATAAGTTCAAAGAAAGCAGTGGTCAGCCTGAGGCTGTTGATATCTCCGTAGATTTTCTTCAAGAATGGTACTGGTGATGGCCATATGTGTTTTCTCTGTTCCTCATATGTTGGGCACCTTTGAAGCAGATGTTCGGCAGTCATTTTATTGGTACCCATTTGGGGCTGGGTTGACCCAGGAGCTGTTTGCGGCCTAAAAAAATCCCACCTCATCTGGGGATCGAACCATAGACCCCTGAGCTAGGAAGCCAGTGCACTAACCACTATGCTACCGTGGCTCCCATTTTGTGGTTAGGACTCTCCTTTCTGTTTCATTTTGGCTGTTCTTTCTCTAATGAAGATATCAGGCTGAATTCAAAGTTTTTGCCGAATTGTTGAGTATAAAAGGATTTGACTGGTTGCTGGGAGAGAGACCTCAGTTTAAAAACAGACGCCGAGATTCCCGGAATTAAAAATAACAAAATTGGTTAAAAAAAACCTGGGCTAGAAAATATTTTCTGATTAAAATGATTTAAAATTTTTAAAAACGTGGGTTGGAAAAAAAATTTTTTATAAAAAAAAATTCTAAAAAGATTTTTTATTTTGGGAGGGGGGAAAAATGCGTATGAGTCTGCTAAAAGTATCAAAAATACGTACATTGTACGAAAAATTCATACAGGTTGACAGGTATGCAATAGATGAATAGGCCTATATTCAATAACACAAGTTGGTAATAACAAAGTATCGCATACAATATACGATCACTAAAAATGTAGGGAGGATCAGAGCAAAATCAAAGCACTTAATACCAAATCGATAACGCAGCCGTGGATCACCTGATAATGCGCCGCGGACCATAAGTGATCAGTGGACCACAAATTGGGAACCACCTAACTAAAGCACTGAGCCACAAGCCATCATAATCAAATGAAATAAAAATGCTGCTGTGAAGTTCAAGAAAGTTCACTTGCCTTTTGGACAGCTTTCACCACTCGGTCCCAGGTTGGCTGCAGATTTTCCATGCAGTGCTCCAGGTACTTCTCAGCTGCATCCATATGCCCAGATTCTGATGAACTGGGCACTGGAATGTTGCGCAAGCGATGAGAGACATTTGAGCTGGTGGTGCGACTGGGCAGAGATGGGAGACCTTCAAACTTGACATGACGAAATGCCTGTTGAGAAGTAAGACTGTAATGTCAATAACTAATAGGTTCTCTGATCAAATTAAAAACTGTTTACAGAACCTTGAATATAACAGCTTGAGTGTATTATATAAGTAATGCCTTTCTTTCTTTCTTTTTTTTTTGCCTTGCAGACCACTGAGGTGCACAGGCCTTCGGAAACAGATGCCTCTAAACCACCACGCCCCCAATTTTTTTTACTTGCTTGCAATTCTGTTAACCTTGTGTTGTGGAGTAAGCCTCTATCTCTTTTATCCTGTGAGGGTTCAAGAGCAATGACCATCTTGTGATACTAGCAAACTTTTTGAATGTTGTGTAATAGTTTGACATGAGCAAGTAAAAGAAGGAGTGAGAAGGAGATATACAAAGTAGGAGAGTGAGAGAAAAGTTCAATGGTGGATACACTACGAGCTTATCAGTTTAACAAATACTTGCCTCTCATTCAGGGTAAAGCAAGATTAAGATATTAATGTTGTGCATATTCATGATTATATTTTAAGCTTAATGAGACAAAGAATGAGAGCAAATTTTGGTCACTGAGTTTTGGAAAAAGAGTGAGACATGGGGAGTAGGACAATGAAGGGTAGTTGGTTTGTAACTTAAGACAAAAACAGTTAGTATTCTACCTTCATACCTTTAAAATAGGTGGATGACTAACTGAGAGGAAGAAAGAGAAAGAGGTTCAGATCTTGAAGTAAAGTATTTGTGTTAACAGTTTTAAAACGAAGCAGTTGTCATTTAAAGCTTTCAACTAGACGTAGCATTCTGAGTGACGTCAGAGCTGTGATGAAACAGGGCTTCCATTTTGTCATGGAATATAGTGTTATTATGGAGATGGTTTTTACATTTGTGCATGAGTGCAGTATCCTTTGTGCAGGTAAAATTTTCTTTAACTGAGCTTTAGTGGAATAGCTTTTACGAGTCTTAATGTCTTGGTCCTAATAGTGAAACAGTATCAGTTAAACTAATATCCACAAAACTTACAAGCTATCATAACAGTAACAGCTTAAACATGGAAGTTAACAGCAGCTGCATATCATTCTTCTTCTTCTGTCATCAAAGCAGCACAGGCCTTCAACAAACTTATGCCAGGTTTTCTTGTCCCATGCCATCAGCTCTTTCCATGTCTTCTTCATCATTCACTATCATAATCATTACCTTTCAGCACCCAAAGGAGCATAGGTCTTTAACAAATTCATGCAAGCTTCTTCTTCTTCTTTTGTTTGCTTGAAATATATTGTCTATATATGCAATGTTGTTTCTTGTATAAAATTCACTGTCTTTTGTAGTTCATACAGAGATTCGTATAGTTTTGCTTCCAGTGTTGTTTCTCTGGGTCAGTGGGTTTGCCTCAATATATCATATTCGGGGCAGTCTTGAAGTATGTGCTCTGCAGTCTGGGGTGCCCATCCACATGTACACATGGCTGAATCGCCAATCTTAAATTTTGTATACACGTGGCTGCGGAGTCGGTTGTGTCCTGTTCTGAAGCGCAGAATGACAATTTGTTCTGATCTGTTCATAGCATGGTAGTCATCCTGTGTTGGTGTTGGTGGCTTTCTGATTGATTTCATGCATGCTGAGCCTTCCTGTCCTGTGTTGGTGTTGGTGGCTTTCTGATTGATTTCATGCATGCTGAGCCTTCCTGTCCTGTGCCATCTGTTCAAATTCTTACTATGTCTTCTTTATCCCTTTCACAGTCTTCTTCTTCTCCTTCCTTCGTTCACTATCAAATAACCACATCTATCTCTGTTATAAAGCTGGTAGTCCGTCTCAGGCTTCTCTCGTCACCATACAGCTTCTCCCTCAACTGGGTTGGAGAAGGCCATGCTGCCACCCAGCTCCTCTCATGGAGATGATAGTTTTGACTATGTGTTCTCCTTTCACAGTTCATTACCTACAATCTTTTAGCTTTCTAGACTGGGTTTGGACCTTCCTTTACTCTTTAAGTCCCAATCGACTTTATAAAGGCTCAGGGGTTAGACGCGCTTGGCCCAATCAACTTTTTTTTTTTTTTTTTAACCAGCGGCACTTGGGCTTTCAGCCCTTCGGCCCAATGATATGTCATTGCAAGGCTGGGGAACCTGAGGACTTTCCTTCCAACCCGGTCAGGAGCTTCGCTCCTTCACAGAGGGTTTATCACAGGAGCCGTTCAGGCTATTCAGTCAAATTTCCGGCCGTAAACATTTCTTCAAACGCCGACGCCCGGGTTTGAACCATGAACACCTGGTCGCCAGTACAACGCCGAAGCCATTACACCAGCGCGGCTCCCGACCCAATCAACTTTAAAAAGCCTTTAGTATATGTGCCTCTGTTTGAGACTGTTTCTAATTATAACTACCCACAAAGTCATTTCCGACTGCAAGTACATTCTTTTAAATACCGCATGTGTTTAAGAGTGAACGTGTTTCTGTTTTGAGATATTTATTTTAGATTTTTAAAGCGATTTTTTTAAGCGCATATCCTCCATTTTACCTTGAATAACTAATCATTTTTTTAAGCGCATATCCTCCATTTTACCTTGAATAACTAATCATTTTTCAATGAAAGCTTTTATATTTGTAGCACAAGAGTAAAGTACATCCAATTACCTTCAGTTTCATATACAACAACAAAGTTATTTATGCATATGAACATTTTAAAAAATTATTTCCAAACAACAACAATAAAAACTCACTAGGGTGGCCATTTTTGCTTGGGCCAAACCCACTTTTTTTGCTTGGGACTGAAAGAGTTAACAAAGGACTTCTTCTGTCTTGGATGGCTGAGTTGATTTATATTTGAGTTATTTGCTTTGTTTAACGTGTCTATGTTTCTTGTTGACTTCACAATTATACATGATGAGATAGCTGGCCCTGAGCCCAACCTTCCTTAGCTGCTTCCTACAACATGGTAGGGTACTATGATACTATTCTTTGCTCCCCTCTTGGGCCCCAGTATTAAATGGACGAATGGCTGTTGCGCAACTAGTCACAATATTTACCGGTTTCTGTTTCTGTATGCCAGTGATGACCTTGAATCGTTTGATCATGAATTCAATCATCTCATAGTCCTTGGCCTCCAGGCTTGTCTTGTATGTCATCTGTGCACGTGACATCTTGAAGGACCAAGTCAGAACAGCCACACTTAAGGCAATGACCAGACCATAGACAAATATGCCAAAGGAAATAAAGAACAGATGTGTTATAACGTGTCTACATTCAAACATTGGCCAGAAATTTGTGTGGCTGCCCATCAGACCAAACAAGGACATGAAAGAGTTCTGGAAGCTGTGGTACCCATAAATAACTGATCCATAAATCTGAGGAATGGGAAAAATTGTGAAAATAGTTCAAAGGTCTTAAATTTTCAAAAGCATAACATGGATTAGAATTAATTTTATGTCAATAATTTCAACCATACATATTTCTATCTAAGGAGATACATTTTTCTCTAGCTCAAGCTAATACATCCATGTTAAAGATCTTCTTCTTCTTCAAGTACCATGCCTAGTGGCACAGGAGATCATATCTCTCCACAACTTCCTGTATCCAGTACAAATTATCAATTCTGTTGTTGACTTCTTTCCATGCCATGACATAAAACTGTCCAGTATTTGCTTTCTTTGTCTTCCACTATCTCTTTTTCCATCAGTCTTACCTGTTGTTACGATATATTCCAGCTTTCCTCTTCTCATAACATGCATAAAGGTGGATTGCTTCTTTCTAACTTTTTAAATAAGTTTCCTTTGCACATTGGCTTCTTTCAGGACACCCTCATGTTCAAGATACACATATTTAACATAATAACTTTAAAGATACATTTCAAACAGATGCACTCAAAAGAAGAAAGCAATGGAAAAATGTGCACTGTGGCTATCTGTAAAACAGAACTATTACTAAAGCTGCTAGATGGCAAGACATACGGCAATGATATGATGGTATAATATGGTGAAGAAAAGTAGTTTAACAAGGTAAGTAGACAGACATGACAAAACTATGAATACTGTCCTATAACAACTTAAAGCAGGAACTGGAATAGAGATAATCAGTAGTTTTAATATAAAGAAAGAAAAGATATGATGATATCTATGATACTGGTAAGTTATAACACTTAATATTGTATCATAAAGTTTGCCTGTTACATGGATCAATTAATCAATCAATTAGTCAATGCCCTTGACTCTTAATGCATGTATGTTATTGTTATTGTTGAAAAGAATCAACATCACTGCCCGCAGGGCAAACAAAGGTGCTCAGTCTCCCTCAGCATATGTCTCAGGGTATGAATGCTAACTGTTCCTGTTGTGCGCTGGTTGTATACATGACGGATGCATTCTCTCAAATGTCCATCCCTGCTAGCCTTACACTTGATGCCAAATTCCAGCAATCTTAGCCTTGTTGATTCATCTATTGCAGCGTCGTTCTCTAACAGGCGATCATTAATTGTAGTGCATGTATATACAATAAGTACAATTAAATACCGTTTTATTAGTTTATAAACTTGCATGTATATACCAGAGATCATCTTGTCTCACTGCACATTTCTCCATCTCTCTTGAAGTGTATCTTCAAGCTTTCATTTTTATCATGGTGTCTTTTGTCAGTTTTTTTGGATGTCCTTTTTATTTGTTGGTACCTAATTAGTACCTGATAAGTTGAATGTGAGGTCAAATTTCCTAAGTGTTCATCAAAAAAAAATCTTTACTCATCTGTTGTTATGTCATAAAGGTTCACAATTTTGCCTCCCTCCTTCAATCCAATTTGCACTATCTTTTCCAATCACCTGTTTATGAATATACTCTGTATTGTGTAATTTTCCTGTAAGACATGTATATCATCATCATCATTTTCCTTTGCGCTCATTATGGATCATGGAGCCACCGCTGAGCTGTACCAAGTTGTCATATGCTCTTGCAGTTGTGGTTTCTGTGGCTACTTTTTTAATGTGACGATGATGCCAGCTCTATGCACGACCTCATATTAGTCACCTTGTATAACACGCCTGAGTGTGGAGGAGTCCTATTCTTTTCTTGTCTCTTCACAGATCCTCAGGAACTACATGGCAACATGTACACACATTGACTTTATCGGCATGATGATGTCTCACAGGGAGGAAATAAATGTTTTATGTCTCATTCCACAGCATGGAATCACTGATGGAAAAGTGTATGGCTTCTTTAGTCACTCTATCATATTCACATCCTTTTAATGTGATTCTTCTCTATCCTTACTCTTTCTACAATGTGATTCTTCTCTATCCATACTCTTTCTACAATGTGATTGAAAAGTTACTTTTTATTTGTAAATTGTTATATCTTCACTCCTGTCCAACTAATTTACATGAAACAATGTCACTTCTTCTTCTTCTTGGCGCCACAGCAGCTGGCTGACAAACCAGTCAGTGGCCATCATGCCTGGTAGTGTCTTGTAGGGCAGAAACATACTGCTTCCATCTAGCTCGGTCAGTGGTCATCCTTCGTACAGTGCCCCAGCTCTGGTTCATTCTTCGCATCTCAGCCCCCACAGTTCTTCACCAAGTTGTTTCTGGTTGGCCTCTCTTTTGCTTTCCTTCTGGGGTCCATAGCATAGCTGTTCTTGTGATGGCATTTGGGGTCTCTTCTAAGGACCTGGCCAACCCAGCTCCAGCATCTGCCAGCTATGATGGTGTGCATGTCTTCTTCGTTGCTCCGAGTCAGCAGTTCTTGGTTGGTGATGGTGTTCGGCGAAAAGATTCGGAGAATTTTCCTTAAAACAGATTGTGTAGAAAGACTATTTCGACATTCTGTTACTCTTCAGCATTTCACACCATAAAGAAGCACATACAGTTCACAACTTTAATATAATCTTAATTTTGTGTTTGTGCTGTACTGGGAAGATAAAACAAACATCACAAATAAAAGTGATTAACTGCCATTTTATAGCATAAAATTGTATGTCACATTAACATTACAGCTCAGCTTGATCTCCGGCCTTTTCAACATAATGACTTCATAGCTGCTTACATTTTTATTGTCTGTTGTTATATTAGTTTATTGGCTACTTCAGATTTTATTTTGTTTTGTTTTTTGAAAATAAATGTTAAAATAAGCTTTTTACTCAAATGGCTACTTTGCTCCTTGTTTTGAAATTTGTTGAAGATATAGCCAATAGATACAAGCGAGGATATGATCATTTAAAAACGGGAAGTGATTTTCAATCACTCTACACGTGTTCTTCATACTTTTTCTATAGTTTTTTGTTTTCCCACAAGCCTTATATGATCTTCATACTATTCTAACATAATCTCCACATCTACATAATATAATGAAGCTAGCTACATTGTGCTAGGTGCTTTTAAAACCACATAACATTTAATGAACAGATATGTGATCTACTGGTGGTTTTTAATTTCTGTGTCATACTGACCAGGTAGCCAAACTGTGCATACGTGAGAAGCAGAATGATGAACATAAGGAAAACTCCCATGAGGGGTGTGCCAGCCGTGGATAAAGTGTTGTAGAACTTGTACAAGGGTCGAAAGAAACGAACTTGTCGAACTATCTGGAGATGTTAATAAGAGAGTACTTTATTACTTATAGTCAGAAAAGTAAAGGTAAAAATAATGAACATTCTAAAATATTTGTGTGTTACATATAAGAGTTAAGAGATTTCAAGTTTATTCTCCTTACGTAAATCTCATAGGTAAGAAAAAATATTCATGGTTCATTTAGTATTTCGTTAGCTTGTTTTTTTCCCCTTTTTTCTTCAAATTCAATTGTTTTCATGGTTTGGTCGTGCTAAGTAATGTTCAAATCAGTTGTTTGTATATCTTGTTCATGCTAAAGAATTTTCAAACTCAGTATGTCTTTACGTGTTTTTCACGTTAAAGGATTTTCAAACTTAGCTTTCACGCATTGCTCCTGCAAAAGAATGTTCAAATTAGTTGTTTTCATGTGTTTTTGGTGCCAAAGAATGTTCAAATTCAGTTATTTTCATGTGTTTTTGGTGCTAAAGAATTTTCAAATTGAGTTATTTTCATGTATTTTTGGTACTAAAGAATGCGTTTCAACAAATCAGCTGTCACATGCTATTTTTTTCTTTCACTTTTTGTCCATTACAAAATGTATTTTATTGGTCAATGATAATCTTGAGTGTCATCAATGTTTCCTTTGCATTACATGCCATATAAAATGTTAACATTTTCAAAGATTGTTAGTTTTACATTTTTATATATTTTAAAACATTTTCATTACAATGAACATAAAGGTAGTCACTTGCCGATACTGCCATAAGGGAGTGAAGTGTTAGAGACTTCACTATACTAAGTCTAGCTTCAAGAGATAGGGTGACCAGGTCCCTTCCATGCAGCCATTATATATATATATAAAACTTTACTGCAAGGAATACTTCATACATTCTGTTTATACAACTCTTCAGCACAAATGATGCTCTTTATACATTAAATAATTCTGAATATTAAACTCTTCACTGTAAGAAATATTTTGCCTACACTGAAAGTTTATGTACATAAAGCTCTTCATTGCAATAAATATGCCATGTAAATCAAAAGTTTCTTGTCTAAACAACATTCACTATAAGTAATACTTACTATAACATTTAACGTCTGTGCATAAAACTCTTACTGTAATTAACTCGACTGACAAATCTCAAGAGTCACGCCACCTTGTGAACTAAAATGTTTTTTTATAGTAGTGGTGCTTGAAATTTTCTGCATAGTTGTGTTCTTTCTACACATTTTCTTTGATCCTTAGCCGCCGACCGTCAAAGCCTGGTGGCGTCTTGTAGGGCAACAACAAATTGATTCCACTTTGCTCGGTCGGTGGCCATCCTTTGTACAGTGTCCCAACTCTGGTTCATTCTTTGCATCTCAGCCTCCACAGTCCTCCGCCAGGTTGTTTTTGGTTGGCCTCTCTTTCGTTTTCCTTCAGGGGTCCATAGCATAGCTGTTCTTGTGATGGCATCAGGGTCTCTTCTGAGGACATGGCCAACCCAACTCCAGCGTCTGCCAGCTATGATGGTGTGCATGTCCTCTTGCTTGCTCCGAGTAAGCAGATCTTGGTTGGTGATAGTATTCGGCCAAAAGATTCGGAGAATTTTCTTAAGCATGTTGTGTGAAAAGAGGACAATTTCAACATTTCCTTCTCTGTTACTCTCCAGCACTCCACACCATAGAGAAGCACAGAAAGCACACAGCTCTGATATAATCTTAATTTTGTGCATGTGATGTACTGAGAGGACTTCCAGATGTTGTTTAGACTGTAAAAGGTTGTTCTTGCTTTATCATTCTGTTGTTGATGTCTTTGCTTGCTCCGCCATCTGGTGTTACTATGCATCCTAGGTATGTGAAGGTGTTTGTCTGTTCCAGTTGTTGATTCCTTACTGTTATGGGCACGGGGTTGCTCACATTGAGTGTCATGACCTCTGTCTTCTTTAGATTGATGTTCAAGCCCACCTGCTGGCTATACTTATTAAGTCTATCCGTTTTTTCCTGGATGTGTTGATGTGAATGTGCTAGTAGTGCAATGTCATCTGCATATTCCAGATCTTCCAATGTAGAAAAGGTAGTCCATCTTATTCTTCTTGGATTGCCCTCTGTTGTCTGGCGCATCACCCAAACTATGACTGTTAAAAATAGAGTGGTTGATAAGGGGCATCCCTGTCGTACTCCTGTCTTCACCTCAAAGGTTAGGATGCTCTGCCCTACGCTACACGTAAAGTTGGCATAAAGGCTTTTTATGATTGACATTATGCAGCTTGGAATTCCATAAGCCCTCAGTATTTTCCATAAACTGACCCTGTGTATATTGTCAAAAGTCTTTTCAAAATCAACGTAATTAATGTACAGCTGTCTCTGCCATTCTGAGAACAGCTCTATAATGTTCCTGAGGGTAAATATAAGATCTGCACATCACCTGTTCTTTCTAAATCCTGCTTGTTCTTTCCTCAGTTTGTGGTCTACTGCTTTTGAAATTCTCTGTATAATTATCCTGCCTAATATTTTGCTGGAAACTGAGAGAAGAGTGATTCCTCTCCAATTATTGCAGTCTGCAAGGTCTCCCTTCTTGGGCAATTTGACAATTATTCCTTTGTTCCACTCCGTTGGTGTTGTCCCTGTTTTCCAGACTTGTGCAAATAGTGGTTCTAGTAGTTCTGCTGCTAGCTCAGGGTCTGTCTTAAATAGCTCTGCATTTAAGTTATCGTGGCCAGGCGCTTTTCCATTCTTTAACCCTTTGATTGCCGTGATGATTTCTTCTTTCCGTGGAATGTCTGTATTAACATCTAGATCGTTTTCAGCCTCAGGAACATTCAATTGTGTCTCTGGTGGTTCCTTGTTCAGAGTTTCTCTGAAATGCTCTGCCCATCTTTTTTCCTGTCCCTTTGCTGTCGTGATGAGATTTCCTTGCTTATCTCTTACTAATGTAATATTGTTTGCACCTCATTTTCCGATGATGGTCTTAGTTATTTTGTATACTGTGCTTTGTTCATTTCTCAGTGCTGCCTCTTCTGCCTGTCTTGCAAGATTGTCAAGGAAATTCCTTTTGTTGGCTCGGGTTTGGCGTTTAACTTCCTTGTCCAGTGACTGTACTGTTCACTATATAGTTGCTTTAACCTGGGGGACTTCTCTTCTGTTTTCTTTCTTTTCATTTCCTTTCTCATCGTTATGGTGTTTAATGTTTCTGGTGTTATCCAGTCTTGCTTCTTCCTTTCCTGGAATCCCAGGCATGATTTGCTGCTTTCCTTATATATTGTTGAAATGGTGTTGAATTTCTGGTCTATTTCATCAGACGACAAAGAATGAGAAGTCAGTGATCGACTATGCCATTGTTCGGAGAAGCTCATTCAGATATGTCCGAGATGCTAGAGTCTGGAGGGGGCCAGAGATTGGAAGTGATCACTACCTGCTAACAGTCAAAAGAACAACTGAAAGAGTTGCTCAGCCTAGGAACTGCCCAACATCACGCAAGAAACCAAGTAAACGAGCAGGAGAAATGAGGATTAGGACCTACAAGCTGAGAGAGCCAGAAATTAAGACCAGATATCAGGGGCTTATTGCTGCAGCGGTGAGCAACACAGAAGAACGACCTGATGACTTGGAAACCCTCTGGATTAAATTCAAGGATATCATAAAGACAGCTGCTGCAGAAGCATGCGGTGAAGTCCGACTTGGGAACAAGAGAAAGAGGACACCTTGGTGGACAGAGGAAGTCAAAGAGAAAATAAGAGAGAAGAAAATGGCATGGAAACAATACTTAGGAGCTAAAAACACAACAGGACAAATGGAAAAATATAGAGAATATGTGACACTCAGAGCAGAAGCAAAGAACAAGGTGCTAGCAGCAAAACAGAAGTCCTGGGAAGAATTTGGAGAAAAGCTAGAAAAAGATGCACAAGAAAACCAGAAATTGTTCTATAAGACCCTAAAGAACATGAGGAAGGAAAACAATGCCCTCTCAAATTTATAAAGGACAAGCAAGGCAAATTGCTTACTGCCCCGAAGGAAGTAATGGAAAGATGGAAAGAATATTTCTCAGAACTCCTGGATGGTGAGCATGGTGAAGCATCAGAAATGATAAACACTAGCACAGAAGAGAAAACCAATAATGGTGAAGATGACATAAAGATGGAAGAACTGAAGGCAGCACTGGAGAAAATCAAGTTGGGCAAAGCAGCAGGGCATGATGGTATAACACCAGAAATGGTTAAGTTCATGGGAGCATCAGGCGACCTATTACTCTTAAGGGTCCTACAGGCAGCGTGGTGCAACAAGACCATACCAAAGGATTGGGAGATTGCCATCATAACACCAATTTTCAAAAAGGGTGACAATCGACAGTGTGGAAACCATAGAGGCATATCCCTTCTCAGTGTCCCTGGTAAAATCTACTCTAGAATCCTAGAGCAGAGACTCCGATGCCTAGCTGAGCCACAATTGGATGAGGTCCAGTGCGGATTCCGAGCAAACCAAAGTACTCAAGACCTAATCTTCACACTCAGACAGCTGAGTGAAAAGGCCCTTGAGTATAAGAGTGAGATGCATCTTTGTTTCATAGATCTGGAAAAGGCGTTTGACAGGGTCCCCTGGAGCAAACTTTGGGACTGTTTGGCAAGGAAGAATATTCCAGCACCTCTGATTCATGCTATACAGAACTTCTACAAGTCTTGCAGAAATTATGTGAGGACAGCAAACCATAAGTCAGAAGAGTTCAGAACCACCACTGGTGTAAGACAAGGTGATATCCTATCACCTTACCTCTTCATACTCCTTATGGACGATGTCATCAAGGCATGTAAGGAGAGAACAAGAAAGTATTCAGTGGGGTACTGGAAGATGAGACAGGTCTATATTTCGGAGCTGGCATTTGCTGATGATGTTGCCCTGATTGCTAAATCAGAGGCACATCTCCAATCCAACCTGCAAGTCTGGAAGGAAGAGCTGGAGAAGAGAGGGATGGTCATAAGCAGCTCTAAAACAAAATCCATAGTGATATCACGAGAAGAAAGAAGACATCAGATTAAGCTGGGAGAACAGGTCCTGGAGCAGGTCTACCACTTTAAATACCTTGGAGCTATTATAGACCGAAAGGGAGGCATCAAAGAAGAGTTGGCCACTCGAAAAGCAGCAGCTGGGAGACTTTTTCAGGCCATAAATTGAGGATTCCTCAGCAAGAGAGAGGTTGGTAAGAAAACGAAGATGGCTGTATACCGCTCCACCTATGTCCCAGTCTTGACATATGGATGCGAGTCATGGGCAATGACTACAACCCATAAAAGCCAGATCCAAACCTCAGAAATGAGGTATCTGAGGAAGGTGGTTGAAGTAACAAGAAGAGACATGGTACGCAACCAGACAATACATCAAGGCCTTAAATCCTACCCCCTGCAGACCCAAGTAGAACAGTCCCAATTAAGATGGTTTGGCCATGTCTGCAGAATGGGAGAAGATCGGATACCACGACAAGCATGGGAAACAAAGAGCCAAGGATCCAGACCCAGAGGACGACCCAGAGTCCGCTAGGAGGACAACATTAGACAATCTTTGAAGGACCGAAGACTAGAATGGAACCAGGCCAGGAGGAAGACAGCCGATAGGATAGTCTGGCGCTCTCTCTTCCAAACCTCTACACCTCACGGTAGAAGGGGAACGACTAAGTAAGTAAGTAGTATCATCAGACGATGTCTTTTCCTGACTTTTGGCAATTTGATATCGTTTCTTTATATCAGTCGCAAAAGCTTTTCTGGTAAGGGGGTCCTTCAATTTGCTGATGTCAAACCTTTTCTGTGTAGTAACAGCTGGTCCAGCAGTTCTGATTTTCACCTTCAGTTTTGCTACGACTAAATGGTGGTCACTTCCCACATCTGCACCTCTTCTTACCTTCACATCTTGTATGCATGTCTCCATCTACTGTTAATCATGATGTGGTCTATCTGGTTTCTGTCCTGACCATTTGGCGATTCCCATGTTAATTTGTGAATTTCTTTGTGTGGGAAAAGTGTTCCTCCAATGACCAGGTTGTTAATGCTACAGAAACTTATTAATTTATCCCCATTTTCGTTTGCTGTTCCGCTGCCGCATTTCCCCATTACTCTTTCATTATATGTATTGTGTGTTCCAACTTTCGCATTGAGGTCTCCAATTACTACGATAAGATCGTATCTAGGTGTGTCTTCCATTTCTTTTTGCAGTTGTTGATAGAATTCATCCTTGACCTCTTCGTCGCTGTCATTTGTTGGTGCATAGCATTGTATTATTGTAGTGTTGGTAAATCTCCCTCTCAATCTTATTCTTATCAGTCTGTTGTTGTTGGGTTTCCATTCCAGTAATGACCTTTCTATTCCCTTCTGTATAATAATGGTTACTCCTTCATTGTGCTGTCCATCCTCTCTGCCAGAGTAAAGTACTGTTTCTCTTGTTGCTGTTTTAACTTTTCCTGTCCCTGTCCATCTGCTCACGCTTATCCCAAGAATGTGTAATCTATAGTTTCTCATTTCCGCTGTGATCTGTTTTAGTTTTCCCATCTCGCTCATTATCCTGACATTCCAAAATCCTATTCTTGTATCATGTTTTGCGGTCAGGACGTCCGTTCTCATGTCAGTGGCTTCCTTTCGGGTTTCACCACTAACAGTCATACATGCCTCAGACTCCGGATCGCATCCCGCAGCAAAGTTTGTTCATTTGTTGTCGTTTCCGTAACTTCGTTTCTTTTTTACATAGACAGGTTTCTACACATAAGAATGTTTAAAATGTACTTTTTGTGATTTCATCATTCAATGGTTGTCAACAACTTCCTCTATTCAAAGCAAAATTTAAAGAACTGTTCCTTACACTGTTAATTAAACTACTTTTCTTCACCATGTTCTATTATACTTCCACTCAGTCTTATCAGCAATATCTCTAATTTTCAGAAACTGACAGACTGCATTTTTCAGTTACTTTCTTTCTTTGAGCTTTCTGATGTGCCTTTCTCTTGTACTGTACATATAAGATATTTATGGCATTCATCTTTTACATGCAAAACACTGCAGCAGCAATTGCTTCACTGAGGGAAATTCCAGGCCCTCATAAACAAAAGTTCTTTGCAGCACATCTATGATTGAACTTATTGCCCACATAAAAGGTTCAATTAAAAATAACAAGAAAGACTTAGTGCAGGCTGCAATATATAAGTGTATGGTTATTTTGGTCAAGGAAAACAGTATGTAATAAAGTATTTAAACACCTCTGCTTAGTCAACAAGTGTGCAAACCCAAAATTTTAAAGTCACAGAAATAAAATCTCCACCGTGACATTTTCAGGTACAGCTTGCCTCCAGCGGTACAGATTCTGACAGAGTTAATTCTTCCATTTTCAATGAGCAATATGAGGTTATAAGTGACTTTCATAAACAAGTGATTACATAGAATAGAAGGATTGAGATGGTATGACAAGATCACTAATGTGGAACTGACAACACAAACCAATGCCAGTGGAACAAGAGATGAGAAGAAGATGCTGGTGATGGATAGGACGTACATTGAGGAAACCTGCTGATAGTATTACAAGACAGTCCTTATTATGGAATAGCCAGGGTAAGGCAGGTAGAGAGAGAGAGACCAAAGAACACCTGAAGAAGAGACAGACATGAAAAGAATGAGGAAGACATGGAATGACCTTGAGATGGAGCGGGGCGGGAAGACTCGGCAGACGTCTCTTGAAGGCCTTTACTTGGGGAGCTAAAGGGTGATGAACGAATAAATGAATTTAATAAAGTGAACTGTTGGAATAAGTTAAAATCAACAGGTCACATCTTAGGAAAATTGCTAATCATTGTATCAGTTGTACCTGCCTGTGCCTAAAGTAGCATGTGAACAAAAATTCAGTCAGATAAATTTCATTAAAACAAACATAAGTTATTAATGACATCATAAAAATTAAATGGTTTGTATATGAATGCATTATTGCTTGAAAAATTCAACCCGCATATGTCTGCAGACCAGACATTTCAGTGCCAGAAAATCACCACAGACATTTCAGTGCCAGAAAATCACTACAGACATTTCAGTGCCAGAAATACACCACAGACATTTCAGTTCCAGAAAAACACCACAGACATTTCAGTGCCAGAAAATCACACAGACACTTCAATACTAGAAAATCACCACAGACATTTCAGTGCCAGAAATACACCACATAAATTTCAGTACCAGAAAATCACCACAGATATTTCAGTGCCAGAAAATCACCACAGACATTTCAGTGCCAGAAAATCACCACAGACATTTCAGTGCCAGAAAATCACCATAAACATTTCAGTGCCAGAAAATCACCACCGACATTTCAGTGCCAGAAAATCACCACTGAAATTTCAGTGCCAGAAAATCACTACAGACATTTCAGTGCCAGAAATACACCACAGACATTTCAGTGCCAGAAATACACCACAGACATTTCAGTGCCAGAAAATCAACACAGACATTTCAGTGCCAGAAAATCACACAGACACTTCAATACTAGAAAATCACCACAGACATTTAAGTGCCAGAAAATCATCACAGACATTTCAGTGCCAGAAAATCACCATAGACATTTCAGTGCCAGAAAATCACCACCGACATTTCAGTGCCAGAAAATCACCACCGACATTTCAGTGCCAGAAAATCACTACAGACATTTCAGTGCCAGAAATACACCACAGACATTTCAGTGCCAGAAATACACCACAGACATTTCAGTGCCAGAAAATCAACACAGACATTTCAGTGCCAGAAAATCACACAGACACTTCAATACTAGAAAATCACCACAGACATTTCAGTGCCAGAAAATCACCACAGACATTTCAGTGCCAGAAAATCAACATTTCAGTGCCAGAAAATCACCACAGACATTTCAGTGCCAGAAAATCACCACCGACATTTCAGTGCCAGAAAATCACTACAGACATTTCAGTGCCAGAAATACACCACAGACATTTCAGTGCCAGAAATACACCACAGACATTTCAGTGCCAGAAAATCACACAGACACTACAATACTAGAAAATCACCACAGACATTTCAGTGCCAGAAATACACCATATAAATTTCAGTACCAGAAAATCACCACAGATATTTAAGTGCCATAAAATTACCACAGACATTTCAGTGCCAGAAAATCACCACAGACATTTCAGTGCCAGAAAATCACCACCGACATTTTAGTGCCAGAAAATCACCACCGACATTTCAGTGCCAGAAAATCTCCACCAACATTTCAGTGCCAGAAAATCAATATAAAAGAAATTGGAAGAGCAGTTGACTGCACATTTAACAGAGATAACTATTTCTATAGCTAGTTTATCCCAGGTAATAAATACTTTTTGCACAATGGAAGTTCTTTTTAATATAAAACTCTTCATTGTAATGAACATTTCCTGCACATTGAAAGTTACTGATCTTCATTAGAGCATAGTGTCTGTATATTTAAAGTTTATGTATAAAAACTCAACTCCGCCTAGGCTGGTCCCAAGGAGGGCGGCCTGCATGGAGGCCGTAAGGAGGCAGCCCCTCCACCATGCAAAGGCACAACAGGCCAATCACCTGTTTGCTTTAAATCATTATTACGAGAACTACAAGAGAGAAAACCGGACTGATTCTAAAGGCGACGAACTGGAACGGACTACGACTTATGGAACTTGGAACACAAGAAGTATAAAATGGGAAAGAAGAGGAGCTGGTGGAAGAGATGAGGAAAGCAAAACTAGAAATCCTGGCTATAACGGAAACAAAGAAAAAAGGACAAGGAGTCATGGATCTTGATGGCAACACGCTGCTCTACAGTGGTGTACCCACATCTGAAAGAGCTAAGGGGGTGTGGGTTGCATTGTGGCCAAAAACCAAAAAGATAATATCAAGGGATGGAACTTTGTCTCGGAGCGCATTATGGTTGTAAAACTAAAAGAAGGAGAAACCATAGTCAACCTGGTCATAGTATATGGGCCAAATGAGGATGAGAGAGCAGAGGTCAAGGAGGAATTCTTCGAGCTGCTTCAAAGAAAGATGGATGACTGCCTAGATGAAATTATCATGTTCGGAGATTTCAATGGCAGAGTTGGAAATGACCATGCTAGATGGGGTGGAGTTATCGGAAGATATGAAGAAGATACTCTCAATGACAATGGAAAGCGACTCCTTAGATTCTGCAGTGAGCAGAATCTGATCATTACAAACACAAAGTTCCCCCACAAGCGCATACATACATACACTAGATGTGAACCAACAAAGAATGAGAAGTCAGTGATCGACTACGCCATTGTTAGGAGGAGCTCATTCAAATATGTCCGGGATGCTAGAGTCTGGAGGGGGCCAGAGATTGAAAGTGATCACTACCTGCTAACAATCAAAAGAACAACTGAAAGAGTTGCTCAGCCTAGGAACTGCCCAACATCACGCAAGAAACTAAGTAAACGAACGGGAGAAATGAGCATTAAGACCTACAAGCTGAGAGAGCCAGAAATAAGACCAGCTATCAGGGGCTTATTGCTGCAGCGGTGAGCAACAAAGAAGAACAACCTGATGACTTGGAAACCCTCTGGCTTAAATTCAAGAACATCATAAAGACAGCTGCTGCAGAAGCATGTGGTGAAGTCTGACTTGGGAACAAGAGAAAGAGGACACCTTGGTGGACAGAGGAAGTCAGAGAAAATGAGAAAGAAGAAAATGGCATGGAAACAATACTTAGGAGCTAAACACACAACAGGACAAATGAGAAATATAGAGAATATGTGACACTCAGAACAGAAGCAAAGAACAAGGTGCTAGCAGCAAAATTCTTCCTGGGAAGAATTTGGAGAAAAGCTAGAAATAGACGCGTAAGAAAACCAGGAAATTGATCTATAAGACCCTAAAGAACATGAGGAAGGAAAAACAATGCCCTCTCAAATTTATAAAGGACAAGCAAGGCAAATTGCTTACTGCCCCGAAGGAAGTAATGTAAAGATGAGAAAGAATATTTCTCAGAACTCCTGGATGGTGAGCAAGGTCAAGCATCAGAAATGATAACCACTAGCACAGAAGAGAAAACCAATAATGGTGAAGATGACATAAAGATGGAAGAACTGAAGGCGGCACTGGAGAAAATCAAGATGGACAAAGCAGCAGGGCATGATGGTATAACACCAGAAATGGTTAAGTACATGGGAGCATCATGCGACCTATTACTTTTAAGGGTCCTACAGGCAGCGTGGTGCAACAAGACCATACCAAAGGATTGCCATCATAACACCAATTTTCAAAAAGGGTGACAATCGACAATGTGGAAACCATAGAGGCATATCCCTTCTCAGTGTCCCTGGTAAAATCTACTCTAGTATCCTAGAGCAGAGACTCCGAAGCCTAGCTGAGCCACAATTGGATGAGGTCCAGTGCGGATTCCGAGCAAACCGAAGTACTCAAGACCTAATCTTCACACTCAGACAGCTAAGTGAAAAGGCCCTTGAGTATAACAGTGAGATCCATCTTTGTTTCATAGATCTGGAAAAGGCGTTTGACAGGGTCCCCTGGAGCAAACTTTGGGACTGTTTGGCAAGGAAGAACATTCTAGCACCTCTGATTCATGCTATACAGAGCTTCTACAAGTCTTGCAGAAATTATGTGAGGACAGCAAACCATAAGTCAGAAAAGTTCAAGACCACCACTGGTGTAAGACATGGTGATATCCTGTCACCTTATCTTTTCATACTCCTCATGGATGATGTCATCAAGGCATGTAAGGACAGAACAAGAAAGTATTCAGTGGGGTACTGGAAGATGAGACAGGTCTGTATTTCAGAGCTGGCATTTGCTGATGTTGCCCCGATTGCTAAATCAGAGGCACATCTCCAATCCAACCTGCAAGTCTGGAAGAGAGAGCTGGAGAAGAGAGGGATGGTCATAAGCAACTCTAAAACAAAATCCATGGTGATATCACAAGAAGAAAGAAGACATCAGATTAAGCTGGGAGAACAGGTCCTGGAGCAGGTCGACTACTTTAAATACCTCAGAGCTATTATAGACCTAAAGGGAGGCATTGTGGTGGGTTTAGATGTTAAGAAGAATGGTGTGCGTATAGTTGTACTTAAGTGAGATCAACTGTGAAGGTCTCTGAGGTAAACAATGGACAACTGTGTTACAGAGTACCTTTCTTGTTACCACCCTACGATCTCACTCTAAGTTATATTCTTTCTTGACTAGCGTGACTGAAAGCTACATAAAGTGTCTAGGGTATTGTAAGAGTGTTGTTCAAGAATCTCAATACAAAACATGTACAAACATATACTAATTACTATGATAAACTCAACTAACTCCAGCTGTTAAATTTTATATTTAAAATTTCTTTTGTTAAACTTTATTGGTCTTGAGCCTAAAGTTGTTTTGGTCAGGACTACAGTTCAATGAGAATCAATTTAGATGGATAGATATATTTACAAATATATATAAAGATATTTACATACAACAGACAATATGTCCATAGTACATTGTTACAAATTTTCAAGTTGATGATAATTACTCTATTTAACTACTGGTACTGAGATGCAGGTTGGGGATTTACATCATCCCAATGTTCTTTTGTTTCATTAGAATTGTTTATGTTAGTCTTTTGGAGGAACGTTTTGGTCTATACAGGAGATTTTTCTTTAGTCGTGATAAGTTGTCCCAGGCCAGATATTGCACTTATCTGGTTCCTGGAATCACAGCAGTTGCAGTTGGTTTGGCCAAACACTTCAGTCTCCTCTGGTCTTGAACTTCTTTAATACAAGCAGGTACCAGAGACTCTTAGAAATCGTGCTGAATTTCTCTATCATCGAGTACCAGCACCAGACAAGTGCCAGCAGGAACCCCTGTCGATGCAAGTTATGGTTCTGTCTTAATATCAAACTAATTCCTCCTAATTTACATGTAAATATACATTCAATACAAAAGAAAATGGTCAGCTCTCTCTGACAACTCTGCTTCTCCACTTTAGTTTGATGGAACAAATCGTACCAGTATTCTTTTCTCTTCCCTAATGGATGCTACGCCTCTGTCATTCCTGCCTATATTTAGGCAGTAAAATGACTCAGGATGGTGACACAACAAGAGAAATTCATACTAGAATTGCTTTGGCAGCTAGCGCCTTCAATAGATTATCTAACATTTTGAAATTACGATCATTGAATATACATACCAAGCTTCGTCTGTTTAATTCAAATGTTATCTCAGTGTTAACATACGGCTGTGAGAGTTGGAAAATAACAAAATCATTGGAGAACAAGCTGAATACATTCGAGAACAAATGTCTTAGAAAACTCATGAACATCAGTTGGAAAGAATTCAAGACTAATCGACAAATAAGAGAAGACTCTAGGCAGAAATATGTCTCCAACTATATAAGGAAAAGACGATGGTCATATATCGGTCATGTCCTACGAATGCAAAACAACAGAATACCATTGCAGGCACTCACTTGGGTTCCTGAGGGTAAGAGGAAAAAAGGAAGACCAAAAGAAACACTCAGAAGAACAATAATAAGAGAAGGAAGAACGTTGGGATTAAACAATGTGCAAGAGCTAAGAGGAGTGGCGTCACAACATACAACCTGGAGAGCACTGGTTTCTGCCTTATGCGCCGTGTTTGGTGCTTAAAGAATTTATTATTATTATTATTAATGTTCCTGTATGACCATCATATATATAGTCCTGTAGTTTTAAACATTCTTAGATAGTCCCTTATATGATGGATCAACATCTAGGCCATGCCTAAGTCTGCCATGGAACCATTTAATTACAATCTTTTACATGGCCTTTTCTTTTTTCACACAACCTTTTTTTAATTAAAAAGTCAATAAAATCAATCTTACCACATATCAAGGAAATATAAACAAGTAACGATGAATTAGGCAATAGAATATGGCACACTTTCATCACTGCCTCTGTTCAGACTGCTTTCTGTTGTTAGTTAGTTTAAAACAAAGCACAAGTCTGCTCATCGCTGCTTGTTCCTCAGAATATTTTGAAAAAATGGCAGCGAGCAGCTTACTATTTCGTTAAAGTAAAAGGCTTTGGCCAATGAGACCAAGCATCTCTTTTTTTGAATGAAACTTTATTTTTTTAAAAATATCTCAAACCACTATGTGTTACTATTCATCATCTCATCTCAACCCGTAACCCGTCATAGGTCGTAGGGGTGCCATGGTGGAAGCATCAGCAGACAGGGTCCTCCACTGCTCTCTATCCTCAGCAATGCGTACAAGTGTGGAAAAAACCGTGTCATGCCCATTCTTTGATGTTATCAGCCCAGGATTTTCTTTGCCTTCCTCTTCTCCGTTTACCTTCGACTGTTCCCTGGAGGATCATTTTCAAAAGGGAGTCATGACGAGTTACATGCCCAAACCAGGCAAGCTTTCGACGTTTCACTACTGACAAAAGTGGTTCTTGGTGGCCTGCATAGGTGTTTATCTTCTCTCTAACATAGACATTTGTTTTGTGCTCTTTATAGCAAATGCGCAAAATTCTTCTATAACATTTATGCTCGAAAGCCTGAATCCTTCGCTCCGTATCTGCAGTGAGTGTCCAGCTCTCACACCCATACAAGAGAATAGATAATACAAGTGATTTGTATAATTTGATCTTCACAGGAAAACTGATGTTACTTTTCCAGATCACATTCAGTCTTGTCATGGCAGCTGAGGCCATCTCAAGTCTTGTCTTGATTTCTTTACTTGATCTCCCATCACTACATATAGTGGACCCGAGATATTTAAAGGTGTTAACTTCTTTTAACGTTTGCCCATTTAACATAATGTTGGTCGGAACATGTTTCTTATGGCTATTCACCAATATTTTGCTTTTTTCTATATTAATTTCCATCCCATATGTTCTTGTTACTTTCTCCAGTCTAGAGGTAAGGTCTTGAAGTTCTGATTCTGTTCCAGCTATCAGATCGATATCATCAGCAAAACGTAGATTGCAAAGAGGTCGGCCTTCAATTGATATGGTTGTTTTATAATCATAAAGAGCCTCCTGCATAATATGTTCTAGATATATATTAAAGAGCACTGGGGACAGGATACATCCCTGGCGAACTCCGACAGTTGTTTTGAAAAATTCTCCAATGTCATTGCTTGCAAAAACAGCACTGCTTGCGTCCTTGTATAGTGCTTCAATGATATCTATGATGTTGGTATCAAAATTGAATTTTCTCATTATTTGCCATAAGCCTTCATGCCAGACTCGATCGAAGGCTTTTGTGAAATCGATGAAGTTATGGTATAAATCATGTTGGTGCTGGAGATGTTTTTCGATCAGTAATCTAATATTGAAGATTTGTTCTGAGGTACTTCTTTTTGGTCTAAAGCCAGCCTGTTCCTCAGACAAGATTTCTTCTGATTTCTGTTTTATTCTGTTCAAAAGTATCCTCAACATCACTTTACTTGGATGACTAATAAGGCTAATGGTTCTGTAGTTCTTGCACATTTTTAGATTTCCTTTTTTTGGAAGCGGTATTATTAATGACTGCGTCCACTCTTTTGGCCACTTTTTTGTGCTCCATATCTTCTGGCAAATTGTTGTCATGATTTTTACTATATCTGGTCCTCCATATTTCAAGAGCTCTGCTGGGATATTATCCACACCCGGTGACTTCCCTCCTTTCGGCGAACATATAGCCCCTTCCACTTCTTCCCGTAATATTGCTGCATTTCCGAGTTCCCTGTTTTCGCACTTAATGTTGTTTAATATGCTATAGTCAGTGTCGAGTTTACAGTTATATAATTCTTTACAATATTCTGTCCACCTTCTCATTACAGCTGTTTTTTCATTGAGCAGAGCCCCATTGCTATCTTCTATGACAGTTACCCTGGGCTGTTGGGGTTTTGATAGTCTTCTTAATGTGTCAAAAGCTGCCTTGCTGTTACCTTTTATTAGCCCCGTATTAATGGACTCACACTGATCAGCTACCCATTTTTTTCTTTGGCCTGTTTCATTTTCTTTCTAATATTTTTATTCACCATACTGTATTGCCATGCTGCTTCAGGAACCTCTTTCTTAACCTTTTTCATTTCCCGCCGTGTATCACATAACTTCAGAATGTCATCTGTAACCCATGGTTTGTTTATTTTCTTTCTTTTACCAAGTATTTCTGTTGCTGATTCAATGAGCACGTCTTTCATGTTCTCTGTGATTGAGTTGATATCATCCTCCAAAAAGTTGAGAGCTGCGAATTTTCCTCCAACAGTTGCCTCAAAGATTCCCGCGATTTCTGGATCTTTCAGTTTGTCTAAATTGAATCTTAACTGAGAACATCTGTTTTGATTATAGTTCTTTTTGAGTTTAAGCTTGAGCGTCATCAATACCATGTCGTGATCACTACCAATGTCGGTGCCAGGAAAAGTCCTAGTCTTGGCTTTATTAATACTGGACTTGAATCTTTTGGATACAAGAATAAAATCAATTTGGCCATGTATCTCAGTTTTCTCAGTGTTACTATTACCAACTAGATTTGTATATTTAGGTTAGCCAATAATATTTTGGCTTCCTTCAAATTTCCTCCAATCCACTTCATCGTACTATCTTAGCCTTTCTTTCACCTAATTTTTTTCCCCCCAAAAATATGCTATCCAATCTAAGCAGACATGACTTGACCTGACAGTATCTCCGATTCTCTATGTATTATTACCAATATTTGATTATTTAATGGACTATTTAGATAACTAACAACATATTCTTGGTCAGCAAGTCTTCAGGTACACGAATATATGATTTTTATGGGGCTAAGTGGCTTGGTTCAAAATTCTATCTTTTTTTCTGTTAGTTGTTTATTTTTAAACTACCTCCTGTTCAATTCTTTTTCCATGTACTTTCAAGCTAAATACGAGAGTCTCTCGTAATACATGAGAATTACGTCATTCGCAACAAGAGCTAAGCATGTTTTCATGACCGTAGTGTCCACATTTTCTAACGTTTACATCATAATTTGAAAATCGCTTAAGGCAAAGCTAGCAAGTTGGTTTTATTTTTAGAAACAATGTGAGACGTGATTTGCGTTGGTTATCTATCCGTCCCCTTCCCTTCTACAATGTATTCTAGGCAAATACTTCATTTGAACTTGGAAAAGTGGTACGTTTGTCTCAAGGACGAATTTGAAAAATAGGGTACCCTTTTTGGTTTGGCCAAAGCGTTATCAAATAATACGCTGAAGGCGTAGGCGATGATTACCATTCTCGCCGAAAATTTGTAGTACTATCCTATCTTTGACTTTATGCACTATACTGTTATATTCTAATTTAGATATTGTATTTAGAAGTTCACCACAGGCATCAAAGAAGAGTTGGCCACTCGAAAAGCAGCAGCTGGGAGACTTTTTCAGGCCATAAATTGAGGATTCCTCAGCAAGAGAGAGGTTGGTAAGAAAACGAAGATGGCTGTATACCGCTCCACCTATGTCCCAGTCTTGACATATGGATGCGAATCATGGGCAATGACTACAACCCACAAAAGCCAGATCCAAACCTCAGAAATGAGGTATCTGAGGAAGGTGGTTGAAGTAACAAGAAGAGACATGGGCCACAACCAGACGATACATCAGGGCCTAAAATCCCACCCCCTGTAGACCCAAGTAGAACAGTCCCAACTAAGATGGTTTGGCCATGTCTGCAGAATGGGAGAAGATCGGCTACCACGAGAAGCATGGGAAACAAAGAGTCAGGGATCCAGACCCCCAGGATGACCCAGAGTCCGCTGGGAGGACAACATTAGACAATCTTTGAAGGACCGAGGCCTAGAATGGAACCAGGCCAGGAGGAAGACAGCCAATAGGATAGCCTGGCGCTCTCTCTTCCAAACCCCTACACCTCACGGTAGAAGGGGAATGACTAAGTAAGTAAGTATACAAAACTCTTCAGTATAACATACTTTCTGTACATCTATAGTTCTATAAAACTTTTCAATGCAATAAATGCTTCTTGTACATTTAGCACTTCTGTATATAAAACTCACCACTTAAATGGATATTTCCTGTACACTGAAAGTTCACATAACGAATCCCTTTTGTGAAATGAAAATTACTTCACATAAATATTTTTACAGTAACAGATACTTTCTTAGAATATGTGCAGGAACATGTAACCTGTACCTCTACATCCCATTTTAGAAGAGGAACGACTAAGTAAGTACATGTAACCTGTATCTCTACACCCCATGGTAGAAGAGGAATGACTAAGTAAGTACATGTAACCTGTACCTCTACATCCCATTTTAGAAGAGGAACGACTAAGTAAGTACATGTAACCTGTATCTCTACATCCCATTTTAGAAGAGGAACGACTAAGTAAGTACATGTAACCTGTATCTCTATGTCCCATATTGGAAGAGGAATGACTAAGTAAGTACATGTAACCTGTATCTCTACACCCCATGGTAGAAGAGGAATGACTAAGTAAACACATGTAACCTGTATCTCTACATCCCATTTTAGAAGAGGAATGACTAAGTAAGTACATGTAACCTGTATCTCTACATCCCATTTTAGAAGAGGAACGACTAAGTAAGTACATGTAACCTGTATCTCTACGTCCCATATTGGAAGAGGAACGACTAAGTAAGTACATGTAACCTGTACCTCTACATCCCATATTAGAAGAGGAATGACTAAGTAAGTACACGTAACCTGTACCTCTACACCCCAAGGTAGAAGAGGAATGACTAAGTAAGTACACGTAACCTGTACCTCTACACCCCAAGGTAGAAGAGGAATGACTAAGTAAGTACATGTAACCTGTATCTCTACGTCCCATATTGGAAGAGGAACGACTAAGTAAGTACATGTAACCTGTACCTCTACATCCCATATTAGAAGAGGAATGACTAAGTAAGTACATGTAACCTGTACATGACAACTTGGATGCAGAGGCCTTCATATAAGATTCACTCTTACGGCACTGAAGAAAACAATTTGCTTAAAGTTGTTTTTAGTTGTTTTAATTTTTGTTATTATCTGATCCCCTTCTCTTTCTTTCTCTCTATATCTGAATACTTGAGAGAGAGATATTAGTGATTTAACATATACACACGGATACACGTCTCTATACTTACATTATTTATATTATAATCTTCTGCTTAGAACTAAACACACATCGAGTCCATGTATATAACTGTATTTTACATAAATTTATTTTACTTATACTGTATATCAGTCCTACGAAATGTGAACTATTTTTATAAATAAAAACTAAACACATCATGCACTGATATCAGCTCTTTTGTAAAACACAGAGTACATTATTTTAGGATTTTCAAAAGACAGTTGTGTTTCAATCATGCAAGTTATACAAACACCAACAGGCAATGGTGGATTAAAAATACTTAACTATACAATATTTATAAAGTGAGAGGCTCTATGGTTTAACACATTAACTACCGCAAGCCGCTGTCAGCGGCTCACAAAATAATCACATTTGGACCGCAAGCCGCTCAGAGCAACAGTCTAATTTTAGTAATAAAACGAATGAAAAATGTACTGAAACACTCTCTGATCTGGTTTGAGATTTTAAGTTGCCACCGGAAAACAAATTCCCAAAGCATGGTTGTTGTAGAACACTGAAAAATTGATATTATGTTCATATTTTTCAGCGTTTTGGGTTAGTTACCAAATCGTGTAAAACTGTTTACCGTGGCAACTAGTGATAGGACTACAAAAAATGCGTGTACATCTCGTCTAACGGCTGAATAGGATAGAAATGAGTTTCAACAATTGACTGATAGATCTAGCGACAAGGACAAGAGTGAAAACGGTGTGCACATTGATTGAAATTGTGATTTTGATAGAGATGGGGCGCAAGCAGTTATAATTGTGAAAATATTGCAAGTCCTCGGCCATTGGAGGGCCGTTAAATAGCAACAACCTCTATTAGAGTTACAACCGGTGTTTATTGTAATAGTACATTCATTTATCTTTAAAATGACATGTAATTCATAAAAATCTGTAAACAATTACGAAAACTACAGCTTACTTTGTGCAAACACCTACAGGATGAAAATGGGAAAAAAATTTAATTCGGCCACAGTGTGTTTTTCAATTCGGTAGTTAATGTGTTAAATATCATGAAGCAGAATGTAAAATATAAATGCTGGGAATATTCTATTTATTCAGTACCAGTTTCATTTGTGAATCTATGATTTTACAGAATTAGATTTAATTACTATGGACAAATTTTACATGCAGCAGTGGTCCAATCAGTTGTCATTAATGATGTTTGAAAAAAAAAAAGTTGAACTGTTTAATTACGTTGAATGGCGAAAGGACACCGGTCATTGGACAGGGAAAAAAGGGGTACTCCCGTAAAATCAGTCTCAGGTTAGATATATTAACCGGACATTTTGCCTCGAGTAATAGCGGGCGTACAAAAAAAAAAAAAAATTACGTTGTTTTGAATGGTACTTTAATAACTACGGTTCATAAAAGAAGAAAAAAAAAAGGTCCAATTCAGGAATATTACCACCTTTTAACAAAGTGTGACCATCAATTTGTCATAATTTTAAAGTCATGGCATCATCATCAAAGATAAATAAAAACATCGTAAAGGAATTAAGCTAAAGGACACTCACTTAAAAAAAACAATTTCCTGATGGAACTATTTTTTGTTACAACATGAATAAAATAAGAAGATATCTAGCCTGTGAACTACCATGGCATGTAAGTATGATAATGTGGGCAGAGAACGCTGACGGTATGCTAGTATATCATGCATTCTAATGTTATAGTGAATAAAGTGATCAAAATCTTGAAATATTTAACACAAAAATCCCTTTTTCTCAGTCCTCTTACCATTGGTAATTAGAGGAATCTGCGAGTAGCTGCTGAGTGTAAGAAAGATACGTTGATACGTTGTAAGTTGATACGTAAATTAATTTCACAATACTCTTGTTGTAATCAACTAAGCATAATCAGAACTTTAAAACTGTAAGCTATTCAAATTTGTTCTCCTACAGTTCACGTCACCATCTGATATCAATGCTATCACCATGAATGCCTCTGGGACTTCCCCTTCCATGTTCTATGGTGAACAAGGAAATAACTGGCTGAGCCACATCACCTGACCATAATAACTTTTACTGCCTTTCTAACTCTTAACAAGTGCTCACTGCTGCCAGCTGGCAGAACGGTGAAATTTACTTCTGCACAGCCAACTTCTGCTGAAGCTTTTGGATCACCAAGTGCTGGCTACTTAAACTTTACTGCATATGCTGAAGGCACAACAGCAACACTATCCTTGGACCACCTTTTACATAAGATAATATAAAAATTGCTCTGTGTAGCTCAGGGGGGGGGGGGGGGGGGGGGGGAGGGCTTTGAGGAGACAAAGAAAGAAAAAGACTTATTGCACCCTAAGGCATGTCGTGACTAACATGAGTCTGTGGGCAGGACTGGCAACCTTATCATGTAAGAACAAATTGCTACAGAAACTGCCACTACGAGAGTATATGAAAACTTTGGTGCAGGCTTCATGCAGCAGGATCAGCTGCAGGGGGATCAGCTGGCAGTGGGATCAGCTGGCAGTGGGATCAGCTGGCAGTGGGATTAGTTGCAGTGGGATCAGCTGGCAGTGGGATCAGCTGCAGGGGGATCAGCTGGCAGTGGGATCAGCTGGCAGTGGGATCAGCTGCAGTGGGATTAGTTGCAGTGGGATCAGCTGCCGTGGTGGCTCCATTAGTTTGGTTTGATTTAAAGGATTATCTTCATTGCACACGGACAACTCCATCAGTGCTCTAATCTCCTCCCTTAGATCACACAAGGAGGATCTCAGCACAGTGCACGAACCCCAAAGCACCAGCGAGAACCCCAATGTATGTATATAGGAATCACACATTCTATAAATATTATTGTGGTGGGTAGGTTTCTAATTTTTAAATTTTGCCAGGGCAGCGGCCTGATAGGCCTACTCTTTACGATTTCCAACTGCCGAGGGATTTTTAACGTGCGCAACTTGCACACGGGACCTCCTATATTTTCGCCCTTATCCAAGAAGGCTAGGCATCCGATCTCAATACCCAGGAGACCAGGGGGGAGTATGATATCATTAGGACCACTGGTTCTGAAAAAAAAATTGTATAAACTTTTTTCCCTCAACTGGGAATCGGTACCTCTAGGCGAACGCCATACCTCTTAGCCACTCCCAGGATTAAGAATTAATATATAAGGATCGATGATGGTGTGAGGGGGTGGGGGTAATCTGATGGGGTGCTTGTGTGGCTGATGGCAGATAATTGGAGGATTTGATGTAATCTCAGGCACCTGCGGCTTTCTCACCCCTGTTCACTTTGTTAACAGCAGGGTAGTTATGAGAGACTTCACTAACTCTTAAAATCCGGCAAGCCCCGTGAAGTGGCGCGGGTTTAGTACCAATTTTACGGCTCGCCCCGTGAAGTGGCGCGCGACGGTAACGATAGCTAAACTAGCGCGTAAAAACGCGGTTTTAGCTCCCGTTTAGTAAGAGTTAAGGAGCAAAAAGTGAAATGATGATGATGATGGATATAAAAATCAGGCAGAGTGATCTGAATAAATCTTTTCAGCCTTAAACCCATGCATCCATTTCAGTGAGAACTTACCTTTAGACTGAATAGAAACACAAGGCAGGCATGAACATCGCGAAGAACTCCGTGCAAGAGTGATACCCTTTCCAACTGAGCTGGGGTTGTCAGATCTGCCAAGTAAGCCTTCACCTGATTGGTTGCCATGATGACACATGTGATATATATGCCAGTGTTTGTCCACATAAGGATGCAGGTGAACAGGTCAAGCCAGCTCCAGAGGTGGGTGAGAAATATCAGTTTCTGTGTTCTCAGAGCTGAGATGACCATGATGGTAAAGTACAATATGAAAGGGAAGACCATGATCTGTGGAAGTCAGAAAGTAAGGTAAAAGTGTATGGACATACATAGAGTATAACACATACATACACAAGCACACACATGCTGAATGCACCCATATTAATCTCTTTCACTGTTTAAATTAGAGTGACTTTCTAAACATACAACTTTTTGGTTACAAAGGTCAAAATAAAACATCTATGTTTTACTCCAAAAGATATTTTCATAACAAAAGTACACAATCAATACATTTTTTTTAGGTAAATCTATTTACTGACACCAGGCTACACATTTCTTTGTATGTCATCTACTGTGGGTTAAGTCTACGGATGCTTCAAAATTTCAGGTTATTTGGTTTTAACTTTTATGCTTTTGTCTAGAGGATCATATATGTTAGAGATCACTACTTCTGTCACTCTGATACTTAAGGTCAAGCCTTTCTTTTTTTCACTTTCTGCCACTATCCTTTCAAGCCTGTCAAGTGGCCCGTTTTCACATTTTGCAATACGACTGAGTCACCAGACAACAGTTTAATGTAAGATATCTACGAAATAAAAAAACATGAGATAAATTTATGGTCACCATATCCAACAAAATACCAATTGCTCCAACAGCTGGAAGATGTATACAGAAAATATATTTCAGTATATGTATTTTCAAAGCAAAAATGTTTTAAACACATTTTTTCTAGAAATTTTCATTTGTTCAGTATCATGCCAGGTCTAAAATTCAAATTAACCACTGTGTTGTCAACTCACCCCATGTGTCGATTGGTGACATGTTTTGCCATGTTTACCCTATTAGTTACAAATTTGTACCATTGATTCCAAAGTAACGACAATGACACTTATGACTAAAGAAATTGTCCCTTACCTGACAAACCATTAGTGGGTCCACATGACCTGGTATAAACCTGAGCAGGTGCTCTGTCCAGACTGAGGAGGAAGCTAGGATACCACCTAAATTGGAGGTCATGGGAAGAGAAACAATTTCCATGGGGGATTTTGAAAAACAGCAATATGACTAACCTCAGCATTATTTACTAAAATTTATGGATATAGAATTCTTGTTCAAGCAAATTGTAAAAGGCAAATGGACAGACAGTTGGGCAATGTGAAAAGAATGGAGAATAACAAAGTGGCAAAGCTGACCTAGCGCATATTTCTCGCCCTTTTGCAAATTCAGTGCCCACTTATGAAGAAAGTTTGTCTGTAATAAGCAAAATAAATAACAGCTACAAGATGTAAAAATAATATGGCTGCTTAAAGGGAACATTCAAATACTAGTATAACAAGCCACTTCAGAGGAAGAATATAATGGGGAGGTAATAAAACAGATCTACCCTTCCAAGATGGAGGTGAAATTCGTTTCTCACCTTAGACGCCGAAAGAAAAACATCAGGAATGTGTATATTTCGATGGATAGTACCATGTTATGTTAAATTATAGAATAAAAGATACACCAGAGTATCTAGTGGTGTAGATATTTTCCTATAACTGACCTCGAAACCCTCGAATCGGTCGGTTGGATCGGAGGGTTGATCAGTGAGTTAACAATTCACTATCGTAAAACAAGCTATTGTTACCGAAACAGAACCAGGCTCGACAGTAAACATGACTCACTCTAATATCTTGGGGGCTAAGGAGATTTTTAAAATTGGATACTGGAATGTAAGAACTATGTATCAAGACGGAAAATTGGAAGAAGTAATTAAAGAAATGGATAATTATAAGTTGGACTTATTGGGTGTCAGCGAGTGTAGATGGACGGGGAAGGGCATAAAATATATTTCAGAAGAAAAAAAGCAAATTATATACTCTGGTAGTAATGATAATCGTCACACAGAGGGAGTAGCCATCCTAATGACACAGAAAGCAGCAGCATCGCTTATCAGCTGGGTACCTATCAATGAGAGGCTAATATTAGCTAGATTTCAGACACGATTTTTCAAGCTCTCAATTGTACAATGTTATGCACCAACTAACGACGCTCTTGATACCACAAAAGATGACTTCTATGAAGCACTTCTAAGTACCATCAACACAATACCCAAGCATGACATAATAGCAGTCATGGGTGATTTTAACGCCAAAGTAGGTGACAACAACGATGGAGTACAAAGATATCTCGGTACTCATGGCATAGGCTGTATGAATCAAAATGGCGAAAGACTTCTAGAACTTTGTGAAATATCAAACCTCGTTGTGGCAGACACCATCTTTCCACATAAGAATATCCACAAGATAACATGGAATTCACCTGATGGCAGAACTAAGAACCAGATAGATCACTTCTGCATAAGCGCTAAATTTCGCTCATCAGTTCAAGACGTCAGAGCATACAGAGGTGCAGAGATCGGAAGCGATCATAACCTCTGCATAGCTAAACTGAGAATTAAACTGAAGAAGTTATACCAACAGAATAAAAATAGAAGAATAGATGTACACAGACTGCAATCAAATGATATAAAGGAGGAATATAATGTCAAAATGAACAACTATTTCGATGCTTTAGGCAAAATTGACAACGATATCATCACCACCAAGACAATCGATACTAAATGGGAACAACTGAGAACAGCAATGACAGAAGCAGCAGTAGCGACCACCGGATACCTAGTACATAAAAAGAAAAAATGGATGAGAGAAGATACTTGGGATAAAATACAAGAAAGGAAAACAGCAAAACTTAAACTACTAGCGGCAAGTACACATAATGCAGTTGAATCTTGCAAACTAACTTATAACTTGTTAAATAAAGAAGTGAAGACAAAAACTCGAAGAGATAAAAGACATTTCATCAATGAACTGGCCGTAGAAGCTGAAAATGCTGCAAGAACTGGTAATAGTAGGTGCCTTTATCAAATTACAAAACAACTATGTCACCAGCCTACTGCTATGGAAACACCTGTTAAAGGTAAATTAGGGAATTCAATACCAACAGAAAAAGAACAAATGAAGAGATGGGCTGAGCACTTCATGGAGGTGCTAAACAGACCACCACCAACAGTAACACCTGATTTTAATAATGAAACACCCACAACCACCTTGCCAATAACTTGCGATGAATTCACGCTGGACGAGATCAAACAAGCCGTTAAAAGATTAAAAAATTTTAAAGCTGCTGGAGTTGACGAAATTTCAGGGGAAATGATTAAAGCAGTTAATGACAACAACCTCTTGAGAATTTTAGATATTATAAATGAAGTATGGAGAGAAGAACAACCACCACAACAATGGAAAGACAGTATTATTGTAAAGTTACCGAAGAAAGGTGATCTATCAGACTGTAATAACTGGCGTGGTATATCTCTATTATCAGTACCTGGAAAATTATTATGTTGCATGATGTTAGAAAGACTTAAATTGCATGCTGACGAAAAGATCAGAGAAGAACAAGCGGGTTTCAGGCCGAAACGATCATGTATTGATCAAATATTCACACTAAGAACAATTATAGAAGAATCAGTGGAAAGGCAATCGCCACTTATTATCACCTTCGTCGATTTTCAAAAAGCCTTTGATAGTCTACACCGCCCATCATTGTGGAAGATACTTACAATCTATGGTTTTCCAACAAAATATGTGAATATAATCAAAGCGCTATATGACAATGCAAGATGTTGGGGTAGAACAAATAAAGGGAATACAGAATGGTTTACAGTAGAAACAGGGGTGAAACAAGGCTGTATTATGTCACCACTACTTTTTGGAATAGCTATTGATTGGGTTATGAGAAACGATACCCACAATG
Source organism: Oreohelix idahoensis (assembly GCA_024509875.1). NCBI lineage: Eukaryota > Metazoa > Mollusca > Gastropoda > Stylommatophora > Oreohelicidae > Oreohelix > Oreohelix idahoensis. Next base: position 386,493 of record JAMPIV010020075.1, read on the forward strand.
AACAATTGGGTATAAAATGAACAAATGGAAAATTCCTGGGGGACCTGGATTTCGCAGATGATGTAGCATTCTTAAGTTCAACACCAAGACAATCCCAAGAAGCAATAAATAATTTGTGTCATCTCTCGGTTAAAATAGGTCTCCAAATAAATGCCTCTAAAACTAAAAGCTATGACCTCAAAGTGGAAAATTTGTTGTTGCCCTACAAGACGCCACTGGGCTGATGGCCACTGATTGCTTTGACGGTCGGTGGTTAAGGATCGAAGAAGAAGAAGATAATAAATGCCTCTAAAACTAAAGCTATGAACTTTTCTAACGAGACCTTTGATATCATCTTGAACGGGGAAAAAAAACTACAGAAAGTTGAAAGTTTCAATTATTTAGGCAGTCAAATGCATCAAGATGGTGACACAACAAGAGAACTCTATCATAGAATTGCTCTGGCCGCTAGCGCCCTCCATAGATTATCTAACATTTGGAAATTACGATCATTGAATATACATACCAAGCTTCGTCTGTTTAATTCAAATGTTATCTCAGTGTTAACATACGGCTGTGAGAGTTGGAAAATAACAAAATCATTGGAGAACAAGCTGAATACATTCGAGAACAAATGTCTTAGAAAACTCATGAACATCAGTTGGAAAGAATTCAAGACTAATCGACAAATAAGAGAAGACTCTAGGCAGAAATATGTCTCTGACTATATAAGGAAAAGACGATGGTCATATATCGGTCATGTCCTACGAATGCAAAACAACAGAATACCACTACAGGCGCTCACTTGGGTTCCTGAGGGTAAGAGGAGAAAAGGAAGACCAAAAGAAACACTCAGAAGAACAATAATAAGAGAAGGAAGAACGTTGGGCCTAAATAATGTGCAAGAGCTAAGAGGAGTGGCATCACAACGAACAACCTGGAGAGCACTGGTTTCTGCCTTATGGACATGGTTTTTGCCTTATGCCACAACACGCCGTGTTTGTGGCTTAAGAATCCAATTATTTATTAATTTATATAAAACAGAATGGAACAGGTGGCAAAACAAAGAATTGTATCTGTTAGTACTTGTGATTGTGATAAAGAAAAGACTACTACTCTCTTGGCAATGTTGCAAGAAGTGACTACTATGAGGTAGTGCATGAAGCTGGAAACCTCATCATGTAAAACAGATTGCTACAGAAACCACTGTTGCTACAGAAACCACTGTTGCTACAGAAACCACTGTTGCTACAGAAACCACTGCTGCTAAAGCACATGAATGTTTTGGTGCAGGCTTGTGATTTTTTGTGTGTTTTTTTCATCACATGATGACACAAAGATTTTACAAGTCATATTACTCTTATTTATTTTTCAAGTTCCCCACCTAGCTCTAGCTTTCTTTCATTTCTGATTTTGTTCTTCTGTCCCTGATGAAGGCCATGTGGCCGTAATGTAGGCAATTTTCTTAGTCCTTTGTCCTAGTAAGACATATTTTTTAAAAACATTTTAACCCATGGTTTTCCACCATTTTACTGTAGTCCTCTTCATTTTCAAAGGACTACAACAATCTAGAATGTTTCAGAGTTTAAAATATAACTTTACGTTCAGAGTTTTTTAGTTCAAATAAAAATTCATACACAAAGAAAAAATGGAATAACTCCTTGGCATCATCATGATAAATCTTTTTTGTCCCTAATTGACACAGGGTTACAACTGTGTATAGCCTCACCTGAGATGGGAAACTCCAACACAAGTGTCACACAAGATGTCAGATCTTTGCTTGGACTATACAGCGTAAACTCAACAAAGACTGCTCTGGTTAGCAGGTCCACCCAACCATCTGCCTCCAGCTGCTGAAGTTTGGTCACAGTATCATTGTGAGTCAAACCTAACTCCTGAACATAACCTCCACCCAGGTACATCAGTGACTGACCAAACTTGGCAAACCTGGGGGAAAGAAAAGAGTTAAATATGAAAAAATGGTTTCCCATGACTACAACCCACAAACGTCAGATCCAAACCTCAGAAATGAGGTATCTGAGGAAGGTGGTTGAAGTAACAAAAAGAGACATGGTCTGCAACCAGACAATACGTCAAGGCCTAAAAACTAAACCCCTGCAGACCCAAGTAGAGCAGTCCCAACAGATAGTTTGGCCATGTCTGCAGAATGGGAGAAGATTGGATGCTATGGCAGGTATAGGAGGCTAAGAGCCAGGGATCCAGATCTCCAGGATGACCCAGAGTCCGCTGGGAGGACAACATTAGACAATCTCTGAAGGACCAAGAACTAGAATGGAACCAGGCCAGGAGGAAGACAGCCGATAGGATAGTATTCCTCTCTCTTTTCCAAACCTCTACACCTCACGATAGAAGAGGAATGACTAAGTAAGTAAGTATAATGATTTCCTGGCACTTCATCAAGTATACATTTTTACAATGATCCTTGACTTTGGAAATAATTTCAAATACATTAATGAGATTATTTTATTTATACAGTTTCAATGCTTATTTACATTCTTTTAACTGTAGAAATCAAGACCTTAATTTAGTGAAAACTTTTTAAAATGCTCATTTCTATATTGGAACATGAGGTGAACATTTTTCCCAGACACAGAAGTTGACACTTGCTTATCATTACTTTATTAGGGAGCCGCGCTAGCGTAGTGGTTACAACACCACTCTGGCGACCGGGTGATTCAGGATCAAACCCGGGCGACGGCATTTGAGGATTTTTCGTCGACCGGGAATTGGACTGGATTAACTCGAGACCTGGCGAAGACATTTGAAGGAGTGTCGTCGACCAGGGATTGGCGGCTCCTGAGCCGACCCAGCTCTAATGGGTACCTCCAAAATCGGCGAGTATCTGCCTGAATGGCGAGGGACACCTGTCTCTGTACAAGAAAAAGGGATACTCACGTAAAATCAATGTCAGGTTAGACATTAACAATAACCTGAGATTTTGCCTCGAGTATTAGCGGGCGTACGAAAAAAAAAAAAATTACTTTGTTACAAATAAATATTAATAATCATTTTTTGGGCCCCCTGAACTTTCCCACATTTTACAAGATATTCAGTTGCTCAAGTGATGACCACTGTACAACCACAGCCCTACACAAGATATTCAGTCACTTTATTGGTGGCCACAATCTTACCATTGCATTAGATATTCAACCAATCAAGTGATGATCAATCAATCAATGACCACAGTCTAACCAATGCATTATACAAGATATTCAGTTAGTCAAATGATGACCCTAGTCAGATAATTGCATTCTATGTGATATTCAGTGGCTCAAGTGATGACCATAAGAGAACTAATGCATTATTCAATCACTCAAGTAAAGACCACAGTAGAATCAATGCATTATACAAGATTTGCAGTCAATCAAAGGATGACCATAGTCTAACGACTGCATTTCACAAAATAGTCACTCAAGTGATGACCACTGTAGTACCATAACATTATACAAAACAACAAGTCACTCAGGTTACACCCACAATCCAACCATTTTATTCTATAGTCATTCAAGAGATGACCACAGCTCAACCATGAAACTACACAAGATATTCAATTACGTAAAGACCATATATGAACCACAAAATTATTACAAGAAATTTAACCACTGAAATGATTAATTATCACAGTTTAAACATAAATCTTATATGTGACACTGATCATTGAGTTAATAACTGAAAGAAGCAGCTCAGCTTTGCTGATAACTGTCAATGACATGAATAATCCTACATCAATCATATATTGCAAAAGAAGAAGAAACATATCTTAAGATTATTATGTGCCATAGTTTTAAATCCAACTTTGTCCATTGGTGCAACACAAAAAAGAAAAAAAAAAGTCTCACCTGTTGAGTTGTGAACTTGAGAAGTATGTCCAGTTAACTGATCCTGATGTCCACCCTATAGCATAGGAATCTGTGTCAGGATCACTAGTGCCACTGTCCATACATTTAGTTACAAGCTCTGGCACGGCCAGCAGGCCAGTGTTCTTAGCAGCAGGACAGGTCACTAAAAGTACATGGGTTAAAAGTTGAAATACTGTATGCTGCACGGATGTCCAACTATGTATCCTAGAAATGTCTAACAAATGCATTCACTCCCACTTTGTACAGGTCTATTCAATCGATGAATCATTAAGGCTAACACTGCTGGAATTAGGCATCAAACATAAAACCAGCAGGGATGGAAGTTTGAGAGGACGCATCTGGTGTGTATACAACCAGTGCGCAACAAGAACAATTAACATTCATACCCTTTGACACTTGCTGAGGGAAACTGAGTACCTATGGGTTTGCCCAGAGTGCAATGATGTCGATTCTGACAAACAATAACAATAACAGGTCTATTATAACATTATTTCTGAATACTGCTGTTAAAAGAGTGTGTCCATCTGATAAACTTGCCTACAAAATGCACCAAAGATCTTAGAAAGGCATTAGAAAGGTTGCGTGGAAGGTGGGATAATGGTGAGGAGAGTTCTCTTTAACAGCTGACTCATTACTGCACTAACTAGGGATTTTGTTCTGGCTTGAACAGTTGATCGCTGGCTGTATGCAAATGTGCATGTAATGGCAACATACATCAATGTAAATTCCGAAGTTTTTTCAAACTTGCCAATTTCTCAACTTTCGGAAATTTCAGACTTTCATTTGAAAAAAAAAAAAAAGCATTCTATATTAAAGAGCACTACAGTAGAACATGTGGGGTAGCATTATGTAGGGCATGAATGTTCTGATCAGAATATAAGAGGAGACAACTGATTCATCACAACTGTGAGGCTGTGGCAATCATTATTGGCCAGATATTTCCTAATTATCCTAACCCAAAATGTGCACTTTATGAATGAACAATCAGTGACTATACTGCATCCACTAACATAAAAAGACTGAAGGGTACCTATTTCTCCTCGTATCTGTCTCAGCCATGCTGGTCCCATCAGATATCCAAAGTTTTCAGTCTGAAACAATTCTCTGTAATGTAGGGATCTAGCCAGTACAGTTTGTGTCCACTGCCAGAACTCAGGTATACTTGGATTTTTAAAAATACAAAAGTTATACAGGAATAAAAATAAAATGTAAATTATAAAAGAAAAAAAAAGAAACAGCTTTATTGAAGCAAAAAGCAACCAGTATACAAGAGCATGAATAAAAACAAATGGTATACCCAAACAAAAAGCAACAGGTATACCCAAACAAAAAGCACCAGGTATACCCAAACAAAAAAGCAACAGGTATACCTAAACAAAAAGTAACAGGTATACTGAAACAAAAAAGCAAGAGGCATACCCAAAAACAACAAAAACAAGAGGCATACCCAAACAAAAAAGCAGCAGGTATACTGAAACAAAAAGTAACAGGTATACTAAAACAAAGAGTAGCAGGTATACTGAAACAAAAAGTAACAGGTATACTAAAACAAAAAGTAACAGGTATACTGAAACAAAAAAGCAAGAGGCATACCCAAACAAAAAGTAAAAGGCATACCCAAACAAAAAGCAAGAGGAATACCCAAACAAAAAGCAAGAGGAATACCCAAACAAAAAGTAAAAGGCATACTGAAAAAAGCAAGAGATATACTGGAGCAGTAAAACAGCTGGTTCATTGGTACAAAAAACAAGAGATATACTGGAGCAGTAAAACAGGCTGGTTCATTGGTACATAAAGCAAGAGATATACTGGAGCAGTAAAACAGGCTGGTTCATTGGTACATAAAGCAAGAGATATACTGCAGCAGTAAAAGAGCTGGTTCATTGGTACAAAAAGCAAGAGATATACTGGAGCAGTAAAAGAGCTGGTTCATTGGTACAAAAAACAAGAGATATACTGGAGCAGTAAAACAGCTGGTTCATTGGTACATAAAGCAAAAGGTATACTGGAACAGTAAAACAGCTGGTTCATTGGTACATAAAGCAAGAGGTATACTGGAGCAGTAAAACAGCTGGTTCATTGGTACAAAAAGCAAGAGGTATACTGGAGCAGTAAAACAGCTGGTTCATTGGTACAGTTGACATTCAAAAATCCGGCCATCGATAATCCGGTTCCTTCAGATTTCCAGCATGGATTTCGGAGCACATTTTTAAATTTACCGCGTTGGCGCGCCACTGTTTTCTGGAGCAGTTTATGTTTTGATGCAGCTGTTGGGTCTTGCTTGCACGTGTTAACAGGCATTCCTGCTCATTCCTTCTCATTTTATCATTTATTTGCTGCTGTTTAGCCCCATTATGGATTCAGCAAATAAAAGAAGTGGTGTAAAACGTAAACATCGTGCATTGTCGATCGCAGATAAAGTTTACAGGTAGTCATTTTCTGTTAAATATATACAGAATATATAACCATAAACAATCCGGCATTTTCAAAAATCCAGCACTCCTCAGGTCCGGAGGTTGCCGGATTTTTGAATGTCTACTGTATATAAAGCAAGAGGCATACTGGAGCAGTAAAACAGCTGGTTCATTGGTACATAAAGCAAGAGATATACTGGAGCAGTAAAACAGCTGGTTCATTGGTACATAAAGCAAGAGATATACTGGAGCAGTAAAACAGCTGGTTCATTGGTACATAAAGCAAGAGATATGCTGGAGCAGTAAAACAGCTGGTTCATTGGTACATAAAGCAAGAGGTATACTGGAGCAGTAAAACAGGCTGGTTCATTGGTACATAAAGCAAGAGATATACTGGAGCAGTAAAACAGCTGGTTCATTGGTACATAAAGCAAGAGGTATACTGGAGCAGTAAAACAGCTGGTTCATTGGTACATAAAGCAAGAGGTATACTGGAGCAGTAAAACAGGCTGGTTCATTGGTACATAAAGCAAGAGATATACTGGAGCAGTAAAACAGGCTGGTTCATTGGAACATAAAGCAAGAGGCATAATAAAACAAAAGCAAGAGGTATATTAAAACAAAAGATACAGGTAAACTAAATTTTAAAATGCAACAGGTATACTTGAAAACAAAAAGCAACAGGTATACTGTAACAAAAAAGCATGAGATATACTTGAACAAAAATCAAAAGGTATACTAGAACAAATAACAAGAGGTATCAACCAATCAATGAATACCTTTTAGTTCCCTAAGCAGCACATAGGCCATCAACAAACATATGCCAAGTCCTTCTGTCACATGTCATTAGCTCAAGGTCGTTCCAAGTCTTTTTCAACATTTTCCTTTCTATCTCCAGTTCTCTTCTCCGTGTGTTTTTTGTCTACCTCTGCTTCTTTTAACCTGGGGATTCCAGAACAAGGATTGCCTGGTAATGCCATCAATAGGTTTTTTGGCATGTGCCTATTCATTTCCGCTGTCTTCTTCTCATCTCTAGTTCCACTAGTACTTGTCTGATTCTTGTCATCGCAAGCACCCATTTATGAAAGCCTGTAGCTTTTTGGTTGTTGTTTTTGTTGTTCTCCATGTTTCAGAGTAATACAATGGGACAGACTAGACATTTGAGTTAAGGTTCTTACTTTTGTGTTGGTCTTACACATATCCTTATATTTCTCTTACTTACTTACTCGTTCCTCTTCTACTGTGAGGTGTAGAGGTTTGGAAGAGAGAGTGCCATACTATCCTATTGGCTGTCTTCCTCTTGGCCTGGTTCCATTCTAGTCCTCAGTCCTTCAGAGATTGTCTAATGTTGTTCTCCCAGTGGACTCTGGGTCATCCTGGAGGTCTGGATCCCTGGCTCTTAGTCTCCCATACATGCCGTGGCAGCCAATCTTCTCCCATTCTGCAGACATGGCCAAACCATCTTAGTTGGGACTGTTCTACAAATACTTATATTTCTCAATGAAATGAAAGTTCCTCTTGTCTTCTGAAACCTTATTTTGATAACACTGTCCCTCCAACTCTGACTATAGTGCTGCCAAGATGTGTGCATGATTCTACATCTTGTAGAGGAGTTTCTTCAAATGCAATCTTATTATTTCCCGCATTTATTCTCATTATCTTTATCTTTTCTCCGTGTATTTTCAGACTCACTTGCTATGACCTCATCGAGTATTTTCATTTAGTTTCGTTATGGTTATGGGACAGAAGATAAAAATCATCGGGCAAAATTTAAATCATCAAGCCATTTAGTCAAAGTCCATTGAATTCCATTTCTGTTGGCTGATGTCGATGATTTCATAACCCAATCTATAGCCAATAAGAAGAGAAATGGTGACAAGAAGCTTCCTGTCGCACTCCAGTTCTTATCTCAGACGGAAGAACTCTGCATGTCATGTCTTTATATGTTTTCTTGATTAATTTAATGATCTTCATGGGGAACTCCATAATGCCTCATAAATTTCTAAAGTGGTTCTCTGTCTACACTGTCAAATGCCTTTTTATGGTCTACAAATCCAATGTAAAGAAAGGACTTAAATTCTAAGCTCTGTTAAACTATTATTCGCAATGTGGCTATCTAGTCTGTATAGGATCACTTTTGTCAAAAGCCTTTTTGTACTATAGAATAAGCACCTATAGAAAACTGTTTTGGACCTCTGTGTATTTTCCTGCTAGTATTCTTACACACAATATCATTTCGTATGTTCCATTGTTCTGCTGGAAACCAAACTTTTTACCAATTTCGTTGTCTACATTACTTTCTATTCTCTCTGTATGATCTTGAGTAGTATTTTAATTATGTGACTCATCAGGTTGATTATTATAAAGTCTGAATATTCTGCTGCATTAGGTTTTTTGGGAATAATAATACAGACTTATTTCTTCAGGTTATGTGGTATGCTTTCTGTACTGCATAAATGAACATTCCCATTGTGCAGCTATGGAAGGATAAAGGAGAGTACAAAGTAATGCGGTACATACACTTGGAGTGAGTCTTCGTTTGATGTGGAAACATTTTCAGTAAGTATTCATACTGTTCACACTGATGAACTCTTAAGCAAATTAATTTGTGCAAATATCTACTTACACATTCTCAGCAGCAAAGCCAGCAATGGAAAACACAAACATTCCTCACCTTCTGAGATTGGTGATGTTCAGACTCTGGGTGCTGCCAGCACTGTTATCCAAGCTTCCATAAAATTTACTATGGATGTGGCTAGTGATCCTATACATGCTGTCACTGCTGTAGTTGATGTAGATGATAGCCAGAAAAAGTGCAAACATGAAGGTGAACATAAGGACTTGCCTTATCATGACATGCAGTCTCTGTTTCTTCTTGCCCTCCTCCTTGGCCTGGAGTAAGGCAAAGCCACCAAGTGGTTTGAATTTCACATCCTGAATTAATTATCAGAACAAATGCATGCCATAAATTTTAATATATCTAGGCAAAGCAAACTGACAGATTATCTAGAATCATGTGAAACAAAGATTAAAGAACATTACATTTTTAAACTGCCATCAATGGTACCTATACCTTGTAGCGGTATGGCAGCTTGCGTACCCTGACAATCCCCAGAGCTATGCCAGTGGGAGTTTTACTCCTGGTAGGTTCAACCAAGCTAAACTGGTCTGTGTGGGTAGGGGTCAGACAAAAGCTGGTACCCTGGTCCTCCAGGTTGGGGGTTTTAGCATAGGGCTGACACCCCTGTCTATGTAAAAAAAATAATGAAGTTACGGAAACAACATCAAATGAACAAACTTTGCTGCGGGATGGACATTCGGAGTCTGTGGCTCGTATGACTGTCAGTGGTGAAAGCCGAAAGGAAGCCACTGACATGAAAACGGATGTCCTGACCGCAAAACAGGATACAAGAATAGGATTTTGGAATGTCAGGACAATGTACGAGACAGGTAAACTAAGACAGGTCACGGCAGAAATGAGAAACTATAGGTTACACATCCTGGGGATAAGTGAGAGCAGATGGACAGGGGCAGGAAAAGTTAAAACAGCAACAGGAGAAACAGTACTTTACTCTGGAAGAGAGGATGGACAGCACAGTGAAGGCGTAGCCATTATTCTACAGAAAGGGATAGAAAGGACATTACTGGAATGGAAACCCATCAACAACAGACTGATATGATTGAGATTGAGAGGGAGATTCACCAACACTACAATAATACAATGCTACGCACCAACGAATGATAGCGATGAGGAGGTCAAGGATGAATTCTATCAACAACTGCAGAAAGAAATGGAAGACACCCCTAGATATGATCTTGTTATAGTAATGGGGTACACAATGGGCTGATCACCCGTTTGCCAGTCACTTCGATTACAGAAACAACAGCAAATGGGTTGATTTGCCGTTGCCCTAAAGACGCCACTAGGCGTGATGGGAAACAATGGCAAAGAAAACCTATCTGCTGTTGCCCTAAGACGCCACTAGGCGTAATGGCCACTGACTGCTTTGACGGTCAGTGGCTAAGGACGGAAGAAGAAGAGAAGAAGTAATGGGAGACCTCAATGCGAAAGTTGGTACACACAATACATATAATGAAAGAACAATGGGGAAATGCGGCAGCGGAACAGCAAACGAAAATGGGGATAAGCTAATAAGCTTCTGTAGCATTAACAACCTGGTCATTGGAGGAACACTTTTCCCACATAAGGAAATTCACAAGTTAACATGGGAATCACCAAATGGTCGGGACAGAAACCAGATAGACCACATCATGGTTAACGGCAGATGGAGACATGCATTACAAGATGTGAAGGTAAGAAGAGGTGCAGATGTGGGAAGTGATCACCATTTAGTAGTAGCAAAACTGAAAGTGAAACTAAGAAGGGCTGGACCAACTGTAACTACACAGAAAAGGTTTGACATCAGCAAATTGAAGGACCCCCTTACCAGAAAAGCTTTTGCGGCCGACATTAAGAAACGATATCAATTTGCCAAAAGCCAGGAAAAGACATTGACTGATGATATAGACCAGAATTTCAACACCATTTCAACAATATATAAGGAAAGTAGCAAATCATGCTTAGGATACCAGGAAAGGAAGAAGCAAGACTGGATAACACCAGAAACACTAAACACCATAAAGATGAGAAAGGAAATGAAAAGAAAGAAAACAGAAGCGAAGTCCCCCAGGTTAAAGCAACTATTTAGCGAACAGTACAGCCAGCTGGACAGGGAAGTTAAACTCCAAACCCGAGCCAACAAAAGGAATTTCCTAGCCGATCTTGCAAAACAGGCAGAAGAGGCAGCACTGAGAAATGAACAAAGCACAGTATACAAAATAACTAAATTCATCAGCAGAAAACAAAGTGCAAACAACATTACATTAGTAAGAGATAAGCAAGGAAATCTCATCAAGACAGCAGAGGGACAGGAAACAAGATGGGCAGAGCACTTCAGAGAAACGCTGAACAAGGAAATACCAGAGACACAATTGAATGTTCCTGAGGCTGAAAACGATCTAGATGTAAATACAGACATTCCACGAAAAGAAGAAATCATCACAGCAATCAAAGGGTTAAAGAACGGTAAAGCTCCGGGCCATGATAACTTAAATGCAGAGCTATTTAAGACAGACCCTGAGCTAGCAGCAGAACTATTAGAACCACTATTTGCACAAGTGTGGAAAACGGGGACAACACCATCAGAGTGGAAGAAAGGAATAATTGTCAAATTGCCCAAGAAGGGAGATCTTGCAGACTGCAATAATTGGAGAGGAATCACTCTTCTCTCAGTTCCCAGCAAAATACTAGGCAGGATAATTATACAGAGAATTTCAAAGGCAGTAGACTACAAAGTGAGGAAAGAACAAGCAGGATTTAGAAAGAACAGAAGATGTGTGGACCATATATTCACTCTCAGGAACATTATAGAGCAGTGCTCAGAATGGCAAAGACAGCTTTACATAAATTTTGTTGATTTTGAAAAGGCTTTTGACAGCATACATAGGGACAGTTTATGGAAAATACTGAGGGCTTATGGAATTCCAAGCGGCATAGTGTCAATCATAAAAAGCCTCTATGCCAACTTTACGTGTAGTGTTGGGCAGAGCAACCTAACCTTCGAGGTGAAGACAGGAGTACGACAGGGATGCCCCTTATCAACCACTCTATTTATAATAGTCATAGACTGGGTGATGCGCCAGACAACAGAGGGCAGTCCAAGAGGAATAAGATGGACTACATTTTCTACATTGGAAGATCTGGAATATGCAGATGACATTGCACTGCTGGCACATTCACATCAACACATCCAGGAAAAAAGGATAGACTTAATAAAATTAGCCAGCAGGTGGGCTTGAACATCAATTTAAAGAAGTCTGAGGTCATGACGCTCAATGTGAGCAACCCTGAGCCCATATCAGTAAGGAATCAGCAACTGGTACAGACAGATACCTTCACATACCTAGGAAGCATAGTAACACCAGACGGTGGGGCAGGCAAAGACATCAACATCAGAATGAATAAGGCAAGAACAGCCTTCTTTAGCCTAAATAACATCTGGAAGTCCTCCCAATACAGCACAAGCACAAAATTAAGATTATACCAGAGTTGCGTGCTTTCTGTGCTTCTCTATGGTGCGGAATGCTGGAGAGTCACAGAGAAGGAAATGTCAAAATTGTCCTCTTTTCACACAACATGCCTAAGAAAATTCACCGCATCTTTTGGCCGAATACCATCACCAACCAAGATCTGCTTACTCGTAGCAAGCAAGAGGACATGCACACCATCATACCTGGCAGACGCTGGAGCTGGGTTGGTCATGTCCTCAGAAGAGACACCGATGCCATCACAAGAACAGCTATGCTTTGGACCCCTGAAGGAAAGCGAAAGAGAGGCCGACCAAAAACAACTTGGCGGAGGACTGTGGAGGCTGAGATGCAAAGAATGAACCAGAGTTGGGGCACTGTACGAAGGATGGCCACCGACCGTGCAAAGTGGAATCAATTTGTTGTTGCCCTACAAGACGCCACTAGGCGTGATGGCCACTGACTGCTTTGACGGTCGGTGGTTAAGGATCGAAGAAGAAGAGAAGACATTTTTAAAGTAAGGGGTTGAAGGGAAAAGAATAACTCAAGGAAATTAAAAACAATACATACTGTGCTCATATCATATGTTAACGAGAATAATAATTTGTTTAAATTAAAGCGTAACAGTAGACATATTCTTTCTGTGTCTCATAAAAGACCCTTGGGAACTACACAGGGATGTCCTCTTTTAGGAGAGTACAAATCTGTGAAAGTCATTTTATGAGTCATACAACAATGACCTACTTCTTAAAGGTGATTTTCCACTAGTTCCTCAGTTTTTCATTTTGTTGATAAAATATTCTTATATTCTATAAGTCCTTACCTTTATCTGTTCACTGGATTCAATCTTTGGCTTGATGTCAATCATATCAGAATTATCTTCCCCAATGCCTCCAGCACGTGTTGTCATATATGCAGACAGAAGCAGTACCTGTAATGTTGATGTAATCAGGTTTCATATACTCAGGCTCCACTGTCATGTGAATGGAGTGTCTTATTTATGTTAACCATATACAATGTTCACAAAAATTCAGCAACTAGAATGTGTAACATTTTATAGAAATATAACAGTTTGCAAAAACGTATCAACAATGTTTGGAGTAGTGAAATTTTTTCTATTTCTAAATTAAGATTTCTTCATCTGCAGCTAAAACCACAAATTACCTGCCCTTCTCATTTATAGGTAGCTAAGTAAGTAATGTTTCTACTAGAAATAAATGAACAAACAATTGGATGAAAGAACTGAGGTCTTTGAGATGTGGATATACAGAAGAATGGTACACATCTCGTACGGAAAGAGATGACTAAATAAAGAGGTCCTAGAAAAACCTAGCAACAAAAAGAGAATTAATAGAGATCAAAATTAGACAGCTAAAATATTTTGGCCATGTAAAAAGATATAATACCTTACTGAAGACCATAATAGAAGAAAGAGTTGAAAGCAAACATGCAAGAAGAAGACAGCGCTATAAGTAGGAAGATAACATCAAGAGATGGACAGTAAAGAGTCTAACAGAGTGATAACATCAAGAGTTGGATTTTAAGTAGCAACTTATATCAAACTGTGCATGGGGCTTGCCACCTCATCATGTCAAACTAACTGCTAAAGAAACTACTGCTGCCAAAGCACATAAATGCTTTGGTGCTGGCTTCTTGCTACAGGACCAACTGTGATGGTGATTCCATGTTCCTCAAGGAATGTAAAGGGGATGATGATGATGACATATTAATGTTATTTTTAAAAAACCAGACCAAAAGGTCTTTTTTATTTAGACATGCACCCTATTATAACCGATGGACCTTTGGGTAGATGCATGGAGGCAAATCTGGAGTCATTTTTATATGACCACCAGCTATGCACAATGCTACAGTAAATGTACGGGGAAGTGAACCTTTGTCTGTGAGGCTAATTACATCCTCACTGACTCTTGAAATCATCCACACACTTCCAGGGATTCCCCCTGTGGTGAAACTTGTTAAGAACCCAGCATTGCACACTAAGTTGGAGAAGTCACTTGAGCCCCATGCATAATTCTTTGACTTGGTTGACTGCATACAGGAGGATCTCACTACGGGCCCAGTGATAGGCAGGGGATGCTAAGAAGTGGCTCTGTGCAGGATGTGACAATTCCTTGGGAGAGCCCAGAACCAGAGTACAGTCTTTTATCTCTGCATGGTTGGACAGCCCCCTTGGATGGCGGGGAATGCACAGTATGCCACACACTTCTTACTCCTAGCTTGGGACCACATGTGAAGATCCTTTAAATGCAAGTCAAGCTAGAGAAACTGGAGCTCATGACTTCAACTCAACACGTTTCGAAATGGCAGAAAAGCCACAGGAAAAGTCTAGATCTACAGTGTAGATAATACCAAGGAGTCTTCAACTTGGTATTGGCTGCTGAAGAGCGAGAAGCTCAGCAGCCCTGGTTAAACAACAACAACAACAACCTTTGGGTATAGGTTGAACAGGGCCGCCACACTAAAAACAAGGCATAATTTTATTTTAAAATATTTTTTGGAAAAAAAAATGATAATGATATGAGCAAATATATTATACTGTTGATAATCACGTTTACTAGTTCTAGAGAAAGATATGGGTATGTGACTTTAACAATACTAGGCAAGTCGCATGTTCACATGTCAGTAGATAATGATGAATGATGATGACAGGAAACTACACAGAGCATTACAACATCAGTCAGGTAATCTGATGGTCAGAAGTGCCCTACTGTCAGACAAGTGTTTTGGCTCTTTTCTATCATGAATAAGATACAACACCACATTAGTATATTGTGCGAGCCATATGTTTACGTGAATAAGATAAAACAACACGATAGTAGATAAACACACTCTGAAGTGTAACTTTGACTACATTCTGCAGGTTATGGTGTTATATTAATACAATACAACAACATATAAGCAGATACACATAACTTATACATCACCCCTAGTGTGCCGTATGGTCAAGAAAATATGGGTCTAACACCATAAAATATGGGCCTGACACCATATTCCCAATAAGCCTCAATGGACATGTAACGGGATCCTATACATACTCATGATGTGTGACTGACTATATGCTGCAAGTTGTATGTTTACAAGTTACAATTGTAGCAAATGATTATACAGTGTAAAGTAATTTGTACTATGTCAGTAGTATGTGATAGAAGTTCATAACTGATTCATGTTGTGTGACTGACTAATTGTAGTGTTGTCAGTATGTTTACAAGTAACTAAATGATGTTGTTTCATATGAATTATACTGTGCTGGTAGTCTGTTTCAAAGTTCAAGATGTTATAGCAGATTCATACATTATTCGTACAACAATGCATTGCTGCTAGAATTTTAAAACATGTCTCAGACATGTTTGAAGCTTACAAATTACCATATTTCCCACCATTTAATACACCGTTTTCCCTGAAATCTATATTTAAAAAACAATCACCTTGTGCATGCACAGTCCCTACTCATATAATCGTAGACTGTTCAAATACATTATGAGTGCAGATTATATGCCGCCTTAAGGGATTATGTTTCGAATTATTATTATCTAATATACTGTATGGAGGGTCTGATGATCTAGTTTTTCATTTTAATATACCTTACTTCTTAATTGTAATCAGATACTGTAAATGTATGCTTTTATACTACTTATAATGTTGCATTGCCATTGAACTAATACCTTAAGTATGTTGGAGAATGTCTGGATACCTAGCAATAAAGATGAGTAAGAGGAAGGGCAAAATGCAAGACGGGCCTATATGTACGATTCTCATCTATCAGTCAATACCCTTTACCTCCCTAAGGAGCATAGGTTATAAAACTGGATCTCATGCAGTGGAGGCGTCAACAATTCACTCCCTGTGGCAGTATCTGCTTGGGACTCAAAGTTGCTCACCTGTGGGAACATTTTCCGCATGCGCTGACAACACATGAAGTCCCAGCTAATTCAGCAGATTTCCAAAATGTCATGAGTTCTTATTATATGCCACCATTATCTGATTACGTTTCAAATTATGTCTTATTTACTGTATGAATGGTTTAGATTGTGTTTGTTAGTTTTTTTGTTTTTTTTTTATATTTTATTTTTTTAAGGTATTAATTTTTGTTAATTTATTTTAATTAATAATTTTTTTCCCCCCCTTAAATTTGATTATGTCTGGATGTTACAAATGTATGTTATTATTTTACCTCGATAATGTTGTATGCTTAAATAATGCTAAAAATACATGTGCTATTGAAAGCGAGCTGCGCTGGTGTAATGGCTTCGGCGTTGTACTGGCGACCAGGTGTTCATGGTTCAAACCCGGGCGTCAGCGTTTGAAGAAATGTTTACGGCCGGAAATTTGACTGAATAACCTGATTGGCTCCTGTGATAAACCCTCTGCTGATGGGAAGGAGCGAAGCTCCTGACCGGGTTGGAAGGAAAGTCCTCAGGTTCCCCAGCCTCGCAATGACATGTCATTGGGCCGAAGGGCTGAAAGCCCAAGTGCCACTGGTTAAGAAAAAAAAAAAATTGAAAGGATGCAGTATGTAAGATGACAGAGAGAAGAAGGGCAGAATGTAAGATGGGCCTGTGTGCCCAATTCTTAACCCTTTGAAAATAAAGTTCGTTCGTTTGTTCATAAGGTGATGATCGTGGCTATTATAAACAAGCATGTTGTTATCTTTTGTATTTAAACTTGCAGATGATTACAATATTTTGGGTAGTGAATAATGTGGTATTATACACTAATTATATGTGTAATAAATGCTTTTTTTTTTACAAAAAGGAATTCAAATATACTGTATATACTGAAGCACATTAAAAACGCACCACTATTATATATACTGATGCCAAGAAGCTAGAAAAAAAAAGTGTGGGAATAGATTTTCCCCGTGTTTGTCATGAGGTAGAAAGCGAATGACTGCTGGAATGGAAAGTGCATGATTCAACCCACGGGTTTGTGTACAGACTACATGAAAACAATGAAAGTTACACGTGCAACAGCTATGACCCTGAAAATGTGTACGCGTTGTGGCAGTATACTCGGTATAAAAAGGCCGTTGAGACAAAACACCCAGTACATGTGCTTGAAATGCCACGACTATCTGAAAACGACCGCCAACGAGCCATTGGTATGTTGGAGACCGGAATGAGCTCCGGGCCATTGCCAGAAGGATGAATTGCCACCACAGCACTATTGTACGTCTCAATGAACGTTACGGAACCACTGGCAGTGCCCGGGATAGACTTCGGAGTGGCCAACCACGAGTTACTACCCCTGCGCAAGATCGTCATATTGTGCTGAGTCACCTAAGGAATCATTCTCTCCCGGCAAGTCAAACAGCAAGAGCAATAGTGGGTAGACGTGGATAGTGTGAATGAATTTTTTTATTGGTTGCATTTTTGGTTTTCTCCCTTGCCTGCACAGAATGCAATGAATTTCATAACAATCAAATGTACAAATTAATGACCAGCATGGATTCATAGGAAAATGAATAAAGATTCCAAATATGTAAACTTGTAAACACTTATATTTACATTTCACACTCTGTTCCTGGATTATACAGGATTATATATATATATATATATATATATATATATATATATATATATATATATATATATATATATATATATATATATATATATATATATATATATATATATATATATATATATACAGTACTTTGCAAAAAAAATGGCAGTCATATTTTCGCAACGCAGCACACTCATAGAAGCAAATAATAATAAAAACTGTATGTCCAGAGGAAGATTGGTATCTCCCCTATCTATTAAAAGTGATTTCAGTACAATATAATGTTGCCTTCTCCAGCAAGGCAAGCCTGGATGCGGCGAGGCATACTTCCCGCAAGTGTTTGTAGGTAATTGTGAGTCAGACTGTCCCAGTATTTTTCAGCTACCTTCTTCAATTGTTCAACGTCTCTGAGTCCACTCTTTTTTTAAATGATTCTTGAGTAGTGCCCAAACGTTTTCAATTGAGTTTAGGTCGGGACTGTTGCTGGGCCACTTCAGCACTATCACATTCTTCTCTTGCAGCCATGCTTTGGTGGTATGAGCTGTATGCTTTGGGTCATTGTCATGTTGAAATGTGCACCCATCGGGGTACATGACCTGCATAAATGGCAGAAGGTGTCCCTCTAGTATGTCGATGTACCTTTCTTTCGTGAGAATTCCTGTGAAAACACACAGTGGGGTGGCACCTCTTGCTGCCACCCCTCCCCAAAGATGGAATTTATGGGTATGTTTCGGTCGCTGGTACACAGGCGTTACAGAGTCTTTCATCCAAATATTTATTTGAGCAGGATAAGACCAAACAGAACATTCATCTGAAAAAATCACATTGTCCCATGAAAAATTTTGGTGTTCGTGGCACCAGTTCAAGTGCATCTGTTTGTGAGTCTCTGTGAGAAATGGTGACGAAATTACCCGCTTTTTTGTGTAATTCATCCTGTGTAGCTCCCGGTTGAGAGTAGCATTAGATACCTCTGGGTTTCCCAAATCAATCACGCGCTGCCGTATGTTTTCTACACTCTTCATTGGCCCAGCCCGAACGATTTTGGGCGCGACGCCGATGGTCCTTTGTGTCCAAAATTCTTGACCCCCCACTACCTTCTTTTCGCTCGATTCCATTACCTGCTTTTAATTTACTCACAACTCTGTAGACAGTCCGTTCAGGAATAATCAAGGTTTTAGAAATGTTGGAACATGTTTGATTTCCTTCATTCCAAAGCTGTGAAATTAACATACACTTTGACTTTGTATCCATTTTCTGCCACTAGCATTAGAAATTGTCGTCTGCTCTATTATCAAGGGACTTTACGCTAATTTTTTTTTTACTTTTGGTAGTGTTTGCTCACTTAAGTGGAGTGTAAATTTGGGGCAGAAACATGCATATTTAATTAGATTTCAGCATATTTAGCTGAGCAATATTACTGCCATTTTTTTGCAAAGTACTGTATATATATATATATATATATATATATATATATATATATATATATATATATATATATATATATATATATATATATATATATATATATATATATACATCAATAGCATATATAAGATATGCACTAGTGTAGATAAAAATAACCTAAATTACACTGACAAACAACATTTTTCTTTCTTATATAAGAATAAGTGTTCTTAGGTCAGTTTCTTGCGCTGATTTCAAATTTGAAATCCGTTTATCTCTATCACATCGGGTTTTTAAGATATTTGTGAATAAATAATTTTTGGGAAACCGTCATTTGCTCCGTTTCATTTTTACTATATAACTTATTAAAAATTAATAAAATGCAAAATAATTCTACTTTTTATACTGCTAAAAGATGCATGACATATGTTACGCTATTTTTCAAATAGTTACTGTATTTTGAAATAATTCTGAGCGAAATATGGCTTCTAGAAGTTGTAGAAATTCGGCAGATCTGATCTGTTACGTGTGCGGATATTTTACCGATTGTGTTCACCAGAAAAACTTTACACCATTACTTAAGAAAGCATATGAACTTTATTTCGATTCGAAAGTTGATGATGCAAATAAATCTTGGAAGCCAAATGCAGTTTGTTCGACTTGTGCAAATACATTGGCAGGTTGGTTACGAAAATCGCTGAAGCATAAGTCGATGCCTTTCGGAGTGCCAGTAATATGGCGTGAACCGACAAATCACGCTACTGATTGTTACTTCTGCTTGACAAATATCCATGGTTTCACTTTTAAAACTAGAAAGTCTGTGGTTTATCCAAATATTGAATCAGTTTCGAAACCAGTGCCTCATGATCCAATCACATGTCCGATCCCAGTTCCACCAGAACAATATCCGTTGGACGTGAATGAACCATCAAAAAGTGATAGTTTACCTGCTTTAGAAACTAATTCTGACTCGGATTATATACCGGTGAATGATGGTGTTCACTTAATTAACCATTCAGAACTTTCAGATCTAATACGTGATCTCGCTCTTACCAAAGGACAAGCAGAATTACTCGGTTCACGACTCAAATACTCCAATATCTAAATTTTGTCATAGACACAGAGAACTTGTTCAATACTTTGAGATGGATGATGACATTTGCTACTGCAAAGATGTAAACGGTCTAATGGTGCACCTCGGTCATGAGCACATAGTCAACGAATGGCGACTTTTCATCGATTCTTCCAAGACTAGTCTAAAAGCCGTGTTATTGCATAACGGAAATTTATTTTCATCAATTCCAGTTGCCTACTCTGTTCATATGAAAGAAACTTATGACATTATGACTATACTTTTGGCAAAAATAAAGTACAATGACTACCAATGGCGGATTTGTGGAGACCTAAAGGTCATTGCAATTCTCATGGGCATGCAGACTGGGTATACTAAATTTTGTTGCTTCCTATGTGAATGGGACCGCCGCAACAGACAGGAACATTATGCATGAAAGGTGTGGCCTATCAGGGATCGTATGCAGCTCGGGCATAAAAATGTAATACACGAGCCATTAGTTAACAAAGACAGCATCACTTTACCACCGTTACATATAAAGTTGGGGCTCATGAAGAATTTCGTAAAAGCGTTAGATAAAACGAGCAAAGCTTTCACTTATCTTCGAGAAAAGTTTCCGCAAGTTAGCGATGCAAAGATAAAGGAAGGTATCTTTGTAGGACCTCAGATTAGGAAAGTTATTGCAGACAAACAATTCGAGAACTTGTTACACGGTAGTGAACTTCGCGCATGGATGGCATTCAAATCGATCGTCGATAACTTTCTGGGAAATCACAAATCTGTCGACTATGTGCATATTGTTAAGCAGTGCATAGATGCATACAGAATTATGGGCTGTAACATGTCCCTCACAATCCATTTGTTCGATTCGCATCTTGACTTTTTCCCTGACAACCTTGGCGAAGTCAGCGATGAACATGGAGAACGATTCTATCAAGATATCGCCGTAATGGAGTCACGTTATCAAGGACAGTGGAGTGTGACCATGCTTGCCGATTATTGTTGGATGCTTCATCGCGATGTACCACATGCCATTCACCGACGAAAGTCGACTGCAAAGAAATTCAAGCCTACATAACTGTCATACTTCTTGTATGAATGATGTTGTAATACTGTATGCGTTGTTAAAAAACTTCAATTGCGTATTTCTAGAGATCCCAACCTGATAGAGAAAAACGGTTTGCAGATTTAAAAACAGCGCATTAAAATTGACCAGAAAAACGTAGAAATGTTAGAGAAAGAAAAAAAAATTTTTTGTTTGTTAGCCAGTGTTATCTTAGCTTGAGAGGGATCCGCTGGTAAAACTAAACTCTCATTAGAAGTATGCAATTATTGTAAGTTTGAGAAACACTGCCCTTTGTATAATTAATTTGTTTCCCAAAAATATAGTTAAATTATAGGTGTGTTGTATATGGTGGGAAATAAGTATCTTATGCAAACAGTACAAGTCCTAAGTATGACAGTTCCAACACTTACTTTCAAAGGTTCGACAACCAGTATGGAGATGAACAGCGTGAAGCATAGAGACACCACCCATTTGATGGCTATGTCTGCTCCAAAGTTGTATCCATACAGCAATACAAGAATGACAGATAGCAGACACAGCGCAAAACATACTGTGTATGCTACATACACACACCAAGAAGGCAGTGTACAGCCAGAATTTCTCTGCAAGCTCATCTGAGATACCACACTCAGTGACCTCAAACGCCCTGCAGGTAAATTATGATGAACATTTGATCTAGAAATTTAAAAAATTGTACTTGAAAGTGCATTATACTAAAATATAACCCCTGTATATGTAACAAATGCATGGCCTCCACTGATCTCAGAAGGTTCTAGGTTTAAACCCTGTAGATGTGACAAATGCACGATCTCTATGAGATCCCTGAGAGGTTTTGGATCTAACACTGTAGATGTGACAAGCGCATGTCATTGGCTAAACAGTTAGAGCACTTTCCTTTGGTGGAGAAGTTATCAATACTGTTTTCAATAACATCAGCTATTCTAATTTCTCTGTAACAATCATCATGTAATGTGTTTTCAGTACTGTCAGCAATTCTTTGTTCTCTGTAACAGTCTCCACCAGAGGCGTCCCTAAAGTACTTGGCACCCGGGGCGGTCCTACCTTCAACACCCCCTGCCCCCATAAAGAAACACACTCGCAAGTACATTTTTAATAGTAAATATTATCTTAATAGTGTCCGATGGCACCCCAATCCTGGCTGTCACCCGGAAAAGACCCCCAAACCCCCCTTAGTACGCCTCTGGTCGCCACTGATCTCTGAGTGGTTCTGGATTTAACCCCTGTAGATGTGACCAATGCATGATCTATTAGAAGTTTCTGATTTAATCCCTGTAGATGTGACAAATGCATTATCTGTACTGATGTCTGAGAGGTTTTGGATTAAACCCCTGCAGAGGTAACAAATTGTGACAGTACGGGTGGTACTAAGGGGAGCTTAGTAGTTAGACTATCTACTTAAAAGTTAAGAAGAGTTCTCTCTCTTTTTTCCTTTCTTTTTCTTTTTATACAAAGGGCATGATGTGTAGTATAGTGGTCTAGTCCTCTAGTTCAGTAGATTCGCTATCGCAAGAGTTATTATTTCCTAGAAGAGGTTTTACTGACCCAGGTTCTTTTGGATCTCATTTATGATGGAGACCTTGTGGTTAGATAAATATTCAAATTCCATACAGATAATTTCAAAAATGGTGACAGTCAAGTATTTACCAAGTCAGGGTAGTACAAATTTTCAGCTTTTTTTGGTGTAGGTTCCAAATCCGGAGTATTTTCAGAACATGCTCATCTCAATTCACTATGGTTACTGATTTGAGATTTTTCTCTTTTCAGATAAACAATCCTTTGTTCCTACACTCTCTCATTCAATTATCTCAAATATGGCGTTCCTTTGTGTGGATCCTCTACATCGTTCTTGTGTTACTAATTGATTAGCCCTCTATATCTATTTAGTTGCAAGGTGCTTTCAATTTCTAAAACCATTTTTTTTTTCAAGACCTTTCAACAGTCTGTCACAATCGAGCAAAACATCTTAGTCACGTGCTTACCTCGTGCAAATAATGTACGACATACCTCGTGGCCGAGTAACACTCTGATCTGTAAATACCAACTGGTTGTATACAAAATCGTGAATCAAATTCAATGACGAAGTACGAATATTCTCCACCGACGAGACCTAAGGTTTTTTTTTCTAACCAGGGGGTGGTCACAATCACACACCGCCGTGCCCGAACAGTTAGAATACCTTATATGCAATGGTCATATTTGTCTTTTCTCCAACTCGAGTCAGACTCCCCAATTCTTCAATACCCTGGAATATATATACCCAAAAGCAGTGCCTAGCTGACTACTAATGCATGATTTCTATTCGTTGGTAGACCAGAAACCATTGATACATGGCTTATGATTGGTCTTCCGGTCTAACTTGTGTGTACTCACACAAGGTTTGATGATGTCTGGGGTTCTTGTTATACACAAAAGTGTATTGACATCATCGTTTTATGACTAGTGTTAATTTGACTGGCTAGTCTTTATCTAATACTATTTTCTACTTAATGGTAGCACTGTTAGCGCTTAAGTAGTAGGAGTAGGCCATCCGGTCACAAAATGCATGATCTCCAATGATTTCTGAGAGGTTTTGGATTTAATCTTTCTCCTTTCCTTACTTTTGTCATTAACCACTTGTTACAGGGTGGAGGTTTTAGCACAAATGATATTGAAACTTCTAACTTCAACCAAGATGAACACGTCTAGAGAAGGAACTCCAAGTCCACGTAACATCTTCTTCTTCTTTGATCCTTAGCCGCCGATTGTCAAAGCAGGTAGTGGCCATCAAGCCTGGTGGCGTCTTGTGGGGCTGCAACAAACTGCTTCCATTTTGCTCAGTTTGCGGCCATCCTTCGTGCAGTGCCCCAGCTCTGGGTCATTCTTTGCATCTCGGCCTCCACAGTTCTCCGCCAAGTTGTTTTTGGTTGGCCTCTCTTTTGCTTTCCTTCAGGGGTCCATAGCATAGCTGTTCTTGTGATGGCATCAAGGTCTCTTCTGAGGACGTGACCAACCCAACTCCAGCATCTGTCAGCTATGATGGTGTGCATGTCCTCATGGCTGCTCCGAGTAAGCAGTTCTTGATTGGTAATGGTACGAGAGGCGTTCAGAAAGTAATGCACCACATCGTTTTTCTCAGCTAATAATGAAAATAGAAGCATGAAATTTTGCACACTTCAAATATGGCATGTGCCAATTGTGTGCACCAAATTGCACCACAACCGGCCAAATAATACGGCTGCCCTAAACCGTTGAAATGGAGCGTGTTAGCAACTTGCGTTATAAACAGCGAATTGTGATAGAATTTCTCGTTGCAGAGAAGGAAACTGTTGTGAATATTCACAAGCATCTATGTGATGTGTATGGAAGTTTTGCAGTCGACAGGAGTACAGTCAGTCGCTGGGTTCAGAGAATCAAAGAATCAGGAAGTGGAGATACGGAGCTGCTTGATCGGCCGCTGTAACGAGTGATCCTATGAGAGGGGCAGTAATTCGGAATCTGTTTTTGATCAAAGTAGATTATGAGTTACAATACTTGTATACCTGATTAAGCTGAGGTTTGTTTAACGTTATAATAGAAACATATCCTTTTATTTTGAGTGACAGAGTACAGGAAAGCGTGCGAACGCTTTTATCTCAAATGCTGAGATGTATTTATTCTGTACTGTTTTTGAGCTGTGTTCAAAAACAGCGGAGTCTCGTTATTGGGTTTTTTGGCGGGACTAGAGTGTGTGATCCCGGAGAGGAGAGTAGGGATTCGGAGCGTTGGACCGGGGAGTGGTCAACGCTGTCTGTGTGTGTTTTTCGAGGATGTATGCCTACGTAGTGCTTTGAATAATGTCGACTTAATGTTTTTGCTGTGTGGACAGGCCATATTATGTATTTATGAAGCTGTGATGAAGCTATTATGAGTCCAGGATTGGGACAGGCCATATTATGTATTTATGAAGCTGTGATGAAGCTATTATGAGTCCAGGATTGGGACAGGCCATATTAAGTATTTATGAAGCTGTGGTGAAAGCTATTATGAGTCCAGGATTGGGACAGGCCATATTATGTATTTGTGAAGCTGTGATGAAGCTATTATGAGTCCAGGATTGGGACAGGCCATATTATGTATTTATGAAGCTGTGATGAAGCTATTATGAGTCCAGGATTGGGACAGGCCATATTAAGTATTTATGAAGCTGTGATGAAGCTATTATGAGTCCAGGATTGGGACAGGCCATATTATGTATTTATGAGGCCATATTAAGTATTTATGAAGCTGTGGTGAAAGCTATTATGAGTCCAGGATTGGGACAGGCCATATTAAGTATTTATGAAGCTGTGGTGAAGCTGGTATTATAGGCCAAGATATTATTAACTGCCAGGAGTGCAGTCTGTTGAGCGCTGGGGATAGCGTGTATTTTTCACTGTGAACTTTATGGTATTATAGGCCAAGATATTATTAACTGCCAGGAGTGCAGTCTGTTGAGCGCTGGGGATAGCGTGTATATTTCACTGTGAACTTTATGGTATTATAGGCCAAGATATTATTAACTGCCAGGAGTGCAGTCTGTTGAGCGCTGGGGATAGCGTGTATTTTTCACTGTGAACTTTATATTAATGCCTACGTGTTCGTGTTGTAATTCAAACTGTATATTGATGTGATCGTGCTGTGACTTAATAAACAATAATTAAATATCACCAGTCGTTCCATACTCGATGACTCCCGTGTGCTCATCTGTTGTGTGAACGACTTTGCCAGCACACAATCACAATCACTTAACTTTGATAATAAATCCACCCAGGTTAACTTTATCAGTGGTGGTTTCCAGTACAATTTGGAACGAACTCATTTGACAATTCGCGTGACAAGAGTTTGGGTGAACTTAACTTTATTATAATTAGCCCTTTGTGGGCGTGGCTTGTTCTGTTGTACATGGCTCGTACAACAACAGTTGGACAATATCACATTACTCAGTATCAATACTCAGTACTCAGTATCGCTTTGCCCGGAATTAACCAGAAACTAACTTGAGAGATTATTTAACAGACTGAAGGATAATATTGTTATCGATACAGTCCACATATCTGGATCATTTGATAGATTTGTTTTCGGGTTCTGACACCCGCAACAGTCGTTTTGAGAGCACTTCATACGTGACCTGAATCTCATGTGCTTCAAACCGTGACCTAGTTTGTAGGATACCTGTGTAATGCATTTGGGAAACGCCTTATTCGTGGTAACAATCAGCTTTATAGCACTGTCGGTTGACGTCCTGTGTCGTGGCTGTGGAAAACAACAACCTCTGTGGTCTACATTTCTGTCAGATGTGCAGCGAAATTATCAGCAGTTTATGAGGTGATCCAACGTCGGAAGAATAGCGTGTTCAAGATCGAGGATATGTGCAGTTGTACCAGTCATTTTGCAAGTATACCTCAAGGCAAAAGAGGGTTTGCCTGTGTTCCTGTTACGATCATCATGTGCTCCTATGCAGTACTCGAGCACATACCTTACTGAAGCGAGGACCTGAAGGGAAGAGTCTAGTTCCAGTACCTTTCGGCAGTAGACTGTTTTAGCGTCAGAATTATGTGATATTTAAAGTCTTGACGGAGGGCAATGGAATATTAACAGATGAGTGATTTTTGTTCTGTAAAGTGTGTTGTTTCACATATGTCGTCAGGCCTTCTGAATTCTATGCATTTTGTATTCTGTTGTTGTTGTTGTTTATGTCTATAGTGACATATAAGTAGAATTTAATGCATAAGTAATTTATGGCTATTAACATATGTTGTCTTCCATGATATGGATATGACCATATAAAGGTTCTTTATACAGAAATTGATTTGACAGTAATTCGCAATAATAATAATAATAAATTCTTTAAGCGCCAAACACGGCGCATAAGGCAGAAACCAGTGCTCTCCAGGTTGTTCGTTGTGACGCCACTCCTCTTAGCTCTTGCACATTATTTAGGCCCAACGTTCTTCCTTCTCTTATTATTGTTCTTCTGAGTGTTTCTTTTGGTCTTCCTTTTTTCCGCTTACCCTCAGGAACCCAAGTGAGCGCCTGTAGTGGTATTCTGTTGTTTTGCATTCGTAGGACATGACCGATATATGACCATCGTCTTTTCCTTATATAGTCGGAGACATATTTCTGCCTAGAGTTTATTGTATGATGATTTAGCTGTCAGGAGTAGAAAGATCATTAATACATATATAGTGATCTCATTAAGTAACTATGGATGATGAAATGAATCCTGATAATATGTGGCCTTTATTGGAATATTTATTTCAAGAGGGAAAAAATTTTCAGAGATTAAAAGGACCAGAACTGGAAGCACACGTGATGGACGAATTGTTGATCAGTGCATCGAGAGCATTAAGGGATTTTGCTGAGGATAGATTTAAGTCAATCCCTCATTTAAGAATGGCTAGGAATTTAGCAAGGTTGCTGCTGCTCGACCTTTGTGTATTTGTGTATAAGAATATTCATGTTGAACACGACAATATATTGAAGAGTATACACAACATAATTCATTGTGACATTTCTGAAAGAAAGAAGCTGGAAGATGAGAAAGTAAGAGTTAACAGACAGGAGAGAAAAGAGTACTTGAAAGGTAAAGCTGAAGAGAGTAAACTTAAGGAAAAATTAGCTAAACTTACAAGTGATTTAAATAGATCAAACCAGGAACTTGCTAGAGTACAAGCAAGTTTGGATTCTTCACTGTTAAGGGTTACAGAGTTAGAGGTCCAGATGAAAGTTAAGCATGGAGAGGTGGAAAACCTTACACAAGAGATCCAACGAAGAAAAGACATGTATGAAAAATTAAAAACGGAAACCAATGAGCAAGAAAGATTATACATAGAAATGATACATGATGTATGTTTTGATAAACTTGAAGAGAAGAATACTGTATTTCCAGGGGAAGTCGATGAGCTAGCGAATAATAATAATGGTGAGAATGAAACACAGTCAATAAAGGTAAATAAAGAGCAGGATAGAAAAGAGACATTGGTAGAGTTCACGACTGAGAAAGAAAAGGTTTCGAAGATTGAGAAATTGCTAGCAGAAGAAAGTTGCAGAGTTTTGGCTCTTAATGATTTAAATAAGAAACTTAATGAACAGATCTCACATAGAAATGTTGAGGTTGCTCAGGTCAGGAAACGAGTGGATGGTTTACTTGACATCGTCTTGGATAAAAAAAATGTGGTCTTCTGCCTATGTTGACAGTAATAGACATAAAGTTGCGAAAAGCCAGCACCATACACTTTTTGCTCATAAAGAGACCATACATGGTAAACATATATCTTTTCGAGGGAAATACAACTTTAACAGTAATAGTGGTATTAATAACTCTATTGATAGTTCTTGGCGTCAGTCTAATAAAGATTTTGGTATAGCAGCAAGTTCTGTTAATTACGAGAACAAATGTGAGAAAAAGCAGGTTAGAGCTCCTAAGATCAACCAGGTGGTTGCTGATGCAGATTCTGATAAACTTGTAACAGGGAATAGACGTAGTACTATTTTTTCCAGGAATGAAACCCACTATGTCCAGGAAAATAAGCATTCTAAAGATCCAGTTACTTGTCAAACTCAGCACAGCCAGTTTGACGGGATTGGTAAACATATTCCTAAAGATGAAAAGGATAACAGTTGTGGTAAGAGATATAATCACAAGATTAGTCAGTACCAAGGTAGTTTATCAAGGGGTAATTTTGATTCTCCAAGGAATTGTAAACAATTTAGCGGATTTCAACATTTTGATCCGAAGAATTCTATAAGTTATAGTAGAAATAACTGTAAGAAAAACTATCAATCTAGTAATGATTTTGCTACTAGAAAGCAAGTGCTGTCTAGTGGACATTTTTGTCAAAGAAGATATATTAACATCAACAATGCTAACTTGGATGAGAGACATAACATTTGTCATAATAGAGGACTTGACAATAATATAAAGAGAGATAATAGCTATCCACATATTTCTCTACATCACCAGGGTAACTTGACTCAGCAAAAGACTAGAGTCATTGTTAATAAACAAAGCAACTGTAGTGATAAGTATCTTCATCATGTAACAAATAATAAGCGCAAGTATACTAAATTTGCTCAACATGAGCCCATAGTCAGTTGTAATAGAGATAAATAAGGTAACAATAACAGTGGTGTTTCAAATTCTGTTGCTGATGGTGTTATTGATTACGAGATGGTGTCTCGGTGTTGTAAATATAACACTTTGTTTCAGCCTACGGCAGTAATGTCTTCTGTGATGTCTAGAGATTGTAAAAGAAGAGCTGAGGGCATTTTGAAACGACCATTACTTTACAAGGACCAAAATGATGGGTAATTGTAATTTGACTTCTACGTTTTTTCTCATTAGATTTTGCCATTCATTAAAATGGAAATTTTCATTCATATATTTTGACAGAAGCGACTTTGCGATAACAGTCAAGGCTCCTGTGTCATATTAGTAGTGAGAAAAGTGGGTCAACTCAGCATCCGTGTGTGCGTTCAAGCGTAACTTGTTCTGCGTCCCACTAAACATCTGATGTTTTGCTTGCTCAGGGTCAGGACATATTGACAGGAAAGGGAGATATTTAATCTGATTTTTTTTCTTTATGTAAACAGTAAATATTTTCTTTTGTATTTGTTAGTATAGTAAATAATATGTTCTTGATGTGCAATAACATGTAATTTTGTTGAAATATTTAATGCATCATTTGATTGCCATGATTTTTTGTTTTTATTGTTAGCTATATTCCATTGTTGAACTTGCAGTGGTTTGTTTTGGTTTGTTGTTTTTGTAGCAGTTTTGTTATGATAATTTTTTGTACATGTTGAGTTTGCAAGCCCTATGCACAAAACTCATTAGTTGTAATGGTGCAATAATTACTTCTAGATAATTCATGAGCACTTGATTTTTTTCTCGTATGTTTTATGTTGTATATTTTTTTTGAAAAAAAAACTTACATTTGTTAATGTGTGTCTGTTTAGAAATAGATTGTTTATATGTCCTTCATTTTCTTAGAATCGATTTCATTGTTAGTTTATTTATTATAGCTTTGAATTGGTTGTAAATGAAATAATTTTTTATGCAACTCAGTGCTACGAAACTTTTTTGTATTTTATTTTATGGAAAAATGTATTTTTTTCGAACGTTGTAATATTTTTTCTGAGCCAATGCTAGGCTGTATATTATGGTTAGTAATGTGTAGTGTCATTAGTTCCTTGAAATCGTTTTTAATGTTTGATGTATTTTCTGTATTTAGCGCGTGACTGAGTCAGTGCAAATCTTTTTGATAGCGTTTTATTTTTTGTTTGTGCGATATCTTGTATAATTTATTATTAGTTATGCATAAGTTTTATAATTTGGTTAAATTACTTACTATTCTTTTTGTCATAAGTTTTTTTTTTCCTTGTGTTGTTAGTATAGATATACTTTGTCATTTTGTGTTATAATTTTTTATCGTAGTTGTATTAACTTATATTATATGATGTGTGATTTAAATAGTTATTGTAAGGTATTGTTACAACTTTTTCTACATGTGCATCTTTACTTTTCATCTGTCTTTGTTGACTATTCGTCATCTCTTTACATTTTTCTGTTGTCTTTTCAGCATAATCTGATATGTTGTTTATACTTCCGTGTTTCATCTTTGTCTCACTTTATGCTTCGTGTATACTTTTTTCTGTTACGCTACTTAGACTTTCATTCTTTGTATTGTTCAAGTAATGATGTAACTTTAGATCAGGGATAGTTGTATTTGCTTTACATGATTTGACATTGTGATATTATTTGTTGTTTTTCATATGATGATTTCACATTTTACTTCTTTTCGAATTATACTTTGTTTACTTGATATTATCATTTCTATTACTATTGTTTGTTGCTTGTTTGAGCATTATTGTATATGCTTAACTTAGTTCTGTAATAGATTAATTTTGAGATACTTAGCTTGGTTTTCTAATAGATTAATTTTAATAATCATACGTTGGATGATTGTTATTTACTTTACATTTACTGCTAATATTTTGTAGATATACTATTTCTGACCTATCATAAGATGAATTTTGTAAAACATATGTTAGAATTTCATTATCTTTTAAATTTTTTCGTTTTGGGAGTTAATCTTCAAAAAATGATAGAATCATTTTTTTCCCCCGGGTGTGTGGGAAACTGTAACGAGTGATCCTATGAGAGGGGCAGTAATTCGGAATCTGTTTTTGATCAAAGTAGATTATGAGTTACAATACTTGTATACCTGATTAAGCTGAGGTTTGTTTAACGTTATAATAGAAACATATCCTTTTATTTTGAGTGACAGAGTACAGGAAAGCGTGCGAACGCTTTTATCTCAAATGCTGAGACGTATTTATTCTGTACTGTTTTTGAGCTGTGTTCAAAAACAGCGGAGTCTCGTTATTGGGTTTTTTGGCGGGACTAGAGTGTGTGATCCCGGAGAGGAGAGTAGGGATTCGGAGCGTTGGACCGGGGAGTGGTCAACGCTGTCTGTGTGTGTTTTTCGAGGATGTATGCCTACGTAGTGCTTTGAATAATGTCGACTTAATGTTTTTGCTGTGTGGACAGGCCATATTATGTATTTGTGAAGCTGTGATAAAGCTATTATGAGTCCAGGATTGGGACAGGCCATATTATGTATTTGTGAAGCTGTGATGAAGCTATTATGAGTCCAGGATTGGGACAGGCCATATTATGTATTTATGAAGAGGCCATATTATGTATTTGTGAAGCTGTGATAAAGCTATTATGAGTCCAGGATTGGGACAGGCCATATTATGTATTTGTGAAGCTGTGATGAAGCTATTATGAGTCCAGGATTGGGACAGGCCATATTATGTATTTATGAGGCCATATTAAGTATTTATGAAGCTGTGATGAAGCTATTATGAGTCCAGGATTGGGACAGGCCATATTATGTATTTATGAGGCCATATTAAGTATTTATGAAGCTGTGATGAAGCTATTATGAGTCCAGGATTGGGACAGGCCATATTAAGTATTTATGAAGCTGTGGTGAAGCTGGTATTATAGGCCAAGATATTATTAACTGCCAGGAGTGCAGTCGTGTATTTTTCACTTGAGCCGCTGGGATAGCGTGTATATTTCACTGTGAACTTTATGGTATTATAGGCCAAGATATTATTAACTGCCAGGAGTGCAGTCTGTTGAGCGCTGGGGATAGCGTGTATTTTTCACTGTGAACTTTATATTAATGCCTACGTGTTCGTGTTGTAATTCAAACTGTATATTGATGTGATCGTGCTGTGACTTAATAAACAATAATTAAATATCACCAGTCGTTCCATACTCGATGACTCCCGTGTGCTCACCTGTTGTGTGAACGACTTTGCCAGCACACAATCACAATCACTTAACTTTGATAATAAATCCACCCAGGTTAACTTTATCAGCCGCGCTGTGGACGTCCTGCCACAGCCACCAACGCAGAAATGTTGAAATGCGCTGAGGGCATTATTCTTACTGATAGGCGAATCACTACTCAACAATTGGCCTTACAGCTGTCAGTCAGCATTGGTAGTGCAAATGCAGTTATAAAAACTCTTGGATTTTCTAAGGTTTGCGCAAGATGGGTTCCTCGAAGTCTCACAAATGACCACCGATTGCAAAGGAAAGCAATTTCTTCTGAATTGTTGGAGCGTTTCAATGCTGATGGAGAGAACTTTCTGGCAAAGATTGTTACAGGTGACGAAACCTGGGCACATCATTTTGAACCTGAGACAAAAAGACAGTCAATGGAGTGGCATCATCCGCAATCACCACGAAGAAAGAAATTCAAGACAATTCCTTCAGCTGGAAAGGTCATGATCACTGTCTTTTGGGACATTGAAGGAGTGATTCTTGTGGACATTATGCCAAGAGGAGAGACAATCAATTCGCAAGCTTACATTAAGACATTGAAAAAACTCAATCAACGTTTTCGCAGAGTTCTGCTGCACAAGAATCCAGCAGACCTGCTTCTCCTTCACGACAATGCGCGCCCTCACACAAGTCTGGCAACACGGGAAGCAATCACCAAATTGGGTTGGACTGTACTACCCCATCCACCCTATAGTCCTGATTTGGCACCCTCTGATTTTCATCTATTTGGTCCACTTAAAGATGCACTCCATGGGACAAGGTTTGAAGATGATGAAGGAGTGATTCATGCAGCGAAGAAATGGCCACATGATCAAGACAAAATCTGGTACTGGCTAGGAATACATGCACTTGTTTCGTGCTGGCATAAAGCCGTACAAGTTGATGGGGATTATGTTGAATAATACCGATGTTTACATGACATATCCATGTAAATTGTGTATAAATTTCATGCTTTTTGAATAAACAGCTCCTGAGAAAAATGATGTGGTGCATTACTTTCCATCTTCATTCCTTACTGTTATGGGCTGATTGTTCAGACCCACCTGCTGGCTATACGTATTCAGTCTGTTTTTTCTTGAATGTGTTGATGTGAATATGTGAGTAGTCCAATGTCATCTGCATTTTCCAGATCTTCCAGTGTAGAAAACATTGTCCATCTTATTCCTCTTGGACTGCCCTCTATTGTCTGGTGCATCACCCAGTCTATGACTGTCAAAAATAAAGTGGTTGATTAGGGGCATCCCTATCATACTCCTGTCTTCACCTCAAAAGTTAGGTAGCTCTGCCCAACACTACATGTAAAGTTAGCATAGAGGCTTTTTATGATGGAAACAATGCAGCTGGGAATTCCATTAGCCCTCAGTATTTTCCAAAGGCTGTCCCTGTGTATGCTGTCAAAAGCCTTTTCAAAATCAACAAAGTTAATGTTTAGCTGTCTCTGCCATTCTGAGCACTGCTCTATAATGTTCTGAGGGTGAATATATGATCTGCACATCTTCTGTTCTTTCTGAATCCCGCTTGTTCTTTCCTCAGTTTATGGTCTACAGCTTTTGAAATTCTCTAGATAATTATCCTGCCTAGTATTTTACTATGAACTGCAACGTAACATATGTTGACATTTATTCTTTAATTTTTATCTCCAGAAGCACAATCACTCCTGAGATCATGACATATTATTAACATCTGCCATCCATTCTATTCACATATCTTGTATTCCTGTAAAACACACTCAACCAAATGCAGTGTTCACTTTATTTATAACCTGTCCTTACACTGACACCACTGCTCAAAGAATATCTGGCTGAGCCGTGCCAAATGTATCCATTATCATTTTATCCACTATTTCACACACACATATACAAGGAGATTGAGATAAGTCTTGGGCCTGACCATGAAGGAGTCACAGGAGGAATATGAAACTTGGCACATTAAAAGTTCATCATATTTGCACTGAATGTGCAAAGTATGCGTTTGTTTCTTCAATGGGTTTTCCCGCTACGGTGCACAGCGCAATGTACCCTATTGACCAGATCTGCTGCTCCAAAGATTTGACAAAACAATGGAAAAGAAGGAGGCCAGAGCTGTGATAAAATTTCTGATGTTTTAGGGAAAAACACATACAGAAATACACAGGGAGATGGAACCAGTGTTTCGTGATTCTTGTCCTTCATATACTTCGGTAAAAAACTGGTGTCAACAGTTTAAGTGCGACCGCTCAAATGTTGTTGATCTGCCAAGATCTGGTAGACCAGCCTCAGAGTGCAACGATGAAAATGCAACAAGAGTGAAGAAAATCATTGACCAGGATCGAAAAATGACAATTGTGGAGATAGCTTGTAGAGTAAAACTAAATGAAAGAACAGTTTATAGAATTTTACACAACAGACTGAATGTGAGAAAAGTGTGTGCACGCTGGGTTCCGCGACTGTTGACACGTGAACAGAAGCAAACGAGGGTAAATTGCTGTCAACAGTTGCTCAAAAAAGTGTCAGTCAAAAAAATTTTTTGAAATGATGGTGACAGTAGATGAGACTTAAGTACACCATTATGACCCCGAATCAAAAATTGCCAGCATGCAATGGAAAACCCCGGGCTCCCCAACACCTGTCAAGCGGAGGGCGCAAAAATCTGCAGGAAAAGTGATGCTGACTGTTTTTTGGGACGGCAAAGGTATCCTTTTGAAAGATTATCTGCCTCGTGGCAACACAGTTAATGGACAGTACTATGCAGATCTTCTCACAAAACTAAGAAGGGTTGTGACCAGGAAACGAGGGATAACGCGCACTCAAAATCTTCCTTTGCTTCAAGACAACGCGCCCTCTCACAAAGCACGGCTTGTGCAGCTAGCAGCCAACGATTTGAATATTGAAATTCTTTCACACCCACTATATTCTCCAGATTTGGCTCCATCAGACTTTTTTCTATTCCCAAATCTTAAAAAACAGCTGAAAGGAAATCATTTTGACAGCGACGAAGAGGTTATACTGGCATGTGATGACTGGTTTAGTTTGAAAAATAGGGTGTTCTACTCCCAAGGTCTTTTCAAGGTCAAGCAGAGATGGCAGAAGTGTGTAAATTCAGACGGTGGCTATATTGAAAAGGAATAAACACTATACAAAATTTCAGCTCTCTGTGACATGTCCTTCATGGTCAGGCCCAAAACTTATGTCAATCCCCTTGTATATATGTAGACATGGAATCCTTACATACATTGTAAGTCTAGTCCAGCCGTGAACATCTTCTCATATACCTTGAGATTCTTCATACACTCAGTACACACTCATGACAAACAAAACCAGTCTTATGGGACACTAGGGATAGAATCCTCATTGTTACACCAAACAAAGTCACGTCATCCTCACAGAAACATTTGCACTGATGCCTTTGTATGCGCTACATAGCCTACAAATACAAGTCTATATCTAGCGTGCACAAAGGATCATAACACCACTGTTGGAACCTTAATCACTTTTCCATCCAGCAAACAAAATAAGGAAAAAACAGATTTTGGGATCAGTTTTACAAATGATCAATACACTAGAAACATGGGATGTTTGGGGTTATGTATCATCCACAGCAGTCACAAACAGGAAATAAAGATGAGAAATGCAGAAAGGCCATCATTAAATAACAAAGAACACAACAAACACAATGAAAAAAAAATCATAATTAATGTTAAAGAATTATTCAACTTTTAAAACTGTTAACTATAATTGATTATTAAATTTTTTATTTGTATATATATATATATATATATATATATATATATATATATATATATATATATATACATATATATATATATATATATATATATATATATATACAAATCTAAAGTTGATTTAATCATTTTGAATGTACTTCATCCGTATGTCTCAGACAATTTCTTAAATAGACTTAAACAGAGCTATACAAAAAAAAATAAATGGAGTTTTGCTGAATTAACTCAGCTGGGGGCTTGAACGAGTTAACGAATTATAAGATAACCCTATCCTTCACAAAAGTTGACGGCAGATACTAGAGTTAACATTTGCTCAGCCTCATGCAGCATTGTTCTCACTTTTCTGAATATCTTGTGAATACTCCCTTGAGGTAGAAGCATCATTATCCTTCTACCTACAACTCTGCCAAGAATAATCTTGTGTGAAGGTAGACACCTTTGAAGACCCACATTAGTTACTCTTGAGTTTTGGCAACTGTTGGACCACTACTGCAGAGCTAAGGGGAGGCAACCCATGACAGACAACACATTTTATAAAGCAAAGAAGACGTGATCAGCTGGTGGTTTCTTATTCTTTATACTAACCTGACAATGTGGTTTTTGTCTTGGATGAGGAGGACACTATGCTTGGCCTAGCTCCATCCTGCACCAAAGAGGAACTGCCTCTCTTGCTTCCTCCAGTAGAATCCGTTTTGTGGGAAACAGTATTTGGCAGTGTGAAGTTGGTACGGGAGGGTCTCCTGATGACAGAATGTATGATGGAACATAGAGAAAGAGTAAAAGAAAGCAAGCAAGAGACAAAAAGAAGGAGATTAGACAAATTATAAAGTTTAAAAACGTGCAGTTCCAATTTACAAGGTTAACACACTCCTGAAAATTTCCATATATATATTGAATTCATTCAAGATGAAAACAACATTTTTCTTCATAAAATAACTGAAATGTTCAGACATTCTTAAATTAGCTCATCAAATACTTTGGAGCTTTCACAGTACTGGGCTGAACACAATATAGTAAATGTAACACAATAATATGACAGAGAAAATAAAACAAATCTTGACCGTTTGGAATTAAATATGAGACACTAAAGGATGAAACACTTTTCACACGGTTTAGAACTGCAACTAAAATGGTATGACAAGGTTACCAACGTAGAACTGATGACAAGAACTAGACAAGTGCCAGTAGAACAAGAGATGAGAAGAAGACGATGGCGATGGATAGGACACACACTGAGGAAACCTGTTGATAGCATTACAAGGCAGTCCTTGTTCTGGAACCCCCAGGGCAAGAGAGGCAGAGGTAGACCAAGAAGCACATGAAGAAGAGAGCTGGAAACAGAGGTGAAAATGATGAGGAGAACGTGGATAGAACTTGAGATGATGGCACGTGACATGAGGACTTGGCATGTGTTTGTTGAAGGCCTATGCTCCTTTGGGAGTGGAGGGTTATGAAATATGAAAAGGATGAAACACTTTTCACACAGTTTAGAACTGCAACTAAAAATGATGCAAGGAATTAATTTGTTCAAAGTGTGTTACAAATTGTAATAACTACTAATTGTTATGGGCTTTTCACTGATTTAAATGGGTTAGTCTAGTATTATGTTTCGTACAATTATTTGATCGTCTGTTCTGTGTTCCACCCGGTATTGATATTGATTACAACCCTGGATTCTTTTGATACTACTTTCAAGTAATTGCATTTTAAACTTGCTTTCAATAAAAGTTCATATATATTTGAATGACCGTGTTATATCGTTTCATTTCACATTACCAGTGTGACAGCGTGTGTATTCATTTGAAGGTCAATGGTCATTCTTCATAAAAACAGTCATAACTGGAACCTTGAATACGTTACTGAATAAGACCCGTTTTTTGACGACATAATAATTTAATAAGGATTCATTTTTCCATCATGAACCACAGACAATACTTAATATAGTTCACATCAAGAGCACTGGATACATTATAGCGTAGAGTCTATATTTCACAGACATTGCATGTCCGATACATTATCGTTATAATTAACGTTTGATTATATTTCCACCAAAACTGTTTGGCATAATTCTTGTATTTATACAAAATTAAACATTCTGCTAGTTCTATTAGATACACTGTCTAATATATAAATTTACTTTGGCATTCAAAGCCAGGCATCAGCCCTACATATTCTAACTGCGTTTCATATTTTACGACTTACGTTAATCATAAATTATTGCGGCTAATATTGCCGTCTTATATTTTAAGACTCAAGGGTCCTTATACATTCTTTATTTCTGCTTTAAATATAATTTTCTAGTTATGCACTATCACATTTGAGTGGTTATACCACATCTTTAAAACACTTTGGCTAAGTGGCCATGCCACATATTTTGAAACACTGCCATTTGCCTTGAAGACCACACAACGACTCTCTGGTCTTTATCCACATATTATTATATCGGCTTAAAAGCCCGAACAAAGACAGTTATACACTTGGATAAGTGGCCATGCCACACATTCATAACACTTTGAATAAGTGGTCATGCCACACATTTGAAAACACGGCCATAAGGCCCGCAGGCCACACAACGAATCTCGTAACTATATCTCACGCGTCATGCATCGATATATGCGATCTATTTCATTAATTTATTCAGCCGAGGTGTTTCATTGTGCAACCATCCGAATCGAGCTCAAACCCAGATGCTTGCAAATCATGCAACAATCCTCAACACTAATAATGCATAAAAAATATACAGAGATCCAAAGAAATCAAGTCCAACATGAAAATAAGAACTTTCAACTCAAATGTCAAATAAGTCTTATTTTATGGCTCTGAAATGTGAATAACAACAAAAACAACAACCAGGAAGTTACAGACTTTCACGAATAGGTGCTTGCTTAGAGAAGGATTGAAATGATATGAAAAGATCACCAATGTGGAACTGACGACAAGAACCAGACAAGTGCCAGTGGAACAAGAGATAAGGAGATGACAATGGATAGTACAAACATTGAGGAGATCTGTTGACAGCCTTATTAAACAGTCCTTGTTATGGAATCTCCAGGGTAAGAGAGGAAGAGGGAGATACAAAAAAAAAACATATGGAGAAGAGAATTGAAAACAGAAATGAAAGAGATGAGGAAATAGTTGAAAGACCTGGAACTGAGGGCATGTGACTGGAGAGCTCGGCATGAGTTTGTTGAGGGCCTATGCTCCTGTAGAAGCTGAAGGGAAGTGATGATATAGAGGACTAAGTATGGCTCAAAGAATTAATGTTTAAAGTACATTACTAATTATAATAATTACTAATAATAATGATAAAAAAAGTGTTTTCTACATTTTCATATCTTCTTAACACATCCATTTGAGCTCAACAGAGAAGTGCTGTTCGGGAAGTAATGTAATGCATAATGGAAGCGCAAAATGTTTCACAAAAGCATAACATTTTGGGGGATCTCATCATTATGTAATCACACACAGACTGATACAATCTTCTCTGATAGAAGTGACTCACAGCTTTAAATTCTAGCACTTAAAGAGTAAACCAGATTATAATAAATGTAAATTTGGATTAAGCAAACTGAAAATACTCCAAAACTAATCAATACGTACTATGAGTTTCAATCGTCTAAACTGGGACCAACCATAGTTTGGATATTAAACTGTTCATTGTTTGATCTACTCTTTTATGTTGTTAAGCACTTTGCCATTCTCGATAAGGTTATATAATTGGTTATATTTCCTTGTTAGCTTGTTATTGTTCTACAGGTCCCTAGCTGTAGATCTCTGCACCTGTGGCAACAGCCCCATGACAGCCGAACATCTGCTGCAGTCTTGCCCAACATACAGCAGTGAACGGAGTGGCATATGGCAACAACCCACTTCTCTCCACGAATAACTGTTTGGAGATGTCAGGAACCTTAAGCTGACTGCTGCCTTTATTAGAGTCATTAATGTGGAAGTTTGAGGGTGAACGAGGAAGAAGAAGATATTCTTTGTGGCTGCAAATTTCTCTGTTTCTCTTGCCAAGACATCAGTGTTTTTTTTCTCTCTTCCGATTTATCTTCTTACTTCTATGTACACTTCTTGAGCCTTAGCTTTGGACCTTTTGCTTTTCCTTCTGTTTAAATCTCATTCTAATTTTTCTCTTTCTTCAATCTTGTTAGCAGTTTCTGTTAATACCCACACATTATGCAAATGCTCTTTTTTTTCAAAGAACATCTCCACATGTCTTGTTCCATATATTTTTTAATCATTGCCAGTAATCTTCTGTGTTAGCTTCATCTTCAAACTGTTGAAGCACTTTGTACTTATTAGATATTGACACAGTAAATTTTTCTCTTGCTTCTAGACTATTCATGTTTCTGACTGAAGTTTGTATTAATTTAAGTTTTTGCACGAGGGTGTAGCCTGCCTCATGCTCAGCCCTCCTTAATTGCCTTCTGTGACATGTGTAAAAGGGTAAAGTGTTAATGTTCTTTGCTCATCTTTCAGGATGCAGTAATGGACTTGTTTCAAATCTATATAGATCAACTTCAGGATTTCCTGACTCTATTTTTTAAGTTAATTACCAATGCATTCTGCTTGTCTTCCATGTTATTTTATTAGTAGTGATCTTGTTTTCCTATATTACATATTTTATCATTTTATTTAATTGCTGTGCATGTATCTTCCTCTTCTCTGTATGCTCTCAGACGTCTACTTGAATGTTTTCAAAGAAAGCAGTAGCAGCTTGAGGCTTTTTGCATTTCTGCAGAGTTTTTCCACAAATGGTACTGGTGACAGCCATACACGCTTTCTCTGTTCCACATATGTTGGGCAACTTTGAAGCAGATGTTCAGCAGTCATTTTATCAGTGTCACAGTTACACTCGTCGGTAGTTCCTATCTTTAACTTGTTGAATAGATGGTATCCCAATCTGTTGTGGCCCCTGCGGAGTCTGAAGATTACCACTCGTTCTTTTCTGTTGAGCTGGTAGTATGCATCATTTTGTGTGTGACCTGGATGCTCTGCATCCCATTTGTTTGTACATCTGATTCTGATATAATTCTTTGCCTCCTTGAAAGTTATGCTTGCATCAGGCTGAGGTAGATTTCCACCTTTCTTTGCCAATCTGTCAGCCTCTTCATTACTGGGGTTGTTACAATGAGATGGGATCCATTGGATAACAACTGTTTTGAATCGTTGACATAGTTTGTGGAGCACTACTCTTAGGTCATCCAGATCTGCATTATTTTGGCTTTTCAATGTTGTAATTACTAACAGTGCATCAGTGAAGAAAGCAGCTTTCCTCTGCCATTATAACTTCTGCTGCAGTTTTTAAGTATATACAGTGTACACAAATTTTTTTTTATATACACAGTACTCTCCTTTGGAGCTGCATGTCTGTCACTACAATTGACTTCTAGTCACAGATTACACATCCAGATAAATGTGATACTTGCCTGCCAAGACTTGGAATAAGTTCAGCTTCCTTACGAGGGTTGAACGAAGCCACCTTGCTTTCAGCTGCAACATCCTCTGATCCTTCATTAACCCATTCATCATCGGAGTCAAACAGGCCATCACTACTTGCCTGCCGCAATCTGTAACAGTTATACTTAAAGTTTCATCACAACAACCATCTGCAATGTGACACTGCTCAGAAATTAATTATGTGTTTGTATGTTAGGTTACATTTGTATTTTTTTTTTTGTTTGGTCTATACACAGGAAAACTTGTGTTTATCTTATGCATGGGATACCCGGTTCAACTCCATGTGAGTTATAATTTGAGTATATAGTGTTCTTTACTCTATTTAGCATATTACATTGGTTGTCTTTCTTGTGTTGGTTCTTCCAGGCTGTGAATTCTTTGTTGTTTGCCTAATGTAGTTTATTTTACTTGTCAGTGTTTTTGTTCTTCCTTTATAATTCTCATTTGTTCTGATAGTTATATGTTAATTCTTGTTTGTGGTAATATAAAAATTTATCATTTTGTCTAGCTCCCTAGGCACATCAATTTTTAGTACAGTTTCTAGCAATGGTGATGGTGAGCTTTGTGCTTTCAAGTATTCTATGACTGGTTTTTGTGCTGTTCATATTTTTTGTACGTTAGCACATATTGTGTTATGGAGTTTTTCTCTAGACATGTTCAACAGTAGGGGTTCCTCTATCATAAAATAACCTTCAACTAGTTGCAGTCTAATCAGTTTTCTATTTTGGCTCTCTAGATATCTGACATATTTGTGTTGGACCTTTCAGCAGTTTATAGGTGTGTCTGCCTTTCTGCTATGTTTCCAATATTCTGCCAATTCCTGTTTACATTAGTAATCAATTTAAGGAACTAATTTTTCTGTACATTCATGTCCACATTAGAGCCATGGTAGTGCAGTGGTTAGTGCACTTGCTTTCCAGCTCGGCGGTCCTGGTTTGATCCCCAGTTGAGGTGGGATTTTTTAGACCGCAAATTGCTTCGGGGTTGACCCAGCCTCTTGAATTTGGTACCAGAGCAACCCTGGGAAGGTTAAAGGTGGCTGGCATGATGCTGACCACATCACCCCTAGTGTGCCGATGGTCAAGAAAATATAGGCCAAACACCCTAATCCCAATATGCATCAAAGGGCGTGTAACGGGATTCTCTACCTTTACTCATGGCTTTATACAGCCATTTTCTGTATGGCTGATCATGGAAAATATAAACATAACTAGAAAACAGACCAGAACAAAGTCTATATAATATAAATCAAGAATAGTATAACTAGAGAATGGACAAACAAATAATATAAACTTTTTTCTTCACGAACATCTAATGTATTAAAAAAAGAAACATTTCTTAGTTTCAGGAATGCCAGGAAAACAACAGAGAAACGCAGAAAGTGTATAATAAATAAGAAGATAGAAAGACAGACAAAATTTACGGTATGACCATGACAAAGATGGCTAAAAGGGCAAAGCTGGACCTATGGCAATTTATTGTACTAGACCAGTGATTCTCAAACTATGGATCACGACCCAAAAATGGGTAGCGGGGAAATGTAATGATGGGTCATAATATTTACATTTCCTGTACTCAAAATTTTAAGCAGCACGCCTTGGCTGAAATTGTGTACCGAATTTTTACTAGTCAATTTTGTTTACATGGGCACTACCATCCATCACTAGCTGTGAAATTTGGGTTAAACGTTGAGAACCACTGCATAGATTGCCTGTTCCTGTTAGGAGATAAGTAACAATATATAAGCTGTTAAGTAACAATAAGTAATAATATAAGCTGTTATATATATATGTATATATATATATATATATATATATATATATATATATATATATATATATATATATATATATATATATATATATATATACTGTTCAAAAAAAGAAACGCAACATTATTGCAGTGGTAATGGACACCAAATTTCAAACTTGTACCAAAATTTTATTTTACAGAATTAATGTTTCAATCTTGGCATGAAGAAACTTTCAGACTTTAACAATGAAATGATGTTCATTAAATTTGGTTTGGACTTTTATTCTTTGCGACTGAGGCCTCCGTTTCAGTAAGGTGTATGGCCTCCTCTGGCCTCTATCAGAGAACGGCATCTCCTTGACATGGATCCGATTAGCCGTTGGATCTGTTGTTGTGGGATGGCTGCCCACTCTTCCCGCAGTGCAAGAGACAACTGTCGGAGATTGGCTGGAGCCACGTCTTGCTGGCAGAGTCGTCTGTCGAGTTCATCCCATAAGTGTTCTATGGGGTTCATGTCTGATGACATGGCTGGCCACGGAATGGTCTGAACGTTGTTGTCAGCGAGGAACTGGGTGGTGAGTTGTGCCACATGAGGTCGAGCGTTATCCTGCTGAAAAATCGACCCTCGTGCAGCCATAAGTGGAAGGATGTGAGGACGAAGAATTTCAGCGACATATCGTTGGGCATTCAGGCATCCTTCAATTTGCACCAGGTCACTTCTTCCCATGAAGTTGATCGCCCCCCACATCAGTACACCTCCACCACCATGTGGAGGAGCCTCATCAACGCTGTTCTGGGCGTAGCGCTCATGGACTCTGCGGTAAACTCTTCTCTGTCTATCGTGTCGCTGGAGCACAAAAATGATTCATCACTAAACCAAACCCGTCTCCAGTCATTCCCAACGGTCCATTGACAATGCTGGTTCGCCCACTGCAGTCGGTTCTGGCGATGCCGGTCCATAAGAACAGGACCTCTGTAGGGTCTTCTAGCCCAAAGACCAGAGTCGTGCAGCCGGTTCCTGACCGTTTGATCTGA
Organism: Oreohelix idahoensis; assembly: GCA_024509875.1. NCBI lineage: Eukaryota > Metazoa > Mollusca > Gastropoda > Stylommatophora > Oreohelicidae > Oreohelix > Oreohelix idahoensis. Next base: position 431,273 of record JAMPIV010020075.1, read on the forward strand.
AATTCGACGAGCTGCTGACATTGACTGGACTGTGGAGGACGCAGATGCAAGTCGATTCCTGAGGTGACGCAGACGTATGAAGCGGTCTTCGGTAGGAGTTGTGACTCTGGGTCTTCCACTGCGCGGCCGGTCTGCCACTGAGCCAGTTTCTTGAAATCGCCTCCAAAGGCGACTAATGGTGCTTCTAACCACATTAAATTGTCTGGCCACTACACTTTGTGACTGTCCAGTCTGTAAACGTCCAATGATGATGAGTCGTTGTTCTGTAATGAGATGAGCCATACTTGCGCATTGAATTTTCAACTGAATTTATTCGAGGAACGTCAATCTTTTATAGGCATTCAATAATATGGTCAGAGAGTTTTGTGTTCAGTAAGTTTCACGGGATTCTCATGAACCTGTCACGAGTTATTGTCAAAAATGTTGTTTTGACCTTGACCTCTTTCATGACCTCACGAATCATGAGGTGAGTACAATTCAGGTAACCACGAGAAGTTAATGACCAGGTGGACACAGTCAATAGGTTGACTGATGTCCAATCAGCGAATATCTTTTATAAAAGTAGCACCAAAAAAGTTGAGTTTCTTTTTTTGAACAGTATATATATATATATATATATATATATATATATATATATATATATATATATATATATATATATATATATATATATATATATATATATATATATATATATATATATATATATATATATATATATATATATATATATATACAGTACTTTGCAAAAAAAATGGCAGTCATATTTTCGCAACGCAGCACACTCATAGAAGCAAATAATAATAAAAACTGTATGTCCAGAGGAAGATTGGTATCTCCCCTATCTATTAACAGTGGTTTCAGTACAATATTAAGTTGCCTTCTCCAGCAAGGCAAGCTGTAACTGTCTTTTTTTTCTTGTTGAGGTGATCACTGGCCCAAGACAGTATACATGTTGTTAGATGTGTAGTGCGAGCGTATGATGAATTGAGTGTGGGTGCGAATGAAGACGCGAATGTGTTTAGGCTCGTATAGATGTAGATCCTGCAACCCATACTCTCACATGCAGTAATCAAGGATGCTTTGACACTGCAGGCATGTTTCAAGACATTTATTGACGGGAACACACATAATATCAACAGGAACAGTCAGTGTAACAAGGTCATGCTGACCTGACATCGATAGGTATACATTTGGCATTCAAAAAAGGTAAACATCAGAATAGACGTGCATGGTCAATAGCAAAGTTCTTCAGTAATGACAGTTCGTAGCGTCGCCCTTGGCGTCTCTGACTAAACGCGTCAGATGCCTTAGTTACCTTGACACACAGGTGCAACTTGGCACTCCCTGCCAATTGCACATAACAGGCTGTAGTATAATAGCCGGAAGCACAGGCCTCGTCCTAACGTCGGCCGTGTACTTCTGTTAAATAGGTTATCATCAACCCTGCAGTAATACTTATTGTAGGTAGAAGTTCCGCCAATCTGCGGCTCCCACAATATATCTTCGTCACTGGATTTCTGGACAATATAAGACTAACAGTCTTGGATGGCTACCTCGAGCACAAATATATATAAGTTCTGAAATGGCGGATCAGTGAGCTGCTGTTCACCCTAGGTAATCCTTTACATGTTCTGCCACCGAAAAGCGTAATAATGCATAAAGGTCGGTATTACCTGGTAAATGAATCCTCAGAACTACACAAGGAATTCTGTCGTCATCCCGACGCACAGAGATTCACTGGGGAAAACTGCCATAGCAGTTACTTCGAAGATTCTCCCTGAAAAACAATGGACTCTTGGTCCCTTCAGAAAAACAGGACCTCCCGGCTTCCCGGAAGTATATCTCACTCCCGCTTAAAAAACCTTCCCATAGGCCTACGCCGAACTGTCAACCTCTGACCCTAAAGGTCAAACACAATGAATGAATAAACAAGGGAAGACAACCCCTAATCAACCTGACATCGCAGGTAAAGACACAATTATACTTATGATACAAACATAAGCAAATAACTTGACAGATGACTCCGTCGAAAATGACAGCAACACAAGCCTGGATGCGGCGAGGCATACTTCCCACAATTGTTTGTAGGTAATTGTGAGTCAGACTGTCCCAGTATTTTTCAGTTTCCTTCTTCAATTGTTCAACGTCTCTGAGTCCACTCTTTTTTAAATGATTCTTGAGTAGTGCCCAAACGTTTTCAATTGTGTTTAGGTCGGGACTGTTGCTGGGCCACTTCAGCACTATCACATTCTTCTCTTGCAGCCATGCTTTGGTGGTATGAGCTGTATGCTTTGGGTCATTGTCATGTTGAAATGTGCACCCACCGGGGTACATGACCTGCATAAATGGCAGAAGGTGTCCCTCTAGTATGTCGATGTACCTTTCTTTCGTGAGAATTCCTGTGAAAACACGCAGTGGTGTGGCACCTCTTGCTGACACCCCTCCCCAAAGATGGAATTTCTGGGTATGTTTCGGTCGCTGGTACACAGGCGTTACAGAGTCTTTCGTCCAAATATTTATTTGAGCAGGATAAGGCCAAACAGAACATTCATCTGAAAAAATCACATTGTCCCATGACAAATTTTGGTATTCGTGGCACCAGTTCAAGCGCATCTGTTTGTGAGTCTCTGTGAGCAATGATGACGAAATTACCCGCTTTTTTGTGTAATTCATCCTGTGTAGCTCCCGGTTGACAGTAGCATTAGATACCTCTGGGCTTCCCAACTCGATCATGCGCTGCCGTATGTGTTCTACACTCTTCATTGGCCCAGCCCGAACGATTTGGGCGAGACGCCGATGGTCCATTGTGTCCAAAATTCTTGGCCTCCCACTACCTTCTTTTCGCTCGATTCCATTACCAGCTTTTAATTTACTGACAACTCTGTAGACAGTCCGCTCATGAATGTTCAAGGTTTTAGAAATGTTGGAACATGTCTGATTTCCTTCATTCCAAAGCTGTGAAATTAACATACACTTTGACTTTGTATCCATTTTCTGCCACTAGCATTAGAAATTGTCGTCTGCTCTATTATCAAGGGACGTTACTCTACGCTAATTTTTTTTTACTTTTGGTAGTGTGCTCACTTCAGTGGAGTGCAAATTTGGGGCAGAACATGCATATTTAATTAGATTTCAGCTTATTTAGCTGAGCAATATGACTGCCATTTTTTTGCAAAGTACTGTATATATATATATATATATATATATATATATATATATATATATATATATATATATATATATATATATATATATATATATATATAACAATATAAGCTGTTATGTGCATAAGTTACAATATAAGTTGTTATATATAAGGATCACTAGCTATACTGACTTTAATGCCATTTTCTTCTTTCTTTTCTCCTCATCTCTGGCTATCTCAGCCTCAGCCTGATCCAACTTTTTCTGAAGCTCTTCATCACTGTCCTCTGTTGACTGCAGAAAAGCAAAGTGAATGGGTCAGTACAGTCCCAAAATCAAACACGATAAACGGATTATTACAGTCAGAAGGTCAAAAGAGATACTCAGTATGACACATCAATCAGGGTATATCTTTTAGTTAGTAAATAAGACAATCATACATATACCTTGACAGCAGTATCATCACAGCTGGAGGAACAGAAAGTGATGTCAAAATAAGAATACAAAAAGCTAGAGAAGCTTTCATTGCATTGGGAACTAAATGGAGATCAAAAGAAATCAGGCCCAAAAAATCAGAACTTCCAATTCAAATGTCGTCAGTCCTATTGTATGGCTCTGAAATATAGAGAACAACAAAAACAACAACCAAAAAGCTACAGACTTTCATAAATGGGTGCTTGCCTAGAACAGCAGGATTGAAATGGTATTACAAGATCACCAATGAGGAAGTGGTGACAAAAACCAGAAAGTGTCAATGGAACAAGAGATGAGATGAAGAAGCTGGACAAGGATAGGACACACACTGAAGAAACCTGTTGATAGCATTACAAGGCAATCCTAGCTCTGGAATCCCCAGGTTAAGCAAGGTAGAGGCAGACAAAAAAGAATACATGAAAAAGAGAACTGAAGAAATTCATGAAAGGTATGAAGATGACATGGGCGGATGGCACAGGAGGGAAAGACATGTCATAAGTTTGTGATTCTTGAGGAGATGAAAGATGATGATGAAATAAGAACATTTAGTTATCAAGCGAAAGATGATATTGGCAAAGTTATGTTGCTAGTAAGTTAGGTAAATATTATGGACATCATGAGCACTTAGTGTTATCTTGAAATTGTTTATTACTCTACCACAAACTTGCCCGCTTGTCACTATATCTAGCTTTACTTTAAATGAAAGTTGTAATCCACTCAACTCCTGTCTCCAGCAAATGCCTTTTTTTTTTTTACACATTCTTTTCCTTCAATTTCCTAGGCTTCATGATTTTATGACATAAAATACAACAATTGACAACCCTTGTATTTCCTGGAGCTCACTGAGAAGACACAGATAGAATAGCACTATTGTACCATCAGGCATGTCGTAAAAGGCGACATGAGGTTGTGCATGGGGTTAGAAACCTCATCATGTAAAACAATTAGCCACATAAACCACAGCTGCAAGAGCATGTGACTGCTTGGTGCAGACTTCTGGCATGGGAGCTGCAGTAGTGGCTTTATGGTCTGTAAGGTTAGCTAAGGAAAATGATGATGAAACTAATAAACAGCCATACCTTGCTGCTGTGAAAATTCCTAACTGGCCGAATATTCTGTTTAGATGTAGCAGGACGATCGTCAGCACTTGCAACAAAAACATTAGTTTTACTTGGACCTGCACTACCAGGCGCTGTCTGTTCTTTTGCTTTGCTCAGCCAATGAGGCACTTTGTCAGGCCAACTCTTCATGATGCTCTCTTTGTTCCAGAAAGTCTATAAAAATATGGATTAGTAATAAATTTAAACATTCAAAGAATGATCTCTTTGTTCTAGAAAGTCTATACAAATATGGATTAGTAATAAATTTAAACATTCTAAGATTTGAATAAAATCACAAGTGAGAATTCTTTCAACATCAACATACTGATCTTCAAATAGTAAATGTCTAAATGTCTCTGACGTTGAAAATGTCTAAATGTCTCTGACATTGAAAATGTCTAAATGTCTCTGACATTGAAAATGCAAATCACTGGATATCTTTTAAAAACAGGCAGTTCATAGGCTCTTGTAGTGGTGGCTTCTGGGGTAATTTGTTTTACATAATAAGGTTGCAAGCTTCATGCCCAACATTCCTTAGTTTTATTACATATTTGGTTAGCACAATGGTCCCCTGTGTCTGCTCCATGGCATCCAGTTCCAGGATCCACATAGACAATATGTTGTGGCTCATTTAAAAGAAAATTCTGGTTTTTTAAGTCAGTCTGATTAATTCAGCTATTTCTTGGTCACCACCTTCTTCTCTGTCCCTGTGGATTTTTCTGTTCCAACTTTTTCTGTCTACCAGAAACACTGATGACACTGGGCAGGAGTTAATGGAGAGTCTGGCCTATCTATCTACCTTATCTTCTCAGAATATCATTCTCCTATGCTTCATGGAGCATTCTTTTCCACAAGTCTTCAAAGGTGTCCAATGTAGTATCTTTCAGTGTTGAATGCAATTACTGTTGTGTCAAGATGTGATAACTTGAGTAAAGTCTTCTTCTTCTCTTTGATCCTTAGCCGCCGACCGTCAAAGCAGTCAGTGGCCATCACGCCTAGTGGCGTCTTGTAGGGCAACAACAAATTGATTCCACTTTGCTCGGTCGGTGGCCATCCTTCGTACAGTGCCCCAACTCTGGTTCATTCTTTGCATCTCAGCCTCCACAGTCCTCCGCCAGGTTGTTTTTGGTCGGCCTCTTTTTCGTTTTCCTTCAGGGGTCCAAAGCATAGCTGTTCTTGTGATGGCATCAGGGTCTCTTCTGAGGACATGACCAACCCAGTTCCAGCGTCTGCCAGCTATGATGGTGTGCATGTCCTCTTGCTTGCTACGAGTAAGCAGATCTTGGTTAGTGATGGTATTCGGCCAAAAGATTTGGTGAATTTTTTCTTAGGCATGTTGTGTGAAAAGAGGACAATTTCGACATTTCCTTCTCTGTAACTCTCCAGCATTCCGCACCATAGAGAAGCACAGAAAGCACACAGCTCTGATATAATCTTAATTTTGTGCTTGTGCTGTATTGGGAGGACTTCCAGATGTTGTTTAGGTTAAAGAAGGCTGTTCTTGCCTTATTCATTCTGATGTTGATGTCTTTGCCTGCCCCGCCATCTGGTGTTACTATGCTTCCTAGGTATGTGAAGGTATCTGTCTGTACCAATTGCTTATTCCTTACTGATATGGGCTCAGGGTTGCTCACATTGAGCGTCATGACCTCAGACTTCTTTAAATTGATGTTCAAGCCCACCTGCTGGCTAAACTTATTAAGTCTATCCGTTTTTTCCTGGATGTGTTGATGTGAATGTGCTAGTAGTGCAATGTCATCTGCATATTCCAGATCTTCCAATGTAGAAAATGTTGTCCATCTTATTCCTCTTGGACTGCCCTCTGTTGTCTGGTGCATCACCCAGTCTATGACTGTTAAAAATAGAGTGGTTGATAAGGGGCATCCCTGTCGTACTCCTGTCTTCACCTCAAAGGTTAGGTTGCTCTGCCCAACACTGCACGTAAAGTTTGCATAGAGGCTTTTTATGATCGACACTATGCAGCTTGGAATTCCAAAAACCCTCAGTATTTTCCATAAACTGTCCCTATGTATGCTGTCAAAAGCCTTTTCAAAATCAACGAAATTAATGTAAAGCTGTCTTTGCCATTCTGAGCACTGCTCTATAATGTTCCTGAGAGTGAATATATGATCTACACATCTCCTGTTCTTTCTAAATCCTGCTTGTTCTTTCCTCAGTTTGTGATCTACTGCCTTTGAAATTCTCTGTATAATTATCCTGCCTAGTATTTTGCTGGGAACTGAGAGAAGAGTGATTCCTCTCCAATTATTGCAGTCTGCAAGATCTCCCTTCTTGGGCAATTTGACAATTATTCCTTTGTTCCACTCTGATGGTGTTGTCCCCGTTTTCCAGACTTGTGCAAATAGTGGTTCTAATAGTTCTGCTGCTAGCTCAGGGTCTGTCTTAAATAGCTCTGCATTTAAGTTATCATGGCTTGGAGCTTTGCCGTTCTTTAACCCTTTGATTGCTGTGATGATTTCTTCTTTTCGTGGAATGTCTGTATTCACAGCTAGATCGTTTTCAGCCTCAGGAACATTCAATTGTGTCTCTGGTGGTTCCTTGTTCAGAGTTTCTCTGAAGTGCTCTGCCCATCTTGTTTCTTGTCCCTCTGCTGTCGTGATGAGATTACCTTGCTTATCTCTTACTAATGTAATATTGTTTGCACCTCGTTTTCCGCTGATGAATTTAGTTATTTTGTATACTGTGCTTTGTTCATTTCTCAGTGCTGCCTCCTCTGCCTGTCTTGCAAGATCGTCTAGGAAATTCCTTTTATTGGCTCGGGTTTGGCGTTTAACTTCCTTGTCCAGCTGACTGTGCTGTTCGCTATATAGTTGCTTTAACCTGGGGGACTTCGCTTCTGTTTTCTTTCTTTTCATTTCCTTTCTCATCGTTATGGTGTTTAAAGTTTCTGGTGTTATCCAGTCTTGCTTCTTCCTTTCCTGGAATCCCAAGCATGATTTGCTGCTTTCTTTGTATATTGTTGAAATGGTGTTGAAATTCTGGTCTATATCATCAGTCAATGTCTTTTCCTGACTTTTGGCAAATTGATATCGTTTCTTTATGTCGGCTGTAAAAGCTTTTCTGGTAAGGGAGTCCTTCAATTTGCTGATGTCAAACCTTTTCTGTGTAGTTACAGTTGGTGCAGCCCTTCTTAGTTTCACTTTCAGTTTTGCTACTACTAAATGGTGATCACTTCCCACATCTGCACCTCTTCTTACCTTCACATCTTGTAATGCATGTCTCCATCTACCATTAACCATGATGTGGTCTATCTGGTTTCTGTCCCGACCATTTGGTGATTCCCATGTTAATTTCTTTATGTGGGAAGAGTGTTCCTCCAATGACCAGGTTATTAATGCTACAGAAACTTATTAGTTTATCCCCATTTTCGTTTGCTGTTCCGCTGCCGCATTTCCCCATTGTTCTTTCATTATATGTATTGTGTGTACCAACTTTCGCATTGAGGTCTCCCATTACTATAACAAGATCATATCTAGGTGTGTCTTCCATTTCTTTCTGCAGTTGTTGATAGAATTCATCCTTGACCTCCTCATCGCTATCATTCGTTGGTGCGTAGCATTGTATTATTGTAGTGTTGATGAATCTCCCTCTCAATCTTAATCTTATCAGTCTGTTGTTGATGGGTTTCCATTCCAGTAATGTCCTTTCTATTCCTTTCTGTAGAATAATGGCTATGCCTTCATTGTGTTGTCCATCCTCTCTTCCAGAGTAAAGTACTGTTTCTCCTGTTGCTGTTTTAACTTTTCCTGCCCCTGTCCATCTGCTCTTGCTTATCCCTAGAATGTGTAACCTATATTTTCTCATTTCTGCCGTGACCTGTCTTAGTTTACCTGTCTCGTACATTGTCCTGACATTCCAAAAACCTATTCTTGTATCCTGTTTTGCGGTCAGGACATCCGTTTTCATGTCAGTGGCTTCCTTTCGGCTTTCACCACTGACAGTCATACGAGCCACAGACTCCGAATGTCCATCCCGCAGCAAAGTTTGTTCATTTATTATTGTTTCCGTAACTTCATTGTTTTTTTTACACAGACAGGGGTGTCAGCCCTGTGCTAAAACCCCCAACCTGGAGGACCAGGGTACCAGCTTTTGTCTGACCCCTACCCACACAGACCAGTCCAGCTTGGTTGAACCTACCAGGAGTAAAACTCCCACTGGCATAGCTCTGGGGATTATCAGGGTACGCAAGCTGCCATACCGCTACAAGGTATAGGTACCATTGATGGCAGGAGTAAAGTCTGTCTTCAACTTAAACTTCTCAAATATGGAACTGTCTTCTGCCATTTTCATGACTATTCTTTTTTATTTGCTCCTTATGGAGCATGAAACCACCACTGCTGCTGGTTCCATCGATGTTCTCATGGTGCAATCTCTGATCAACCAAATAGGCCAAACTAGGTCATCGCAGATCTTACAGGTAGTACTCATTTTTATTTATTTTCTCATTTTCCCTTCTTAGCTCTCACTTTCTTTCCTTTTCTTGATGAAGGCTTTGTGGCTGCAACACTAGCTCTTTTCTTTGCCTTTTGTCCTAATAAGACGAATCATCTACACCACATCTTACTGCAGTCCCCCTCGTCTTCCTGTCCACTTATCTGGAAGCCTATATCAAAGAATTCAGATGCTCTTACAGTGGTGTTGTCTGAAGCATTTTTCTACATGACGAAGTTGCTAGCCACATGCCCAACCTCATATTAATCCCCTCCTATGACATGCCACAGTAAACAATAGTTCTATTCTTTCCTCATTTCCTCATAAATCCCAGGAACTGAAAGGGGCAGACGTATGACTTTGTTATATACACTAGGAAGGTCACTGAAGACCTTATGAATTCATTTCTTGACCTCAGTACTCTCAGTATTATCAACGCTTTGATGCAGGCTTTCTGTAAAGGAGACTAGCAGCAGTGGTGACCCCCCAAGCCCACTTAAGAAGCTTACTGACACAGTTGTTCCTCTTCTACCCTGCAGAGCCGTGGTAGCACAGTGGTTAGTGCAATGGCTTCCTAGTTCGGTGGTCCATGGTTCGATCCCGTTAAGGTGGGAATTTTTTAAGACTGCAAATGGCTCCAGGATTGACACATTCTCATGAATTGGGCACCAGAGCAACTATGGGAAGGTTAAGGCAGCCAGCGCGATGCTGACCACATCACCCCTAGTGTGCCAATGGTCAAGAAAATATATATGCCTCAATGGGCGTGTAGCGGGATCCTTTACCTTCTACCTTGTGGTGTAGAGGTTTGCCAGAGAGTGCATCATACTATCCTTTCTGCGGTCTTCCTCCTGGCATGGTTCCAATCTTGTTCTTTGTCCTTCAGGGATTGCCAAATGTTGTCCTCCCAGCAAAATCTGGGTCATCCTGGAGGTCTGGATCTTCCATGCGCCATAAGAAGCAAAAAGAAAAATTAAAGAATGAATGAATTAAACTTCTGAATTAGCAATCATATTTCCACTATTATCAGGGGCAGACTGAGCAGTTGCCCTAACAGGTAGTGTCTAAGGGCCCACAGCAGTTGGGAGCCCACTCTCCCTTAGCCTCCATCTAAGCTGGATGGGTGATTAGAAGCCAATGATCTTTATTGCCTGGGGGGGCCATATCACTGTCAATCTGACCCTGAACATCATTATCACAATATTGTAGCTAGCCTGTAAAATGTAGTAACAGGGCTGAAACTATGAAGTACCAACTAACCTTCCGACTGCCTGAGCCGACAATGGATGTTCTTTCCTTCCCATTGCTATCACTGCTTCCTTTCCTTCTGTTTTTGTGCATGGGAACTGTTCTTTTCAGACCATTAGGAACTTGCTGCAAACAGTCAAAACATTCAATATTTATATTAAATGAGCAATGGAATATTATAAGTGTTTTATTTGTTTTACTGTTTCTCTTTTCATTTAATTTAATAATATGTTGTATTTTTTTTAAATATGCTTTTCATTCACAAGCTGTCCCAGTGTGTGTCTTTCTGCCAGGTTGCCAGTTCCATGGACAATCTCATATTAGTCACTTGTCACAACATACGAGCGTACCTGAAGAAGAAGTAGACCAATTCTTTTTTTGTCTCCTCAGAGATCCTGGAGATCTATATAGGGCATGGCTTTTTTTTGTGTGTCAGTTTATGTTTTATTGGAGCCGCGGTTGCACAGTGGTTAGGGCACTGGCTTCCTAGCTCGGTGGTCCATAGTTCGATCCCCAGTTGAGGTGTGATTTTTTAGTTTTTTAGACCGCAAACAGCTTTGTGGTCGAGCCAGCCACATAAATTGGGTACCAGAGGAACTCTGGGAAGGTTAGGGCGGCCGGCATGACGCTGACCACATCACCCCTAGTGTGCCGATGGTCGAGAAAATATGGGCCTAACACCATATTCCCAATATGTCTCAATGGGCGCTTAACGGGATCTTTTATTTTTTATTAAAGCAAAATAATGTTTCAGGGCCTTCATAAATTCATCTGTGACTTTGGTTAGAAAATATCCCATTATGATTTTTTTCCCTTAACCTTTGAAGTTAGCATGATTAGTTTTCAAGAACAAATCCTGTATCATTTGAAGATTTTTTTCCCACTGGGATTTACCAGAGTGACACCACAGTTTTCCTTTATGGCTTTTAGCACCTTAGCATGTTTATGTTTTATGCATTCAGCTTAGTTCTCAATTTCGTTTCTCTACTCTCCTCATTTGTTGACACTGTGGTCATAACATAGGTAATTATTCTGTCATCTGTCCTAGTAAAGGTACATTACCTAGTTTCGTTAGCCCCACTGTTTTCAACTGGAAGAGAATAGGTGTAATTACACATAAGAATGCCCAGTGACGTTCCCGGGGGTCTCTGATGAGACAAAGAAAGAACATGACTACTGCTCCATCAAACATGCCGTACAAGGTGACAAATATGAGGTTGTATGGGTCTGGCACCCTCATCATGTAAAAACAAACTGCTTCAGAAACCATCATTGCAAAGCTTGGTGCAGACTCCCCGCAAAGTGACCTGCTGAAGTGTAGCTCCATGCTCCATACGGAGCACAAAGAAAAATCATGATGATGATGATGATCTATAAAAACACAAATAAACATACATAACCACTTTAAAAACTTGTGTGGAAACATTCATACAGCAATACATATTTATTAATGTATTTTAAATGCACAAACAATAAAAGAAAAAAACACACATAAAAACTTACTTACCTGTTTAAATGTTTCAATCAATCAATACCTTTTAGCTCCCCGAGGAGCATAGGCCTTCAACAAACACATGCCAAGTCTTCCTATCCAAGTTCTTTCCATGTTTTCCTCATCATTTCCTTTTGAGGACCTTCTTTTGTCTTGGGCGGCTGAGTTCATTTATTTTCTGTATTTGACTTGTCCAAGTTTGTTGAAGTTTTATGGTAAAAAATTGTTTACGGGATGGGGTAACATGGAAAGATCTTGAGCTGATGGCACAGGACAGGAAGACTTGGCATGTGTTTGTTGAAGGCCTATGCTCCTCGGGGAGCTAAAGGGTATTGATTGAAGTCATGAGCTCCAGTTTCTCCAGCTTGGCTTGCATTTAAAGGATCATCACATCTGGTCCCAGGCTAGCAGTAAGAAGCGTGTGGCATACTGTGCATTCCCCGCCATCCAAGCGGGCTCTACAACTATGCAAAGCTAAAATACTGTGCTCTGGTTCTGGGCTCTCCCAAAGAATTATCACGTCCTGCACAGAGCCACTTCTCAGCTCCATCTGCCTATCACTGGGTCCATAGTGAGATCCTTCTGCATGCAACCAACCACGTAAAAGCCAGAGTTACGTCTGGGGTTCAAATGACTTCTCTAAGCTTAGAGTGCAATGCTGGGTTCACAACATGTTTCACCACAGGAAGAATCCCTGAAAGTGTGTGGATGATTTCAAGAGTCAATGAGGGTGTAATTAGACTCATAAACAGAGGTTCACTTCCAATATGTATACTGTAGCACTGAGCATAGCTGGCTGTCATAAAAAGATGACTTCAGATATGCCTCCATGCATTCAGGAATGTCATAAAAGGCTACTAATATGATGCTGTGCGTGGGGCTGGTGACCTCATCATGTAAAACAAATTGCTTCAGTGATGGCTCCATGCTCCATCATGAGTGAAAAGGGTGATGATGATGATGAATATAAGTAAAAATGTGTGTGCAGTTGTGCTGAAAAATTATGAAGTTAAATAATAGCCATAGCAAACAAAAAACTATACCCAGATCGCTGTGATGCACTCCTGGCACAAAGTTTTAAAGCAGCTCACATTCAAAACTATTTTCAAATATATGTTTACTCACACTGATGGAATCTGTGGTGCTTTCCCTGTCCAAGGTTGGGATCCAGTCACCCAGAGGTGTGGCAGTCCTATAAGAACCTCCATCTGCAGATATTGTACACACAGCATCAATCTCCAGAGTCTGGGCAGTACCAGGACGCAGTGCTTCTTGAAACATGGAGGTCTTGGAAAAAGAGGATGATCATTACTGTTACGACATGTTTTATGAGGTTGGCCACTATTATTGTGAGCACGTTTAAAGTTACGCATTAGGGGCTTGAGATGTTATAAATATATAATGTTTCGTGCTTCACGGGATTTTAGTGAACGCGAAAATGGTACAGTTGCCTAGGATTATAATGACATGTTGCGTTGTTATGCTTACACTATAACCTCGTTTTAGTTGTACCCTTCAGACTCCGAACTTGATCCAAGTCGGACGTGTTTTTATTCCTCGTAGTATAAAGTGAATTGTGCTGAAGTCCCTTTTGAAGATATGCTACAGGGTCAGCTATCTAGTTAGATGAATACAAGGATGAGGTATTCTTATTTATGATTAAGTTCCGTAAATTCGGACTCACGATAAATATTAAATTTATGACTTCGGTCAGAATCATTATCTTCGCCAAACCTATGGCTGTTCATTACCGGATGACCAACTCACTGGCATCGCGTGTAAACAGTCAGACATTTTGAGGACAGAATATTATTATTGAGGAAACAGTATTGGACAGCACAAAATATAATGTAACTATTGATGTCATGAAACCAATGAATCTGTATGTTATAATAAATATGTATTTTCCTGTGGACTCTCAAGAAAGAATCGTTGTCGCTTCAATACAGTTGAATTGGTCAGATGTTAGCCACCATTCGCGAACATGATGTATCAGCACTATAGCTCACTGAAAGACTGTTTTATTAAGATCAACCAGAAGCACACGAATTAATAATCTAAAAACATTCTATAACATTTAATAAGAATCTGCAAAGAGAAAACCGGTGCAACAGAGTAAAATGTTCCAACAATTACATAACCTTAGCAGACAGTATGACAGTGTTAATCATGAGAAAGATTCAGATTAGAAACAAAGCCTTGTCTGAGGGACTTCTTCTTCATACATTCTCGGACGTCTACCTGAATATTTTCAAAGAAAGCAGTGATCAGCTTGAGGCTATTTGTGTCTCCATAGAGTTTTTCCACAAATGGTGCTGGTGACGGCTATATGTGCTTTCTGTGTTCCTCATATGTAGGACATCTTTGAAGCAGATGTTCAGCAGTCATTTTATCAGGGCCACATTTACTCATCAGTAGTTCCTATCTTTAGCTTGTTGAACAGATGGTATCCCAATCTGTTGTGGCCCATGTGGGGTCTGAAAATTACCACTTGTTCTCTTCTGCTGAGCTGGTAATATGCATCATTTTGTGTGTGGCCTGACTGCTCTTGCATTCCATTTGTCTATATATCTGATTCTGATAAAACTCTTTGCCTCTTTGAAAGTTATGCTTGTTTCATACTGATATAGTTTTCCACTTTCCTTTGCCAATCTGTCAGTGTCTTCACTGCTGCGGATGCTACAAAGATGTGGGATCCATTGTATCACAACTCTTTTTAATTTAAGGGATAAAAACAGAAAGATGTCCGCACCACACAGGGAGGGGGGAGGAGGGGGAGGGAGGGGAAGCTGCATCACCTTGAACAATTCCTAGGGTGTCCCCTGTATATATATTATTTATAGTTATAAAATTCTCCAATTCGCAAGGTTTGCGGACGATGGCAGATTATATACTGATACTGAAGCTGAGTCTAAGGCGCCATATGCCACATATCATTCCATGTCAAGGACCTCTGCAGAACTCCTTCCCATGTAGTCGACTGGCCTTGTTGGACTTGCTGCACTGCTTTTTGCATCCTCTTACCATTCTGTTTCTCAGATTTCCCAAATTACCATTCTGCATTTCTTGTTTGATGCTTTGGACTATATTCTGGTTTTGTTTCTCTTTAAATCTGCTTTGTAATTGTTTTCTTTCATTTTTCTGAAAACAATTAGAAAGCAGATTTTTCTGTAAGTACCTAATTAAAAAGACCTCCTTCGCTAGAAGGTACCAAGAGCTTTCAGGGAAGCACTACATACCAGAGACTAGACTGCCTACTCAAGCTGTACCTACTGTGATGGTATTGCCTCCCCTGCTTTGCAGTAGTGGTCCAACAGTGGCCAAAACTCAAGAGTATCTATTATAGGCTTCAATGGAGTCTATCTTTACACACGATTACTCTTGGCAGAAATGTAGATAGAAGAGTAGTAAAGCTTTTATCACATGGGAGTCTTCACAAGATATTCAGATAAGCGAAAACAATGCTGGCTGTTGCTGAGAACGTTAATTCTGTAATCTGCTGACACTTTTTATGAAGAATTTAAGCAATGGTTTATTCTAGCTCGTTAAGCCCCCACCGCTGATTTACTCAGTGGAATTCTATTGTTCTA
Source organism: Oreohelix idahoensis (assembly GCA_024509875.1). Lineage (NCBI taxonomy): Eukaryota > Metazoa > Mollusca > Gastropoda > Stylommatophora > Oreohelicidae > Oreohelix > Oreohelix idahoensis. Next base: position 446,776 of record JAMPIV010020075.1, read on the forward strand.
GTATAGCTCTGTTTAGAGTGTGTGTAGTAATTTTGACTGAGACAAACATGTAGTACATTTAAAATGATTGAATCGAAGTTAAATTGGTATAATTACAAATAACAAAATTTAATAATCACTTTAAGTTTAACAGTTTAAAAGAAAGGAATAAGAGTTAATTACAAAATAAAGTTTTCATCACTCGGGTGATGGTTTTTTTATAAGAAGTTCAAGTGGTAGCATATAGGTTAACTTAGCTGCCAATGATGATTCTAATCCTCCTCCTGATGGTAGGTTTTCTGTATGCTGCTGTCACTCATCTCTGGTCAAAGTTCAGGCACCGCACGTTCCAAGAATGTCAAGGAGTAACGGCCAAGCTGGTCCTGCGTCTGTCTATAAGACCCTCTTATGATGGCATCTCGCACAACGTTAGTCCACTTCTACCTTCACTTGGTTCCAGAGATAGTACTTTCTGCTGGTATCACCAATAACTGGTAATAGAAATAGAAATGAAATGCTCTTCTGAGTATGGCGTTTTCCGACACATAGTTATGTGCCCCTCCTTTTCTATTCTACCATCCCATGTCAGAATTTACCCTTGATGAGAATTAAATTTAATCCCCCGGGATAAAACTTTCTTTACATTTAAACTGAATAGCTTTAGCTTTACATTACATTTAAATGAAAAGGTTAAACGTACAGATATAATATGTTTTACATTTACATCTCCACTGTTTGAAAAGTGTTCACAATATAAATTAATTTATGTTTCCTTTATATTTACACTTGTTGAAAAGTTTGAAACTTCTATTAATTTTAACATGAATATGTTTTTTCGTTTACATTTACACTGGAGTGAAAAGCTTTGAAACTGTAAGTATTACTCTTAGAATGTACATCATTTCTTTCATCTTTCCCTCCCTGCTACATAGGGAACCTGGAACTACTTTATGCTTTTTAGTTCTCTTTACGAAACTATCAATAAAGCAATCACCAGCCCATGCAATGGTGGTTCATAAATCATCATTCTATACGCTGAGGTTGCCAGCTCAAATGACTTTGACATCCAATAGCGAGTTTCACATATTAAAATTCACATGGTAATATATACATATATATATGTTAGTTCACATGTTAGTAATAAAACATAGAATGAAAATGCACTACTTACGCCAATCTTGGATACAGACTTGGTGCTCAGATGAATAAAAGAGATGAGTCGGTCTCTCACAAGCGTCTGGGGGGGTCTTTAATTTTACAATAGATTCCCTCTCTGACTGCGTGTGTTTCTTCAGTTTTCCTTAGTCCTGGTTTTCCTTGTTACAATGCTAGAGATTTCCTGGGCTGTTTTTTGTAAGTCCTTTTGGAATACTCTGATAACAGGTCCAGTCCGATAAAAGGAATTATGAATCTAGTCTTCACTCTGGAGAGGTCTGATGTTGTCTTGGCGAGCGTGAAATTCACAGTAAAATAAAACTGCGAAAAGGTCAGACTATATTCCTATCTTCCCAAGCCTTCATTTGTTATGGAGTTAAATAAACGCTCCAGTCATATTCAAACAGGTCGGGTGTGGTACTTTCAAAATATGTCTGACATGGAAAAATTTTGCAAAGGTCACGTCTCCCATATATGGTAATATGATGTCAGATGCCCTTGTGTACAAACTTACAGACAGATCGGTAGACACACATGACAATATGGGTAAGCTGTAATACTTCTTACTATTAAGCAAGTGACTGGAAGTGATTATGTCACACTTGTCTGCCCACATGTGTCACACAGACAGTAATCTCGTTATCTGTCGTATGAGTATGCAAAACTCTGTGTCTGCCCATCTGGGTTACCAGACGAGGCGTCTTATCAGCGGTTCAATCTAAACACGCCGGTGACTATCTTATCTAGTTGCTCACCGCAAGCTAGGATAAACATTATCTGCAAGGCTTGTCACAAACGTTTGAACATACAAACTATTTGCCACACAAGCAGAAAAGAAAGAAAGAAAAGTGCGATAATTGACAGCACATAATAAAAATCAGTACCACAAATATACCGATACTGCTTGAGAGAAACAAAGATCGATAGGGGCCGCCCCATTTTGTCACACCTACCACCCCACATAGAACTAAAAAGACCAATAATACGTACAAACCTGCAACCCGCAAATAAAAGCCTCATATCTACACTGCTGAAAACACTTGCCATGGAAACCATCTGCCAATATGAAGAAGATATTATCCATGCTTACACAGACGGATCAGCTTTTAAAGCAGCTATAAATGCTGGATATGGGGCCATAATCATCCCACCAAATACAGAAGAACCCATCAAAATTGCAGGCCCCTGTGGTACCTGGTGCACAAACTATGAAGCCGAAGTAGTCACCATTCAGAAAACCCTAACTAGAATCTTTGAACTCTCTCAATCAAACAAAATAGAGCCAAATGATGTAGTATTCTCAGACTCGCAGGCTGCCCTCTTGGCAATAGAAAACTGGAAAACCAACTCAATCAATACTATCCAGAAGGTTCAAGAAATATGCCACAAAATTATGAACTTGTATGGAACAGAAATCTATATGCAATGGATATCTGGCCACATAAACATCACATTGAATGAAGTAGCTGATAGATTGGCAAAGAAGTGTGCAAAAATGCCACAAATTGACCAACCATTAAATATGTTAACAATAAAACAAATAATCAAAAGCAACTGCAAAGAAGATTGGCTGAACACGTGGGCACAGGCTAAAACAGGAAGAAGACTCTTCATACACCTAACAGCCCCAAGTAAGGAAGATGCTATCAACCATATTGAACGAAGATATCAAACCAAAATTTTCAGACTGAGAACAGGTCACTCTACACTAAATGGCCACAGAAACAGAATGTGTTCACAAAATATAGCAAAATGTAGACACTGTCCAAACCCGTTGGAGACAACAGAACACCATCTACTTCAGTGCCCTGCATTCCTACCACCAACCCATCCATAGATAATCAATACACTTAATAGCAGCCCAGAACAGCTTATACGAACTGCGCAGTACCACATAATAGCATCAAGGTCACCAAGAGCTGACGCTCAGTGACAATGGATCAAAATCAAGTCAAGTCATTTTTCTGACTGATGATTTCTGTTGTTAATTCATGCTTTATACATATTTCATCCCATATATTTTTTATCTGTTGCCATTAAACTTCAGTATAGTTAATTGAAACACTTATTTCTTCCTGGACACCTTATGCTGTTGTCTCCAGTTATATTCTGCAGCATAAACAGTTTCCTCGTTATTTTGCCTATCAGAAGATAGTGATCTGGTGTCAAATTTGCTCCTCTGTGTACCTTTACCTTATGTAATGATGATTTAAACTTCTTATTTAAGCAGATTTGATCAGTTTAATTTTCTGTACTATGGACTGGTGATATTCCTTTTGCTTTATATAATATTTTATGTGGAAACATGTTTTCTCTTTTAGCAAGTTGATCTGAAGCACAGAAGTTTATGAATATTTCTCTGTTTTCGTTTATTGCTCTAAGTGCATGTTTTCCATATCTATATGAGTGCCTTCTGCATTCCCTTTGACAGCATTAGAGTCAAACTTTCACAGTAATATACGCTTTCTTCTTCGTGTCCAGAGGACAGCACTATTTCTACCTTGCTCAGTTTCTTCCCTTCTATTCCCTTCCATCTTGTTTCACACAGTCCCAGGATGTCAGGTTTATAGTTTCTTGTTTGTTGCTGTCACCTGTGCCGTTTTCCTTGTCCACTGAGTGTTGAAACATTCCAGGTGCTCAATCTGGAGATTTTCCTAACAGGAAAATAGGTGAATCAGCTGCCCAGACTCCTGTTAGCTTTTTCTGGGATGTGTCATAAGCCTCCTTAACAGATGACCTTCTCTTGTCTTGGATTGGTGACTCCCCTTTCAGGCCATGGTAACATGTGGGCAAAGGAATTGAGATTATGTTCAGTTTCTAAATGCATAAGAAAAAACTGAGATTATAGTCAGCCGTTTGGAATGTATAATAAAACAGATAAGATTATATTCAGAGATTTCTAAATGCATAAAAAAAAACAACTATGATTATATTCAGACATTTCTGAATGAATAAGAAAACAGATAAGATTATATTCAGACATTTCTGAATGCACAAGACAAGAAATGAGATTACATTACGATCTGTCTGAATGAACAAACAAAATCATATGGGTAATTTTTTTCCAATTCTATTTATCACATCAACGCCAACAAAAACAAATCTATGACTGATATTGTGGCATCCCTAGACCTTCAGGAAATTACAAAAACTCCACACTGAAAATCAAAAATATGAAAATCACTTACTTTACATCTGCTCTTCTTGAAAATGAGTGCCAACCCAAACAAAAAGGGCACCACCATGAGGGTGGAAGCCAAAGCTATAACGATCTCTTCCCAACCAAAGGATTTCCATGACAAGGGTGCATTAACTGTCATACGGTCCTTGAAAAAGCCATACCACATTGCATTGATTGCCATGTACAGGTATACACAGGTGAGACAACAGGTGGCACGCTGAACACGTGTGAATCGACTGTGATCAGATTTGTTTGACACTGAGATCCAGGTATGTGCGTCTGCCATTAAGCCATGAAAGATGCTGCTGAACTGAGAGTAGAATTTCTTCAGCTCTTTTTCATCTGCAATAATCAGAACAGTATGAGGTATGTAAACAGTTGTTTCTTACTGAAGAAGAACAAACAAGAAATAACAATATTAAATGAAACAAATGTTAGGATGTATTCTCCATTTTAACTTACGGTTTAATCAGAAAGCATACACATTTTTACAGTACACTGTAACTGTTTTGTGCTGTATACAGATTTAATGATTAAGAACAGCAGCACATTTAAATGATCATACAATTTGTGGATAAATTAATATTTCTAAATTTGTCATTGCCCCGTATAATTCCCAGGGGGAGGGGTCTTTATGGAGACAGGGAAAGAATAATCCTACTGCTCCACCAGTCATGTCATCATCACTTCATCCTTTTCCTTTCCTTCATCATTTCCAAGCATTTACATGCTCTTGTAGTTCTGGCTTCCTGCGGCAATTTGTTTAACATGATGAGGTTGCCAGCCTCAAGCTAAACCTCATATTAGTCGCCTCGGTTGACGTGCCTGATGGAGCAGCAGTTCTTATCTTTCTTTGTCTCATCAAAGACTCCGGGGGAACTACCCCAAGGTCAGGCATGTCATAAGAGGTGACTGATAAGTTGTGCATGGAGACTTTCAACCTCATCATGTAAAACAAATTACTACAGAAACCAACAACTGCAGGATCACACAAATGCTTTGAAGCAGGCTGCCTGCAAGGGACCAGCTGCAGTGATTGGTTTATGCTCCATAAGAAGCAAAAAAAAGGGGAGATGAATGATGACGAACACAATTTTTCACATACACAACCACAGAGTGCTTAAAAAGTTGAAGGTAGTCCCATAGCAGATACTACCACAGGGGAGTGAAATGTTACAGGGTTCACTATACTTAGTGCCCCTAGATCTATAGATAAAGGGGCACTAACTATACTAGGTCCATTGTCTCCTCCAGCAAGTGTACCACTAGATATCTTCTCCAGCAAGTGCCCCACTCACCCATGTGTTACCGGGGCCCGAAAGGGGAGCAAAGAATAGTAACACTGTACCTTACCATGAATGTCGTAAAAAGCGACTAAGGAGGGTTGGGCGTGAGGCTGGTTACCCCATCCCGTAAAAAACTTTTTACCAAAAAAACTTCAACAAACATGGACAAGTCAAATACATATACTAGGTCCAGCATCAAGAGGTGGGGTGACTAGTTCTCTTCCATGCTGCCTTTTCCTTTCCTCACATCGTAGCGTAATACTGCCTTAGGCGCCACACATGATTTCACTGTAAACAGCAGTCTCTATGCCAGATCACTGGAAGGGGAGACTAGCATTCAATTAGTAACCGCCATTGTCATGAGACACGCATTTTGAAGAAAAAAACATAATAACGTGTTCTATTCCCACAGCTCCGGGGTTTGGGCAAACAAAAGTTGAGTTTCTGCCGTTTCATCGAACCGACCACATGACTTATGATAACCAGTGTCTAACATCAGCAAGGAGAGTGAAAAAAGTTATTTTTTTCTAAAAAACAATCGGTCGTCACAGTGCGTGTTGTATACATTGCTTTACTATGATGAAGATGCAGCTCAGAAGTAGGACCTGAGTTAAGCAGGTTGATCTTCATAATTCATTGCACAGAAAATTGAAAATAAAGGCAAGTAAGTAGAAGGTGCTAGACCTCTAGCTCCATGTTTCTTCTGGGATGTTGCTCCAGATTTGATACAGATTTTTTTTAGTTCATGTAGGCCTAACAAATGTGGTTAGTCTTGAGATATTATTATGACGAAATAATGCTAACTCCATTGACCATGAAATAGTAGTTAGATACTGACAAACAAATGAAATCAGTAGAAGCCACTCTATACAATTTTTTCTAAGGGCAGTCATCATTTAAGAATCTGTTGCATGGACTTTAGCAGAACAACTTTGAGACTGCCACCTTGGGCAACATCATATCATGAACCCTCAATTCATCTTCATCTCTTAACGTGAAGAAGAAACAGTAAAAGAAGATAATAAATGAAGATGAATAACATCAAATAAAGAATGAAAACCTCTTGTACTCGGAACAGTATTGACTTCTCGATGTATTTGTTCGATAACTGTGAGGTTCTATTTGGTTGACATCGTCTTGTATGTGATTTGTCAGAAGTCGTCTTACACTGTGCAGACGTCCATGTTTCTCTAATTGAGCCAGTCACAAATTATCAAATGTTCCTAAATTAAAATAGAACTTAATGAAAGAAAACTATAGACCACCTGATCATATTACCAAAGATTTTGTGAATGAAATTTGAAGATTAGTTAAACAATTTCTGGTGGACTGATTGTCCAATGGTTAATAAAATAAATCAAACTATATTATCACGAACGTCCGGCCCCAGACATTAGCGACAAGCATGTCTAAAAAACAAAGGCGCAGCGGTCTTGGCATCTGTTCCTTGAGACAGCTACTGCCACACTCAAGAGCAAAAACACAGACCAAATGCCAGATATCTATGACATAGTTGAAAAGTAATGAACATATGTACATAGTTCTCTAAATTAGATGAAATCTCTGATATTTACGAACACTCCTTTTTGAAAAACCTTTCTTCACTGGCCACACATATAGTGCAGTGCCCTAAAAACTTCATCAAGAAGTGTAATAATCAGTTTGCTGACATATTTTTCAATGCAAGAGGACACAAATCCTTTGGTGCAGGCTTCTTGCAAGGGGACCATTTGCAGTGGTGGCTTCATACTCCATAAGGAACAAAAAGGGAAATGATTGATGAATGAATGAATAAAGTTACAGCTGGACACTCCATAAAATGATCATATTTTTTTTCATACAGGCGAACCCCACTTTACAGTGCTGCGCTTTATGGTACTTCGCTAATACGGCGCTTCTCAAATATAACCCTTCTCCACATTTTCAGCACATTCTTCACGCTTACAGCGCTTTTCGGCCAACCCGCGATCACCAATAGAAATCTCTTCAATCAGTCAGACGCCATCTTGATGTCGATCAATCAGTCTGAACCTGCCATTTGATCATCCTGCATCTCCCAGTGTTCTTTAACCTTTTAAACTTGTTATATTATATACAAAAGTGAATTTTTACTTAAATTATAATGGCACCCAAGTCTACTAGTGAGAAAAAGAGGAGTCGTAACCCTCTTACTTTAAATGCAAAATTAAAAATGATAAAACTAAGTGACCAAGGTTTAACGAATGCTGAGATAGGCCAAAAGTTAAGTTTGGCATGCCAAACAGTGAGTACAATTATTAATGCAAAGGACAAAGTGTTAAATAAAATTAAAAGTGCTACATTTGTTAACACTAAAGTGATTAGAAAGCCTGATAGCCTTTTTTGCAGATGTGGAAAAACTTTTATTGGTATAGGTTGAGGATCAAACTAATCACAATGTGCCTTTAAGTACAGCCATCATACAGGACAAGGCCCTACATCTTCAATGCTATGAAGGCTGAGAGAGGTGAGGAAGCACACACACACACAAGCACGCGCACACACACAAGCGCGCGCACACACACATGCATGCACGTGCACACAGGCATGCTCACACACATGCACGTGCACATGCGCACACACACATATATGACAGTGTCAACATGTTATTAGGCTTTGCTATGCATTTGCAGGAGAAAAAAAGTGATTCTTTGCTTTATGGCGATTCTCGCTTTACAGTAAAAGCCTGGAACCTAACCCACCGTAAAGTGGGGTTCACATGTACTGGTAAATTTGTCAATCATTGTGCAGTTTATAATCTACAGGCTTTATCTTTATTATTTGCAATTTAATGATCTCAGTTACCTTAGTTTACAGTTTTGAGTGAATGTTAAGAAGTAAAAATTTGAACACATCCACACCATAGATACTGTATGCATTCAACAGTTACATTTCTGCACACAGATGAGTTCTTTAATTTAAATATTAATTTAAAAGTTTATGTAAGTAATTTCTTATATTTTCCCTATCATTTCTGCCAGGCTGTTACTAGTAATTAAATATCTGATACTGGTGAACAGTTCAGTTTATGTCAATATAAAGTAAAACAACACGCCAGAGTTCAGAGAATTATAACAATCCTTAATATGCTTCATGACGTTCAGTGCGACTTATATGAGGTTGTGCATGAGGGGCTGAAATGAAGGTCAGTGGGCCACGTTCTTCAATGTCATCCTAGTAAGTCGCTAACATTGTTAGGGTTAGGATTAAGGTTAGGGTTTAGGGATAGGAGCCGCGGTAGCACAGTGGTTAGTGCACTGGCTTCCTAGCTCGGTGGTCCATGGTTTGATCCCCAGTTGAAGTGGGATTTTTTAGACTACAAATGGCTCCGGGGACAACATGAATTGGGTACCAAAGCAACTCTGGGAAGGTTAAGGCGGCCAGCGTGATGTTGGCCACATCACCCCTAGTGTGCAGATGGTCGAGAAAATATGGGCCTAACACCACATTATCAATATGCCTCAATGGCCGTGTAACGGGATCCTTTACCACCTTCCATAGGGTTAGGTTTAGATATCTAACCCTATCAGGCGCTACAGAAACCACCGCTGCATAAGCATGTGAATTCTTGTTGCTGCCTTCCTGTAAAGGCACCTGCTGCAGTGGTGGCTCCATAAGGAGTGGAATGGAAAATAATGGTGATGATGATTAACATGCTTACTACGTGTAGTTTCCATGGGTCTCTCAAGAGACAAAGAAAGAACAGGTCCATGCTTCCTCAGGCATGTTTCAAGAGGCGACTAATATCCAGTTGTTCATGAGGCTGGCAACTCATTATGTAAAACAATTTGATGCAGAATCCACTGAAAGTGATTTGATACAGACTTCTTTAAAGGGGGTCAGCTGCAGTGGTCATACATGCCAACTAGTACAGGTTATGTGCATTCTGTACAGGTTTTTTTTTTTTTTCATTTTCAGATTTGTACATAATTTCTGTACAGGTATTTTGACAAATTATTAACCCTTTACAGTTTCATTTTCCCAACAATGTCAGCGCGCAAAGTCTAACGTCCTGTCCAAAACATATGAAAATTAACATTATTTTCCATCGCTGCCATATAGCAATGAGATTTCAGTATTTAGCAAGGTTTGAGTTATAAATAGATTTCCGGTACATGTAAAGCTTCCATTTTCTTTTTTTTAACGTACGCCCGCTATTACTTGGGGCGAATTTTCAGGTTAGTATGTCTAACCTGAGACTGATTTTACGTGAGTATCCTATTTTCCCTGTGTGCTGACAGGTGTCCTCTCGCCATTCAAGTAGATACTTGCCATCTTCGGAGAGTACTCATTAGAGCTGGGTCAGCTCAGGAGCCATTCAGGTTATTCCAGTCCCTGGTCGACGACACTACTTCAAATGTCTCTGCCAGGGCTCTAATTAATCCAGTCCAAATCCCAGTCGACGACACATCTTCAAATGTACTCGCCCAGGTTTGAACCTGGATCACTCGATCGCCAGTGCAGTATGGTAACCATTACACCAGCGAGGCTCCCTTCTGTTTTCTAAAATTTTATTCTGACTTGATCAATATTTTTATTTTTCGTGAATTATTTTTAAAGTCATGGTTTTCCCGGTGGTGGAATCTACCTTCGGAGCTGAGAGGTGACTTAGTCTTTGATCAGAATTATGATGGTGCCGTAGGATCAGATGTGTATATTTAATATGGGCCTAATATCGTCACCCCCAGGAGTGTAGAGATTATTAAAGGCCTAAACACTTGATCGACAGGGGAAATTCTTATGATGATCAGATTGCCTACTGTTGTTACACTCCGTTTTGAGTTTCTTATTATCTCCTATGTGAAGAATTGTTCCAAGTGTGCTCAATACAAACAAGGAAAAAGCAGTAAACAATAACTTATGCAAAAGCAGGGACAAAAAAAAAAATGCTCTTTTGTTTTCTCAAAGAACAAAATGGTTGTTGTATGGTTTTTTTTTTCTGACTTTGTATGGTTTAAAAATTTTTTTTTTTGTACAGGTTTTTAAATATTTTTTTTTACAGATTTTTCATTACCGAGGGTTGACATGTTTGGCAGTGGTGGCTCCATCCTCCGTACGGAGTAAAAAAAAAAATAAAAGAGTTGAATGAATGAACGAACAAAAAACGTTCAGCTAAATCATCTGTTTTACTGTGAAATCCTCCTAAACAATATTTCTCTTCAAGCTTTAGTCCTTACCTGAAGCTTTGACTGTTTTCTGAATGACGCCATTATCCATCTCCAGTGAGAGCCAAGAACTGACCAGGAAACTGAACATTGCTTCTGTCTGGAGGTCCTTGACCAGAATGTGAGAAAGATACCAGGAGGGAGATAAGCCTGTGTTATCGTGCCAAACAAGAACCTTAGTAATCTCTCCTAGGTTTGTATTGTTAGCTATCAGGAATATGTCACGGCAGTTTCGCTGGAATGCCCCCGACTTGGTGAGATGCCTGGCTCCACCTTTGTCTGGAGATCCATACAGCTTAATACCAACATGGGCACTTGTTCCTGTTAATGTATAAAACGCCTGTTATTAGTTGGGCACTTATTCCTGTTAACATACATGGTAACTGTTATTAGCATTTCTTGAGTTATAAAGCGTAGCATTTTATGATATTTGTTTCTTTTTTTCTTGTGGACTGAAGCTTGCAGACAGGAAATCATAATGGAAGTATGGTCAGGCAGCAAACAGAGAATTTTTGGACAATGAAATAGCTTGACTTTTCATCACTATATTCATATTCTTTTTTCTTGTGGACTGATGAAGCTTGCAGACAGGAGATGATAATGGAAGTATGGTCAGGCAGCAAACAGAGAATTTTCGGACAATGAAATAGCTTGACTTTTCATCACTATATTTATATCCCTTGCATCAGCAAGCCCTGCTGTTGAACCACTTGCAGGAAAACAGAGTCAAAGCACTTCCTATGCTCTTGCAATAGTGGTTTCTGTAGCAGTTTCATATGATGAGGTTACCAGTCCTCCAAGCATAAACTCACATTAGTCACCTCATATGACACTGTCTTCCTGCAACTGGTTTAATTGCAGGGTTTGGCTATTTTCCACAAGGAGTGTCAAAGAAGAAGAAAAAGAAAAAGAGCACACAGCATGAAGGAAGTTCAACTATTTTAGAAGTTCCTATTCAAATGTAATAGACTCAAGGAAACTCCTTTTTCATATAGATTGTAACCAATGGTCATGTTTTTCATCATTAAGTATAAGATTTGGGCTACAGTTTGTTTCAACATGTGTGAGTGTCTACAGGATAAACAAAAGGCTTATCTACACAAGATAAACACCAGGGCGAATTGAGAGCAAAGTTTTAGTAAATGAGCAAGAGGAGCAGTTTTTGCAACAACAACAAAAATTCTCTAAATATTTCAAAATAGTTATATTTGTGCTTTTGTGATTACCAACAAACATTTTTTGAGGCTGAAAAGCAGAATATAAATTGTTGTTTGTTCTTCATGGGATAAAAGTAAAAGACAATATGGTCTGCATGCCCATTTTACAAAGGAATGAGAACTGATACTGGCAGATAGAGATTTTGGTGAAAAACCGTTATCTACTTCACAAGAGATTTTGGTGAAAAACCTTTCTCTACTTCACAAGAGATGTTGGTGAAAAATCTTTATCTACTTCACAAGAAAACAACAGAAATGGAGAACAAATGTAACACAAGATAAAAAAAAAACCTATAAACTGTACCCTTTCTTTTAGTTTTCTTTAGCTAATATTTTTTTTCTTGCATTAAGTACAGAATGCAATCTGGCATATCAATTATACCTGCATTGTAGTAGCATCCTGTAACAACAGTGACCTCATACAGGAATGATCCAACCTGGCCACAAAGTGGGATTTTGGAGATACGTCTGAGATCTTGGTTATCTAAGTAGCGGCACAAGCTGGCAACCAAGATGTAGATCCCAAAGATAATGGCAACAACAATGAAGACCACAGGGTTAGTCAGTAAATCCAAGTTCTGAAGAGCATTTGGTGGATACAGATAATGTTGTGTTACACAAACATCCACTAGAATTATTAAACAAAAATGTAAACATAAAAAAACAATTAATACTGCAACGAGGAACCAAAAAATATTTATTACAATAACATTTTTAAAGGAAAAATAATGTAAAAGTGAACTACATAATATTAAATATTACTTAGGGCCTAAGGAACTGTAAAATTTAATATAAGACGTAAAACAAACAATGTTCTTTAACTTTTAGACCAGACATGCAGTAAACAACCAATACCTTTATGCTACCCACGAGGCACAGGTCTTAAAATAACACAATGTCATCCTATCCTGTGCCATCCATTCAAAGTCTTTCAATGTATTCTTTATGCTTTTGATATATGTCTCCAGTTCTCTTCACTATGTATTTTTTGGTATCCCTCTATGTCTTTTACCCAGGGGATTCCAGAACAGGGATCGTCTTGTAATGCTATCAGCTGGTTTACTTAATATGTATAACATCCAACATCAGCATTTTCTCCTCACCTACTGTTCCACTGCTGTTTGTCTGGTTCATGCCATTAGTTCCACATTAGCTATCTTACATTGTTTTTAATCTCAACTTCTGGAGCTTGCAGTAACAAAAATTTATGACAGAAAGTAAGCACAGCATGTAATGCTTGTACTTTTAATACCAATAGTTATGTTCTGAAATTAGAAAACTTGTTAGCTCCGATTAACGTGGCAAAACAACCTGACTGTCAAAAATTCCCATCATCTCATTTAAAAAATGTTGGTAAAAATGTTCAGAACTCCACAGAAGAAAACTTCTCTATGATAGGTTTTATCATAGAAACATTCAGTTTGTTTAGGTAAACAAAACTTAGAATAAACTAAGGAAAGTGAAGACAGTAGGGGTGAGAAAATGTATAACAATGGTAAAATTAACGAAAAATGGAAGCAACTGTTTTACAAAAGTGTGAGTGTGTCTGCCAAAAATGCTTCTTTCCGGGACAAAAGAGACAAGAAAGCAGCAGAAATCATTAAAATAAAAATATAAAACAAAATGAGAAAGCAAGAAACAGCAAATGCAACCAATGCACCCTGCAAGCCTTTAAAGTAGCTGAACAAATTATGGTGACTTGTGAAATGTGGGTGATATGCTATAAAACAATTAAAAATGATGTGCTGCACTCTGAGATCAGTGTGTGGTTGCTCAGGCAAGTGGGTCACAGGCAGAGTTGAATAACTTACCCACAAACTGATCTTAACTTTACCTTTACCTGAGAAAGGTCTTATTTTTGTTCTTGTGACTCTGAAAAAACTGTTTATTACACTTTTGTGTGAAATATTCCTCTAATATAAACTCCCAATAGTGTTTCACTGCCATAGGATCTAAAGGATGTTATTTACCTCCAGGTCAGCAAAGTCAATATCGATGACAGAGACAATTCCAGCTCCTCCAAATGACGTTAGATGGTTGCATTTACAGGAAGTTGTGACAGCAGTGGACTCTTCTTGTGCCTGGCATCCATTGTATGCCCAGACCTGGCTAGCTGTATTGAAATACTCACAGCTGGAGAAGTACACCCCCACTAAGAGCTCCACCTCAAGATGGCCATTATCATTAGTTGCAACAATATGCAACTTGTCTGATGGGTTTAAGTTGCTAAAAACAAAAACAAAAATATATGATACTTCTTTCAAAGACTACAATAGAAAAAAAAACAGCACACAATTTTATAGGAGTCTGTTGCATGTCAGTCGAGTGCAGATAGTCTGCTTAGGACTAACCTGTTCTCCAATTTACATCCTTAAGCTTCAGTAATATTTTCATGATGACAACCAGCACCTGGCTACTGACATGACAATAAACTAGAAGGGATTCAGCTAAGCATGCCATAAAGAATGAGCAAAGATCAAAGCAATATCTAACATGTAACAAAGTAACAAAAATAACTTACTTTTGAAAAAAGGTGTATTTTCTATGATCCACACCCTTGTCCATGAGGTCAGGGGTTAAAGTTAACTTCTGGATATGATGGTTAGAAGTAGGAATAAAGTTGATGCCGAGGTAGGCTGTGACAGTCGCGACACTAGTATTTGAACTGTTGGTCTCCGTGGAGAGAATGGAAAAGTGCAGCTGGAGAAAAGATGAGAACACTAGATACTATTTTATCTGTGCATTATCAAGAAAACTCTGTATTTTCATTACAAAATTCTGAATAATTATAAAATTACAAAATCAAGTCCAAGAGCAGTGTTATGATTAAAATTCATAACATTTATGTCAATATTATAGGCAGCTCGATAGGGCTCCTTTTTTGTGTATTTTATACGGAGTCATTTATTAATAAAGGAAGTGATGTCATGCCTATAGGGTTGACTAGCAGACGTGAATAAATTAAGAGCAGAAGTTAGGAAATCGTCTGCAAGGAGAGATGCGGCTTGTGTTCTGAAGTGAGCGGACGCATGTGTTTTGAGCTCCTGCTGTATTTTGTGTTTTTCCTGAATTATTCGATCACCAGGACACCAAGATACTTGGTTGAGGTGTTCCTGGCTTTTTCTAGTAAGGAAATGTGTGATTATTCATAATGATGTCCAAGGGATGATATTAAATAAAATTTGGAACGAGTGAAAATGACCAGCGTTTCATAGAGAACGGACTGGACGAAACTGTAATACTGCATTTGCCTTTGGGCCTACATAAGTATAATTGGAGCTGTTTTGTAGAAATATAATAAAACTGTATTTGTGTTATACTGTGGGAAATTGACTTGTCCGTGATCCAAAATGTACGACCAGTTTTATAGTTACTGTATTTTTTGATTAGCTACGATGAATCTGACTGAACAGAACTGTGAGAAAGTATGTGTTTTCCTAGTTGAGTAGATTGTGACGTCATGATAGGGGCAGCTCGGACGACATTTATGTCCGCAGTGTTATTCTTTGATTCCTGGCAAATTTGAAGATGCCATCATTGTATCTATTGGTCTTCATGGCGAGCCAATAGTGGATGTATGATAAGTAAGTGTCGCCCCATTTCTTATGGCTAATTATTACATTAAAGTTCAGGCCGCTCCTATTAATGGTCTAGCGGGAATTCATCGGAGATGACATTCCTAGAATTGGACACACGGAGTCGATAGCCTTTGGAATCTTTTCGTAGAGGGAGAATCCATATGTGGAATCAAGTTAATGAATATATATATGCTTCACATGTTTAATATGCCGTTTTACCTATGCCAAAGTCGTGGCATGGACACCGAGAGGTTAGCCAAGATGAAACACTAACCTGGTTGTATTGTTATATCTGCCTTTGTTTGGATTGGATATGCTATCTAAGAATTTTATGAAGAAAGTCTGGGATGCTTACAAGTATGATATAAATTATTGCTCCGTGAGAATGAATCCGTTTGCCATAAACGTCCTTTCAACGGACGTTAAACCATGTCTGTTATATGGTAATGGAAGTGATCCTTAGTCACTGGAATATAAGAGAACTTAACTGTTAGAGAATCTACAACAACTATTAACAGTGATATTAACATTTGACGTATGATCTTCGCATCTGTAACTATGATTGTATTGTTCCACTTCGTTGGTGTCACGTCAATAAAATATATGTACAGAAATCACCGGCTTGTGTGCTGCCAATACTTGCCCAGTTCACCCAATTCAACGATACTTGTTGGAATTTTCGTTTGAAGAACTTTGTTGACATTTATTCCGTTTTTAACCATTCGCGTTTCAATTTACCTCTTCACTGAACTTATCGATAAAATGGAGTCAACACCTACATAAGTATAATTGGAGCTGTTTTGTAGAAATATAATAAACTGTATTTGTGTATAACTGTGAGAAATGTGTTGGTCCGCTCAATACAGTTATACTGACTACATGGTGTTGGACTACCCCTAATTTACTTTGGCCAAGGAGACTCTCTCTGAAACAATAGACAGAACGACATGTATCAAATAGATAAGATGTAGTATCTCAGTTGCAGCACTCAACTTCTTTTAAGTAAAATAAAAAAAAATATAAGGGAATCATATCTTTTCTATGTCAGGCTAAACAAAAATAGGAACAGGAAATTATATCCCAAGTTCATATTCAGCAAATCTGAACAACAACAAAAAAACAGATGATTAACCATTGATGTTCCCTCCAATACAAATTAAAAAAACTCTGTAAACTTGAACACAAATAAACATAGATGATTAAACTGATGTTCCATCCAAAAATATAGATTAAGAAAAACAAAAAAGAACAGGAAATTATAACCTACATCCAAACTATGTAAACTTGAACTATAAAATAAACACAGATAATTAAACTGATGTTTAAATTCCTTTCAATCCAAAATATAAATTTATAAAAATAAGAGCAGATTGCAACTGATGTTTTACCTGCACATGGACTCCAACACCAAATCCAGGGTCAGAGCTCATTCCTGGCACCTGCCATACTTTGCTCTTATGTGGGCCAAGAGTGACTCTCTTGTAGTTGAGATTCATCCATGGATTTACACCACCCTCATTTACCATGTCCTTCCCTTTGCAAGTGCTGCTGTTTACAGTAGATGAAAACATGCACAAACCAACCCTTGCATCATCAGCCAGATCTGCCACCTGGATGTATGAGCCATTAGTTTCATAAAAAGAGATAGTCTGGACTGGAACCCGGGCCCATGAGGCAATTCTGTAGCCATAAGTATAAGGGTTTCTCTCATGGCTGATCATGACCTGCAGCACTTCCTCCAGGATGTTTTTACCAGACAAAATGGTGGATGGGATTGAGATATGGGCTGTTTCAGATGTGTACTGCAGCTCAATGTCCTTGACGTAGGATCTGGAGGCTTTAATCTGGAGACACAGACAAAACATTATAAAAATATTCAGTATGAATAACAAGGGAACAGTAGTTTCATTCTTCATATAAAAGAAATTCCACTGCACAAATGGAAAACATGACAATTTTCATTTTAACACGGATTCAGCCTCATCTTGGCAAGGCATACCACATTTAACCAAGACACAGAAAAAACAAACAAAAACACAAATAGTAATACGTCAAAGGACAAGGAAAAACCTACGTTGCGGCCACAAGGCCTTCGTCAGGGACAGACAAACAAAAACAGAAGGGAAAGAAAGTAAAAATTAAGTGGAGAACATGAAATTATAGAAATAAGAGAAAAATACTCCCTGATGTGTATCACATGTTGGAGCAAAAATGTTCGCTAGACACAAGGTCCATAGGCTATACTGGCCCCAATGTCCAAATATAATAGACCTTGTGGTCTGGTGCAGTAATATTTTAAATGACAATAGAAAATGAACAAATTTAAACTGGAAATTTACTTATAAAAGTGAACTTTTGATCTATTGTATTTACTCAATTGTAAGATGACCTTTCTCCCCACCATTCTCCTGTATTCAAAAATACAAGTCAGTTTAGCATTAGTGTCATACATAGAGACATATGCTCCACCTCCACGTGGTGGTCCTGGAAACAGTCTGCAGCAGTGCAGGCTGGCTGAGCGAGCACGGATCGCAATGGGAAGGCAAACCCGGTCCTAAAAAATGCCGTGCAGAAGTCGGATGTGTCGACCGAAAGGTGCAGATATCACAGCTACGTTGTAAACAGACACAACGCAACCACCGTCCTTTTCAGGGCGAACGAGGAAGAAGAAGAAGAAGAATACATAGAGACGGGTAATATTTACAGATCAATCAAGTGACACTACACTAAGTAACAGCAGATGTATTTATTGAGTCTTTGATTGACGTGTCACAATGAAAATATCTTTCACATAAATTTTAGCCACTGGTTGTGTGTAACTGCACAATGGCTAAGAGATACTTGATTTTTACTTTTTCAAGTCAATGTGTGTTAAGTCCTTTTTCACGTGGGAGTTAAGTGTTTGGGATTCTCACGTGCGGGTCTAGTTTTTTATAGACACGCTTGTGAGCACATCTAAAGTTATGAGATGGGTAATTATTTGCATGCCTTCGTGCACTATATTTGAACAAAATAGCGCAACTGGGTATGTTTTCTTTTAAAAGACAAATTTTAAATAGACACAATAAGTGAATCATGAAGTTGGGGAGACAAATAGGTGAGCTGAGACAAATAGGTGAGCTGATCTCACATGTCAATCCTTTAGTTCGCGCTTCAGTGAAAATGTACTGAGTTGAAACGAGAAAAACTATAAGCTCTCGAAAAACAGTATCTGGCAGGGCTTCGGCACGGTTGGTTATGGTGTGCCGCTAGTGTGTCCAGGGCTTTTTGCTGAGCATTGTATGAATGGTAACACATTGTACCTTCATGGGAGATATTCTATATATTATTCAAATCTTCGTAATGAAAAAAACTAGGAATATAAGAACTTGTCACCGTAGAGCTTCCACCGTCCTTGAGATGACGGCGGTTAGTGAGTCCGGTCAAATTCGATATGGATTATTTGTATCAGCGTGCATATGTCTGCCATTATAACCTTTGATGATTTATTGTCTATGACGTCAATGTTCCTGTCTTCAATAAACTGTGATTGATGTGATACATGGTTCCAGCTTACTTGTCTTACCAGCTGGTCCATCTTATGACCCTGACATTACTGTTGTGTTGGTTGCATCACGTTAAACAAATCTAACAGACCCTAGACATTCGCTCAAATATAAAACAACTGTCGGCCACTACCAGTAAGCCAGACATTTCTGACATCAACATTGTCAGCTGTGCCAGTCAGCAGCACCAACACACAGCACCCCAAACAACATCGGTAACAATGTGAAATTTAGCCATTATACTGTATGGTACAGTAAAGGAAAATAGTAATATGTCGTACTAGGACAAATGACAGAAACTGCCTATGTTATGGCCACAAGGCCTTCATCAGGGACAAATGAACAAAAGCAGAAGAGAAACGAAAGCAAGAAGTAAGTTAATTTATTTATTTTTTCAACTAGCTGATGTTGCTCTCATGAATTCTAATCTGAAATGTCATCTCCATTTTAATATCCCCATTTACAGAGTCATACAATTTTCATTAATGTTTTAAAATGTATTTAAATTAGTTCTTGTTTTTGTTCCTCTCTTCTGTTTTCATTTTTGTTATCCATGACAAAGGCGTAACAAAGGCAGTTTTATTTGTCCTAGTCAGATGTATTACATAAGTTTGTTTACCACACCATTTATCCCTGACAAAGGCGTAACAAAGGCAGTTTTATTTGTTCTAGTCAGATGTATTACATAAGTTTGTTTACCACACCATTTATCCCTGACAAAGGCATAACAAAGGCAGTTTTATTTGTCCTAGTCAGATGTATTACATAAGTTTGTTTACCCCACCATTTATCCCTTACTTGCTGTAGTCCTTCTCATTATCTTATATCCCACAAATCTTATATCCCACACATCTTATGCCATAGAAAGTACAAAATACAAATCCTTTCATGATTTACTTTCACAGTAAGGTAACGGCACTATTTGGTTGGTCCTAGGTTCAATTCCTGGAAAGCCTATCACTTATATTTTCTTTTCTGTTCTCTGGTGTCATCCTTTATGTCCAAAAAGTGCCAGTTAATTATTTTTATTTATTGTTCACAGGACTCAGGTTTCCTTCCTTATTTAGAAAGTACAAAGAAAATGGTTAATTCTGACGAAGAAAGGTCACATATCGAACTGACGGCATGAACCAGACAAGTGCCAGTGGAACAAGAGATGAGAAGAAGAGGCTGACGATGGATAGGACAGACACAGTGAGAAAATTTGTTGATAGTATTACATGGCAGTCCTTGATCTGGTATCCGCAGGGTAAAAGAGGTAGAAGTAGACTTAAAAAAACACATGCAGACGAGAACTGGAGACGGACTTTAAAATATTAAAATGTGAAAATATTGGAAACATTAAACAGCTGTCCTAGAATAAAAATAAAAATATTATGGAACCACTATTTCTGGCTTTGACCTTGACAACATTTCTCACCTTGATCCCATCAATGTCCAGTTCAAGGTCTTCCTCATCTACAATCATAGTCTGCAGTGTGGATACAAGGACACGCTCCAGCAATGGGACTGTTGTAGACACCACAGACTTCCTGTGCGTCTCATTAAGGCTGATATCAGTGAACTCCATGTCACCTACGATCACAGCTATCTCTGGCCTCAGGTCTCGGAAGCTGGTGTTAAAGTTATCTATTGTGATGCTTCTGCCAAACTCCCAGACATTCTCTAGTGAGTATATTCGTGCATTTACAGCATTGAGAAGATTCCTAATGACTGACAGAAGATCATCTAAGGGCACATCATCCCGATCAAGGCCATTACTGACTTTCTGTTGCAGGACTTTGTCTATAACCTGGAGATTGTTAGCTAGCAGTCGCTGGCTATCCTCTGTTAGGTATTCACTGGAGTAATCCTGTGAAAAAAATTATTGCTTTTGACATTTCAAAACTTGCAGGGATTTTTAATAAATGATGCACCTGTGATTACACTAGATAAACACTTACTGTCTGGTTAATTAGTGCAGTACCAAATGCACAGTAAGGCAACAGCAATGTCTGTGTTCAACATCAAAGTGTGTGACTGCGTTCCAGCCAATCACAACAGGCAATTTATATATATTTTGAGATGCACCTCAAGACGTAAACTACAGAAAACCAGCCAATGAATTCTCACAATTTTTTTACATGACATCATAGATCCTCAGGACATCATGCTGTGTTCCTTTCACTGAGACTGTACCATTGGTAAAATCCTTCCTCCCCCAACTCATCGAACACAGATTCTACAATAGTGCAGTGAGTAAATAACATACCTCAAGCCTAAGGGGATCCTATTTCAGTTCCAAATAGCAATTTAAAAAAAAAGCCCTTTTTTTTTGGTTGCAAAACTGAACATGAATGTTTTACATGAATACATTACTGCACCCCACTATAAACAAGTAATATTTTTTATTCTTTACCAAAATAAATCAGCCCTGTTTAGTGTCGGGGCCGGGGGGCCTCTAAGGAGATGAAGGAAGAATAGAACTGCTGCTTGTCTATCAGGCATGTTTAAGTGGAACCAAATCTGAGATTGTGCATGGAAATGGCAACTGCATCTTGCAAAATGAATTTCTACAGAAGATCCTGCTGCAAAAGCAGGTGCTTTGATGTAGGCTACCTCAAAGAAGCCATATACAGTGGTGGATTCATGCTCTATAAGGAGTGAAAATAAAAAAAAAGATAATGATGACATTAAATCAACAAAGTTGTGAAGTTATGTCTTCTGCTACATTCAAATTATTATAATATGCCTAAATATAATATTGACAAATCAGATTTTTTTGGATATCACCCAAAGTAGCCCAAACATCAGCCAAAGTAACCCAAGTTGCCCAAAAATTGGTTCGAAAATCGCCCAAAAGTCGGCCGAAAAAACTTTTAATTTTCGGAGTATTTTAGTTTTCGGATTCTGGGTTACTAACTTGTATAGTACATGGTAGATTTGTTATACCCCTTTCAATTTGTAGTGACAACTTCAAAAATGCAAAAAATGGAGCCCTCGGCGCACACTATGCAGGATGAAGTGCTTGAGAAAAAATGTAAATGTCATTGTAAGACATAGGGTGAACAATGAATAAATCAGGCAGTTGATGTATACGAACTCTTTGCGATCAATTTCAAACACAGTTGCCTTGTACAGGAGAGGAAGATCAACATATGTGAGATCAAACGGTTGAGAAAAGTTGTAAATGTCACCGTAAGACATAGAATGAAAAATGAAGAAATCAGAAAACTGATGGGAACAACTGCACTAAAACAGTCAGACAGAAAATAAAATTATATGGACACCTTATCTGAATAAAACCCAACCGGCTACCATCAAGAGCTTTCAACAGCAGATGACCTAGATCGAGGGCAAGATACTTTTGGACCGGCAGGCTATGACAATTTAGAAAACAAAATACTGAACATTTATGATATGGTTGCTGGGGTCCACATCATGGTGTGAAACAATTTTTATGAAGTTATTTTATCGGGATTTTTCACACCATGTTACATCCCAACTAATAGTAGTAACAATGTGAAAGTACACAAGTTTTATGACAAAAGTGTATGTAACTAAGCATGGCGTGTGGGTAGAAACGGGAGAGTCTGCATTGCGCTTTCATAGCGTAAAGAAGTGTTTTATCCAGTATGGCCTAGCCACTGTATTTGTGTGACATATATTCTATTCACCCCAGACGTGTCTTCAGGGAATTGTGAAATTCACAACCAAGGTTTATTGCATGCAGTATGCACTGATTATTATTATAAAAGGTGGGTGAATCTCGTGTTCATAAAGATTTCTCATGTGTGAAGAAATGCATACGTTAATGGTAGTAGACATAAGAAGGCGTGCGTGATAGCACTGTATTACATGGCGATGGATGCCTGAATTATATATGACTGATAATTGCACAGACCCATTGAGTGTTCTACGTTCTGCATGTTAGAATGGCGGATGCCTTTCATGAAACTAATGAGATAATATATGTGGAGTGAATCATGCACTGTTCAAAATATCGTCCAATAAATATCATCAATACGCCCCATTCTAGATTTTTTCTAGGACCTCCTTATTTTGTTTTATCTCTTTCCACCCCATTCTTCTATATATCCACATTTCAAGAGCCTCAATTCTTTCTTCCAAATGCTTATTCATCGTCCATGTTTCTGCACCATACAGAAATGCAGAATATATATAACACTTTATGATTCTCAGTTTTAATTTGTGAGATAACTGTTTGGATGTCAGTATATGTTTCATGTTGTTGAATGTAGCTTTGGCCATTCCTATTCTCTTCTTGATTTCTGTTTCACATCTGCCATCTTCTGTTATTATATGACCAAGATATACGTAGCTCTTGACTTGTTCCAGGATTTTCCCATTTACGCTTATCTTTAATGTGGGTTTATCGTCTGTTTTACTAATTATCATAGTTTTTGTTTTCTCAATATTAATGTCGAGTCCATATTCATGACTTATATTGTTCACTTGCTTCACTAGTTCTTGTAACTCCTGTTCGCTTTCAGCTAACAACACGGTATCATCTGCATATGTAAGGTTGTTTATTGACCTTCCACTGATGTTCAGTCCTGGTATTTCCTGTATCTGTTTGAACATTTTTTCAGTGTATAAATTAAATAGGCAGGGGGACAGCACACAACCTTGTCTGACACCTCTTTTTATGTCAATGTATGGTGAATAATTCCTTCCAGATCTTACTGTGGCAGTTTGCTCCCAATAAAGGTTACTGAGTATTCTTATATCTTTTCCATCAATACCTATGTCTTTGAGGCATTCAATTATTTTCTCATGATGGATTCTGCCAAAAGCCTTCTTATAGTCAATGAAGCACATATACATACTTTTTTGGACCTGTGTATATTTTTCTGCTAATCTTCTTAGGCAAAATATTGCCTCTCTTGTTCCACTGTTCCGTCTGAAACCAAACTGTTCTTCTTGGATTTCGCTGTCTACTTTACTTTTTATTCTTTCCTGTATGATTTTGAGCAGTATCTTAATTGCATGACTCATCAGGCTGATTGTTCTGAAGTCTGAACATTCTGTTGCATTTTGTTTTTTGGGCAATGTTATAAAAACTGATGTCTTCATGTTGTGTGGTAAATATCCTGTATTGTATATATCGTTGCATATTTCTGTGATTGTATCTATACCAAAGCTCTCCAGAGCTTCTATCATTTCAATTTTTATGTTATCCATGCCTGCTGATCTTCCTTTTTGTATCATATGAATGGCATTCTCTACTTCTGATCTGAGAATGTTTGGGCACTTCATTAGAATCTGGTGATGGTTTTTTACCTCTGTTGTCCTCGAATAGTTCTTTTACGTATTCTGCCCATCTGTTTGATATGTCTTTCTCATCAAGTAATATTACACCATTTTTGTTCTTGATGCAGCTTCCTCCTTGTGCAAACCGCGACCTATTTGATAATTTCTTTATTTCTTCATGCACATCTCTTGTCATGTGCTTTGCCTCCAAGTCTTCTATTTCCTTACATTTTGTTTCTATCCACCGTTCTTTTGCTTCTCTACACATAGTACGTATGTCATTGTCTATTGTTTTATATTCTGGAGTGTTTTTTGCTTTCTTTCTTTCTGCCATTTTATTCAAGATGTCATCTGTCATCCAAATTTGATTTTTCTTAGACTCCTTTTTAGGTAAATTTGCATTTGCTGATTGTATGCTTGTTTTTAAGCATTCCCATTTTGCGGTTGCTTTTTCTTCTGGGTTTTCTCTTCTATACTGCTCCATGCTTTCTGTCAATAACTGTTGATATCTATTTTTGACGTCGATTAAATATTTCTGTTTTATATCTGGTTGTTTCAGCGCGCTGATATTTCTATCTGGGGTTCCTCCTGTCTTCTGTTTCCTGCTCTTTTCAGCTTTATATTTACTTTGATGATGACTGGATTGTGATCTGAATTTATGTCGGCGCCAGGATGTGTCTTTGCACTTGTGACACTGTTCTTAAATCTATGTTTTATCATGATATAGTCGATTTGATTACGTGTTACATCTCCTGGGCTTTTCCATGTGTATAATTTCCTTTGGTGGTGTTCAAAAAAGGTGTTACATATGACCAGCTGGTTTTCTTCACAGAACTGGATAAGTCTGTCTCCTCTATCATTTCTTGTCCCTAATCCAGACTGTCCTACTATTTTCTTGTATTTTCCTTTTCCTACTTTTGCATTCATATCACCCATTACTATCAACACATCTGTAGATTTGACTGGTTTAAGTGTGTGTTGTAGCTCTTCATAGTATTCTTCTATTTCTTCCTCGCTGTGATCTTTAGTTGGTGCATAAGTTTGTAAGATTGATATGTCGAATGGCTTTGCTCTCATCTTTAGTAACATCATTCTGTCATTGTGTGTCCAGTATCCACATACGTATTTTTCTAACTCCTTCTTTATCAACATTCCTACCCCTCTTTCATGTTTTTCTCCTCCTGAGTGTATAAGCATGTACTGGTCTCTTGTTATGTAGCCTGTATCCAAAAGTCTTGCCTCTGCAACTCCCAGTATATCGAGTTTCATGTCGGTTGCCTCTAATATAAGATTGTCAAGCTTTCCTTCTCCGTTTAGAGTTCTAACATTCCATGTTCCTATTTTTAGGCTTCTCCTACTAGTTTTTAGGTGGTCTTTCTCAGAATGCTCCCTTTCAACAGAATTTAAAGAACACTCGTCATTATGTACTTCCTTACTCATTAGAGGAGTTGCCTCTTCCCTGTTAATTTGTACAGTAGATTCTTCCCCAGGGGACAGAGAGTTCTCTACGTATCGGTTCTTATCTTGTTGTTGTGATCCCATTACGTTCTGTAGGAAGTACGTGGTAAGGCCCCAATCTCTTCCACGGTGGCTAGCCATTGTCTTTTTCTATGTCCGACATGCCTCTAGTGCGCCACACACTTTGCTGTTTCGCTTTGCGAGCCGTTGATCTTCTCAGATTCCTCCGCCTCACTCACCGTCTCAGTCTTTGTGTACTAGGGATGGACATTCCCTTGAGTAAGATTGCTCCTACTCCAATAAATAATAAGTTGTCAAATCTTAAGGGACAGACACCTTTACATACCTAGGATGCATAGTAACACCAGACGGCGGGGCAGGCAAAGACATCAACATCAGAATGAATAAGGCAAGAACAGCCTTTTTTAGTCTAAACAACATCTGGAAGTCCTCTCAATACAGCACAAGCACAAAATTAAGATTATATCAGAGCTGTGTGCTTTCTGTGCTTCTCTATGGTGCGGAATGCTGGAGAGTTACAGAGAAGGAAATGTCGAAATTGTCCTCTTTTCACACAACATGCCTAAGAAAAATTCACCGAATCTTTTGGCCGAATACCATCACCAACCAAGATCTGCTTACTCGGAGCAAACAAGAGGACATGCACACCATCATAGCTGGCAGACGCTGGAGCTGGGTTGGCCATGTCCTCAGAAGAGACCCCGATGCCATCACAAGAACAGCTATGCTTTGGACCCCTGAAGGAAAACGAAAGAGAGGCCGTACAAAAACAACCTGGCGGAGGACTGTGGAGGCTGAGATGCAAAGAATGAACCAGAGTTGGGGCACTGTACGAAGGATGGCTGCCGACCGAACAAAGTGGAATCAATTTGTTGTTGCCCTACAAGACGTCACTAGGCGTGATGGCCACTGACTGCTTTGACGGTTGGCGGCTAAGGATCAAAGAAAAGATATATATAAAAGAAGTAATTCTAGACACTTGTGCTATGAAGAAGTATAATGAAACAGAAATGGCACAAGCAACCTCATGAAGAATATTTAGAATAAAAATAACAGAACCCGTGGGGTTGGAAGAATTGAAAGAGCACAATTATAAAACTACGTTAATCTTGATTTCAACAGCTGAGTGCCAGCTACTCAAAAAAAATATAACCCTAGCATCTGGAGAAACAAACCTTAACAATGGTACTGCTCATAGCAAAACAATTCACACAAAGACAAAAACGGTTTCTCTGCTCATAACAAAACATCTCACACAAAGACAAAAACTGTTTCTCTGCTCATAGCAAAACATCTCACACAAAGACAAAAACTGTTTCTCTGCTCATAACAAAACATCTCACACAAAGACAAAAACTGCTTCTCTGCTCATAACAAAACATTTCACACAAAGACAAAAACTGTTTCTCTGCTCATAACAAAACATCTCACACAAAGACAAAAACTGTTTCTCTGCTCATAACAAAACATCTCACACAAAGACAAAAACTGTTTCTCTGCTCATAACAAAACATCTCACACAAAGACAAAAACTGTTTCTCTGCTCATAACAAAACATCTCACACAAAGACAAAAACTGTTTCTCTGCTCATAACAAAACATCTCACACAAAGACAAAAACTGCTTCTCTGCTCATAACAAAACATTTCACACAAAGACAAAAACTGCTCCTCTGCTCATAACAAAACATCTCACACAAAGACAAAAACTGCTTCTCTGCTCATAACAAAACATTTCACACAAAGACAAAAACTGCTTCTATGATTCAGTCATTCCCCTTTTTGCTCCCTATGGAGCATACAGCCACCATTGCAGCATGTCCTCTTGCAGGAAGCCTGCCCAAAAAAACATGTATATGCTCTGTCAGAAGTAATTTTTGTAGCAATTAATTATACATAATGAGGTTGCCAGCCTCATAATAGCCCCCCCCCCCCCCCCGATATTTGATGCAAATAAGGAAAGAAAATGTAATTTTAATTTTGTATATTTATGATATGTCTGATTCAATTTCTCATTCTATAGTTTTTAAAGTTTATCATTTAGTTGGCAGAACAGCACCAGTCGTCACATAAAAAGGAAAAAACTAAAGCCATAGATAATGTGTTTTCTGGGAAGAATTATGCATCCTGTTTACAACAAAGAAATTAAAGGAGGAAGATCTGAGACAGAATGGATAGGAAAACTGAGAATGTCAGAAGCTGGAATGTTCAAAAAATAGAAATAAGGACAAAGAAGGGACCAACATTACAATCACAAGGTCTTTATCATGAACAAATTTGTGAAAAAACTGTAGAGAAGAGAAAGTAAGAACTAATCTCAATGAATTAAAAATAATAAAGGATATGAATTGCTGAAGATAATCATTGTCATCACTCTGGTGATTAGCTCTCACTTTCTTTTCTCTACTCTTTCATAGATCCTATCACTGATGAAGACTATGTGGCCATAACACTGATCCTTTCTTTTCCCTTTATCCAGGTAAGACCCACATGCCCAATTTTCAATCACTGTAACATTTAATATAGTTTTGCTGCATTCTTCTATATTTTAATGAGTTTTTCATTATTTTTTTCCATGTTCAACCTATACACAAGGTCTTTCCATGATATTAGGGACCATATCCAAATATATAAAACAGTGTGGTCAAAACTCCTCTGTGTCAAGAATAGAAATATGTTACTCAGTCTATTAGTGCAAAACATTATAACAGATTCTATTAGGCAACCAGAACCTATCTATATTACTGAACAATAAGTACAGTACTTTCAAAACCCACTAAAATGGGCCCAACTGAAAGAGAAAGATGGATCATTTCAAAGAAATATTTATTCAGCTAAGAGGAAACTGAAGCAGAAATTCTTAAGTGAAAGTCAGATGCAATTTGTAGTCATATAGAAAAGACAACATTTACTGGGTTTAATTTTGCTTTAACAAAAATAAAAAACAACAACTAACTAACATGCAGTTCTCAGTTTAAATTTTCAAAGACTGCATCATTTAGATGCATATTTTGTTGTCTCTAGGACCTTATTTCTACTTATCTGATCTTTTAAAGTCCCATTCTTTTTCTGATCTTTTAAAGTCCAATCATTTGTCTGATCTTTTAAAGTCCCATTCTTTTTCTGATCTTCTAAAGTCCAATCATTTGTCTGATCTTATAAAATCCCATACTTTTTCTGATCTTTTAAAGTCCTATAATTGTTCTGATCTTTTAAAGTCCAATCATTTGTCTGATCTTTTTTTTTTTTACCAGCGGCACTTGGGCTTTCAGCCCTTCGGCCCAATGACATGTCATTGCGAGGCTGGGGAACCTGAGGACTTTCCTTCCAACCCGGTCAGGAGCTTCGCTCCTTCCCATCCACAGAGGGTTTATCACAGGAGCCGTTCAGGTTATTCAGTCAAATTTCCGGTCGTAAACATTCCTTCAAACGCTGACGCCCGGGTTTGAACCATGAACACCTGGTCGCCAGTACAACGCCGTAGCCATTACACCAGCGCGGCTCCCAATCTGATCTTTTAAAGTCCCATATTTTTTCTGATCTTTTAAAGTCCAGACATGTTTCATGTGCTAATGCTTTTGGTATAAAAATACATAAATAAAACAAAAAATGTGACTATTATATAAACATATATGAAAATAAAACAAAACAAAAAATTATCTATAATAAAACAAACATGAATAAAACAAAAAAAGCATATCTATTGTAAACATATGTGACTAAAACAAAACAAAAACATATCTGTTTATAAAAACAATGACTGATTTTAATAAATAAATGAGCATATATACATACTGTAAGCAATCTCAAAGCAAAAGTCATCTGCTGAACATCTTCCAGGGTTGTGACTGGTACAGCTGTGGACAGACAGATTGTAACAGCATCTCTGACAGCTGCGCGTGTCTGCTCTGGTTGGGTTCCTTTTCCATCTGTCTGCGCCACATGCTCTTTGTGAGACTCCACATTCAGCTGTTGTCCCAGGGCGATGGCATACTGCAGCAGAGATACCGGAGAAGCCTGTTTGGTGAGGGCTGAAAAGACGGTGTCTGTCTGCATCATCAAGTAGTCTGTCTTCGTCATGCTGCCAGGCAGGGTGACATTCTTAAACCTTATGACACTAGTTAAAACAAAGAAAAAATTAGGCAACACAAATGTTATTGGTTAGTACCAAATTCTGTTCATGCAAACTTGATATATTTGGGCCTAGTCCCTATTGACCATATAAAAATTGTTTCATTACAGCCTTTGAAATAAATTATGCCTGGCCACTAAATCTCACAGGATCTTTAACCTTTTCGGTGGTGTAATTCCTTAGTTTTTTTTTTCAGGTCTTAATTGTACACTGTAGAAGATTGAACAGTGTCATTTTTTAACAGAAATAAAATTCATGTCTCTGGAGAATTATAAAGCCGCAACATTCAGACATCATCTTTTGTTATTTGTTCCTTAACCCTTTAAGTCCTGATCAACGTTATATTGGTTTTTTCGGTTCAACCTGTTTGACCCGATCAACGTTATATTGTATTTCGTATCTTTTGCTCCTTTCTAAAGCTTTTTTCCAATTTTAACAACCCAAAACGTCATTTACGACAGGAAGTCCTTTCTAGTAAATACCTCGTGTGTTTAAGAGAGAACATGTTTTTGTGGTTTGATATTAATTTAAGATTTTTTAAGCACATATTTTATAAGATCAAATGGCCACGCCTACTGCTTCTAGTAGATCTCTGAATTAACTTCGGAGCAAGCTAGAAAGTTATTTTAAGAAATTCTAGATAGTGATAATAATTCAGATTGTAGTATTTATAAGAAATTCTAGATAGTGATAATAATTAAGATTGTAGTATTTATAAGAAATTCTAGATAGTGATAATAATTCAGATTGTAGTATTTATAAGAAATTCTAGATAGTGATAATAATTCAGATTGTAGTATTTATAAGAAATTCTAGAAAGTGATAATAATTCAGATTGTAGTATTTATTCACATGATAGTGAAGCAGGAGCCTGATATCGAGTCCTCGGAAACCGACGATGATAATGGAAGGTCTGATGTCGATAATGAAGTTATGGATACAGGAGCATGTAATCAGACTGTAATAAGTTCATATAATATGTCATGATAAAAGTAATGTTTATACATAGGCCTAGTGTAAATATATTTGTGAGTGACCTTATGTGATTTCCTATGGATTACACATCATCTTGAGAAGAGGAGCAGCTCAGCAAGGTAAGAATATATAATTTCCTCTGTTTTACAACCATGTGACCTGTTGTTGTAATCTGTGAAATTAACAATTTCCCCGAGTGTTTATTGACTAAAAACTGATTGTACTTTGTTAGAATACTTCTGTTTGTGACATTTTGAAACTTTACCCTTGGATATTCTCCTGGGGAACACTTCTAGAAGAATTTGACTGAATACTTTTGCTCTAATTTTTCACCGGCTTATTCATTCAGCCTCCACTTTACCTTGGATAACATAATTTTTCAATGAATGCTTTTATACTTGTAGCACTAGAGTAAAGTACATCCATTTACCTTCAGTTTCGTATACAACATCAAAGTTATTTATGCATATGAACATTAAAAAAAATTATTTCCAAACAACAAAAACACACTGGAGTGGCCATTTTTGTTTGGGCCAAACCCACTTTTTTACTTGGGACTGAAAGAGTTAAGTACCGTAATCATCATCTCCTTTTTCACTCTTTCAATCAAGGGTCCACCACTGCAAATAGCCCCCCCTTGAGTAATCCTACACTAAAGCACAACTTTTGCAGCGGTGGTTTCTGTAACAATTTGCTTTACATTATGAGGTTGTCAGCCTCAGGCACCACCTCATTTATTAGTGACCTTTACGACATGCCTGAGGAAACAGTAGTTCTATTCATTCCTTGCCTCCTCAGAGACCCTGGAAACTACAAGTGGAAGTCTTTGAATGTCTAACACACAAATCTCTGATAATAGGACATACATGCCACATGCTATGGTTTAACCATAATCTGTACAAGGTGTTTGCGTTTTCAGATGTGTACACCCTGTACATAATTTCTGTACAGGTTTTCTAACCCATTCCCCTTATTACTGTGTCTCAGAGTTCTTTTATAAGATCCTATTGAACACAGGATTTCCCAGTCTGTTAGTGATAATTAAGCACAGAAATAGACTAAATGATGACACCATAACATTATTTTTAGTGTAAAATAAACTCAGACATTTATTCTTTGGGTTTTACAATAAGTGAAGACCTGCTTTAAAAAGCAAAGTCCCCGTGCCTCATTTATAATGCAGCCCACTGTAATTGAAAACATTTTTACACGAATTAACTCTTTTGATATGTTTTTTTTTTTCAGTCTTTGTACAGGTTTTGCGGGTCTTTGTACAGGGTTTTGGATTTTTTGTACAGGTTTTTCATCTCCGAGGTGTGGCATGTATGACAGGAGGACACGCTTGTCACATCTATATTAACCTTTGTCCACCAAGAGCCATGGCACCAAATTCATCTCCCACCATGACACGGAGGTGGACTGACTTCCCAGTGAAAGAACTCAAGTAGACAGACTGGATCTCATCTGTACCAGAATACAGCGTGTATGTCTGGTTTAGGCCTGTTAGTGGATCCTGCGTGCTCACATAGATTCTGTATGAGATGAGGGTATCAGGGTCATCCCTATCAATCCAGCCAGAACAATTTACAGTAACCTGTGAAGTTATAGCAAGACTTTATAGATCTTCCTCAAAATTATATAAGAACAAATTATTTTACTCACATAAAATTGTGTTACATAATTTTGCACACATGCACATCACAGAATCTACCAACAGACATGGAATAATATTTGTGGTAGAACTTTTCTCAAATCAGTAAAGCAGCAATTGTTATCAGAAGTTGACCAGAAGAATTAACGAGACAGTTCATATTGCAGCAAATGATACAGTTTTGCTAGCTGAAAGTTAACAAGAGTTAAATGAATTAGTAAAGCAAATAAACAGCACAAATCATGAATATGGGTTGGACATCTTTTTACCCTACTAGCCATATAGTGTGCCAGGATACAGTGCATTATTCTACCAAGTTCTGCATAGTACGCCTGTTTGGAAATAATATTTCTTCATGTATACACACTACATAAAACAAACTTAACTGTTTCATTCAAGCTTAACAACACTTCAGTATATTCTTCAGCTAATTTACATCTGTTGCATGCACATCTTGAGATAGTTTCTCATAAACAGTTTGTTTTATGCTTGCTTTAAAATATTTCACGTGAAAAAAACAAATTGGTATCCATTATAATAATAACAATAATAAGAGAAGGAAGAACATTGGGCCTAAATAATGTGCAAGAGCTAAGAGGAGTGGCGTCACAACGAACAACCTGGAGAGCACTGGTTTCTGCCTTATGCGCCGTGTTTGGTGCTTAAAGAATTTATTATTATTATTATTATCCATTTTGTCTGCGTGGGTAAAACTTAAAAAGTTCCTGGAGTAGAATAAGTTAACACCGAGAAAACAAAAACATGACAATTAGCAAAACTTATGAGAATCCAACTTTAGTGAAAATAAATAGGATAAAATAAGTAAAAAGTTTCTCATAAACTGGGCACCTAATGACAGATGCGAAACAGAAATAAAGAAGAGAATAGTAATGACCAAAGCTACATCCAACAACAACGAGACACATATTAAGATCCAAACAAATAACTCATTATCATCATCATCATTTTCCTTTCCACTCTGTGTTGAGCTAGTCCCCTCGCAGGAAGACTGCACCAAGCAATCACATGCTCTTGCAGTGGTAGTTTATACAGCTACAGGCATACTTCGCTTTATTGTGCTTCGCTTTATTGCGCTTCGCAGATATTGCACTTTTTTTCAAATTATTTATGTTTATTTATTAGAACGTGCCTTCCGATAGGTTTTGGCAAAAAGATTACGATTCGCTGAAGGCTCAGATGATGAAGATTAGCATTTTTTTTAGCAATAAAGTATTTTAAATTTTACAGTACATTGTTTTTTTTAGACCCTGCGCTATTGCACACTTAATAGACATAGTGTAAACATGATTTTAGGCTTTTGTATGCACTGGGAAGCCAAAAAAATGGGTGTGACCCGCTTTATTGTGATATTCGCTTTATTGCGGTGGTCTGGAACCGAACCCGCAATATCTCCGAGGTATGCGTATATTTGTTGTACATGATGGGGTTGCCAACCCCATGCATAATTTCATGTTAGTCGCCGTGTCAGGGATCATTGGTCCTATTCTTTAAAAATGTGCTAAAACATGGACAATGTACAAGCAGTTAGAAGAAAGAATCAGGCCCTTGTAATATAAAAATATAGATGAATGGGGTGCATCTCTTAGAAAAATAGAAAACAAGTAAAGAATTTTTAGACAAGCTCGGAATGACAAGAGAATTAATGAATGGTGTACATTTGTTGAAGGCCTATGCCCCACACGGAGTGAAGGGTAAAAGCAAAAGATGAAGAACTTCAATTTTTAAAGCTGAATTTAGAGAAGCAAAATGTTCTTATCTTGCACTCTATGATGTACTGATAAACGGAATTTAAACTTATTTTAACTTTCTTGGAGTGTTATGCTTTGGTGCAGGCTCTTCTTGCAAGGAGTCCATCGGCAGTGAAAGCCCCATGCTCAAAAAGGAGCAAAGAGGGACATGAACAAAATAAATGAATACATTACAGTCCCAGTTACGATGGTTTGGCCATGTCTGCAGAACGGTAGAAAATCAAATACCACAACAAATATGGGAAACCACGAGCAAGGGATCCAGACCTCCAAGATGACTGGAGTTTGCTGGGAAGACTTCATCAGACAATCCCTGAAGGACAGAGGACTGGACTGGAACCAGGCCAAGAGGAGGACAGCATACAGTATAGTGTGGCGTTCCCTCTGGCAAACCTCTACACCCCAAGGTAGAAGAGGAATGACTAAATAAGTAATTTTAACCTTCTCCACCAAAAAATATGAACAGCGGCTTCCATACAAATAGATCAAAAGGACTCACCTGATTTTCAAGAGCAATTATCTCTGTGGGAAAGAAAGAGCAGCTGCCACCAGAGGGCGGGAAGTTGGCTAGAAGAATCAGAGATGCCTTTCCATAGGTGGTTGTACTATTGATGCACGACACCAGCACAATAAAAGTATAATTAAAGCCATCTTTCAGGATACCCCATTTATTCAAGACCAGGTGCTCTTTAGACAAGCCAGTTGAAGTCTGAGAGCTGCTTGGGAAAATTTCTGTCGGTCCCTCAAAAATCTGTAGGAAAGAAAAGCAAGCCATACAAATAAATCTTTGAGATTGTCCAAATGCATTGTTTAGATTTTGAGTACAAATTCAAAATCATCATAATCATAATCCTTGATAGTTTTCTCTTGGTTGAGTTTTTCAACCTGATAGGCCATTCTTGTGATAACCTGACAGACCTTTCTTGTGATAAGTAGAGATACCTTTCTTGTGATAAGTAGAGATACCATTCTTGTGATAACCTGACATACCTTTCTTGTGATAAGTAGAGATACCTTTCTTGTGATAACGTGACAGACCTTTCTTGTGACAAGTAGAGATACCATTCTTGTGATAACCTGACAGACTTTTCTTGTGATAAGTAAAGATACCTTTCTTGTGATAACGTGACAGACCTTTCTTGTGACAAGTAGAGATACCTTTCTTGTGATAACGTGACAGACCTTTCTTGTGACAAGTAGAGATACCATTCTTGTGATAACCTGACAGACCTTTCTTGTGATAACCTGATAGATCTTTCTTGTGATAACCTGATAGACTTTTCTTGTGATAAGCTGATAGACCTTTCTTGTGATAACCTAATAGACCTTTCTTGTGATAACCTGAGGGAGCTTACTTACGTTAACAGGATAGACATTTCTTGTGATACCAACATCTCAATATCTAAAAATGTGTGCATTCATGCTTTTTTAAAATGTCATATTCATTTTGTTAATTTTTCATTCACAGATTCTCCCTGTGACAAAAATAACGTTGCTGCTGTCCTTTATCTTGATGGCAGCTGTTTTCAATGGTACAGCAGAACATTTCTTGCTTTACTCTAACTTTGCTGAGGCAATCAGTGGCAGCCATGATGAAACATAAAGCCTACTCTAAACGTTCCAAGGCAGTCAAAGGTAGCCATGAAGAAATACACCTAAAACATAAAGTTCATATTTACCTTCCATGAAAATGCTGGCTCACACTGGCAATTTTCACATGCAGCTGATAGGACAACATGATGGCTGGAGCTGATTCTAAAGCTGCCAAGTTTTAAACATGACTCACACACTACACTGGCTGTGGGCACAAAGTCTAAAACATTCAGCACCTCAATCTAGAGAAAGAAGGCATGTGTTATTATTAGACTTTTGAAGCTCTTGAGTGATTAAGGTCTGATTTCTTTATGTCTAATCATAAAGGGAATGCTCATGCAACATATGAAAAGTAAAGTATACAAAGAACAGGACAAACTGAGAAAGAAAATCACTAGCATATATTAAGGTTCAAAGACGTGTGCAAAGAGACATGAAGGCACTAGCCATAAATCCAGCAGCATGGGAAGATGAAGCTACGAATCGCACAAAGTGGTGATGCTCCTGTCACGTTCTGCACTGTGGGCAATAACAGAATATTCATAACACGAGACAAAGCGTTAACAGTTCACATCTTTATTTATAGCGCTCCTCAACTGACAATCCTGCAGCATAGCCTCTCCTCATTTGGTTATTCTAAAATTCTAAAAAGTGGAAACCAATACTCAATACATTACAGCTCCCTATGGCACAACCTCAGATTGGATGAAAAGAAGCTCTTAGAACAAGCAGAAGAAAAAACAATTTTTAAATGAACACCAGGCTATCACCTCAAGGGCACATCATTCCCACAGTCAGTTATGGCTGAAGGAGGCTACTACAAACAAATATTACTAGTACACTTCGTACGAGTTCCCAGGGGTCTCTGAGGAGACAAAGACAGAACAGAACTACTGCTCTTTCAGGCATCAATATATATATAAAATCCCAGCTTTTTCTGTCAGTAATTCTAAGGGATGCAACTTTGCATGAAAGATAGACATTAATTGTATTGTTTCCTTTATATGTACTCTCCCGAAAATAGTAACATTACAGTGTGCACAAAAATATTTATAGAACCTGCTACGTAGTTCGTGTACTGTGGTGATGCACAGTGGTTTATTTTAATAATACTTTTGAATAAGTAAAATTGCCGATAGGTATTTGTGCTTTTGAATTTAATTCCCGTCTTACGATGGGCTTTTACACTAGTTTCATAAGAAGCGACTAAATTAAGGTTGCATATAGGGCTGGCAACCTCGCCATGTTAAACAAACTTACAAAAAACCACCACTGTAACAGAACGTAAATACTTTGGTGCAGCCTCTTCTGGCAAGGAAACCAGCTGCAGTGATGGCCCATGCTTCATAAGGAGCAAACAAGGAAATTAATGAATAATGAATCTTCTTTGAGTGGAAAACAAGTTTCAAGAGACTGTCAACGTGCTGGATGAGATATTGCCTAATGCCATGCATCTGAGGTATAGCACAGAGCTACAAGACGTCTTCAGTGCTACACTAGCTATGCTTCTGGTTATTTTAATTTATATTCTTTTGTGGAAGGGGGGTGAAGAGAGGAAAACAAGAAAGAAAATCCCTGGATGCCACAGGGATGTCATTTTAAAGACGAAATCAAGAATACCACAACCAGGTAAAAAGAGTAATGACAATGTCCTGAAAGAAGCAATTATTAATCATATTAGAAAGAAGCAATTCACTTTCTCTGGACATGTTATGTACGAGAAGACGCAAGTTAGTATATATTGTAACAATAGGAAAAAAAAAGAAGGAAAAAAATGGATCGAGGACGACAAAGACAGTTGATACTGGACAGTCTGAAATCATGGCATGGAAATAAGTCAACAACAAAACTGTAAAACAGTACTGAAGACATGAAGTTGTGGAAATACATGATCACCAATGCCACCAGGCATGGTACTTCACAAAGAAGGGGGAGCGGATGGAGAACTTATAACTTGTTCGACCACAGCAAATCTTTAACACTACATTATTTATGTCCTGTTTCAGTTGAGGGGGAAGAGAAACAAGGAGTGCTTACAATTTGTTCTGCTGTGTCCCCTGTTCTCCCTGGAGCATCCACTTGAAGAATGACAGTATACTCCCCAGCCTTAAAACCTTGATGCCAAAATGTGCCATGACTACTGTGGGAGAAGCATCCACCTTTGACATTTACCTGTAAGATAGAAAGATAGTATTATAACCTGTGTGGTCCCAACGGTCAACAAATGTCACAAATCAATCACATCTCACAGACACGAGAGCATTAGATTATCACTATCACCATCATCATCCATAAAACAATATCCAACACATTACCAACTTTCACAAATGGGCGAATGCAGAAATAGAAGGATTGAAATGACATGACAAAATTACTCTTGTGGAACTGATGACAAAAACCAGACAAGTACCAATGGAACAAGAGATAAGAATAAGATACTGGTGATGCATAAGACGTACACAGGGGGGGACAAAAACTATGGCAGAGCAAGGCAGTCTTTGTCCTGGAATCCCTAGGGGATGAGAGATAGAAGGACACCAAAAAGCACATACAGAAAATAACTGGAGATAGAAAAGAAAGATATAAAGAAGACCAGGAATGACCTTTAGCCAATAGCAAAGGTCAGAAGGGCTTGGAAGGTATTGGTTGAAGGCCTCTGCTCCTTGGGGAGCTGAAGAGATCGTGTTGATTATCATCAGTCCTGTAAGTCTTGGTAATTGGGACATCATAGTTCATGAGCACTTGAGTGTTCACTGCCACTTTGTAAATGTTAGGTTTTTAAATCTGTGATTGATTAATTTGTCCATTCTTGTATGCAGTCAGTGTGGCGTCAAAAGTTTATACTATTCAGTTGAGTAATTATGCTCGTTTCTCACTTTGTCCAGGATTAATATATATCTAATGTCCTCGGGTTCAGGACAGCCACAATAATTCAGTAACAGTAACTTCGTTAACTTCAAGATCCCCACATAACGTTTGATATATCAACTTGAAACTTTGGTAACATTCCATCATTTATTACACGTAGACTGTACATCTTCACAAGGCATTAATAGATAGGTAGATTCAGCAACTTTCATAATCCGTGTGTCCATATAAACATTATCTAATTCCTTTTCCTTTGTTGATTTGTAATCTGTACACATTGATATCTTTCAAGACATTTTCCATTGAACATTTCCCGTCTATCTACCATCTGGTAGAAAAACACAAGCCAACCCTTCAGGGTAAACACAAGCTCTCATCGTTTCTATCCCCAAACTGTCTACGTCATGTGCACAATACACAGTGATAATACACCATCGTGCCGCACTCACCAGCACCAAACTCTTGTTTATTTTCTGGCATGTGGCGTGCAATAGCCAGCGCCACATTACCCCCCCCCCCCCCGCCCCCCCCCCCCCCCCCCCCCCCCCCCCCCCCCCCCCCCCCCCCCCCCCCCCCCCCCCCCCCACCCCCCCCCCACCCCCCCCCCCTATCTCCCACCCCGGAGGGGGGGATTTACCCCCCACCAATAGGCGAGCCCCTATATCTGTGGCGTCAAAAGTTTATACTATCCAGTTGAGTAATTATGCTCGTTTCTCACTTTGTCCAGGATTAATATATATAATGTCCTCGGGTTCAGGACAGCCACAATAATTCAGTAACAGTAACTTTGTTAACTTCAAGATCCCCACATAACGTTTGATATATCAACTTGAAATTTTGGTAACATTCCATCATTTATTACACGTAGACTGTACATCTTCACAAGGCATTAATAGATAGGTAGATTCAGCAACTTTCATAATCCGTGTGTCCATATAAACATTATCTAATTCCTTTTCCTTTGTTGATTTGTAATCTGTACACATTGATATCTTTCAAGACATTTTCCATGGAACATTTCCCGTCTATCTACCATCTGGTAGAAAAACACAAGCTCTCATCGTTTCTATCCCCAAACTGTCTACGTCATGTGCACAATACACATAGTGATAATACACCATCGTGCCGCGCTCACCAGCACCAAACTCTTGTTTATTTTCTGGCATGTGGTGTGCAATAGCCAGCGCCACAGTCAGTTCCTTAATTTTTCTGTCTTCTTCTTTGTACACCTTCAGATGTCAGCTCGAATAAGCTTAAAGAAAGTAGTGGTCAGCCTGAGGTTGCTGGTATCTCCATAACATTTGTCAAGGAGTGGTACTGGTGATGGTCATATGTGCTTTCTCTGTTCTTCATATGCTGGGCACTTTTGCAGCAGATGTTCGGCTGTCATTTTATCGGTGCCACAGCTACACTCATTGATAGTTCCTATCTTTAGCTTGTTGAATAGATGGTATATAAATCTGTTGTGGCTTGTGCAGCAGAGTCTGAAGATTACCACTGACCTGCCTTATTTTGCTTGGTCCTCTGCCTGGAAGGAAAATCGTTGTAGCCTATATGATTTTGTTATGTGGTCATACTATGCCATGTCAAAATCTCTTTACTGCTATGAGAAGGGCTTCATAAGTCTTACAGTATTATTAATTGTATATCTTATATTAATTGTATATCTTATATTAATTGTATATCTTATATTAATTGTATATCTTATATTAACTGTATATCTTATCTACTGATTTGTGATAAGCAATAAGAACAATACAAACTGAGAAATTAATAATTTTACACCCAAACAACATGAGATAAATAATAATAAATCTAAAACTGCAACGAGAACTTTGCTGAGAAGGATCCGGATAATATGTCCAAGGTGGTGGTCTAGAAAGTGAGAGAAAGATTTAAATAAACTGGGGTGGCGTGGATGGTAATAAGACACAGATCATGAGTTCCCCATGAAAAACTATGACTTATGACACTGGCACTAAGCTGTGTAAAACAAAAGTCAGGAGTATAATCCTTAGTTCTACAGACTCGCACAATAGCTTATCCCATGTTGAAGGCTGAAGGAAGATTCACTATTGAAACATAATATACACTGTAATTTGCACTGTAAGATAACTTAGTACAGGTCTGTATTCTTTTATCCAAAATCCTTGGGGACAACTTCGTTTCAGAAGCCAGATTTTTTCAGTTTCCAGATGTTGTCCAAATTGCATTTGAAAAGTAGCCCAAAGACGCCCAAAATCTGTTTAAAAAATCACTCAAATGTAGTCCAAAATCAGCCCATTGTGATAGAAAAGTAGCCCAAAGTCGCCCAAAAAAACATTTGATTTTCAGAATATATCAGTTTTTGAATAAAAGGAAGAGCTCATTCAAGTATGTCCGGTATGCTAGAGTGTGGAGGGGGCCAGAGATTGGAAGTGACCACTACTTGTTAACAATTAAAAGAACAACTAAAAGAGTTACTCGGCCTAGGAACTGCCTAACATCATGCAAGAAGCTAAGTAAACGAACAGGGGAAACAAGCATTAAGACCTACAAGCTGAGAGAGCCAGAAGTGAAGACCAGATACCAGGGGCTTATTGCTACAGCAGTGAGAAACACACAACAACAACCTGATGACCTGGAAACACTCTGGCTGAAATTTAAGAACATCATAAAGACAGCTGCAGCAGAAGCATGTGGAGAAGTTCGACTGTGGAACACAAGAAAGAGGACACCTTGGTGGACAGATGAGGTTAAAGAGAAAATAAGAGAGAAGAAAAAGGCATGGAAACAATACTTAGGAGCAAAAACAGACCATGAAAAACAGAGAAATACAGAGAATATATGATACTCAGAACTGAAGTAAAGAACAAGGTGCTAACAGCAAAACAGAAGTCCTGGGAAGAATTTAGAGAAAAGCTAGAAAGCGATGCGCAAGAAAACCAGAAATTGTTCTATAAGACCCTAAAGAATATGAGGAAGGAAAAACAGTGCCCTCTCAAATTTATAAAGGACAAGCAAGGCAAATTGCTTACTGCCCCAAAAGTAATGGAAAGATGGAAAGAATATTTTTCAGAGCTCCTGGATGGTGAGCAAGGTCAAGCATCAGAAATGATAACCACTGACACAGAAGGGGAAACCAATGGTGATGAAGATGACATAAAGATGGAAGAACTGAAGGCAGCACTGGAGAAAATCAAGATGGGCAAAGCAGCAGGATATGATGGCATAACATCAGAAATGGTTAAGTACATGGGAGCAGCAGGTGACCTATTACTCCTAAGGGTCCTACAGGCAGCTTGGTGCAACAAGACCATACCAAAGGATTGGGAGATTGCCATCATAACACCGATTTTCAAAAAGGGTTACAACTGACAATGTGGAAACCATAGAGGCATATCCCTTTTCAGTGTCCCTGGTAAAATCTACTCTAGAATACTGGAGCAGAGACTCAGATGCCTAGCTGAGCCACAAATGGATGAGGTCCAGTGTGGCTTCTGAGCAAATCGAAGTACTCAAGACCTAATCTTCACAGACAGTTGAGTGAAAAGGCTCTCGAGTATAAGAGTGAGACCCATCTTTGCTTCTTAGATCTGGAAAAGGCATTTGACAAGGTCCCCTGGAACAAACTCTGGGACTGTTTGGCAAGGAAGAACATTCCAACACCTCTGATTCATGTTATACAGAAGAAAGTATTCAGTGGGGTACTGGTGTTGAGGACAAGGTCTGAATATTTCAGAGTCACCTTATCTTTTCATACTCCTCATGGCATGTTGCATGTAAGGAGAGAGGACAAGAAAGAGTGGGGTTGACAGGTCTGTATTTCAGAGCTGGATTGCTAAATCATCAGAGGCACATCTCCAATCCAACCTGCAAGTCTGGAAAGAAGAGCTGGAGAAGAGAGGGATGGTCATAAGTAGCTCTAAAACAAAATCCATAGTGATATCACGAGAAGAAAGAAGACATCAGATTAAGCTGGGAGAACAGGTCCTGGAGCAGGTCGACCACTTTAAATACCTTTAAACCCATCTACACTGCACACAAGCTTCCAGTTTGGAAACAAAATCGTTTCCCTAAAATGATAGAAAACATTCTTGGAATTGAAAGTAAAAAGAGCCAAACTGCAACAGATAGAAAATCCATAGCGACAAAATACATAGAGAAACATTATCCACGCAACACCTGGACCCATGCATACACAGATGGATCAGCAACAAATGCAACAGAAAATGGAGGTGGGGGTGTCTTTCTGACCTTAAGCACTGGTGCAGAAAAAAGGCTGTCAGTGGCGACAGGACGATTCTCCAGCAACTTCAGAGCAGAGGCAGAGGCCTTGAAAACTGCAGCAGAGGTTATATTGACAGAAGAAACGGCAGAGAGACAAGTTGCTTTCTTTACTGATGCACAGTCAGTAATTGCAACGTTGAAAAGACAAAATAATACAGACCTGGATGATCTCAGAGTAGTGCTCCACAAACTTTGTCAACGATTCAAAAGTGTTGTGATCCAGTGGATTCCATCTCATTGTAACATCGCCGGCAATGAAGAGGCTGACAGAATGGCAAAAGAAGGTTCACATCTACCTCAGCCTGATGCAAGCATAACTTTTGAGGAGGCAAAGAGTTTTATCAGAATCAGTTACAGAAACAAATGGAATGTAGAACATCCAGGGCACACACAGAATGATGCTTACTACCAGCTCCACAGAAGAGAACAAGTGGTAATCTTCAGACTCCGCACTGGCCACAACAGATTGAGATACCATCTATTCAACAAGCTAAAGATAGGAACTACCGATCAGTGAACTGTGGCACTGATAAAATGACTGCTGAACATCTGCTTCAAAGTTGCCCCTTATATGTGGTACAGAGAAAGTGCATATGGCCGACGCCAGCTCCTTTCGTGGAAAAGCTTTACGGGGATTCAAATAGCCTCAAACTGACTACTGCTTTCTTTGAGAACATTCAAGTGGACGTCTGAGAGTGTACGAAGAAGAAGAAATACCTCGGAGCTATTATAGACTAAAAGGGAGGCATCAAAGAAGAGTTGGCTACCCGAAGAGCAGCAGCTGGCAGACTTTTTCAAGCCATAAATCGAGGATTCCTCAGCAAAAGAGAAGAGATGAGAGGGATGATCATAAGCAGCTCGAAAACAAAAACCATGGTGATATCACGAGAGGAAAGAAGACATCAGATTAAGCTGGGAGAACAGGTCCTGGAGCAGGTCAACCACTTAAAATACCTTGGAGCTGTCATAGACCAGAAGGGAGGCATCAAAGAAGAGTTGGCTATCCAAAGAGCAGCAGCTGGCAAACTTTTTCAAGCCATAAATCGAGGATTCCTCAGCAAAAGAGAGATTGGTAAGAAGACGAAGATGGCTGTGTATCGCTCCACCTATGTCCCAGTTTTGACGTATGGATGCGAGTCATGGGCAATAACTACAACCAACAAAAGCCACATCCAAACCTCAGAAATGAGGTATCTGAGGAAGGTGGTTGAAGTAACAAGAAGAGACATGGTCCGCAACCAGACGATACGTCAAGGCCTAAACACCCAACCCCTGCAGACCCAAGTAGAACAGTCCCAACTGAGATGGTCTGGCCATGTCTGCAGAATGGGAGAAGATCGGCTACCACGGCAAGCATGGGAAACTAAGAGCCAGGGATCCAGACCTCCAGGGCGACCCAAAGTCCACTGGGAGGACAACATTAGACAATCTTTGAAGGACCGAGGACTAGAATGGAACCAAGTCAGGAGGAAGACAGCCGATAGAATAGTCTGGCGCTCTCTCTTACAAACCTCTACA
Source organism: Oreohelix idahoensis (assembly GCA_024509875.1). Lineage (NCBI taxonomy): Eukaryota > Metazoa > Mollusca > Gastropoda > Stylommatophora > Oreohelicidae > Oreohelix > Oreohelix idahoensis. Next base: position 491,406 of record JAMPIV010020075.1, read on the forward strand.
CCTCACGGTAGAAGAGGAACGACTAACTAAGTAAGAATAAAAGAATACAGACATTTAGGAGAAATAAGTCTACCTTAAGCGAACTTATTCCTTACATTCACACCTGATCAGCATCTTGTTTTACCCCTCCATACATCCCTATATCTTACTTTATCCTTCGAGGCTATTTTTTCTGTGTGGTTTCATTTTTATGTATACATCCTTGTCACGAAGTGGATTTAAGTATAGAGTGTTGTATGAGTGTGTAGACAAGACACTATTTTGAGAAAGACTGAGAAGATAGATTATGATGAAAATGACAGTGAATGTGGAAAGATGAGACTATTGGCTTCGAGGATGAGAACCTAGATTGACTCTCCCTCGCCACTCCTGACGTCTTTGATATCTATAGACTCACCACCTCTTACTACCCTAAGGAGATAAGGTTTAAATAAAGACCACAGACACACTATACAGACAATATATATACGTACAGTATAGCTTAGATAGAACCTGATCCAGTGAATATTTATATAGTTTTATTAAACAAATCAACATAATCAAATCACACAGTAAAAATAAATAACGTGCAATGTAGCACAGACCTGAAAACAATTAAATTAATAGACACTAGAAAAACAACCACTTTCACTCTTTCGTTCACCCTGCTGGTGAAAAATAGAATGATTAAGGATTTAACCACAATCTAATTGGTGGGGCATCAACTTTAGCCACTATTCCCTACTACACTAATATTACTACTGTCACTGTCCTGCTGACACTGCCTGAACGACTGTCTACACTGCTTCCAAGCTCTTTAGGCGATATACATGCCACTAAATAGCACCACTAGACTGCTACGCTAGTAGACTTTGATTACATCTATGGCTCAGAGGCTATCCTTTAAGGATAATATAAGACCCTACTGGTACCGGCTATTTCTCTCTCTCTCTCTCCTCTCCGCCTTGCTTCAGTGTCTCTCTGACACTCTCGACGTCTGCTCTGACTACTGCACTGATGACTTGGGTATCAAGTACGAGGTACTTGACTCCAAATGTAGAAGCTTCACTGCTGCTGGACAACTTCTTTAATTTGACCCGTTACCCCTCTTTAGGTTTAGAACAACGACATTATTATGGTCGTGAAGAAAACAATTACAACAACACTGGCAACGCGCCAAATTGAGTGTGTTATAACAAAGAGTTCAGAGCTCTGGATTTTTAAGGAAAAATCCTGTTCCCGCTGAAGAATGTCTTCACTGCATGAGAACGTATTTATTTTCTTTTGCCTCTGGTGATATCTCGAGCTCTCGGCTCCTGAGATGCCAAAAAATTGCAGTTGGTAAATGGTAGGGACAGATTACCCTCTCCCACTCTGCCGTGAAAATGCTGTGAAATAAAATAATACACCAGATATAAAACACATCAAAATATACTCATAACTCCCTTAAATAAATACCGCTTCCCTACACAAATCTACCTTTCCCCCATAACAACAATTCCTAACTCTGGGTCACCTATTTACAATCTCCCTTCCCACTTAATATCGGTCTGCTAGAAAACCCCCCAGACACTGCTGACCTAAATCTGTTATGTCAGTCAGGCGTCAAAACATTCATTCACTGAAGCGAACCATTTCTTACTGCAAAATTCCTGGCCCTACTTATTACAGACTGACCCTGGTGAGTCATCGCTTAATCCAAAATTAAATAGACCTCTCTAGGAAAATCAAATCCCATCTCCGTAAAATTTAATTACACTCCTCACTCCAACTACATTATAAAAATAGCACAACTAATTAATGCCCAATGAATTAAATTTACACAAATACACTCGCGTCTATACGCTGCCAGGTACCATAAATCAAAGATGGGGAAATATTCATTCCCCTCTCAATAATAATTAAATCACACAATCAATTAACGTACACAATTGCTCTAGCGTATTCACACTGCTAATATTATAATCAAATATGAAGAATTATTCATCCCCATGTCGGTAATATTAATTACACCCTTTGTCTTCTGCCTACATACCAAAGAAATACCCAGTTAAATAAAATACTCAATTAAATAAAATACACAAATTATGCCCGTGTATCTAAGAGCTAAACCCTCACACAGATAATATCTCAAACCGCGATACCAACTAAAGAAAGAACTCTCTTATCATAGAAAAAAATGATATGCACCTCTTACATTAAATACTTTTCTCTAAGATAGTAATTGATGGCACTTTCGTTTATATAAAATTAACTCCCTTGAAGAAAACTTTACTTAATCGGGCTAAGGCTCTATTTAAGAAACAACTATAATTACTACGCTAATTAAATTTATGGACATACCCAAAATCACGTTTCTTCCACTTGGAGCAGACGATAATGCTTAGATTCACAGCAGTAAATTTTTCATCAGAGAGACCGCGACTAGATTTACTTTCTTATTTATTAAAGAAAATCCACACCAGAGCCCAAGCCATACGTCATCACATCGCGTCCCTCTAGAACTAATAATCTTGCCGGAATTAAATAAAACTTGACCCTCGGCCAATTAAATTGTAAGCATACTCGTGAATCATGTTTATCCTGATCGTGCGCATTTTTCTTGCATCAAAGTAAATAACGTTACCTGTTGGCGTGAGCAAAATTAACTTTTGATTCGCTGAAGCGCCCGGTTTTACGTACATTGGTAGAGGTTCACCACCCACCCATCGATTTACTGGGTAGGGGTTATTTAACATCGGAAAATTTACACCCAGCCCAAATAATACTCACGCGCTGATATACAATAAAATGACCGCGATTATTTTAACAAAGAAAAGCCTACGTGATCGCAATTAATTTAGGGAAAGGAAGACTGGTGCAAATCCTAGAATTAAACCCGACCGTCATCCCTCCTGAAAACGCTATAAATTACTTAGAGAAAAAGACTAAACTCAAATAATTACAGGGAAAGGAAGAATGATCTCATAACAACATAAATAATTATCTCGAGAGAACGGATGGGGCCTATTAAAAGATAAATTTACAGTACCACATCACATAATTCTCCCCTTTTTTAGGACGGGGCTCTGGCCTTACTACTGTAATGTTTGTATTTCACACTGGCCCCTACTTATATGTCTAAAGACTTGCCTGTCGCTATCTCTTCCTCTTTCCTCTCGTTCGTTTCCTCTTCTTTCTCTGCTTAACTACTCTCATGCTTCTATGGAAGAGTTGTTCTCTCTTCAGACCTGTGCCGTCCAATGGCAGGTCTGGAACTTTCCTTGCTGTGTCTGTCAAAAGGCTGCCTTGGTCAACTGACATGACCAAATGGCTCTGTAGAGGCCTGGCGATGGCGACTACGTTGCTGCGCGTCAGCGGGTTTGAGACCGCTGGTATCTCGCAATGAAGATGAGAAATCTCGTGTGCTTCTGACATCGAGTTTCCGATCGCTTGCTGGGGGTCTCCTGAATCATCCCCGATCTCAGTAGCTTCTATCTTTGAAAAAAGATAGGTAATATCTGCCCCTGGCAGTGGTTCTATGTTCGCTCTTCCCCTACCAACATGAAGAGGGACCGAGCTCTCTAATATAGCTCCTTGCGAATTTGTAAGGCAGCCTTTCTCACTATTTTCTGGCCTGAAAAGTTCGTGAGATTCAAGTGAAGTCTCAGGGAAACCTCCGTCTGAAGCCCTGGTTCTACCAAAATCCTCAACCTTGCCCTCCCCTTTGAGAGTTAATGGCGTCAGTTGGGAAGTGTCCTGCAATGACACTGGACGGTTTTAGATCCCGTTTGATCACAGAGTATCCGAGATAAAGCTCTCGGTGTCTTTTTCCAAAGTTCCTTGAAATAACTTGGAAATTATAGCCCTTGTTGCAGGCTCCTCGTTGCAGGAGTCACTTCCTGTAAGCGAGATATTAGGGTGGTGAGGCCCATCTCCGTTTATAGGTGAACGGTCGCTCAGTCCACTGTCCTCAATCTTATGAGTAACGTGCTGGTCGTATGGGGCTCCAGGGCTGGTTGGAAACATATGTTCACTCAGTCCGCTGTCTTCTGCCCTATGAAGTGTGTGCTGGTCGTGTACATATGTCATACACTCTTGTCAGTATTTCCCTCACTTGAGGGAGCTAATACCATCGGGGGCATAATTCCCGACAACAAAGAAGGTATTTCCAAAATCAGAGGCGTCACCACTGTTTGGCCAGTTGGCTTAACAGGGCTGTCAGGCGAATACGCCTCTGCACATAAAGTTCCACTGTCTTTAGAGGTCTTCACCCTCTCGTTCACAAGACAGGGATGGTTGAGCTCTTGTGGGGCTCCGTGAATTAGGGGCTCTCCCTTTTCACATATCTGGCCTGCAGTAGGTCTCCTTGCGTTAGCAAGGATCGGTGCGGATGGGGTTCCCAAAATTAAATATGGGCTCCCGAGGATGAAGTCATAAGCTGACTATGCCATTAAAGCTGCCTTGATTGTGCCACACACAAATTTACTCTTCACTTCAATATTTGCAACGGGAAGGCGTCGTGAGGTACCTCTTCTCAAAATTCCACCAATATCGACTTTTTCCCCTGTCATCTGCCCAGGTTTCACCAAATGGCGAGCGACTATACTGGGGTAAGTAAGCCCGCTGTCAAACAAACAAGCAGTAGCCATTCAATTCACCTCAGCTGGTCCACTGTTGGAGAACAACTTCTCTGACTTGACAGGTTCCCACATATTCCCTTTTGTCACTCTCACAGGCCTTAAACAAGCTGCATGATGAGCGGGTGGTTTATTCGAACACCGGGACGTCCAGTGAAAAGTGGTGTGAATAACCCGACAATACCGGTCATTCTCGCCCCTGTTTCTAGCGGGTTCATGAGAGGTCACTTCCTGTGATCCGTTAGGAGGCTGGGGTCGCATGTTATAACTGGGATGGGGCTTCTTGTAAGAAGGCCCCTGCTGCTGGTGAGCAGGAGAAGAAGACAACTGCGATGATGATGTTCCTTTGTCCATCGATGGCAGGTCGGGGTGCTTCCTTTTCTGTCCCAGCACTTAGGCCTGTGCCATCTGGAACCTTTCAGCAAACACGATAATCTGGTCGAGTTGCTGGGCACCCTGCTCTGCCAGATACCTCCTCAAGTTGGGAGACATGGTTGCCTTTAATTGTTCGCACATCATTAACTCTTCAAGTCCTTCAAAGGTTTTTGCCAGTCCCAACAATTCCCTCCAGCGCGTAAGGTAATTTCTCACCCTTTCCGCGAACTGTGCAAAAAACTCTCTCCCTTCTCCGACCGGCTCTCCCTGAACATAGTTTGGCACTTTTGTGGGGTCCACTGGAACCTTTGTAACAAAGCGCTCCGTAGTGCTTCAAAGTTGTTCTGGTCGTCGATGAGCATCTTGCTGTAGATGTTGTAAGCATGCCCTTTCAGCAACTGTGACAATTTTAAACACCACAGACTTCCATCCAACCCATATGCCTTTGCCATCCGTTTGAACTTCTCCAAAAATACATCAATTTTCTTGTTCCCGTTAGGAAACGAGTCAAATGGGAAGTTCATGGCTGCCATCCGGGGACCTCCCTGTCCTGGGGGGGGGGGGAAGGTCTGCCGTCACTGCTCTAGGGGAATCTCCATTTGTTGAACTGCCCTCTGAAGCTCTACTCTGCAGTTCCTGAGAACGCATGGCAAGTTTATGTTGTCTCTCTGCTTCCAATTTCCGAAATTCCATCTCGGCCTGCCGGTCCTTATCCTCTTTCTTCCGCTGATTATGTCTATCATTTTCCCTTATCATGTAGGCCTTAGTCTCCTCCTTATCCATACCCATGTCCTGAGCGGCCTCACGCCACGCAGCTCGTAACTTGGCCACATCCGCCATCTTACCTGTAAACTGCTGTAAGTTCCCAACTACAGAGAATGACAGACGAGGAAAAAAATTTAACCTTCCCGTTACCTCCCAGGAAATGCTCCCTCTATAACCGCTGTCCCAAAAACCCGAACTCAGACTAGCACCAAATCTGATTAATGACTATCACCTGGAAAAATGATTAGCAGCTACCTTAAAACCCAAAATTACCTTCCTGTTAAAGAAAAAAATTTCGGTTAGCCATCAATTACCTCTAAGTCATTTAAAACTAAATTACAACTACAATCTAAACTGATTGCAACCTGTGGAAAAACTTTCTGTGGAAAAAACTTATAACTGGATCAGTTCTAATAGCTCAGAGTCTAGGGGAAAATTAAAGAAATCTATTCTCAGAACTTTCCTATAGAACCAATCTACGAATTTAGACAAGATCCCAGAATTGATCCCAACAGAGATGATCCCAAGGACATAGCCACCCACTTTGTCACGAAGTGGATTTAAGTATAGGGTCTTGTCCACACACTCAGACAACACTCTATACTTAAATCCACTTCGTGACAATCCTCCAAGAACCTTCTGAATTAAGTTATTTCTTTTATTAACTATTCTGTTAACTTTATCCAATACTGTTGTACTTTTTATTCCAGTAAATTGTCCTTGAGGGAAAAGAGTTATAATCTCAGACAGGTAAAGAAAACACGACTATATCAGAACAAAGATGTACATTCTGTATAATACCTCCACACATTTCCAATTGTAGGTCAAAGCTGATTCACTGGAATTATCTGGGTCAAAAGACAACGTTCCATCAAAATGAAGCTGTGATCCAATGGCCACAGTTCTGCATGGAAAATAAATGAGCAAACAGAAGTAACCAATTTTTTAATAAAACTGTGTAACGATTATTTTAAAAAAATACATTTCTTCATAAAACATCAGACAGCTTCATTTCTGACAGCACAGAACTTCATAAATAGCTAATCTATGAATGTTCAGCAGAAAACACAAACATATTTATGTAGAATGAAGAACATCAGCAAACAGTCAGAAGTAAGCAATGTTCTAATAAAACTGTGTAATGACTATTAAAAAAAATATTTTTTTTCATAAAACATCAGATAGCACAGAACTTCATAAATCATTCATAATCATGTAATCAGACCTAAAGGTCTTTTATGTTTGGACATGCACCCTAATATAATTGATTAGGTTGAACAGGACGTGCCTCGCCACTGCGAGGCAAGATTTTATTTTAAAATAAAAAAAAACTTCACAAATAGCTAATCCATGAATATTCAGCAGAAAACTAAAACAAATTTATGTAGAATGAAGAACATCAGCAAACAGTCAGAAGTAAGCAATTTTCAACATCAGCAAACAGTCAGAAGTAAGCAATTTTCAAATAAAACTGTGTTATCATCATCATCATTTTCCTTTGCGCTCCTTATGGAGCATAATGCCAACACTGCAGCTGGTCTTGCAGGGAGCCGGCACTAAGCATTCACATACACTTGCATCGGTGGTTTCTGTAGCAATTTGTGTTACACGATAAGGTTGCCAGCCTCATGCATAACCTCCCTGGTTACCCTGTATGATATGCCTGAGGGTACAGTAATCCTGTTCTTTTTCGTCTATCCAGAATGACACAGGCCAAAACTTTGTTTTGATTCTCACACAAATACATTGAGATATTTATCAGTATTTAATACAACAGCAGATAGCTTCGTTTCTGACAGCATGGCTTGTGAAAAAAAAAATTAAGCCATGACGATTAAGGGAGTTAAGGTTGAAGATAATTGTGGTGGTGTGTATGTAGGCAGATACAGAAGTCTGTAAGCCTCACAGCAACAATCATAAATCTCCAATAATCAACTTGCTGTCTAGGGGATGGTACACAATAAATAATTCCACTTGAAAGCCAAGTTCAGTTTCCAAAACGTTTATATATATATATATATATATATATATATATATATATATATATATATATATATATATATATATATATATATATATATATATATATATATATATATATATATATATATATATATATATATATATAATGCTTGCAACAATGATGGTAGTGCTATGCAAAGTAGCAATGATACAAAAAAGTCATACATCTCTCTCCTCATGAAATAACTCCGACAATATTCTTCAGGAAAAATCTGGTTCACACAACAAATGGATGGCCCCCTGTAGTAACACTTACATTCTCCCCCTCTAAACCTCTTCCTCTTTCCACTCACTGCTCGCCGTCAACTAACTCACCACAAAACCTCTGTTTCACATTCGTTCCCTACTACAAAAAAAAAAAACTCAATAAAACACGTGATCTGCGTACACTCACCTCCCTAAACATAATTTACTACCACACTATCCATGCTTGGCTGAATTTCAGCTTATTGTTAAATCATAACAGCAAATATATACAGCCTGGAAGCTGTCACATTGACTGTGTAGAAGACTGACAGTGACACGCTGGTGTACTGGTAACCAGTAACAAAATGAATGCAGTAGAATCCTACATCCAAAATGCGTGGACCGATAACAACAGAAGGACTTGAGATAACTGTGTCTCCGATGTCAACCTATATTTAAAAATTTACAGAAAAATATAAAATACTGTTTAACTTACTGCTATTTGCAAACACATGCAGATAACACTACATGGCATTGGGCCGAAGTGTGAGAGCTCAAACGCTGTAACAACAACAACTTACTGATACTTCCTTATTTCTTCTTCATTTTTGTACACTTACAAAAATAATATAAAACAAACAAACAAATTCAGCTGCAACATGTAACTAGAACAACATACACAAATTTAGACTGAATACACTGGCTAACAAAAAAAAAAATTTTTTTTCTTTCTCTAACATTTCTATGTTTTTCTGGTCAATTTTAATGCGCTGTTTTTAAATCTGCAAACCGTTTTTCTCTATCAGGTCGGGATCTCTAGAAATACGCAATTGAAGTTTTTTAACAATGCATACAGCATTACAACATCATTTGTACAAGAAGTATAACAGTTATGTAGGCTTGAATTTCTTTGCAGTCGACTTTCGTCGGTGAATGGCATGTGGTACATCATGATGAAGCATCCAACAATAATCGGCAAGCATGGTCACACTCCACCGTCCTTGATAACGTAACTCTATTACGGCGATATCTTGATGGAATCGTTCTCCATGTTCATCGCTGACTTCGCCAAGGTTGTCAGGGAAAAAGTCAAGATGCGAATCGAGCAAATGGATTTTGAGGGACATGTTACAGCCCATAATTCTGTATGCATCTATGCACTGCTTAACAATATGCACATAGTCGACAGATTTGTGATTTCCCAGAAAGTTATCGACGATCAATTTGAATGCCATCCATGCGCGAAGTTCACTACCATGTAACAAGTTCTCGAATTGTTTGTCTGCAGTAACTTTCCTAATCTGAGGTCCTACAAAGATACCTTCCTTTATCTTTGCATCGCTAATTTGCGGAAACTTTTCTCGAAGATAAGTGAAAGCTTTGCTCGTTTTATCTAACGCTTTTACGAAATTCTTCATGAGCCCCAACTTTATATGTAACGGTGGTAAAATGATGCTGTCTTTGTTAACTAATGGCTCGTGTATTACATTTTTATGCCCGAGCTGCATACGATCCCTGATAGGCCACACCTTTCTTGCATAATGTTCCTGTCTGTTGCGGCTATCCCATTCACATAGGAAGCAACAAAATTTAGTATACCCAGTCTGCATGCCCGTGAGAATTGCAATGACCTTTAGGTCTCCACAAATCCGCCATTGGTAGTCACTGTACTTTATTTTTGCCAAAAGTATAGCCATATTGTCATAAGTTTCTTTCATATGAACAGAGTAGGCGACTGGAATTGATGAAAATAAATTTCCATTATGCAATAACACGGCTTTTAGACTAGTCTTGGAAGAGTCGATGAAAAGTCGCCATTCGTTGACTATGTACTCATGACCGAGGTGCACCATTAGACCTTTTACATCTTTGCAATAGCAAATGTCATCATCCATCTCAAAGTATTGAACAAGTTCTCTGTGTCTATGATGAAATTTAGATATCGGAGTATTGGGCGCTAAAAGATTCCATTCTTTGAGTCGCGAACCGAGTAATTCCGCTTGTCCTTTGGTGAGAGCGAGATCACGTATTAGATTTGAAAGTTCTGAATGGTTAATTAAGTGAACACCATCATTCACCGGTATATAATCCGAGTCAGAATTAGTTTCTAAAGCAGGTAAACTATCACTTTCTGATGGTTCATTCACGTCCAACGGATATTGTTCTGGTGGAACTGGGATCGGACACGTGATTGGATCATGAGGCACTGGTTTCGAAACCGATTCATTATTTGGATAAACCACAGACTTTCTAGTTTTAAAAGTGAAAACATAGATATTTGTCAAGCAGAAGTAACAATCAGTAGCGTGATTTGTCGGTTCACGCCATATTACTGGCACTCCAAAAGGCATCGACTTATGCTTCGGAGATTTTCGTAACCAACCTGCCAATGTATTTGCACAAGTCGAACAAACTGCATTTGGCTTCCAAGATTTATTGGTATCATCAACTTTCGAATCGAAATAAAGTTCATATGCTTTCTTTAGCAATGGTGTAAAGTTTTTCTGGTGAACACGATCGGTAAAATATCCGCGCACGTAACAGAACAGATCAGCCGAATTTCTACAACTTCTAGAAGCCATATTTCACTCAGAATTATTTAAAAATACAGTAACTATTTGAAATATAACGTAACATTTGTCATGCATCTTTTAGCAGTATAAAAAGTAGAATTATTTTGCATTTTATTAATTTTTTAAAAAGTAATATAGTAAAAATGAAACAGAGCAAATAACGGTTTCCCAAAAATATATTTATTCACAAATATCTTAAGAACCCGACGTGATAGAGATAAACGGATTTCAAATTTGAAATCAGCGCAAGAAACTGACCTAAGAACACTTATTCTTATATAAGAAAGAAAAATTTTGTTTGTCAGTGATATTAATCCTGCAATTTTCAGTCTGGCAAATGACTTTATACATGACATAACATCATGGAGTAAACCACACATTGAGAGCAATGAACCAGGAAAGTCATAAATAAAAATTACCAGCATAAATATCAATTTTCAGTCTGGCAACTGACTTTATACATGGCATAACACCATGAAATTAACCACACATTGAGCCAGGAAAGTCATATGTACAAATTACTTACTTACTTACTTAATCATCTCTCTTCTACCATGAGGTGTAGATGTCTGAAGAAGGGAGCGCCATACTATCCTATAGGTTGTCTTCCTCCTGGCCTGGTTCCAATCTAGTCCTTGGTCCTTCAGAGATTGCCTAATGTTGTCCTCCCAGGCTCTTAGTTTCCCATACTTGTCATGGTAGCCGATCATCTTCCATTCTGCAGACATGGCCAAACCATCATAGTTGGGACTGTTCTACTTGAGTCGGCAGTGGCTGGGTTTTGAGGCCTTGCCTTATTGTCTGGTTTCAGACCATATCTCTTCTTGTTACTTCAACCACCTTCCTCAGATACCACATTTCTGAGGTTTGGAACTTGCTTTTGAGGGTTGTAGTCATTGCCCATGACTCGCATCCATACATCAAGACTGGGACATAAGTGGAGCGGTATACAGCCATCTTCATCTTATATACAAATTACCAGCTTAAAATATAAATTTTCATGTATTCACATTTATTAATTTCTATACTATTGCCTTCTACAGTTCACAAGAATATGTATTTACAATTACATTTAACTGTAACATTTACAACAAAAAATTCATTACCTGCCATTACATACATTTTTAAATTTTTACCATGGGCCCTTTTAACACAACCCTTTAACACATTTAACTTTCAAAACAGAATTATTTGTGTGCCAGATTTGTCTAAATAACTACTTGCAGATGGATTGTATTTCTCAAGGAGTGATTATGGGTGAGTTAGACTCATCTGTAGCAGTTTGGAAGTGATATCCCCTGAGGAGGTGAAGTCAAGGGTAACATGAACAGGTTTACAGGACTAACTCACGCAACCAAAAATATGGTATATAATAATTACTATCAAACTTTGATTTCAAAACTGACAATTTCACACATCCTCATTATCCTCTTCTTCACATTTCAACTCCCCAAGGAGCACAGGCCGACGAGTTTTCCTGTCTAGTGCCATCAGCTCAAAGTCTTTCCATGTCTTCATTATCCCCATACCACCCGTGTGTTACCGGGGCCCGAAAGGGGAGTAAAGAATAGCAACACTGAACCCTATCACGCATGTCGTAAAAAGCGACTTAGAGGATTGGGCATGGGGCTGGTTACCCCATCCCGTTAAAAAACCTTTTTACTAAAACAACTTCAACAAATACGGACAAGTCAAATACAGAATAAAGAAAGGCAGAGGTAGATGAAAAAACACATGGAGAAGAGAACTGGATACAGAGGTGAAAATGATGAGGAAAACATGGAAAGAACTTGAGTGGATGGCACAGGACAGGAAAACTTGGCATGTGTTTGTTGAAGGCCTATGCTCCTTGGGGAGCTAAAGGGTATTGATTGATTGATTGATTATCCCCATACCCCCATTATAATCCATTAAAATGTGTTTTTCAAAATTGAAATTTTGGGTCTTTGAAAATCTCTAATTACATTAATTCATTTAATAACCTTTAAGCTTCCTGTGGAGCACTGAGCCATCACTGTGGTTGGACCCCTTGCAGAAAGCTAGCACCCAAGCATTTTTGTACTCTTGCAGTAGTGGTTTCTGTAGCTATCTGTGTTATACGAAGCCTTCTGTATGAGAAGAGTGAGCCCGCCATGAGTCCGAAAAACTTGTTTTTTTTCATATCCTAAAAGCTAAGTTCCTCCTTAATCAAGAAAGCTCATTGCTTTGATGTTGACTTGCTCTTATTACACTAGTCAACAACCAAAATGTACCAGAAATGAAAATAGCTGATCTTAACTAATTTTGGTGTGCTGAAAACGAAAATGACATTAAAAAATGTTGATTGGCTCTAGTTTTCAAGATATATGCTACTAGTTTATTTAATAACGGTCAATTTATATATATGACGCAACTGTTGTGGGCGATTGCATAATTTTTTCTAATGACCAATAAAAATGTAATTAGAAGTTGATGATGCAATCCTACCTATGATTACATCACCTTTGTGTATAAATATCGTATCTCTGATAAAATTGTGCCATTAGTTAGTGCATGGTCCCTCCAATTGGGAAAGGCATATCAAAGAAGAAAAAATGGACTCTGGAATATCCAAACATCCCCTCTGCAATACGTCCGGTACCACATGGCGATGACCTACCAGTTCCCAAAGTGCCAGAATCATTTTCAGCTGCTTCCACTGATGAAGAAGAGGTCATTGGTGGTCCTGAACCATCAACCTCAAGCGACCCAGATTTTGAGCAAACTACATCCACTAAACCACACTTAATAACCCAAGGTGAACTGAATGATCTTGTAAGAGATCTGAATTTACTGAACAAGGCGGAGCTTTTGGGTTCCAGATTGCAACAGTGGAATCTCCTGGCAGAAGATGTTACAATTTCTGTGTATAGGAACCGCCAGAAGCCGCTTATTACATTCTTTTTCAAAGAGGGTGACCTTTCTACGTGCCACAACATTTCTGGTTTAATGGCAGCCCTCAAAATCAATTACGTACCGGAATAGTGGAGGCTTTTCATTGATTCATCCAAGACGAGTCTTAAAGCTGTTTTGTTGAATAATGGTAATGTGTTAGCGTCAATTCCAGTTGGTCACGCAGTTCATATGAAAGAAACTTACGAAAACATTAAGCAGCTTTTGAAGTGTATAAACTACGATCATCATCATTGGTCACTTTGCGGTGACTTAAAAGTGGTCACTCTTTTGCTTGGACTACAGGGTGGATACACCAAGTACTGTTGCTTTCTCTGTGAGTGGGATAGCTGTGCACGAAGTGACCATTACATCAGAAGATATTGGCCAATCAGGCAGTCATTGCAGCCTGGCAGTAAGAACATTGAGAACCCAGCACTTGTCGACACCAGCAAGATTTTGTTGCCACCCTTGCACATTAAGCTGGGTCTCATGAAAAACTTTGTCAAAGCAATGGAGAAAACAGATGAGGCTTTCAAATACCTCATCAGAAAATTTCCAAGACTGAGTGAAGCTAAAATAAGGGAGTATTTGTTGGTCCACAAATTCGAAAACTTCTTCATGATGACGAGTTTCTTTGCATGTTGCATGGCAAGGAAAAGGCAGCATGGCTAGCATTTAAATCAGTGGTGGACAATTTTCTTGGAAACAACAGATCTGATAATTACAATGAAATTGTAGAAAATTTCCTTCTGAAGTATAAGAGTCTTGGCTGCAACATGTCTTTGAAAATTTATTTTCTGGATTCTCATCTGGATTTCTTTACGTCAAACTGTGGAGCAGTCAGTGATGAGCATGGTGAACGATTTCACCAGGACATTGCTGCTATGGAGACATGGTATCAAGGCAATTGGAGCCCTTCAATGCTTGCTGATTACTGTTGGACTGTGACAAGAGACACCTTCGATTGACTACAAGAAGCAAGCAAAGAGAGCTCAAACAGCGACTGAATAATGATGGAATGGGTTCAATTGTGCCTTTTAAAAACATGATATGTGAACTTTAAATAATGTTTTTATTTTTTCTATCATTTTATGTTGAAATATCAATTAATTGAGTATGTAACCACAATTTTTATAATGCTAAAGTAGAAAGACTAGCTGTTCACCCCAGAGAATTAAACAAGCATACATTATTTGTATTACTGTAATGTAAATTCATCATTTTTTTTTAAACCAGAGCCAATTGGTGAATTTCATTATGATATTTGAAATCAGCATGTCAAAATCAATAAGAAATGGTATATTTAATTTCTGGTACAAATAACTTTTGAAAATTTGTTGACTAGTGTTATTTGTTTCTTCAACTTATTTACAACCCACTGTAAATGATGCATCGGCTTTGGAAATGAGATCATGAGTTCATAAGACATTGGTGAAAAAGCTATTCTGCTCTCCAATCAGAGTCCCAATCTACTGTGCTAGCCAAGGCGTGTTTGCACTTAGCTTCAGTTACAATCATGTTAGCACATGCTTCTTACGTTCTTCGATTGTGTTGCATTATTTATTTTGTGTAATTTCCCTCATGATGAGTAACAATGACAGTGATTCTCAGTTTCAACAATCTGGCTATTGAAGGAAGTGTTCGAAAAATGTACAAACATGGAAATGTGTGCAGGCAAAAAAAAAAATGAAGGATTCTGGTGATGCCTACATTAGTGTCAAAACATCTAAACCTATTGCTGCTCGCGTGGTGGATTGCCTTGTTCTATAATGAAGGGAGGTTTTATGACATACAACATTAGTTTATGGTGCCTGGTCATTCTTATCTGCCTTGCGATAGAAATTTTGCTCACATTGAGAACAAACTAAAAGACTTGGAGGGGTACTCTGAGGACAACTATTCCATGCTCATTCAAGGTTCTAGGACCACCAGGCCATTCACGGTGGTCAGAATGGTTTGGCTTGGTTTAGGTTGTAAGGACCATCTTTACTGCACATGGACAACTCCATCAGTGCTCCAATTTCCTCCCTTAGATCATACAAGGAGGATCTCAGCACAATGCACAGACTCCACAGCACAGGCGAGGATCCTAGTGAAGTGTATATATAGGAATCACACATTCCATAAATATTGTTTGGTGGCTAGGCTTTTCCTAATTTTGTAAATTTTGTGAGGGCAGTGGCCATATGGCCTACTCTTTACAATTTCCAACTGCTGAGGAATTTTTAATGCGCACAACTTGCACAAGGGACCTCCTATTTTTTCACCCTTATCTGAGAAGGCTAGGCATCTGATCTCACTGTACAGAAAAATCGGGGGAGGAGGATGCGGTGTATGACGTCATTAGAAACCACTGGTTGTGAAAAAATTTCCATCAAATATATTCTTCTATGCTGGGAACTGAGGGAGTAGCGCTGGTGTAATGGTTACCATGTTGCGCTGGTGATCAGGTGTTCAAGGTTCAAGCCCGGGAGTGAGCATTTGAAGAAGTATCACTGACTGGGATTTTGACTGAAATTCCTGAACAGCTCCTGAGATAAACCCTCTGTAGATGGGAAGGAGCAAAGCTCCTGACCAGGTTGTAAGGAAAGTCCACAGGCTCCCCAGCCTCGCAATGACTTGTCATTGGGCCGAAGGGCTGAAAGCCCAAGTGCCGCTGGTTAAGAAAAAAAAAAACTGGGAACTGAACCCGGTACCTTTAGAATTAGAGTCAGAATGGACAAATCCTTATTCTTTGACTATAGTGTCCTATGGAGACGTGGTAGCGCAGCGGTTAGTGCATGGGCTTCCTAGCTCGATGGTCCATGGTTCGATCCCCAGTTGAGGTGGGACTTTTTAGACCGCAAATGGCTCCGGGGTCGACCCAGCCTCATAAATTGGGTACCAGAGCAACTCTGGGAAGGTTAAGGCAGCCGGCATGATGCTGACCACATCACCCCTAGTGTGGCAATGGTCAGGAAAATATGAGCCTAACACTATACTCCCAATATGCCTCCACGGGCGTGTAAAGAGATCCCAAGTTTCTACAGGAGTACATCATGTGATAGGAAGGGCGAGTGTCAAAATCTGGTGTAGGAAATTTGCATACAGATAGTGACAGACTATTGGGTTTAACTGAAGGGGAAATAAGACTATGACTTGTTGAATTGTAAGTAAAGGGCAATAACTTAATCTAGCCCCTTGAGGAAAAAGTCGTGTTTTTAGTTAATAGGGAGCCGTGTGTTAGAAATTCCGGTTTCATAAATTTGCATAAGCTGATTTAGCGGGCTTGGAGTTTGCATTTAGACGATAAAACTATGACTTGTTGATTGGGAAGCAAAGGGCAATAATTTATAATTATGTCCCTTGAGGGATAAAGTGAGTTTGGTTTTTCGGATAATGCGAACGAAGTAAGTTTTGCACGAGATTTTGTAGAAGAGAGTGAACGGCTCATGACAAAGTCTGATCTAGAAATTTTGTAAATAACTGTAACAGAAAATCGGGGTGCTAGTTTTAATCAGTTCAGATCCAGACGCGTTAAGCGTAAGTTGAGAAGTATAGGTTTTCTCCCAAGTGTTAAAGATACTAAGAAGGGTGGACAAGAGAGACAGTGTTCCCATGTTGAAGAAAATGTACACCTTCTCAAGACAACCAGACGACCAAGTATGTCGAATCTCGACAATTAGATAAACAGTTAGAATAATGAGAAGAACAATAGGGAGCAGCTAGCTATTGAGAAGTGTGAAACAATAGATGTTTGGTAAAAATTATTACCCCTGGCGGTTAGGCCAGTCTTTTCTAAAGATACACCAAGTAATCACACTAAGATTCCAATGTTAAGAAGATAGAAATAAAACAGAGCAAGCAATAGCAGAAGAAAGAACAATGAGTACTGAGGTAATTGCTGTGACAGAAGTTTTAAAATGACAACAGTGGTTCTCAAGCCATAACCATCTTGACTACCAGAGTCAGTAGACAAAATACAGAAGCCGTGACAGTGCCTAAGAGAATATAAGGAGAATGAGTAAGGACGATGTTTTAGAGTTTGCATCAAGAAATAAATTTTGCTGTACAAAAGTTACCAGCCTCAAGTGGAAGGTTGGGCAGAACATTTCATTTCAACTGTTGCTGAATTTCTTATGTACATAAATTTTTTATTACGTTGCCCACTGTCAGCATGAAGTATGTTTACCAGATATTTAAAACCATCAACCATCTGTCTGTCATAAGCTGTTGTAATCGTCAAAGTGGTCATCAGAAGTAACTTAACATCATCATCCAACTGCCTACTGTTTAGGGCAGCGATGTGAACCCACTATACGCACCATCATCAGCGCTCACAGCCACAATCACAAAAATGAAGAGTGTGGACACCAGCTTCAAGGGTGCAAAGATTTTTCTGTACTCTGATCTAGCACAAACAAGGATATGCCATCAAGTCCACCTATTACCTCTCTTCACCTTCGTAAGTGCGGTTACAGAAGGGCAAGGCCAAGGCATACAACCAGTCAACCATTGATCTCTCTTTCATTATTCTAGAGCATCTGATTGACACAGTGGTTAGTGTGCTGGTCTCTCACGGCAGAGGTACCAGGTTCGAAACATGGTAACATCACGCTCCAGTCTATTCCAGCTGTAAATGGGTAACTGACTCTGCTGGTGAGTTAGGGAAGGAAAAGGCAGTGAGAAAGGGAACTAGTCACCCCACCTCTTGAAGCTGGATCTAGTATAGTGAAGGCTGTAACAATTCACTCCCCTACAGCAGTATCTGCTTTGAGACAACCTTTACCTTTTCAACATTCTACCAAGAAAAGTACGCAACTTCAGTGAAGCTCAGTGATGAAAAAGTGTGGAATTTCAAAAACCTACTTGTTCATGTACCAACACACCACAAGAAGTTTTTGGAAAATGTTCTGGCACCACAGAGCGATAATACCACAGCAATAGCTAAAGAAGAAGATTCCAGAGATGGTGAGCTGGAGTATTAGAACCAGCAGCCCTTACTAACCCCCCCCACTTTTCCCGGATGCTGTTACACAGGCAAATAAGAAACATAGTATTCAAGCACAGTATCATTAAATTGTGTGTGCTATGTATACATGTTTCTGATTCATCACAGACACTACTGATATAAA
The DNA here is from genome assembly GCA_024509875.1 of Oreohelix idahoensis. NCBI lineage: Eukaryota > Metazoa > Mollusca > Gastropoda > Stylommatophora > Oreohelicidae > Oreohelix > Oreohelix idahoensis. Next base: position 509,952 of record JAMPIV010020075.1, read on the forward strand.
TTTCACATCTGGATTACTGTATTCTTCTTCTCTTCTTTGATCCTTAGCCGCCAACCGTCAAAGCAGTCAGTGGCCATTACGCCTGGTGGCGTCTTGTAGGTCAACAACAAATTGATTCCACTTTGCTCAGTTGGCGGCCATCCTTCGTACAGTGCCCCAACTCTGGTTCATTCTTTGCATCTCAGCCTCCACAGTCCTCCGCCAAGTTGTTTTTGGTCGGCCTCTCTTTCGTTTTCCTTCAGGGGTCCATAGCATAGCTGTTCTTGTGATGGCATCGGGGTCTCTTCTGAGGACATGGCCAACCCAGCTCCAGCGTCTGCCAGCTATGATGGTGTGCATGTCCTCTTGCTTGCTCGGAGTAAGCAGATCTTGGTTGGTGATGGTATTCGGCCCAAAAATTCGGAGAATTTTTCTTAGGCATGTTGTATGAAAAGAGGACAATTTCGACATTTCCTTCTCTGTAACTCTCCAGCTCTCCGCGCCATAGAGAAGCACAGAAAGCACACAGCTCTGATATAATCCTAATTTTGTGCTTGTGCTGTACTGAGAGGACTTCCAGATGTTGTTTAGACTAAAAAAGGCTGTTCTTGCTTTGTTCATTCTGTTGTTGATGTCTTTGCTTGCTCTGCCGTATGGTGTTACTATGCATCCTAGGTATGTGAAGGCATCTGTCTGTTCCAGTTGCTGATTCCTTACTGATATGGGCTCAGGGTTGCTCACAATGAGCGTCATGACCTCTGTCTTCTTTAGGTTGATGTTCAAGCCCACCTGCTGGCTATACTTATTAAGTCTATCCGTTTTTTCCTGGATGTGTTGATGTGAATGTGCTAGCAGTGCAATGTCATCTGCATATTCTAGATCTTCCAATGTAGAAAATGTAGTCTATCTTATTCCTCTTGGATTGCCCTCTGTTGTCTGGCGCATCACCCAGTCTATGACTGTTAAAAATAGAGTGGTTGATAAGGGGCATCCCTGTCATACTCCTGTCTTCACTTCAAAGGTTAGGTTGCTCTGCCCAATGCTACACGTAAAGTTGGCATAAAGGCTTTTTATAATTGACACTATGCAGCTTGGAATTCCATAAGCCCTCAGTATTTTCCATAAACTGTCCCTATGTATGCTGTCAAAAGCCTTTTCAAAATCAACGAAATTAATGTACAGCTGTCTTTGCCATTCTGAGCACTGCTCTATAATGTTCCTGAGGGTAAATATATGGTCTACACATCTTCTGTTCTTTCTAAATCCTGCTTGTTCTTTCCTCAGTTTGTGGTCTACTGCTTTTGAGATTCTCTGTATAATTATCCTGCCTAGTATTTTGCAGGGAACTGAGAGAAGAGTTATTCCTCTCCAATTATTGCAGTCTGCAAGATCTCCCTTCTTGGGCAATTTGACAATTATTCCTTTTCTCCACTCTGTTGGTGTTGTCCCTGTTTTCCAGACTTGTGCAAATAGTGGTTCTAATTGGATTACTGTATTCTTCAAAGAAAAATCTTTAATGTAAAACTCATTTATTGAAGACAACCCATGATGACCCATGACGCCCGACCTGGCCAGTGGGTGCTGAGCTCAGGCAGAATCTATGGGGCTGCTGTGCTGACCTGGAAAAGACTGTAGACTTTGACCTGGTGACAGGCCTGCAGATTTAGCATGACTACAAACTGAACGCAGAAGAAGAAGAGACAGCTTAAAATTTAGCAAAGTTATGGCATTTTATTTTATGTCGAGCTTCCAACAGCATATATTTTTTCACAAAAATAGTGGGCTCGCCCTTGTCGTATGGAAGGCCTCATATGATGAGGGACCTAAAACGCGTCAACAGTGAGAAATGCAGTTAGCGACCCATAGCTAGACTGCTTGCGTCAGGGTCAGCAAACCAGAGCTGACCAAGACCCTACTCCACCTCCAAGTGGTGGTCCTGGAAACAGGCTGCATCACTGCAGTCTGGCTGAGCGAGTAGGGATCGAAGAGGGAAGGCTAACCCGGTCCCAAAAATGCTGTGCTGAAGTCGGATGTGTCGGCCGAAAGGCGCAAATATCGCAGCTCCGCTGTTAACGGACACAACGCAACCAACGTCCTTTTCAGGATGAACAAAGAAGAAGAAGAAATATGATGAGCCTGTGCACAACCTCTTATTAGCTACCTGTTATGACATGTCTGAGGAGGTAGTAGGCCAATTTTTTTTTTTTTGGTCTTCTCTGAGACCCCAGAAGCTGTTGAGAAAAGTTAAAAAATAAATAAATAAATAAATAAAAAAAAAGAAAAAAGATAAAGAAGAGACAGAAAGAAAACTGACCGAGAACATCATGTACCAGAAGTAGTTGGGGTGAGACATGATCATGTGAGGTTGTTGGAATGACACACAAAGAAGATCTTAGTTTAGCAGAAAAATATGTTGTGAAGCCTGATAAATACTGATTTCAGTACATGATGTTGGATGTGACACATGGCAGTGCATTTTAAGCCAACGTAGGAAAAAAATGAAAATTGTGATTGGTCCATATTCTGATAATTTATAATCTCCTAAATCTAAATGTCAAAATAATTTGTCAGAACAAATTCTAAGTAGGTGAGTTTTAATTTTGCAAATTGTACTTTCTTAAGAATTGGTGCTTTTCCCATGAAGAAAACCAAGAATTTCTCGGAACCTTGTTTTATGTTCTTATAACTTAGTCAATCAACATGTGATTCGGCACTGATACTTTCCGCTGGATAATAGAACTTTTTTCAAATCCAATTTATGTCATCTTATCAAAATTTTGATTTATTGCAAATAATGTTATACCGTTTTTAAAAATGTGTGACTATTTTTAGATACTAACTTTAAAGTTCTGTATCTCAGAATCTACTCAAGTTATTAAAAATCTAATCTGAAAAAAAGTTTTAAAATACAATGATTTCAACTTTGGGGCTCATAATTCAACAAATAAAAAAGCCTTAGTGAATTGAAATATAGAATTTAAATCCAATACGGCCACCGTTTCCAATAGCATTATACCACCAAATGTGTTGGCTTGCATAGCTATTTCTGTTGTAAGTTAACTGTGCAATTGTTTCAAAATCCTACAGTTATTTATGAAATAGAATTTTACTGTAGCTCTTCCCCCTAAAAATTCAACCTGAAGTTTTGAAACTATAACTGAAGTCAAAAGCAGTCACTAAGAATACAAAAAGCAAGAGGAGCTTTCATTGCATTGGGAAATATATGGAGATCAAGAGAAATCGGATCCAATACGAAAATAAGAATCTTCAACTCAAATGTGAAGTCAGTCCTATTGTATGGCTCTGAGACATGGAGAACAACAAAGACAACAACCAAAAAGCTACAGACTTTCATAAATGGGTGCTTGCGTAGAATAGAGGGATTAAAATGGTATGACAAGGTTACCAATGTGGAACTGAGGACAAGAACCAGACAAGTGCCAGTGGAACAAGAGATGAGAAGAAGACGATGGCGATGGATAGGACACACACTGAGGAAACCTGTTGATAGCATTACAAGGCAGTCCTTGTTCTGGAACCCCCAGGGCAAGAGAGGCAGAGGTAGACCAAAAAGCACATGGAGAAGAGAGCTGGAAACAGAGGTGAAAATGATGAGGAGAACGTGGAAAGAACTTGAGAGGATGGCACGTGACAGGAGGACTTGGCATGTGTTTGTTGAAGGCCTATGCTCCTTTGGGAGTGGAGGGTTATGAATGAAAAGCAGTCACAGGGATGGAGACAAAAAATGAATCTTGAAAGATGTTCATGTACCTTTTGACCAGTATCCTCATCTTCTGTGCAGCCAGAGCCCCTGACAACAGTCCACTTGTGGACTGCTATATAAGATGTACAGCCTTTAGCATCAATGGCCACCTCAAATTCCAAAGGTCGGGATCGTTGAATGTACCGGCTAAGGGCACCAACTCTGGAAACATCAGGAAGCTGACACAGGAAGGCCTTCACTGTAAAATCTAGAAACTCTGTGGCTCGACTAACTACGTTAGAAACGATAAGGGTTAGAGTATAATTCCCTGGGGCTGGTATCGAGGTAGTGTACGTGTTAGATTTAGAAATGAACGTGCTATAGTTTGCTATCCTCCACTCAAAGATAGCGAAACCAAAGTTCTTGCCAACTGCTGTAAAGGTAACATTCTGATTCTGGAAGATGTAACCTGGGCTTGGGTCTGACACAGCTAAAGTGACATGATTGACTGGAAGCTGTGACTGTAACTGACAGCTAGTCGTCTTTGTACTAATCTCATTGTAGGCACTGAGGATGATGCTGTAGCTTCCCTCAGATGGGAAACTTATGCTCATATTTTGGCCTGCGAAGGTTTTGTTTTGCTTGCTGATCTCAATCAACCAGGTATAAGTGATATTAGTGCCAGAGTCAGCTAAGGCTTGTATTGAAGTTGAAACCTGAGCCAATCTCACCATTTGACAGTCTAGAATATGAAGGTTGGAGATGGGGTCCTGTACTCTGACCACATTCTCCTTGTTCATGGACGACACATTGTTAGCAGCAGTTATGAACACTTTATACACTCCAGCCACTGGGAACAGTCTCGTGAAAGTTGAGCTTTGTTTAATATCTCCATCTACCTGCCAGACATAGTTAACATCTGTAGCATCAAGATTTACTTCTGCTGTGAAAGTCAAACTTGAACCTGTGGCCACCACAGAGTCTTGAAGTGTGACCCTGAGCTCTGTTATTGCACTCTGAACCACCAAAGTCAACTGATCCTCCTCAGAACTCAAGGAGTTCTTCACCTTCAGAAAAACTTCATATGTCCCAGTTAGGTTAAAGCTAAAGGAAACACTCACCAGATCTGATATGAACTGCCTGTCACTAAGTAAATGGGTAATTGTCCAATTATACACCAACGCTGTACCAGAGACCGTTTGAGAGTACAAGTCAAGATTTGTGCCCCTATTTACAAATGGTAAATTCAAGCTTTGTTTGATCTTGATTGCTACATTTGACACCCTGATATACACAAACACCTGAATAGCAGCTGTCACTGTGTCAAGGTCATTTGTGACTGCAACTTGCACTGTGAAGTTACCAGCTGTCAAAAATGGTAAGATCAGAGTGTCACTTTTGCTGAGCTGGGTCAGGCCACCGAGAGTCCACAGGTATGTTAGGTGAGACCCAGTACCAGCTACTGCACGGAACAATACAGCTTCGCCTATTAACACCTGCACATGAGATGTCTTATTACTGTCAATGTATACTTTAGAGATTTGTTCCTGTGCCTCTACTGTGATCACTACACTCTGGAGGCTGATGGCATTCTTAGCTTTGAGATTAATCTGGTAAGTTCCATTAAAGCTGAAGATGAATTTGAAAGTATGATTACCAACAGTTATGAGAGACAACCCTGCATACATTGCTCTCCATTCATAGTCCACCAAGAAATCTGTGTCTATATTAGGTGTGAACCTGTATTCCAAACCTGTTGTTGCAAACCAATTTAACGATCCTGGTTTTGATTTCAAGCTTTGGTTTATTGATAAGCCTGTGATCTGCTCCAGCACAGCTAACTGGCTAGACTTGGTTACTGATGAGACAGCATTAGATACAACTACAGAACACTGGTGATAGCCAGCAGACGCAAAGGCATGAATCAAAGATGCAGAGTTACTGCCCATTGCATTTAAAGAGTCAAACTTCCATAAAATTGTCACATTGGTGCCAGAAGATAACGTGACCTGGAAAGTGATGTTTGCATTAACCTCCACAATGAAAGGGCTGGTTTTTATACCCACACCACTAACCTCATCCTGTGCCATGATACTCACAACCACAGACTCATTACTCACAGAATTCTCAGCCAGTAATTTTACTAAATAAGCTCTTGGTGTGAGAAAGTTGTGCTGCACTAACTTTCCAGTCTTAGACACAAGTGAGTCATCAAAATTCCATGTGTAATTCACTAGGGTCCCATACAGTGCGGATGCTTCTAGTGTTGTATTAGCATGTGTTTTGGCATAAACAAGCGCAGAACAAGAATTGCAGTGAATCTGCGACCCTGTGATTATTTCTATGGCTGCAAGTTCCATTGTCTGCACTTGATAGTTCAGGTTATTCTCCACCTTCACTGTGACATTATAAACTCTGGCCTCAGTTACTGTCAGATTTAATGTAGCATACTGTACAATGTCTCTGCCACTGTCCACTGTCCATGTATACGTAATGTTCGAGCCATTAACTACTGAGGCATGGAAAAGAGCATGCACTAAAGCTCCAGGCTGTTTCAAGGCTACTGGTGTGTCATACAGAACAGACAGGTCTGAAATCTCCTCTTCTACACATATTTCTTTCCTATATGTATCTGATAATGGGCTTGATATTTGTTTCCTGACTTTCAAGGAGATATAATAAATGCCAATGAAGTTGTATGATGATGTTGCATACTTCATTGGATGCCCTGAGCTCATTAAGTTGTTCCCAAAATTCCATTCATAGTACAAACTGTTTGGTGATTCTGCTGCAACTTCAGCACTAATTTCAACAACTTTTCCCACCGGTACGCAGTATTTTGCATTTATTCTGATTATTTGCAGCAAATTCTCATCATACACATACAGTACCAGCCTGTATGTTCTCTCACTGACTGCATTCTTGGCTGTAACTACAGCCCTGTACACATCAGCAGCTGAATATTCATAAATAAATACAGGGCTTGTTTGGAAAGTTGTCACTGTAATATTATCCCCAAAATCTAATGAATACTCAACATGAGAACCTGACTGCTGGGCAGCTGTAAAGGTTATGTTCTCAGTGAAGTGCTTTGGGCCATCGTAGGTGAGGTTTAGACCAGTGATAACATCCTGAGCCTCAATCGTGATAGTTTCCATCTGCATGCTGCTGCTGTTATAAAGGGACTGTACTGTCACTAATACTGTGAAGCTGCCTGCTGTCTTGTACCCATGCTGTGGTTCTTGTACTGGGCTCGAGTTTCTCCACGTCATATCTTGGCTGCCATCACCCCAATTTACAGTGAAAATCAGTATGCCATAGTTATCTCTGTCTGAAAGTGAACCGTTGTTCACTCTGATGGATAAGCTGAAATTTTGCATTGTTGGCACAAACCTACTAGATGTATTGAGGACAAGTGGGACATCAATATTTTTGTACACTTCTACAGCCGTTGAATGGGACAGGCTATCTCCAAATGTATCTGACAGGACCAGTGTAACTGTAACATTTCCTGCTGTATTGAATCTGTACATGTACGTTAGACTGAGGACAGTTGTATTAACTTGCATATAGGACTGAAAACTATCGCCACTAAATGACCATGTGACCCCAATCTGTGCTCCCATGGTGGCTTTCACAGAGGCAGAAAAAGAACCACGGGTACCAGCAGCCACTTTGTCTAACACCTTGTCAAAAGAGAAATTGCTAAAGTTGGCTCTTATTTGAGCATGTACTGTCAGGTTAACTGTCAGCCATGACAGAGGGTTGGAAACATTGACAGACAGAACGTACGTGGCAGACTTTTGAAAAATCCTTGGAAGCACCGATAAATCAGAAGGTGTAGGGCTAATAACTGTGGCATTTTCATAAAATTCAGCCATGGTCATGTCTCCAGTTTTGACTTTCATGTGGAATTCCTGAGCCTTCCCTGCTTCAACTGTAACCTCACATGCTGTATGGTTCAAACAGTCACCATGGTAGAACTCTACCTCTGTGATCGGGGCATATGCATAGATATTCACACATAAGGCCTCCCAACTGATGTTGTTTGTGACGTTCACCACAACATAGGTAAGTGAAGGGCCTGAAGGAAATGTCTGAGACAAGCTGGAGTATGGAAATTCAAGAATGCTGCTGTGAAACTGACAAATGTCTGGTAAGGGTGTGATTGATGCTGAACAACTGGAAGACAAGGCTGTCAGTAGACCACTCCCACCATTCAAGAACCAAGTCACTGATGCGGCTGAGCCTTGCAGGACTTTCACTGTCAGGACTTGTGGTAGACCAGCCTCAACATTTACATTCAGAACGTGTGGTCCCTGGACTAAGCTGATCTGCACTTTGGCTTCTGGATACACCCACAGCAGGTCTCTCACATTATCCATTGCTGTAACTGAGCATGTCTGGGAACTGGAAGAGTTGGTCACGAGAGTAAAATTGTAAACCCCAGCACCTGTGACATAGTTCAAAGCCCCTGGTGACAACATAACTTTCTTTGTAACATATACAGCATTGATTTTACACACAATATCTTGCTTTAGCTGATATGCCTGAGGATCTACGTTATCTCCAATACCCATCCAGTAATCAGTGCTGGCTGACAGCACAGACTGCCTCCATTCTGAAGTAGTTGATTCTTCACACAGCACAACATCCTTATTCTCAGATTGGAACCCAATAATATCTCCTTCCTGAACCATTACTTCTGTTGTTGGCTCAAACTGTACCTGGGTCGTTCTCGCAGGCACCCTTATGGTTGTCAGGTATATGAGCCGAAGCTTGAAAGTTCTGGAACTGATGACCATATTCTGGCAGTCAATAGTTTTGATGGAGGACACAGAGGTACAAGTACATGGTTTTCCAATTGGTAAACAAGTGTTAGTGAGCATACATAAGTACTCCCCATCTAAACATGCCCCGTAGATAGAACAATTGTTTTTGCTGTTGGCACAGGTGAACAGGGGGCTTTTATTGCTGCTGCAGCCTGGTGAAAAAAAAAAAAATATATGCTTTAACAATAACAATAGAAATAATAGAAAATCAGCAAACACTGTAAAGAGAGGGCATGAATTATTGCCTGGTTGTATATATATATATATATATAATAATAATAATAATTTTGAATAATATATATTGAATAATTTATATATCTATATATACGAGGGGCGTTCAGAAAGTAATGCACCACATCGTTTTTCTAAGCTAATAATGAAGATAGAAGCATGAAATTTTGCACACTTCAAATATGGCATGTGCCAATTGTGTGCACTAAATTGCACCGCAACCGGCCAAATAATACGGCTGCCCTAAACCATTGAAATGGAGCGTGTTAGCAACTTGCGTTATAAACAGCGAATTGTGATAGAATTTCTCGTTGCAGAGAAGGAAACTGTTGTGAATATTCACAAGCGTCTATGTGATGTGTATGGAAGTTTTGCAGTCAACAGGAGTACAGTCAGTCGCTGGGTTCAGAGAATCAAAGAATCAGGAAGTGAAGATACAGAGCTGCTTGATCGACCGCGCTGTGGACGTCCTGCCACAGCCACCAATGCAGAAATGTTGAAATGCGCTGAGGGTATTATTCTTACTGATAGGCGAATCACTACTCAACAATTGGCCTTACAGCTGTCAGTCAGCATTGGTAGTGCAAATGCAGTTATTAAAAACTCACGGATTTTCTAAGGTTTGCGCAAGATGGTTTCCTCGAAGTCTCATAAATGACCACCGATTGCAAAGGAAAGCAATTTCTTCTGAATTGTTGGAGCGTTTCAATGCTGATGGAGAGAACTTTTTGGCTAAGATCGTTACAGGCGATGAAACCTGGGCACATTATTTTGAACCTGAGACAAAAAGACAGTCAATGGAGTGGCATCATCCGCAATCACCAAGAAGAAAGAAATTCAAGACAATTCCTTCAGCTGGAAAGGTCATGATTACTGTCTTTTGGGACACTGAAGGTGTGATTCTTGTGTTATGCCAAGAGGAGAGACAATCAATTCGCAAGCTTACATTAAGACACTGAAAAAACTCAATCAACGTTTTCGCAGAGTTCAGCCGCACAAGAATCCAGCAGACCTGCTTCTCCTTCCCGACAACGTGCAAACACAAGTCTGGCAACACGGGAAGCAATCACCAAATTGGGTTGGACTGTACTACCCCATCCACCCTATAGTCCCGATTTGGCACCCTCTGATTTTCATCTATTTGGTCCACTTAAAGATGCACTCCATGGGACAAGGTTTGAAGATGATGAAGGAGTGATTCATGCAGCGAAGAAATGGCTACATGATCAAGACAAAATCTGGTACGGGCTAGGAATACATGCACTTGTTTCACGCTGGCATAAAGCCGTACAAGTTGATGGGGATTATGTTGAATAATACTGATGTTTACATGACGTATCCATGTATATTGTGTATAAATTTCATGCTTTTTGAATAAACAGCTCCTGAGAAAAACGATGTGGTGCATTACTTTCTGAACGCCCTCATATATATATATATATATATATATATATATATATATATATATATATATTCTTCTTCTTCTTCTTCCATCCTTAGCCACCAACCGGCAAAGCAGTATGTGGCCAGTACGACTAGTGGCGTCTTAGGGCAACAACAAATTGATCAATCTATCGCTGTTTCCACCACGCCTAGTGGCGTCTTTGTGGAACAAAAACAGACCAAACAATCTATCATTGTTTCCGTAATCAGATTGGTTGGCAAGCAGGTGATCAGCCCACTGTGCATATATATATATATATATATATATATATATATATATATATATATATATATATATATATATATATATATATATATATATATATATATATATATATATATATATGCATTAATAATAGAAATCAGCTAAAACTGTGAAGAGAGGGCTTTTTTTACCACAGTAGCCTGATTAAAAATAATGCTTTAATAATAGAAATAATAGAAATTTGCAAACACTGTGATGAGAGTGCGATAGCCTGCTGGTGAAAAATATTAACATGATGATGCTGTGCCAGAAATGCATTAACATGTCTGCACAGATGATGCAAAGAGAAACTGGAAAGGTAATTTTGACTAGAAATAAAGGTTTTTAATTTTTGATGTGTTACTGAAATTCAGCTTCTCCGTTATCAAATGGTCTTCATGTCTCAAAGATGAAATTAAATACATTTGAAAGTGGTGGTTCGGTGAAAAATCGCAATGACAGTGAACTTTCAATCTTATTTTTTAAAATAAATTTGACATTTCAAAAATACTGGCTTTAACACACACAGCTTTTTTTCTTAAAGAATTTTGTTGTCACCACTACAAGGGTCTTTGAAAGTCTTTTCTTGTGATACAAATAGCTCGATATCTCAAACCAGAGCCAAATTCTGTTTTTTTTTTCATGACATTGAGTCACTATCAACGTCTGCTAAAAAACATATATTATATTATGAACTTAACACCACACAGTCCTTGTTCTAGAATCTTAAGGTTAAGAGAGAGGTAGAGAGGTAGAGAGAGACCAAAGAGAACACGGAGAAGAGACCTGGTGACTGACATGAAGGGCATGAAGAAGACATGGAAATACCTTGAGCTGACGGCACGGGACAGGAAGACTTGGTAAAGGTTTGTTGAAGGCTTATGCTCCTTGGGGAGCTGAAGAGTGATGATGATGATGATGATGGATGATGATGATGGATGATGATGATGGATGATGATGGATGATGGTGGATGACGATGATGATGAGGATGATGTATGATGATGATGATGATGGATGATTATGCTGATGATGATGGATGATGATATATGATGATGATGATGATGATGGTGATGACGATTAACGAAATTAGCGGCTTGTGTCAAATTAACTAAAAGAATAAGACAGGGTTTGAGAGTACCAATTTTGAGATTATTGCTTCTTTTCTTTCTTTCAGACAGAAAAAACACTCAAGGAGTGTGAAGCAATAACATGAAACTGGATCTTCAGAAAGAGATGCCTCCATAAGCTATAAATAGATTAAAAGCAATAAATTCTGTTCTAGAAGTAAACAATTTGGAATTATTTTAAAATACATGGAATAAGAATAACTCTTGCTGAGAGACTAAGCATGAAATCAAACTTTTCTCAGATTTGAAAACTCTGATAATATTTGCGATTACAGCACTTTATTTAGTACTACAAGGTATTGTGGGTAAAATTGTTCATTTTGAAATCATCATCATCATTGTTATTTTCCTTTTTCCTCCCAATGAAGCACAGAGCCACCATTGCAGCTGGCCCCACATGCAAGAAACTTGCAAAAAGCACTCACATGCTCTTGGCAGTGGTTTCTATAGCAATTAGTTTTAAATGATGAGGCTGCCAGCCGTCATAAACAACCTCATATTTGTCACCTTGTATGACCATGATGTACCTTTATTTAAAAAGTGACACACAAACAAGTTATTTTGGGTAATTTATCACAAATGATCAAGACAAATGTCCATTATTTACACAGCTTTGCCTGCTTAAAGGTTTTAAATGCCTTCTGCTATCAAGACTTTGTCTTAGAGAAAACCTTACCTGGTCGGACCAAATTTCCAGTAATGCAGAAAGGTCTCCATATCTGTAGAGTTAAGCTAGCGTCCTCGACTAGACTCTCTGCTTGTACATTCCATCTCAGGATTTGGCCAGCAGCAGAAAACCAGGAAGCTGATATAGGAATAATGACAAATTTGGAATTTACAGAACAAAGAAATAGCTACAAGAATCAATCTTTCTACACTCAGACCATATTATAAAAAAGTAGCGTGTGCATAAACAAAAATGTTGAAACAAAAAAAAAAGGCAAAGACAAAAGTTTGTATGTTTATATTTGCTTGTATGTGCACTGAAAGAATAAAACAAGATTTTAAGAGACTTTATAACTGGGACACTAATAACTCATCATCATCACTATCACTGATGCTCCTTACGAGGCATGGAGCCACCACCACCACCACAGCTGGTCCCCTTGCAGGAAGCCTGCACAAAGCAGTCATGTGCGCTCACGGTGGCGATTTCTGTGGCATTTTTTTACATGATGAGGTTGCCACCCCATGCACAACCTCATAATAGTCACCTTGTATGAACAAGTAATTGGAAGAAAGAACTGATGCTCTTGAGGTGTGGATACTTAGAAAAATGAGGTGCATCTCATGGAAAGAGAAAAAGAAAAACAAGGTAAACCTAGGAATGAAAAGAGCATTAATGAAAGAGATCAAAATTAGACAGCAAAAAGATTTTGGCTATGTAAAAAGACATAACATCTTGCTGTGAAGACTAGAATGAAAGGAAGAGCTGAAGGCAAATGTTTAAGAGGAAGACAAGAGCTAAAAAAAAGTGGGAAGATAACTTCAAGAGATGGACAGGACAGTAAAGAGTCAATCAGAGTGGACCATCAAGTCAAGAGATGGACAGGACAGTAAAGAGTCAATCAGAGTGCACCATCAAGTCAAGAGATGGACAGGACAGTAAAGAGTCAATCAGAGTGCACCATCAAGTCAAGAGATGGACAGGACAGTAAAGAGTCAATCAGAGTGCACCATCAAGTCAAGAGATGGACAGGACAGAAAAGAGTCTATCAGAGTGCACCATCAAGTCAAGAGATGGACAGGACAGAAAAGAGTCTATCAGAGTGCACCATCAAGTCAAGAGATGGACAGGACAGTAAAAAGTCTATCAGAGTGCACCATCAAGTCAAGAGATGGACAGGACAGAAAAGAGTCTATCAGAGTGCACCATCAAGTCAAGAGATGGACAGGACAGAAAAGAGTCTATCAGAGTGCACCATCAAGTCAAGAGATGGACAGGACAGAAAAGAGTCTATCCGAGTGCACCATCAAGTCAAGAGATGGACAGGACAGAAAAGAGTCTATCAGAGTGCACCATCAAGTCAAGAGATGGACAGGACAGTAAAGAGTCAATCAGAGTGCACCATCAAGTCAAGAGATGGACAGGACAGTAAAGAGTCAATCAGAGTGCACCATCAAGTCAAGAGATGGACAGGACAGTAAAGAGTCAATCAGAGTGCACCATCAAGTCAAGAGATGGACAGGACAGAAAAGAGTCTATCAGAGTGCACCATCAAGTCAAGAGATGGACAGGACAGAAAAGAGTCTATCCGAGTGCACCATCAAGTCAAGAGATGGACAGGACAGTAAAGAGTCTATCAGAGTGCACCATCAAGTCAAGAGATGGACAGGACAGAAAAGAGTCTATCAGAGTGCACCATCAAGTCAAGAGATGGACAGGACAGAAAAGAGTCTATCCGAGTGCACCATCAAGTCAAGAGATGGACAGGACAGAAAAGAGTCTATCAGAGTGCACCATCAAGTCAAGAGATGGACAGGACAGAAAAGAGTCTATCAGAGTGCACCATCAAGTCAAGAGATGGACAGGACAGAAAAGAGTCTATCAGAGTGCACCATCAAGTCAAGAGATGGCTATCAGAGTGCACCATCAAGTCAAGAGATGGACAGGACAGAAAAGAGTCTATCAGAGTGCACCATCAAGTCAAGAGATGGACAGGACAGAAAAGAGTCTATCAGAGTGCACCATCAAGTCAAGAGATGGACAGGACAGAAAAGAGTCTATCCGAGTGCACCATCAAGTCAAGAGATGGACAGGACAGAAAAGAGTCTATCAGAGTGCACCATCAAGTCAAGAGATGGACAGGACAGAAAAGAGTCTATCAGAGTGCACCATCAAGTCAAGAGATGGACATGACAGAAAAGAGTCTATCAGAGTGCACCATCAAGTCAAGAGATGGACAGGACAGAAAAGAGTCTATCCGAGTGCACCATCAAGTCAAGAGATGGACAGGACAGAAAAGAGTCTATCCGAGTGCACCATCAAGTCAAGAGATGGACAGGACAGAAAAGAGTCTATCAGAGTGCACCATCAAGTCAAGAGATGGACAGGACAGAAAAGAGTCTATCAGAGTGCACCATCAAGTCAAGAGATGGACAGGACAGAAAAGAGTCTATCCAAGTGCACCATCAAGTCAAGAGATGGACAGGACAGAAAAGAGTCTATCCAAGTGCACCATCAAGTCAAGAGATGGACAGGACAGAAAAGAGTCTATCAGAGTGCACCATCAAGTCAAGAGATGGACAGGACAGAAAAGAGTCTATCAGAGTGCACCATCAAGTCAAGAGATGGACAGGACAGAAAAGAGTCTATCCGAGTGCACCATCAAGTCAAGAGATGGACAGGACAGAAAAGAGTCTATCAGAGTGCACCATCAAGTCAAGAGATGGACAGGACAGAAAAGAGTCTATCAGAGTGCACCATCAAGTCAAGAGATGGACAGGACAGAAAAGAGTCTATCCGAGTGCACCATCAAGTCAAGAGATGGACAGGACAGAAAAGAGTCTATCTGAGTGCACCATCAAGTCAAGAGATGGACAGGACAGAAAAGAGTCTATCCGAGTGCACCATCAAGTCAAGAGATGGACAGGACAGAAAAGAGTCTATCAGAGTGCACCATCAAGTCAAGAGATGGACAGGACAGAAAAGAGTCTATCCGAGTGCACCATCAAGTCAAGAGATGGACAGGACAGAAAAGAGTCTATCAGAGTGCACCATCAAGTCAAGAGATAGACAGGACAGAACAGAGTCTATCAGAGTGTACCATCAAGTCAAGAGATTGAAGATGTTGGAGATCCATTGCAGCTGACCTTCATTGCAGAAATGGCAGACGATGATGACAAGCCTATGAGTGCAGTAGCCCTATATTTGTTTGTTCGTCTCTGGAAACTACATGGGGCATTTGGATCATTAGATGCATCAAAATTATGGTGAGCTGGTTGGCCAATTTATCTGCTTGTTGAATTCTTATTTCGATCTGTCTGTCTAATCTACTGCGTTGACATTTTAGCCAGGTATTTAAACTATCTATTGTATTGGTTTTATTTTACCAACTTCATTGCTTCTCTCTCAGCAATATTTCTGGTTTTTTCCCCAGCGTTAAGACTTTAGTCTGTAATAAAATGGGCAGAGTTATATTAAACACCTTTACTAAAACTGGCAAAATATACCTAGCAACAGGGTAACAAAGGAAGATGTCACAGTCTGTGGTGGTGTCACGACTGTTGCTGTCACTGGTGACATAATGTCATTCAAGATTGGCACAAAGCCTGCCACTAACCAAGGAATCTTCACTTCATCTGAGGAGTATACAAATACATCATTCATGATAGACAGTAAGCCTCCCAAAAGTTGGGGAAGTTTCAGGTTTAATTACACTTCATTTAGCATAAAACCTACATCATTCAGGATTGGCACAAAACTGCTATTAGTCAGGGAATTTTCAGTTTCAACTCTTTGACTCCAGACCAACGCTCTGAGCGTTGCAAAATTCAACGTGCCGTGCCAGTGCAACGCTCAGAGCGTTGTTTTTAGTTCATCACGAATAAACCTCAAAAATTGTCCATTTAATGCAGTTCATATTTTAAAACTCGTAAAATGACTTCCGCTACTATTTAAACAACTAATTTGACTGTAGTTAAGCAGCACATGTGCGTGTTTTGATGTTAATATCACAATTTGTGTGACAATTCGCGTGTTTGTGTTTTTCGTTGTTATTGCTAGAGAAATATGTCACGCTTTATATTTACATTTTCTAAGCAAATAATTGTGTCAAACTACTTTGAAACATTGCTGACATTGATGATGATTGTTTGGTAGTCACAGTTCTTTGTCAAAATACGGAATCGGCGCAGAAAAGCTAGACACATTAGATTTAGTTGAAGAGTGGGCATAGTCATATACTGGCCGATCAAAAAGCAACAAAACTAGACCTACCGTAATATCTAATCACTAGTCCTAGGTAGAAGATGAAGCTAAGGATACTATTAAAACATTAAACAAGTGTAAAAAAGTTTTATATGACGTTATTCTTCTTTGTTTGAAAATTACGTAATGCATGATTGCATAATTTATTATTTTCTTACAAGGGACCACAGTAAAAACTGGTATGAATAACACTAAATGTACTAATTGTGGCCATAAGCAATGTTTTTTTTACTTTGTATATGGATTAACTTGATGTTTGAAGACTAAAAAGAAAGTTTTATTGTCTACAACAGTAATTTGTCTTTGGTAAGATCGTATTATACAGTTAACTTTTTAGTGTTTTTAAATTTTACTTGCAAAATGTATACCGAACACACTTGTGCTCATACTACCAAAGACGTTATATATTATAATTCTCTATCCATTTCCCTACATTTTGGTATATAATAAGTACATGTTCACAAAAAAAGATTAACATAAAATTTACACTAAAAGACAGTACACTTCACCGTTTAGAATTCTTCAAAAAATAATTATGGCACAGGGTGGAAAATAATTATGGAGTCAAAGAGTTAATTACACTTCATCTAGTATAAAACACATCAATGATGATTAGAACAAAGCCTGCCATTAGTCATGGAATTTTCACTTCATCTACTACAAAACACACAACATTCAAGATTTACAATAAAATTGAAATTCTTAGAAGGAAGTACAAAAAAGACAGAATACCCTGGAGGCATACAAATTATGACTAGTACTTTGGAGGGAGGTAAGGTGGAGAAAGAAACAAAAGTGGATTGATAACATAAATTAATGGACAGATCTACCTATTGCAGAATTACATTTTTGAAAATCTCATATATGCCACACCTTGGAGATGAAAAACCTGTACAAAAAATCCAAAACCCTGTACAAAGACCCAAAAAACCTGTACAAAGACTGAAAAAAATATATCAAAAGAGTTAATTCGTGTAAAAATATTTTCAATTACAGTGGGCTGCATTATAAATGAGGCACAGGGACTTTGCCTTTTAAAGGAGGTCTTCACTTATTGTAAAACCCAAACAATAAATGTCTGAGTTTATTTTACACTGTAAAAATAATGTGATGGTGTCATCATTTAGTCTATTTCTGTGCTTAATTATCACTAACAGACTGGGAAATCTTGTGTTTAATAGAACCTTATAAAAGAACTCTGAGACACAGAAATAAGGGGAATGGGTTAGAAAACCTGTACAGAAATTATATACAGGGTGTACACATCTGAAAATGCAAACACCTTGCACAGATTATGGGTAAACCCATAACATGTGGCATGTATGAAATCTATTGATAAATGTGGTATTAGTGAAGTGTGGTGCCCTAATGACCAAGCGTTACGGGACTGATGAAGATAATGGTGATGAAGGTGGAGATTAAATGTACAGGAATAAGATACAGATAATGCAATAGGAATTAAATAGATCATGTGCCAGACATGGCAGAACATATGAAAACATATAGAACAGAGGAGGACAGAGTTATGTCACATGATAACATAATGAGCAGTGAAGGTGAAATGGGAGAAGGAAAGGTGATAATACACTTCATTACAGGTGAATAAAGACAGGCTGTCAGGATCCATACAATCAAATAGACAGAAGGAAGAAACTGCTGAAAAGAACATGATAAAAGTCCATGCCATCATATCTCATGAGAACCTCAGCTCGCTGCTATGTTTCCTCTCACCAGGTACATCCTCCATCCTTCAATTCTGTCTTGGTGTCTCTACCCTATGTGTTATATGGCCTCCCCTCTCCCTGTTTCCCTGCTTTCACATTTAGTATCTGTCATTTTACACCCGACAAGTGTCAATCGAACAAGAGATGAGAAGACAAAGCTGGCAATGGATAAGGACACACTGAGGAAACCTACTGACAGCATTACAAGGCAGTCCTTGTTCTGGAATCCACAGGGTAAGAGAGGTTTAAGGAAACCAAAAATCCCATGAAGCTGAGAACTGGAGACACAAATGAAAAAGGATAAAGATTGGGAAGAACCTTTAACACATAACATAGGTCAAGACCTTTAACACATAACATAGGTCAGGACCTTTAACACATGACATAGGTCAGGACCTTTAACACATAACATAGGTCAGGACCTTTAACACATAACATAGGTCAGGACCTTTAACACATAACATAGGTCAGGACCTTTAACACATGACATAGGTCAGGACCTTTAACACATGACATAGGTCAGGACCTTTAACACATAACATAGGTCAGGAGGACTTGGCATAAATTTGTTGATGGTTTATACTTCTCAGGCGGCAGAAGGGTCATGAATGAGAATAAATCTTACACTGAATGTAGATATCTCAGTTCGAGTCTGATCTATCTCCAGTTAAGAGAATTACTTAGTAAGCAGCCTCCCCTGGTGATAACTGATGTTGTGGACTATGCACCCTTGAGTGATAGCCCTCCCTTTTTTCATTTTTTGGTCAGATTTTTTCCCTGTTGTTTTTTTTTCACCCTTTTCAATGGTGCGCTTCATCCTCCTGGATTTATTCCTGCCTCACCTTGCAGACATCTTTGTAAGAGCTTTTTTTCATTGTTTTAGTAAACTCACCCTCATTTCAATGCGATAAGCATGGGCTTCAGCATCCTCACTGGATTTAGTGTGGAAAAACCGTGTCCTGCCCATTCTTTGATGTTATCCGCCCTGTGCCTTCACTGCCTTCCTCTTCTGTCTTGCAGACATCTTTGAAAACCTCAGCTGCAGCCCAAACCACCTGGCTTTGTTTCTTTGACAAAAGTGGTTCTTGGTGCATAGTTCTTCTTCTAACATAGACATTTGTTTTAGTAAACTACCAGATGAAATAAATCAGACTGGGATAATGAAAGTTATGATGCTGAATTTTCTGTGAGCGCCAAAGATTACATGGCAAGTGGAGAAGGAATAGTTGGTCAGTAGACCAAATAAAAGAATTTGGAGAAAAGGAAATAAATAAATGCACACACTGGTTAACTAACTGCCTTAGTAAATTCTGATAATGATACTAACCTCCAACAAAGTATTCACATATGTAGCTGTTTTGTGTGTCACAGACTTTAGGCTGCCATATGCCTGAACTGTTGATTGATACACAAGGCTCGACCCCTGCTTTGTCCACCCACTTTGTGTATCCATCTAGAGCTTGACCATCTTGCCAAGTATAGTGACCTAATGCAGTCCATGCCCTAAGACCAATCCATGCCCGGCTACAAAGAAAAGATTGAGTGGAGCTCATATTAAGTATTAAAAAATATTCCTCGAGGACCAACCACAACAGCAGTCTTTTACAATGGGTCACCAGTATTTTAAAAAAAAAAACAGACACACACAAACAATTTCTGACAGTTGTGACCATTATAATATTTGTAGCAAAGTTGAACTAATTTATTTTAAATCCCATGATCTCAATTTTAACAAATTTAATGTTTTTCATGATTCAGAAAGAAGACAAAGCAATGCTTGCCTGGTTATATGACAATGCATTACAAACATACAAAAATTAATATTTGCATGCAGTGCTATGGTAAATCGTTCTCACTATTTATCTCCATAAAGAACATTGGTTGATGTTTGTAGCTTCATTGTGACCCTCCTGGGCACATCATCTTACTTTCCTACAGGTGATTCTCATTCTCTTTATCTCTATTTTGCCGTTACAAATGAGCCCATATTACCCACTATTGTCAATTTCAATTCATTTTCAACTGCTGCATCGACATCTGTTCGTTACTTATGAAAGAGGTGAATTAGTTCTGACATGGCCTAATAGCAGACATATCCCTTGTTTCACTTATACTGGGGTGTAGGATTGTTATTATTTTATGTAATTTCATGTTTTCATTCGATGTTGTCTCGTGTTCTTTGATTGGTGGAATAAGACTTTTTTGTCTTGTGCCTTCAAAGTGTGTAGCCAGTGGAAGTTACAGTGATACTAAAAATGGACACAAATAGTAATGGATGGACAGTGGAAATAATAAATGGTGCAGAAAGAGGAGAAACACCTTTACAAATTGCTAAGGATTTGGGCGATAACTGATTTACGATCAGAACAGCTGTAAAGGACTAAAACCGTAGTATTGAACATATGAAAGCATCAGCACTAATGAAATCTATGATTATTGCCAAGCTGCGTAGCGGTTTGTTTATTGAAGTGGAAAGATTGTTACTGTTTTGGATTGATGACCAGAATCAAAAGAGCATGCCGATTAGCCAGAATCTGATTAAAAAATAAAGGTTGGAATGCTTTATGAAGACTTAAAGGCAGCTCCTGGAGAGTATGGTGAATTCAGTGAACAGTATTTGGGACTATAATGACATTTATGAAGGAAAAGAAAAGTCTCTGTTCAGACCTCTTCGCATCAGTTGTTCACAAGAGTTTACAAACCACCAGAAGCAATTTCTCCAGCTCCATGGTATGTCACTGTCTTTCACAAAAACTGTCGATATTTACACATCATTTCAGCTTGACTTGACTGTGTTTTTCAGTTTACTGTATTTTACTACCCTGTCATTATAAATAAGCTTTAGGCATTGTTTGGTCAAATGTTATAAAGCATTATTTTTGTCTATGTATTAGTAATGAACACTTAAAAAAATTTAGTGCATGTACACATTTAGACTTAACGTATAAAATTGGGTTACAAATGCCCTTAAGAATGGGACTCGTTCATAACTGGAAACCTTACTGTACTTGTTCTGGGATTTTAAATGTAATATTCTTTACAGACAACCAATGATGAAGCTATGGTGCTTCTGTACTGTTGCTCTGATGCATAAAGAACGTTTGTTTCTTACAATTACATGCATACCAGCATGCATGCACATGTGCACATGCATGCACTCATGCACACACACACAACATTTTACAGAGTGTCATTAATCTTTCTTTCAAGACCTCAGTATTTGTTTCTACCTTGTCAGCAGACCAGACACATATGCATTGTGGGATGAATCTAAAATAGAGGCAAGTTTGCCATTTGTGTAAGTGGATTGACAAGCAAACTGTGCCTGGTCCCATGAGGCAGGACTGGTAAGAACAACATAGCACGTCTGACCATCAGATTGCTGACTTCCTATACAGGTCACAGGATCTGAAAAAAATCCCAAGAAAACTTTATCACAGACATATCTTTTCAGATAAGCTGTCAGCTACAATGGATCTCTTATGTCTTCTGTCTCTTATCTTAAAAGTACATTCTGAAAGATTCTTTCTTGTTATTCTCTTGATGTTATCATCCCACTTATAGCACTGTCTCCCTCTTGCTTGTTTGTCATTTAGTAATTTGTAAATGAGTAATATTCATATATGCCATTATGATTTTTATATTCCCCACTGCTGACTGATGCTTGCAATTATAAGCATCAGATTCTCCCCTGCTGATTGACAGTTTACAGTGTTATAAAGATTAGTTAACTCTGTAGAACCACGCAGTTGGGGAAAACATAAATACTTCACAGTAGTAAACTTAAATCGATGAAGTGAAGGAGTAACAGCTGGTATGCTGAAGCAGTCTTATGAACTGAGTCTTGCCATGGCAGATTGTCACAATTTTTTTCCCCCTAAGACGACTTCTGTTTTATGGAGCAATTTATTTCATAAATGAAATTTATTTTTAAATAGGAGGAAAAGACTTTTAATTAATGTAAATAAGTTATTTTCTGTAAAACAAAAAACTATGTTTACTTTACAGTGTTTTTGGTGTACATGGTAGTCTTGCAGAAGTGATGAACATCTCTGTGCAATCAGTCACAAGGTTAAACAGATGTAACACTCTTATGTGCATTTACAATACCCACAGTCAGAGACAAAACTCATAACTGGTTTTTCTTTTTTTTTCTTTAAGGAGCATAGAACATCGCTAGAGTTGGCCCTCTTGCAGGAAGCACCAGGACACTTCATGTGCTCTTGCAGTACTAGTTTCTGTAGTAATCTGTTTTACATGATGAGGTCACCAACTTCACGCACAACCTCACACTAGTAACTTTATAACACACCTTAGACAGCCCTGGCCTATTCTTTCTTTGTCTCTGAAAATACTGCTGGGAACTACATGGGTTCGTAGTCCATAACAATGTTCATAATCAAACATAAAGTCCAATATTAACGATACCATCAAACCTAAAGGTCTTTTATATTTGGACATGCTCTAAATTAACCGACTAGGTTGAGCGGGACTCGCCTCGCTAAAACGAGGCGAAATTCTAATTTTTTTTTTAAAATTGAGGCAGCACATACCTTGCTACAATTCTCTTCTCAGGACATAAAAAAGTGTAAAGACATTCTTCGATTTAATATAATGATTACAATGGAGCCACGGTAGCGCAGTGGTTAGTGCACTGGCGTCCTAGCTCGGTGGTCCATGGTTCAATCCCCAGTTGAGGCGGGATTTTTTATACCGCAAACGGCTCCGGGGTTGACTCAGCCTCATAAATTGGGTGCCAGAGCAAGTCTGGGAAGGTTAAGGCGGCCAGCGTGATGCTGACCACATCACCCCTAGTGTGCCGATGGTCAAGAAAATATGGGCCTAACACCATATTCCCAATATGCCTCAATGGTCATGTAATGGGATCTTTTTACAATGTGGAATTAAGTTTAGGGATCGGCTAATAGTTCATTACAATGTTAACAATGAATAAGAAAATTTTGAGAAAACTAGTAATTTATTATCAAGTAAAAGATTAGACCAAAAAAAAAAAAAATAAAAAAAAAGTCTGCGGTTCTGAAAGTGTCAATTAACCTTCAGTTTATTGTATATCTGTAATGTAATAGAATTTTTCTTTTCTTTTGGTCAAGGCAATCTGACTGTGAATTAAGTTTGCACGCCGTATATTAAAATAAAATATTTATTACCTCATAGTACAAGACAATTCCTTTCTGTTCTAAGTTTCATTTTATTTACACATATTTATGTTGATGAGCTTGGAAATATTTTTTTCAATATTTCTAATCTTACTTACTTACTTAGTCATTCCTCTTCTACTGTGAGGTGTAGAGATTTGGAAGAGAGAGCGCCAGACTATCCTATTGGCTGTCTTCCTCTTGGCCTGGTTCCATTCTAGTTCTCAGTCCTTCAGAGATTGTCTAATGTTGTCCTCCAAGTGGACTGGGTCATCCTGGAGGTCTAGATCTCTGGCAATGACAAGGTTGACTATGGTTTCTCCTTCTTTTAGCTTTAGCACCATAATGTGCTCCGAGACAAAGTTCCATCCCTTGAAGCTATCCTTTTGGTTTTTTGCCACAATTCAACCCATGCCCCCTTTAGCTCTTTCAGATGTGGGGACTCCACTGTAGAGCAGCGCGTTGCAATCGAGATCCATAACTCCTTGTCCCTTTTTCTTTGTTTCAGTTAAAGCCAGGATTTCTAGTTTCGCTTTCCTCATCTCCTCTTCTTTCCCACTAATACTCCTTACATTCCATGTTCCATAAGTCGTAGTCTGTTCCAGTTTGTCGCCTTTAGGATCAGTCCAGTTTTCTCTCTTGCGTTTCGTGTAATCATGATTTAAGACAAACAGGTGATTGGCATGTTGTGCCTTTGCATGATGGAGGGGCCGCCCTCTTCCTTTTTCAACCAGGCATGGGACCGGCCTTGGTGGAGTTTATTTCTAATCGTACAGCACAAATAATGTATCTGACAGACATTCAATTCAATTATCTGTAAATATAACAAAGCACTTTGTAACATTTGTCTCTGTATTTCTGATCTTATATTATAATTAAAAGTATTCTTAGACACAAAGACTTCCAGTCCAACTAATCAGACATAACAGTTCTTTGCTCACATTGTACTGTACTGTCCCTTTGTAAAAGCAGCAATTTACCACTTTTACTTTTATAACAGCTTAATGCAGTAAAATTTATCTAAATTTAACAGGCCATCCTGTTAAATTCTCTTCAACATTTGTGATGCACCTCTCACAAAATAAGGCGTAAGCACATGAAGAAAACCATTAAATAAACTGATCTGGGATGAAAATATCAATCCCTAAACCCTGGTACTTGAAACAGTCTTTTTTTCCTCTAAAATATTTCATATAGGTATTTCAAGAAATACAAAATTTTACACTCCCCTCCACTTGAATAACTCAGAACTTTAGATTCAGACATGCAGTCTTGAAACATACATAGCTTTTTTTTTATTTAAATCATAGTGCATTCATTAAATTTCAATGTCCACTGATATGAATTTCTCAGAATACATTTTTTGCTTTGAGTGATAGCTATATCAACTATATCCCCAAACATCAAAATAAGTCTTATTTTGAGAGGTGGTACATTGAATAAAACTTTCCTAATTCGGACGCTCTTGCCCTGTGGAGTTTTTGGGGGGTCTTTGAGGAAACAGAAAGAATACGAGTACTGTTTCCTCAGTCATGTTGTAAGAAGTAACTAATATCAGGTTGTGCAACGGACTGGCAACTTCATCATCTAAAACTAATTGCAATAGAAACCACTGTTTTGGTACAGGCCTCTTTCAAGGGGACCAGCCCAGTGGTTGCCCCATGCTCCATAAGGAACAAACAAGAGAAACATTGACAGTTAATCTGAGCTTCAATTATTTTTTTGTCACTATTCTTCAGACATTACCAACCTTTCTCACAAATGGAAGGCAGCTGTTCACTACAGGCTATCCCCTGGAGTCCAGCACTTGTCAGTGCTACACAGTTGCCTTGAGCTGCATTTGGCAGGGTCTCCCTGAATACATAAGCCTTGTTAGAAGTATTTTTCCATGTGTATCTCCCCACAGAACTAACCCACTCTGCTCCAGTATAATAAAGTGTGCCTGGAAAAAAAATAAAGAAGTATGGTAATTTTCACCAGGGCCCCATCCATAAAAGACGTCAACAAAATTCTGGCATTTTTTTACCCTCCCCTCCCCCATGTCCACTTTTAATTGACCCCTCCTCCCTTGTGGACGTCCACTCCACATGGTCTTGATTAACTCTTACTATACGTGAGCTAAAACTGCGTTTTTACGTGCTAGTTTAGCTATCGCTAATGTCGCGCGCCAGTTGAACTGGCGAGCCGTAAAATTGGTACTAAACTCGCGCCACTTCACGGGGCTTGCCGGATAGTAAGAGTTAAATACATAAGCTTACATTTTTAATCACCTACCTATACTTAAAATTTAGTTTAGTTCTATACAGTACAACATTTGTATACAGATAACTCTATTTAATTATGTGAAACACGAGTTACTAAATACTGCACATTACATAGTAACATACAAGTTAATATACTATGGTTGTTGGTTCCAGAGAACAGGAGCATAGAAGTTAAAACCTCTTTGTATTAGAGATTTTGAGTCTAGAAGGATTGGAAGGCCTGGCAAGAGGGACAAAATCCGAAGAACGTTTATTTGGGTTTAGCTGGACACTAAGAAGCTTTCGAAGAAAGAGGGTTTGTTACTCTTGATAGATTTGAATGTGAGTGAGAGTTGTGAACTGGACATCCACTTTCAACAAATTTTTTTTTTTTTAAACGTACGCCCACTATTACTCGAGGCGAAATCTCAGGTTAGTATGTCTAACCTGAGACTGATTTTAATTGAGTATCCTATTTTCCCTGTACGTTGACAAGTGTCCTCTCGCCATTCAGGCAGATACTCGCCTTCTTCGGATAGTACCCATTAGAGCTGGGTCGGCCCAGGAGCCGTTCAGGTTATTCCAGTCCCTGGTCGACGACACTACTTCAAATATTCTCACCAGGGCTTGAATTAATCCAGTCTAAATCCCGGTCGACGACACTGCTTCAAATGTTCTCACCCGGGCTTGAACCTGGATCACCCGATCACCAGCGCAGTGTGGTAACCATTACACCAGCACGGCTCCCACTTTCAACTTAAATACCCCTCCCCCCATGTCCACTCTTTACATACCCCTCCCTCCCCCCTCTCCTGTGGACGTCTTTTATGGATAGCCCCCAGCGCATTTCAAAATGTGATACTGCAGTAACAAGAGAAAGAAAACAATGTTAAAATACTCCATCTTCTTCTTCAGTGTTCCAACTTTTTATGGTTCTCTTCTGCAAACACAAGTGCTTTCCTATATGCCTGACTCTGTGACTTCTCAAAATTTCTTTTCTCAAATGTTTTAAAATCCATCTCTATATTGCTCCACAGTATTCTTCTTGGTCATCTGATAGTATTGAATCCTGTGTGCCTTCCACAGATTTGTACTGGATTTTAAAATCTTTGTTCATTCAATATGTTCCAGCCGTCACAGTCTCCAGTTGTTAATTATTCTGATTATTAATAAGATATGAAATATTATACATGCTCAAAAACCATATTTTAACGAGCTGATAAAACTGTCTATTTGTTCTTTCATTTGTGTGAATATAAAGTTAGCTAACACATATTGCATTAAAATCAACAAGAAGGTGACACTTGTGAATCTTGACCAAAGAGAGCCTGTTTCCCCCACTGAGAGTCTTCTTCTTCAGGTACCATGCTTGGTTTTAATTATTTAAATTCTTTAATTTTGTAATGGTCTTGCAAGCATAATAAGTACCTCTACCAACACGGATCCTGATCTGCTGTTTCATAACTCTGTTTCTAAATTAAAAAAAAACTGCAATGCACACAGGCAGTGTAAATTAGACCTGAAAGCTTCTTTTAAAAATGCGTATGCCATGAGGCACCCCGTGGGAATTCATTAATAACCACCATTCCAATTAAGTAGTACAAAGGCTAGTTTGCAGTTATTTTGTACATCCATTATTGTGTCCAAGCCCTATAATCCTACCCTCCCCTGTCAACTTTTCTTTCTCCATTCCAAATTTGAATGCTTTTGCTCATGGTTGGTCAGGCTCCATTCTCCCTCTGTATCCAGATAATCTTCTTCTTTTCTTTTTTTGGTCTACAGTGTGTTCTATTATGGATGTTGCTACAACAAAATCTCTGAGAATGAAAATGATGAAAACCAACAATGCAAGATCTCAGAACTGCACAGAAAAGACAGATTTTCACACAGTGATCCACACAGAAAGAAAAAGGAGAAAAAAATGTAAGCTTGTCTCTAGAAGCCAGAACCTATTTCTCATGCTTGCAACATAGGTATAACCAGGGAAGCAGAAAGTAATTTTGTTAATCCATTAAAAAAAAAAACGTTGATGAACTGGTTAGTAATTTTCTTTCTGATATTGATATGGTGCTGCCAGTACAGAAAATAATCTCTGACTTGTACTTCAGCAATACATCCATGCAGCATAACAACGTACTGCACAGGCTTATGATTACAACAGAGTCAGCATGACTTGAGGAGGAAAAAAAAAAAAAAAGAAATTGGTATAGAAGCCCATCAATCAATATAAACCTTTTAGCTCCCAGGGAGTGTTAAGTGCAAACTTTATGGTTCTCTGTTGGTTGTCTAGGGTGTTCTTTATTTTATATTTCTCTGACATGTTGTCTCAATATACATTGTCCTTTCTGACTTTTGCCAACCACTTTAAAATGTTTTTATTCAACTTGTTGTGTAAAACTGGCTCAACTGTTTTGCGTAATTGTTAATGTTTTTCTTTAATATACTGAAGCACATTAAAAACGCACCACTATTATATATACTGATGCCGAGAAGCTGGAAAAAAAGTGTGGGAATGGATTTTCCTCATGTTTGTCATGAGGTAGAGAGCGAATGGCTGCTGGAATGGAAAGTGCATGATTCAACCCACGGGTTTGTGTACAGACTACATGAAAACAATGAAAGTTACAGGTGCAACACGATTCCCAACAGCTATGACCCTGAAAATGTGTACGCGTTGTGGCAGTATACTCGGTATAAAAAGGCCGTTGAGACAAAACACCCAGTACATGTGCTTGAAATGCCACGACTATCTGAAAACGACCGCCAACGAGCCATTGGTATGTTGGAGACCGGAATGAGCTCGCGGGCCATTGCCAGAAGAATTAATTGCCACCACAGCACTATTGTACGTCTCAATGAACGTTACGGAACCACTGGCAGTGCCCAGGATAGACTTCGGAGTGGCCAACCACGAGTTACTACCCCTGTGCAAGATCGTCATATTGTGCTGAGTCACCTAAGGAATCATTCTCTCCCGGCAAGTCAAACAGCAAGAGCAATAGTGGGTAGACGTGGGCAAGTCTCTCGAATGACAGTCATACGACGACTCAGAGATACAGGCCTTACTGCAAGACGACCTTATGTTGGGCCAAACTTGACTCACAGACATCGTCAGCAGCACCTGCAATGGGCAGAGCAACATGTCAGATGGACTAGACTGCAGTGGAATGCTGTCCTATTCACAGATGAGAGCAGATTCAACATATCCTTTGCTGATGGACGTATGCGGATTTGGCGACGGTGTGGAGAGCGCTTTGCAGATTGCTGTGTTTGTCAGCACAACCGATTTGGAGGTGGCAGTATTCACATTTGGGGAGGATTCAGTTTTCACCATCGCTTGCCTCTTCACGTCTTCGGTGGAAATGTTAATGCTGTGACATATCGAGATGAGGTTCTGGATGCATTGGTTGCTCCTACGTTCACAAATTATCCAGACTTGCAGCTTCTCCAGCAGGATTTTTTTTTTTTCGTACGCCCCCTAATACTCGAGGCGAAATCTCAGGTTATTTTTAATGTCTAACTTGACATTGATTTTTACGTGAGTATCCTATTTTCTTGTACAGAGACAAGTGTCCCTCGCCATTCAGGCAGATACTCGCCGTTTTCGGAGGTACCCATTAGAGCTGGGTCGGCTCAGGAGCCGCCAGTCCCTGGTCGACGACACTCCTTCAAATGTACTCGCCAGGTCTCGAGTTAATCCAGTCCAAATCTGGTCGACGAAAAATCCTCAAATGCTGTCGCCCGGGTTTGATCCTGAATCACCTGGTCGCCAGAGCAGTGTTGTAACCACTACGCTAGCGCGGCTCCGTATTCAGCAGGATAACGCACATGCGCACACCGCATGCATTATGCAGCAATATCTACAGCAGCAGAACATTGTGACGATTGATAGGCCTGCCCTATCACCAGACATGTCCCCTATAGAACATCTGTGGGACGAGCTTGGACACAGAGTCTACAGGCAAGGTTCTCCAGCTAATCTGCAATAGCTCGAAGCTGCTCTTACATGTGAATGGGACTTGATTCCCCGGAATTTCCTTCAGAGACTTGTGCGTTCCATGCGGAGCCTCTGCCAAGCTTGTTTGCAAGCACACGGTGGACATACCAGATACTGAGGATAGTGTGGATGAATTTTTTTAATTGGTTGCATTTTTGGTTTTCTCCCTTGCCTGCACAGAATGCAATGAATTTCATAACAATCAAATGTACAAATTAATGACCAGCATGGATTCATAGGAAAATGAATAAAGATCAAAATATGTAAACTTGTAAACACTTATATTTACATTTCACACTCTGTTCCTGGATTATACAGGTGGTGCGTTTTTAATGTGCTTCAGTACAAGTATGTATATTCGTATCCATCCATTCAACTGGAATACGTTTAAAATTTCGAACTGAATAAAAATAAAGAATCTGAAAACTTTCCATAGATTCTCCAAAAAAACCTTAGGTTTAACGACTTTCCTCTTTTATTGAGACATAAGATTTTCATGAATTACACACACAATGCTCCGACATATATTTTTAACAATAAGTCATTGGTCCAAGTCGATTCCTTCGATACATCATCTCTACACAATTCCAATGATTCTATAATTTTCGTTCTGATACTCATAATATTCTTGTGCTTTTCTTGCACACTTATTTCTTAGTCCGCTGACTTTATTCTTTCATAGTCCTTATTAACACATTGGATTTCTTCATCAAATCCGTAATATTACAGTTCTGTGCTTTCTTGCAATTTTATTTCTTTTGTCCGCTCAAATATATTCTCTTATAATTCTTCCCGACACATTGTAATTTTTCACAAATGTTTATGCATATATTCGTAGGTTATACTAACCTTGGAAAGTCTTCAATATATATATATATGGCCATCTTGCCTATTCCACACTATGGATTCAACATCTCCTGACGAAGTGGGATTTACCATATTGAATTATAATTTCACACTTAATTCCGAGTCAAATCTAGACTCATTTACACTTTTTTTAAGTAGATTCTTCTACACATCTTTCATGGACCAAGCCACACAGGCAGACACTTCTGAATGCTACAAAGTGTCGCCACGGACTTTTTTCGTCATGCTTAGATACAGTGTTTAGTCATAGCCAACGACTTTAGTTTTAGCGTTTTGGTGAGGCTCAGCATGGTGCGCAGCAATCCCTCTAAATATACCTTTATCAAGATTGCTTCGCCCCATGATGTGCTCTCAACAGGCAGCATAAGCGTTCAACAAACACCTGCCAAGTCCTCATGTCACGTGCCATCCGCTCAAGTTCTTTCCATGTTTTCTTTATCATTTTCACTTCTGTATCTAGTTCTCTTCTCTGTGTATTTTTTGGTCTACCTCTGTCTCTCTTTCCCTGTGGATTCCAGAATAAGGACTGCCTTGTAATGCTATCAACAGGTTTCCTCAATGTGTGTCCTGTCCATCACCAGCGTCTTCTTCTCATATCTTGTTCCACTGGCACTTGTCTGGTTCTTGTATTAGAGATTTGTGACTTTGTCATACCATTTCAATCCTTCTAATCTACGCAAGCACCCATTTATGAAAGTCTGTAGCTTTCTGGTTGTTGTTTTTGTTGTTCTCCATGTTTCAGAGCCATACAATAGGACTGACTTGATATCTGAGTTGAAGATTCCTTTTTTCGTGTTGGGCTTGATTTCTCTTGATCTCCGTTTGTTTTCCAATGCAATGAAAGCTCCTCTTGCTTTTTGTATTCTTATTTTGATATCACTGTCTGTCCCTCCAACTTTGTCTATATTGTTGCCAAGATATGTGGACGATTCTTCATCTTGTAGTGGTGTTTCTTCAAGTTCAACCTTGTCATCATTTCTTGCATTTATTCTTATTATCTTTGTCTTTTCCTGGTGTATTTTCAGACCCACTTGTTGTGACCTCTCATCGATTATTTTCATTTTGTCTTGCATCTGATTATGGTTATGGGACAAGTCATCTGCAAAATCTAGATCATCAAGCTGTTTAGTCAATTGAAGCCCATGGTATCCAATATTTCTGTTCTTAAAAACAATTACTGTGCTCCAACTTAGCTAATAAAAGGAACCCGTTACACGCCCATTTAGGCATATTGGGAATATGGTGTTAGGCCCATATTATCTTGACCGTCGGCACACGAGGGGTGATGTGGTCGGCATCACGCCGGCCGCCTTAACCTTCCCAGAGTAGCTCTGGTACCCATTTGGGGCTGGGTCGACCCAGGAGCCGTTTGTGGCCTAAAAATTTTTCCGCCTCATCTGGGGATCGAACCATAGACCACTGCGCTAGGAAGCCAGTGCACTAACCACTATGCTACCGCGGCACTTAGCTAATAAGCTCAACAACAATCCTCTATGAAACATAAAACTGGACTTGGCAGCTGATCTACCCAAAAAATATTAACATGTCACAAGCTCATTACCAACTTAGATATAACCAGAGAAGGTATTACTGTTTCCACCAAAATGTCATATTATATACGATTGAGCTGACAGTGCCATTCAGAATGGACAAGCACTGTGATCTTGTAACATATCTGTGATGATAAAGATTCACAGCAAAAGTAACTGCTGTAGAAATAAACAGAAAGGGTCTTGAGGTTACCCATCTCTGTATGAACTAATGGAAATTGGACAGGACATGAAAGGAAAATAAAAAAAACGACAGCATTAAGAAGTTTCAATGAAGCTGCTGAAAACACTCATGCAGGTTGTGGAATAGTCATAAAGGACAGTAAAACATAGGATACTGAATATAAGCAATAAACTGTAGTTTTACTACCACCGCAGTGTGACATGCAAAGACTGGAATAAGCTCACAATTACGCAGGTGTTCAGTTAATAAATGTGAGATAGTCTTCATGGAGGATGATAACCACAAAATACTACTATAATTAGCAACAGAGTGCAACAACCAACACAAATTACACTTTAATACAAAAAATGCCATTGTACAACAATCTACACAAATTACCCTTTAATACAAACAACGCCATTGTACAACAATCTACACAAATTACCCTTTAATACAAAAAATGCCATTGTACAACAATCTACACAAATTACCCTTTAATACAAACAATGCCATTGTACAACAATCTACACAAATTACCCTTTAATACAAACAATGCCATTGTACAACAATCTACACAAATTACCCTTTAATACAAACAATGCCATTGTACAACAATCTACACAAATTACACTAAAATATAAGCCAAACATGTCAGATAAGGCAGAACTGAAAAACACATGCATAAGAGATCTGGAGACAGAAATTAAAGGAATGATAAAGACATGAAAAGACCTCAACCGGATGACACATGACAGGAGAACCTGGCTTAAGGTTCTTGAAAGCCTATGCTCCTTGGACAGCTGTAGGGATTATGCTGACAAAGATGACAAATAATATTAACATTCCAACCATCCTTGCCTACCTGCCCCACTTTGAAAGATCTGAGAGCTGGATTTCAGTTCAGCAATTTCCTCAGTGGAGTAGAACCTCAAGAGCCTGGCTCCCTGTGTGATGCAGGCTGAATGAGCTGCCACCATGCTGCTAGCAGACATGAAAACCTTAATGCAGCGACCTCTGAACTGCGACCACAGCGGTTCACATTCTTCTGAAAATTTATTTATCCATCAAAGATTAACATTAAAGTAACACACAAATATAGGTAGTTCTTGATTTATGAAAGGGTTCTGTTCCTACTACTCCGTCATAAATTTAAGAGGTTGTAAGTCAGAAATTACTATATACTAAATGAACCATAAGGATATGTTAACAAGTAATATGTCTGAATGCTAAAATATATGTCTGTTATGTTATATATTTAAACAAATTGTACTCTTTATTTATAGTGAATTAAAACAATGTAACATAAAATTACTATACTGTACACTTCTCTACTGTAAAAAGTAATGAAACATAAGCATTCAGTTCTTCAAGGATGACCGTTGTAATTATGAGTGGTCATAAGCTCCACACACTGTAAGTCGAGGACATATTGTATTACTTTAACATTTTACTGTTAGCATAGCAACATCTGAAAAATCCACTGACATAGAACAATAATCAGCTAAGTCATAGCTTGACCCCAAAAACTCAGAATCTAAACTACATATTTAAAATTGAAATTGCTTACAGTTCATAAAACACTGCCTACTGTTAATAAAACGTAATAAGAAATTAAAACTGCCTACAATTAATGAAACACAATGAGAGCCCAAACTGGCAAAATACTTTTAATTTTGACGTGTTTTATATGTGCAGACTGTTCTGCATTGAAGACATGCATACTCAGCATACCCCATACATTCTATCCTAGCCATGATCAAGCATGACTTCTTTGGAAGCATACATCAAAGAAACTGTAATACTGTTAATAGCTAATTCTAATGTTTAATTAGTCCAGGATGGTGAACAAAAGATTCAACAATAGAAACAGATAATCTTAAGTGGATAATGGGAAGGCAATTTACTCCTCTTAAATATGCACAAGAACCTGATTTTTGCCCTGCTCATTTCAGTGCCATGCACCGTAAAATTACTTTTCCAAATCTTGCAATGGACCCTTTTAACACAAAAAAAAAAACAAACTTAAAGCAAACAAAAAGCAAGTTGTACTCACTTCCATATTCAGTAAGGTTACCTTGACCACCAAGACTTTGACCTTCTCTTGTCCATGTAACTTTCTGGTTCCAAGCTGAAGTGAATACTGCATTAACATTCAAACTTTCTGATGCTCTGACCACTGATGGACAAACCAGTTTGCCTGTGTCCAGTGTGGACACAACAGTCACCCGGAGGACAATTTGGGTGGGAAAAATGCTAGGTGAGGAACTACTGGTCAAGCTGACCATCACCTCAAACTGACCAGCATAGATGTAAGTATGCAATGCAGATTTGTCACTTAATACTGATCTGGTTGTACCATCACCAAAGTTCCAGAAAAATGTATCGTAACTGGAAGCTCCCCCGTGCAAAGTAAAATTAACCACAGACATAACCTGAGGGACGGGTGGTGAAATGCTGATATTCAAATCAAATACCACACTGACAGCGCCACCTATATTACTGTAACGGCCATTACAGAGACTCAGTGAAGTGGTAACTGAAACAGAGCAGTCTGTGCAGCCAGCAATGCTGAGAACATCACCACATAGACAACTGCTGCTACTGCTGTCATAAACAAAGTAGTTGTTATTGTTTTCTTGGCACGTGTCTCTGCATGATTTCTTGGACACAACACCATTTATTTCCCCTGAGAATTGTACGACCGAGTATCTGTGACTTGGGAAGTCGTAGACACATGAAGCTGCCTTGCTGGGGCCTAAAACAAAGAAGTAGAATTTACTGTTTAAAATCAAGTCAATGTAGTACTGTGTAAGTCTGCAAGTTGTTCATTTTAGTTTCATGGGCCTTGAAAAAATTAGACCCATATATCTGACTTTAATTTCATCTAATTCTTTGATTTCAAGAGTCAATGAAGGCATAATTAGCCTCACAAATAAAGGTTTTCTTCCACATCAGTATACTATAGCACTGTGCATAGCTAGTGGTAATGTAAGGATGATTCCAGATATGCCTCCATGCATATCTATGTCTTATATTGGTAACATTTTTAAAACAATTTTTTTTTCTTTTTTATGTCACTCATGTTTGCTTTGTTTTGTGGGTAGTTGCTACCACTGAACTCCATCACATACTCTTGTATTTTTCACTATTGATTTGTCTGCAACTTTACCAGAATTTGTGGTGATGGAAGCATTATTTTGAACTTATTAACATGTTACTGATATTAGTGACTAGCATCCATAGGGCTAGAATTCCTGCCAACAGGTACTGTTGAGTAAGCTGTGTAAATGGTGACTGCACATTACACTGGTTAAATTTAAAACTCACCACATATAAGACCAAGTAAGCTAGACTGCCATAAAGCACACTTAGCTGCCCAGTTGAGAGGCAATATCCTTGAAACCAATGCTCTTTTTGTACGTCTGGCTATTTCTTTGTCTTCACACCAAGCTTGTATAGTCGAAAAAATGCAAAAACGTGAATGCAAAAAATAATGTTACATATAGTAGGAAACACAAGGACAGACAAGATTCAAGTAAATCAAACAGGGAAATCATAATAATAATCACTATCATCACCCCCTTCAGCTCCCCAAGAAGAATAGGCCTTCCAGAAACTTATGCCAAGACTTCCTGTCCCATGCCATAAGCTCAAGGTCGTTCCATGTCTTCCTCATCGATTTCTTGTCTGTTTCCAGTTCTTTTCTCCATGCATTTTTTAGTCTCCCTCTGACGCTTTAAGGCATATCTAAATCAAAACAGACTGGGCTAACACTTTGCAGAACAAAAGAATCTGGCTCAAACTATTTAAAACAAATGGTCAAGGATGACAACCAATAGAATTGAATACATAAAACTGAAATGAACCTTGCACAGCCTAACTGTACTAAAATATTTAACACCAGCATAGGGAAATATCGATGCTACAATTATACTTACAAAATGGGTAGTGAGCCAACACAGTTCTAGTGTTAGACAAGCTTGTCTCTGAACTGCAGTATGTGACATCTTTGTTGACTATTGTCCCCCCTTTTGCAAGCACAGACTCCATGAAAACTTGCAGCCAGATTAAACTGCAGTCACATGACCAGGAATTTCCTGCCAAATTTCTGGAACATAAGGAAAGGTTCAGATGAGCCTACCTTTTAAAAACTAGTGAAAAATAAAACAAACTATTACAGATCTCTATCTCTGACACACAAACACACCTGCATACATATGCCATGTACGCATGCACACACTTGCACATGCATATACAAACATGTACTTTCTATAACTCTTTATTAGAGACTTAGTAACATCATCAACTCCATTTTAACATAAGTCACATGTCCAAAGGACACAGACTACAGAGTACACTACTTTGTCTTTATAAATGTAAATATGCATATGTAAGTACCGTGAAAAGGTATCAATTTTAATACAACTACTGACAAACCGTACAACTTCCTCTGTCAAACCTAATTCACACCTGGACACTAAATAGACTATTCCCATGATTTCTTATGGAGAAATTCAAATCCACTCTGCACTAAGTACAAGTTTACCCAAATATCATAAAAATCCCCATCAAGGCCAGCTCCTTGACGTGGAGATGGGGCTCAAGTACAGCCATCAGCGGCTGAAAAACCAAGACTGGCCAGGCCCTCCTAGACTCGAGCAAGACCACAGTCTGCCCTAGCAAGTCAAGGTGCTGAAGACGGAGGCAACCAGCCAAGAGGCGCACCACAGCAATCAGGATGCCACGCACATGCGCTTTGGGAAGTATGCCTATATCTGCAAAACGTTATGGCACTCGCCCTGTGACGGACACCCAGGCAGGCGCAGTGCCGGGCCCTCTGCCTCGGAAGGGCCCAACCCCTACTACTGGGGGTCCTTCTCAATTGCCCCGTGGAGCCAGGAGGCATGAGAATAGAGCTACTAGCCAAGCAAAGAAAAGACCATTTAAAATAATGCACTGGAATGCTGAAGGCGTCAATAGTAAAAAAGACGGCTACAGCAAAAAATTAGAGCTAGAAAATATCTTGAATGAAGAGCAAGTAAATGTATGTTGCTTGCAAGAAACCCACCTCAACAAAGACATAGCCTTCAAAATCAGAGGCTACCAGTGCTACCGATCCGACCGAATAGACAGGCGAAAAGGTGGAATACTGACACTCATGAGGAATAACATCAGTGCATGTCAGCTTGAAACATATATGGAGGGGGCGGAATACCAGATGCTTCATCTCAGGACAGAAAGTTCAGAATTCCACCTGCTCAACTACTACTGTCCGAGCGACCGCCCACTGGCACTAGATACAATCCCAGCAAAAGAAAGACTGATTGTATGCGGAGACTTCAACAGCCACTCACAGAGCTGGGGCTATGATCACATGGACAGGAGAGGTGAGGAGCTTGAAAACTGGCAGGATGACAATGGGCTTATCCTGATTAACCAGCCAATCGACCCACCAACCTTCTACTCGAGATCATGGCACACCACCTCTACACCAGACCTGGCATTCCACTCACCCAGCTTGGAGTGGAACACCACACGCATTGTAGGGAAACAACTTGGAGGCAGCGACCACCGGCCAGTCTTCCTAATTGTGGAAAATGAACTTGTCAAGGAGAGCAGCACTCTCTCTAGGTGGAACTACAAGAAGGCAGACTGGACAATGTACCAGCATAATGGCTAGAGATCTGACTGTAGACAAAGACATCAATAAGCTAGTCGATGAATTCAGCAGATGCATATTACAGGCTGCTCGTGAAACAATACCTAGAGGGGCTCATAAGCACTACAAACCATATTGGAATAGTGAACTAGAGCAGCTGCACAACGACGTGGAAACATCTCGAAAGCAGGCAGAGACCAGTCCATGCCAAGAACACCACAATAACTACCAGCAAGCTAAGGCCAAATTTCAAAGGGCCAAGTTGCAGGCCAGGCGAAGAAGCTGGAAGGAGAAAACAGAGTCCTTGAACTTTGAAAGAGATACGAGGAAACTGTGGAAGCTGGTAAAGCAACTTAACGATGAAGGTACAGGGAGAAACTCAAGGATTGCTCTGTACAAAGATGGAAACATCCTCATGGGAAAACAGGCAGCTGATCACTTTGCAGACTCCTTTGCTAAAGACAACAACATCGAAGTTAGCCCAGAGAAGCAACAGGAGACTCGTGAGAAACAACACGCAGGACGAGATGGAACCATACCTGAAGTTATGGAGGCACCAATCACATTCAGAAAACTGGAGCTTGCAATATCCAAATTGAAAATGAGAAAGTCGCCAGGAGTTGATGGAGTGTCCAATGAAATGATTAAGAACTTGGGAACCGCAGCAAAAACAAAGCTGCTGCAGATCTTCAATATCTGTTGGAACTCAGGCAGAGTTCCACAGACCTGGAGGGAAGCAATC
This sequence comes from Oreohelix idahoensis, assembly GCA_024509875.1. Lineage (NCBI taxonomy): Eukaryota > Metazoa > Mollusca > Gastropoda > Stylommatophora > Oreohelicidae > Oreohelix > Oreohelix idahoensis. Next base: position 548,543 of record JAMPIV010020075.1, read on the forward strand.
ATGATACCACTCCTAAAACCAGGAAAAGACAGTTCCACTGCCTCCAGCTACAGACCAATCAGCCTTACAAGCTGCCTCTGCAAAACAATGGAACGTATCATCAACCTCAGGCTACAGTGGTACCTTGAAAGTGAAAACCTTCTTGTACCACAGCAGGCGGGCTTTAGGCAGTGTTATTCCACCGAAGATCAGGCAACTTACCTTTCCCAAGAGATTGAGGATGCGTTCCAAGATAAGAAACTGGTACTAGCAGCATGGATAGATCTAAGGAAAGCATTTGACAAGGTTTGGAAAGAAGGGCTTCTGAAGAAACTGAGAAATTGTAGAGTGAATGGTAAGATGTACAAATGGGTGAAAGCATACTTGCATAACAGAAGAGCCCGAGTACAACTAGATGGCCTCAAGAGTAAGAAAATTCTACTGCGTCATGGCGTCCCTCAGGGAGGGGTTCTGTCCCCCACACTTTTCCTAGTCTACATCAACGACCTGGTTGCTGAACTACCACATGGAATGAAAGTGGCAATGTACGCTGATGACCTGGTAATATGGTGCACAGATGAGCATGCAACAGTGGCCACCAAACTGCTACAAAGAGCTATAGATGCCTTAACCTCATGGGCAAATAGATGGTGTGTCAGCATCAACACAGACAAGTGCAGCACTACACTCTTCACCCTCTCTCCCAAAAAAAAAGCTGGTGTCATCAAGATAAACGAAGAGCTCCTGAGAGAAGATAAACAACCCACCTATCTCGGAGTTACATTCGATGATAGGCTGACATGGAAGCAGCACATCAACAAGGCAGCAACAAAGGCCAGGAGGAAGCTAGCCATCCTGAGAAAACTAAGTGGAACCACATGGGGAGCCAGCGGGAAAATACTAAGTAGAGTTTACCAGCAGGGCATACGACCACACCTGGAATATGGGTCAGCTGCGTGGTGTCCAGCATCAAACACCACATTACAAGAGCTAGATAAGGTGCAAAACCAGGCGCTTAGGGTCATCACGGGGGCAATGAAATCAACGCCTATAGTGGAGATGGAGAAAATGGGGAGGATACAAGCACTGAGAGAACGCAGAGACACGAAAGTGCTAACACAGGCAGAAAAGTTCCTCTGTATGCCGAGCCATCCAATGAAGGACAGATTCCAAAACCTAGCAATGGGGCGACTGAAAAGAAGCAGCTTTATCCACCAGGCCAAACGATTTCGTAGACAAACCTCAGACCTGCCTGAAGTTAACAGCCCCCTAAAGTCTGTGCCAGAACAAACCCCTTGGAGAGAGGAGCATGGACTACCAGTACACATCCACACAAAAGTGAAAGGAATATTCGACAGGGATGAACAGAACAGCGTGCAACGTAGGACAGTCACTCTCAGTTTCCTGGATGATGAATACCCACAGGACCTCTGGGTCCGAGTATACACGGATGGGTCAGCACAGAATGCAGTAAAGAATGGAGGAGCAGGAGTGTACATAGAATACCCAAACAACACTAGGGATACGGTCAGAGTACCAACGGGGAAATTCTGTAACAACTATGATGCAGAAGTCCAGGCAATCAAGGTGGCAACTGAGAAACTACTGAACACCAATCTCGGTCCACAGCCTGTAGTATTCCTGACAGATGCAAGATCAGCACTCCAAGCACTTCAGTCCAGAAAATTGCCAGTTATACAGGCCCTACTTTCTGAACTGTGCAACCAGCGCAGGGTCACCATGCAGTGGATACCGTCTCATTGTGGAATACCAGGAAACGAGAGAGCAGACGGACTGGCTAAAGAAGGTGCTGCAGACGAACAACCGGATGTACCAGTTACGTACCATCAGAAGAAAAAGATGATCAAATCTATCAGAAAGCCACCAACATCAACGCAGGATGACTACCAAGCTATGAACAGATCAGAACAAATAGTCATTCTGCGCCTCAGAACAGGACACAACCGCCTCTGCAGCCACATGTATACAAAATTCAAGATTGGCAATTCAGCCATGTGTACATGTGGACAGGCACCCCAGACAGCGGAGCACGTACTTCAAGATTGCCCCGAATATGATATATTGAGGCAAACCCACTGGCCCAGAGAAACAACACTGGAAGCAAAACTATATGGACCTCTGTATGAACTACAAAAGACAGTGGAGTTTATACAAGAAACAACATTGCAGATATAGACAATATATTTCAAGCGAACGAAAGAAGAAGAAGAAGAATCATAAAAATGTATAAAGAACATTATTCTACTCTTACTATAAAACATATTTCTCGTCAAATAGCCTAACTATTCATGTAGAACAATTGTGGAAATAATTAAAAACTGTATTATTCCATTAGAACAGATAAAGGCATAGGCTGTGGTTTTAGTGGTACAAAGAGGTTGTTGTTGTTAAAATCCCACAGCTGCTGAGCGTGTCTACTCTTGGCAGCCGTACAAAGAAGTGACAGGAGGAGATGCTGGAAATCAGTTGGCTGAAGATGATTGAGGTACAAAGTCAGAAGAATACAAACTGAACTACTTACTTACTTAGTCATTCCTCTTCTACTGCGGGGTGTAGAGGTTTGCCACAGACAGTGCCATACTATCTTATCGACTGTCTTCCTCCTGGCCTGGTTCCAATCTAGTCCTCGGTCCTTCAGAGATTGTCTAATTTTGTCCTCCCAGCAGACTCTGGGTCATCCTGGAGGTCTGGATCCCTAGCTCTTAGTTTCCCATACTTGTCATGGCAGCCAATCTTTTCCCATTCGGCAGACATGGCCAAACCCTCATAGTTGGGACTGTTCTACTTGGGTCTGCAGGGGCTGGGTTTTGAGGCCTTACCATAGCATCTGTTTGCAAACCATGTCCCTTCTTACCATTGAACTAATGTGCTTCAAATTCTTAAACCCCACCTTTACAGTAGAAACATTTTTTTTTGGTTTTTACATGGGACATAGCTTTATAATTTTACCCTCTGTGAACCTAACCCCAGTCCTCAAGCAGCATATACAAAAAATTAACAATTCAATTCTGAGCCTTCACTGCTCTTTTATAACAGCACCCTCAAACTAATCTCACTTCACCAATGATAAAATCACTACTAAGTAAACACTACTTACAGCACTCTAAGCCTGCCTAGGCCATCAAAAATCGTAGCTGGTAACGTTGTCAACAAGTTGTTACTCAGGTCACTGTAGTGAAAATGCCAAAGGTGAAAATGTCAATGGTGAAAATGGCAAAAATGAAAATGCTAATGGTGAATAAGCAAACAGTAAAAATGCCAAAAGTGAATATGCCAGTGGTGAATGTGGCTATGGTGAGAATCCCAATGGCAAAATACCCAAAAGTAAAAATGCCAATGCTAAAAAAACAAAGGTGAAAATGTCAAAGGTTAAAATGCCACTGGTGAAAAAAAAAAAAGCCAATGGTGAAAATGTCAATGGTCAAAATGCAATGATGAATATGCCAATGGTAAAATGCCAACAGTGAAAATATCAAAGGTGAAAATACCAATGGTGATTATGCCAATGGTGAATATCCATATGGCGATAATTCAAGTTATGACACTGCCAGACAAGCAGCCATAATTAGCCTTATGAACCACATGACCAAAATACTGTTAACAATTATCAAGAGATGACTGACAAGAAAAATAAAACCGAGACCTGACAGTGAACAGTGTGGATATGATGAAAGCAAAGGTACATAAAACAATGCCATTATATTACCAAAAAACACTAATAGAGTGAACTTTTTTGACTAAAATAAATCTATTCTTGTACTCACAGGCTACACAGGCATATGGCATGGTGAAACATGAGGAACTTATCAAAGTTTTAAGAAGGTTAAATATCGATGAACAATAAAGAAAAACTTACTGCAACGAACAGCAGCTATAAAAATTAAAAGGAAGTCCCATAGCAGATAATCTTTAACTCAAACGTGAAGTCAGTCTTGCTGTATGGCTCAGAGACATGGCATGTCTCAAAGAGTATCACCTCCAAGCTACAGACATTTGCAAATAGATGTCTCTGATGGATCCTCCATATAAGATGGCCAGATGTAATAACAAATATAGAGCTAAGGAAAAGATGCGGGCAACAGCCAATAAAAACAGAAATTAAGGTAAGAAAGTGGGGATGGATAGGACATGCACTCGGAAGAGAAAAATCAAGCACAGCCAGAATTGCCCTTGACTGGAACCAACAGGGGAAAAGAAGAGTGGGGAGGCCAGAGAACTTGGAGAAGAACTGTTGGAATGACTTGGGCACAGCTGATAAAGACAACCAAGAATATAAATCAATGGAGAGCAACTGTTTCTGTCCTATGTTCCACAGGGAATGAAAAGGAATGATGATGATGAAAGCAGATACTGCCATAGGCGAGTGAAGTGTTAGAGACTTAACTATAATAGGTCCATCATCAAGAGAGGAGGTGACCAGTTCCCCCCATTGCTGCCTTTTCTTTCCCTAACTCAAGAGCATAGACAGGTACCCATTTACAGCTGGGTAGACTGGAGCGTGATGATACTGTGAAATGCACCCGGTACCTTTGCCGCGACAGACCAGCGCTCTTACCACTCTGTCAATCGGATGCTTCTATAAGGTATTAGAAGCCAAATAAGAATGTTTCAGGAAGTAAAAAAAAAAAAAGGGTGTCAGACAGGGATGTGTGCTGATTAATAGCATTCAGGGCAGGAAGTTGTGTAGACACATGAGTGACTAAGATGGTCATTATGACATTTGAAGAAAATGCCTTTATCATCATTTCCCTTTTTTCTCCCTATGGAGAATGCAGCCCCCTTGCACCACAGCATTAACTCTTTGACTCCGAAACAACTCTCAGAGCATTGGTCAGATTTGACACCGGTGCCAAAACAAAGCTTTGAGCGTTGTTTTTAAGTCTATTATGAATTAAAATTACAGAATAGGATGGAAAATAATTGCGGAGTCAAAGAGTTAATGTGCTCTTGCAGCTGTGGTTTCTGTAGCAATCTATTTCACATGATGAAGTTGCCAGCTTCCCCACACGCCTCAAACAAAATGCCAGTAGTCCAATTCGTTCATTGTCTCCTCAGAGACCCATGGGAACTACATGGGGCAATGTAAGTGAAACTTTTGAAAACGTAACGTGGTGAATATTCAAATATGAGCATTTCCAAATGTTGGCAGAAGTTCATTATTCCCCCTTCAGAGTTAGATAAGTCAATCAGACCATAAGGTCTTTTATATTTGGAGATGCGCCTTAATTTAACCGACTAGGTTGAACGGGACGCGCCTCGCCAAAACTTTATTTTTTTTTCAAATGAAAATAATAATAAAAATTAGCAGTATGTATGACTGACAAACAAAACATAACACCTTAAGCTGATGCAATTTTGCTGACATTAGGGCACACAAATGTGGCACATCACTTTATTTTCTCACAAAGGGACATTCCAGACAAGCTTCATTATGAACTGTAAACATGATTTTATTTTTCTTCACTGAATTGGGACATTAAAAAAAAAAGTTTTATCATCATTAACCTTTTTGCTCCCTGTGGAGTAGGGAGCCACTATTACATCTTGTCCCCCGCAGGAAGCCTGCACTAAGCAGCCACATGCTCATGAAGTGGTGGTTTCTGTAGCAACCTGTTTTACATAATGAGGTGCTCACCTCATGCACAACCTCTTATTAATCATCGTGTACTACATGCCTAAGACAGTAGTAGTTCTATTCCTTCTTGGTCTCGTCAGAGACTTCAGGAACTACACAGGGTAAAGTGTCAACTACACGGGGGTAAAGTGTCAACTACACGGGGGTAAAGTGTCAACTACACGGGGGTAAAGTGTCAACTACACAGGGTAAAGTGTCAACTACACGGGGTAAAGTGTCAACTACACGGGGTAAAGTGTTAACTACACGAGGTAAAGTGTTAACTACATGAGGTAAAGTGTCAACTACATGAGGTAAAGTGTTAACTACACGAGGTAAAGTGTCAACTACATGAGGTAAAGTGTTAACTACACGAGGTAAAGTGTCAACTACATGAGGTAAAGTGTTAACTACACGAGGTAAAGTGTCAACTACACAGGGTAAAGTGTCAACTACATGGGGTAAAGTGTCAACTACACGAGGTAAAGTGTTAACTACATGAGGTAAAGTGTCAACTACATGAGGTAAAGTGTTAACTACACGAGGTAAAGTGTCAACTACATGAGGTAAAGTGTCCACTACATGGGGTAAAGTGTTAACTACATGGGGTAAAGTGTCAACTACATGAGGTAAAGTGTCCACTACATGGGGTAAAGTGTCAATTACATGGAGTAAAGTGTCAACTACACGGGCTAAAGTGTCTAACGTTTAACTCTTAGTTATACGAGCGGCCTTTTAGAGAGGCCGATGATTGATCTCCGTCAATAGCGAAAATTTATAGCTGAATGCATGTTTAAAACCACTGAACAATTTAGTTACGTGCATGATATAGGGGTTTCATTTCTTCACATTTTGATATATAACACTTGTTATCTTTATAAATAAATTATTTATTGCAAAATCTGTAACGGTAGTCATGAAATTAGCTCGTATACTAAGAGTTAATATTAAAGTATGATGTGGTTTAACTGAGAATAGAACATGTGACTTGACTGGCATCAGGGCATATGAATGTGGCTTGATTGACAAGAGGGTAAACTTGTAAGCAGTTAGAACACAGTAAGATGCATAGCACATTCAATGCACGTTACAGTGGTCTTTTTCAGGAAAGCATCAAATTCAACAGTAGCTAAACTGAGTATTTTCTTACCAAAGGCTGAAAGTGAAGAAAACATTCAGGTATCTGGCACACGCAAACTTACATTATCTGAATCTGTGTGTTATAAGAAAACGTGTCTTTGGACAAGGAAGTCAGACCCACGTTGTTCAGTTTTCTGGGAAAACAAGATATAACTATAAAAAATTCAAAACATAAAATAGAAAGGGATAGCATTTCTCGACATTTTTCTGGACCTTGTTTTTTCAGGAGCATAAGTTATCACTACCAACTCTCTGGTATTTCCTATTTAGGACAATCTTCACATTCATTAAGAATGTCCCACATTTTTATGTTAATCTCTGTTATGAATCTCATGTTTCACTTTTAATTTTTTCTTTTTCTTTAAATCTCTCTAACCCACAAACTGCATAGTGAGTCACGATATGGTACATTATTCTTCCAAGGGCCATATAGTTCGCCCGTTGTGTTATATTCAGATGTCTTAATGTCAGGACTTTGCGCGATATAAAACAAACTTATTTGCTTTGTATAAGACTTACAGTGCTTCAAAATATTGTTTAGGCAATATACAACAATTTTACACATAATTATAGGATATTCAATAGTGAAACGTCGAAAGCTTGCCTGGTTTGGGCATGTAACTCGTCATGACTCCCTTTCGAAAACGATCCTCCAGGGAACAGTCGAAGGTAAACGGAGAAGAGGAAGGCAAAGAAAATCCTGGGCTGATAACATCAAAGAATGGGCAGGACACAGTTTCTCCACACTTGTACGCATTGCTGAGAATAGAGAGCAGTGGAGGACCCTGTCTGCTGATGCTTCCACCATGGCACCCCTACGACCCATGACGGGTTATGGGTTGAGATGATGATGATAGGATATTTCCCCAGAAATATATTTGTTTATTTCCATGTTTTGAAAAATCATAAGTTGAAGAAAACTCAGAATCCCTTTTATTGCTTAGGTGCTCTCAAGTTGGGGAAAGAGGAAATGAACTGGTCACCCCCACCTCTCGATGCTGTACCTAGTATGGTGAAGTCTCTAACACTTCATTCCCCTACAGCAGTATCTGCTATGTGACTACCTTTACCTTTTAAACCTGGGGCAAAAAGAGTTAAAGAACTGGGTGAATCTGAATTGTCATCATAAGAACACTACATGCTGAATTATAGCCCATATGGGATTGAACAGGTTATCCCATATATGACACGAATACCAGTTTTCTTGTGTATGGACCAAAAACCAAACCTATGTCACCATTTCTCCAATGTCATTTTTACAAGAAAAGATCATAATTTAAGCTTAATATCAAGCTAAGACACAGTGAAACCAGCAGGTACTTCTAACCCTACCTAACCTTAAATCAATATTCAATTGTTTATTGCAGTTACTACAGGGCCAACATGTACTGGAAGAGAGAGATGAAGGGGTGGTAGGAGCTACGCATTTTACATCTTAACATATCTGAATGAAATAAAAGTTCAGCTTGTATATTCAAAGAAATAAACACAGTTATAAAAATTATTATATCTCAAAATCTTACATCTCCTTCAGGTTAGTCATACAGCTTAAGGCATTGTCTGGCAAACTTGAAAAGCTATTCCCACCAACATGTCTGAAATATAAATATTTCAACAAAAATAAATTATTGTCAGATGAATTTCAAAGGTCCTTGGTGTAGATTAACAAAACAATAGTAGACTGCTGGTATAAGGATAAATAAAGATTTCAATATAGATTAGGGTTCCCATAATGTTTTGTTTAAAAACCGGGACATTTCCAAATTTTTACCTAAAAAACCCGGGACATTTTGTAAAAAAAAACGGGACATGTTAAAAATTAAGGTAAAGCACAAATAAATCTATTATATATTATATGTTGCACTTAAAATAAGATACTGGTATAAAAATACACATTAACTAACACAACTTCCACTTTAAAAAAGAATTCTAAATTACAAACATACTTAATTAGAAAAATCGCACCTTTAAAAAATACACAATAGTCAAGTTTATATTTCAGATTCATCAGAATATTTATCAGATTTATGGGCCTGTTCAAGAAGTTTTTTTCTTCTGATATTTGGACATAGAACTCAGCACAAGAGACATCCTTAAAATGGGTCTTTATAACGGATAAAGCTTTTACTGTCTCAATTTTAAGTCTGTTTTTTTCGTCTGTCCAAAGCGCATTTATTAATGAAAAAACACGTTCAACAGCTGCATTGGATCCTGGCAGTGCCAAACAAAAACTAACTAGGCATTTCAGGTTCTCAGCATTTATATCCTGCTTTGTAAAATAAGCGAACATCTCACACCATTTTTCACTGACACTTTGATCCTTCAGTTCACTCCACACATCAAATGTGCTTTCACAATATATTTTTACACATGCAAACTCATCAAATAAGTCCTCTTACATTCGCAGTAAAATTTGGTGACACTGTCTTCATGAATATGTGGCTTTCTTTGATGTTCTTCCAAGTCACAGACTCCTTTCCCTTCAAATTGATCCAATCCATAGACTGAAGAGGCGTAAGAAATGGTGTACACCACTCCTGAATATATTCAATGCAGGTGTCATAGAAATCTACTGCATAGCTTTGAAACTTTTCAACTGTTATGTGTCCTTCTTTTTCTAATTCTTGCAACTGATTTCTCACAGTAGTGGTAAGAAACTTTTCTGCCTTCCTGTAGTTTAATTTTTCCACCAGTTTGTTTACTTCATCCTTCACTTCAATTACTGTTGTCTCTTGCTTTTCAACACATTTGATGGTATCAGAAAAGGTTTTTAACTGGCTGGCAATGAAATGCAGGAGTGTAATTGAAAGTGGATTTTCAAAGAAATGTTTGAGATTGGTAGGACATTTGTGAATGGAAAGGAAATATGACTTCAATGCAGGGAAAATGTCAATAACTCTCTGGACTGCAGGCAAGAGAGAGAGCCATCTTGTCTTGCTGTTACCCAAAATAGTTTTATATTCTGTATTGGTGAATTCCTTGGGTTCCTGAGGGTAAGAGGAAAAAAGGAAGATCAAAAGAAACACTCAGAAGAACAATAATAAGAGAAGGAAGAACGTTGGGATTAAACAATGTGCAAGAGCTAAGAGGAGTGGCGTCACAACGTACAACCTGGAGAGAACTGGTTTCTGCCTTATGCGCCATGTTTGGTGCTTAAAGAATTTATTATTATTATTATTGGTGAATTCGCAAAATGATTTGAGTTCCTCAACTCGTACACAATAAATATGGAAATGTTGGTAAATCTTGTTAATTATTAACTGAAGATCAATAGGTAAGCAATCCGCAGCAGTCTGCACAGCATTATGCATCACATGTGCAGGACAACCAATAACAATTAAATTGTTCACAGTGTTTTCTTGCATTTTGAGGTACAGATTATTCTGTCCCTTTCTCTTCTTTCCACCAAAGTTTGTATTTGTATTATGTGCTGATATAGCAATAAACTTTTTACGGAGATCTGACTTCTGTAACACTTCCACTGTAACACTACTAAAACACGGAATAAAATCCATTACCCAAAGATTTTTTTTCAGGAAGGACCCTTAAAAAGCGGGACATTTGGAATAAATTCGGGACACCGGGACATTTTATCAAAAAACGGGACTGTCCTGGGAAAAACGGGACGAATGGGAACCCTAATATAGATTGACAAGAAAAACAAATATATCAAAGCGGAACTGACATGCCTAGAGATAAGAGAAGATGCTAGCACTGGATAGGACTTACAATAAGAAAAAACAAGGGACGCCTTGTACTAGATTCCCGAGGGAGACCTAAAAGTACATGGAAAAGTAAACTTATGATCAATCAATCAGTAGAATGAAAAAAAAAAAAAAAAATCTACAAAAACACACAAATGGTAATACGTCTTACAAAGAGAAAGGACAAGAAAAACCTACGTTTACCCTTCATCAGCCACGGTTACAAACAGGCAACAAGGACAAGAAATATAGATGTGTAAAAGAAAAATACTATAGACACTGCAAAAAAATATATATAAACACAGATGAAGAGCAATAATAAAATAAGGAAACTACAAAACGGAAAAGAATTGATCAATACAAGAAATGCTACAATCAACAAAAATCAGCTGAAGAGTACTGAATGAAGGAACGAAAAAAAAAATGTTTGTCTAAGGGCACATGTATACTTCGTAAAGACTTCAGTATCTTAAAAATGGAAGATTGTTCATGTCTTAAGACTCCATTATCTTCTTCAAGTGTCATGCCAGCTGGATTAGACAATCATGTCTCCTCAGACATAAAGTATCAAATGGTTTGAGCGAATGGAATGAAGTGTAGCGTCTTCTTCTTCTCCAAGTATCAAGTTAGCTAGCAGAGATGATCATGTCTCTCCACAACCTCCTGTTCCCAGTGTTGCTTATCGATTCTGTTGCTGGCTTCTTTCCATGACAGGATGTCAAACTATCTTCTCACTTTGACATCCTCTATCTCATTTTCCATCAATCTTTTTAAATTTTCCATCTGCTGTTTTATAGTGTAAGTAAATAAATTACGGGGCTGCTGTAAAACTGGTAAGGAAATATATATATATATATATATATAAACAAAAAGTACGCTACTGAATCAGTTTTACAAATTAACGGTACACAGGAAACACCGGACGTTTCGAGTTTACCCTTCGTCAGCCACGGTTACAAACAGGCAACAAGGATAAGAAATATAGATGTATAAAAGAAAAATACTATAGACACTGCAAACATGTAATATGTATAAACACAGATGAAGAGCAATAATAAAGCAAGGAAACTACAAAACTGAAAAGAATTGATCAATACAAGAAATTCAACAATCAACAAAAATCAAAAGCAGAAAATTGAATTAAAAAGAAAGAAGTCCTGCAAAACATCTCTCCGCTGAAAGAATTGGGTAAGCTATGAACACTAGTTCCAATGGCATCCAACAGCATGAATGAAAATGATGTCATAAAAATACACAAAACGAAACACAAAACTTCATAAAAGAAAGACTGTGAAAAAGCGACGGATGAAATAAAGAAGTCTGAAATAGAGGAAAGCCAATGAATAACAGAGTCAAGCAAAATATGTTGGACATTTAGACCATTAGGAGAAAGGCAACCCATTTTGAAAATAAGACGATTCTCTAGAAAAAATTGAGAACAGTCATCACAAAAGCAGGAGCGTAAACCGATTACCTGGATGCCACAGGGACAGGAATGCTCTGGACTATTGAATTGAAGGTCCACAAGTTTCTGTTCTCTGTGATAAAAGTAATTTAAGTGCTCGCGGAATCTATCTGCCAAACGTCTGCCAGTTTCACCAATATAGGTATTGTTGCAACTTTTACAGATAATGGCATAAATAAGATTCCTAGATTCACATGTAAATGACTCTAATAATAAAATTGCCCTTCGAAAATGAAACAGTCTAAGTCTGGAGCACATGCACACATGTACGACATCTTAGGCGATGGCAAGACTGTGTACCAAAATATGTAGGGCTAGTATGCATCAAACGGCTGTGTATGAGAATGTCCTTGAAATTCTTTTCCCTGTGATATGCCACCAGAGGGGGATCCCGGATCAATTCACAGGTAACAGGATCAGAGTTGAGAATAGGCAGATGACAGAATAGAATTCTTTTCACCACCAGACTTCTTTGCTTGCGTCGGTTATGTCATGAAGACGATCACTTCCATGAGGGAGCTCAAGAGATGCTAGAGTTTTTTCGCTGACGTCTTTATCCAGAACGTGTTTTATCTGATGCTCTTAATCGCATCACACTCGTCACTCGTCTGATGGCACTCACTACTAAACCTTCTGCCAAATCTGACAGACTCAAACTGGTTCTAACTTTCCATCCTCACTGTCTGCCGGTGAAAAGAATTCTATTCCGTCATCTGCCTATTCTCAAGAGGTTTTGTAGTTTCCTTGTTTTACTATTGCTCTTCATCTGTGTTTATCTATATTACGTGTTTGCAGTGTCTATAGTAGTTCTTTTTTACACGTCTATATTTCTTGTCCTTGTTGCCTGTTTGTAACTGTGGCTGACGAAGGGTAAACCCAAAACGTCCCGTGTTTCCTGTGTATTGTTAATTTGTAAAACTGATTCAATACCGCTTTATTTGTTAATATATATATATATTTCCTGTTGTTGCAACGTATTCCAGCTTTTCTCTTCCCATAACATTGTCCAAACATAGTGGATTGCTTCCTTTTAATATGAATGATAAGCTTCCTTTGTGATCTGGCTTCTTTTGGGATATCCTCATTGCTCTTGTCCAATGTGTTCTTCACATTCATCTGTAAAACCACATGTGTGTGGCCTGCAGGGTTTTTCCTGCTTCTCTACAAGTTACCTAGAAATATCTTCCATATGTCAGGATTGGGCTCTAAGCGAAGACCATGATGTCTAAACAATTTCCTAATTTGATTTTCTGATGGTCCAAGTCACATGACGCCGTTTAGTTGCCTAGGGAACAGGACTACTTCTCCCTCAGGTCTGTTGTAAGAGGCGACTAATGAGGTTGTGCTTGGGGCTGACAACCTCAACACATAAAATAAATTGATACAGAAACCACCACGACATGAGCATATCAATCCTTTGGTGCAGGCTAGGAGCGAGAAGGTAAATGATGATGATGATGATGACGAGGTCATATGATCTACACAAAACTGTAATCAGAAATGTCACTTGCTGTCCCAGCATGATACAAATACTAATCTACAAATACTCACAAAATTTTCAGCTTGCAAAATGAAGCGGAAGCACCAAATACAAAATAATTTAGCCCACAGTTTTCTATGTACCTGAATATAAAAAAGAAGAAAAGAATTTATACCACACCAGTTTATTACATCTGCCATTTGTAAAATTACAATGCATCTGTACAGATAGATACCTTGCCATCTGTATATTTAGATATTTTCTACATCCTTGTTATATGTCTCTAGTTCTTTCCTCCATATCTTCTTGAATCTGTCTCTATTTTTAATACCCTGGATATTGCAGAATAAGAACATGGCATGTGATGTTAGTTGATGACTTCATCTCAGTATGTATCCTAACCACTTCCAGTCTTTTCGACATCTTTTGTTAAACTGATATTTCATTATTTTTTTTATCAATTTCACATGGGTGATCCTTCCATTCTATGACAAAACAAATTTATAATCATCTAACATTTCTTGGTATCGTTGTTATTGTTCCTTATGCTTCAGAGAAATACAGTAGCTGACATGTGAGCTGAAAGTTCTTACGTCTCTGCTGGACTTAAACTCTTATTTTCATATATTTCTTCATGTGAAGAAAGCCCCTCTTGCTTTCCATATCATTATTATTTTATGACTCCCCATTTCTCCACCATTATATTACATACAAATACAATAAGCATTTATTAAGTATAATAATATGATTGATTCAGTTATCTTTATCTTCAAATCTGTATTCATATTGATCTTATGGCTATAATTATTCACATATGACTCCTTGATCTCCCTGGAGATAAGAATTATTTATACTCTGGACAAACCAAACTTACAGCTCCTCAAGTGGAAGTTCCAAGCCCTCCTCTAGAGTAAGGATAAGTTGATTGCCTGAGACATTGCTGAAATAACAACATACTGTTATTAAAAACTTTATTGCTCCCATATAAGTAAAAAGGTCATATGCCAAAAACCCCAATTTTTTCCCACTGGAATTTTTGCAATATAAAGAAAATAACTATTTATTTTAATTCAAACAAAGTCTTGCTAAGGATTTCTTGTATGCAATCATTTTTCTGCTGTTAAACAAACTTTCTCTTTTGAAGTTTCTCGGGGAGAAGGTAAAGACATCCATAAAAGACCCTTGCAGGCAAGAAAGTGCTACATTTTATAAGTGGCGTATTTACGATCTCTTTATACAGCCATTATGGCAGACAGACTTGTACATTAGTGACAGTGATGTATGAACCAGCTAGCAGTCTACGACATGGTTTAAATAAATACCGGAACCTTATGTTTATTTATAACAGTGATTTTCAAACTGGTGGTTGTGGTTCACAAAGATATTCTAAAGCAGGGATTCTTAACCTTTTTTGTCCTCACAGCTCCACTGAGAGTGAACATAATGTTCACACCACCCATCCTTCCCAAAAATTTATCAGTAAACCAGTCAAGGTATAATTAAGGTGTAACTACAGGGATTTTATTTCTAGTCAATTCCTCAAAGGTCCAGTGTAGTTCCCAGGGATTAAAAAAAAAAGCAAAAGACTACTACATTCTCATTCTTGCAGCAGGTTATGCATTTTTAAAGCATATCGCTCCATAAGGAGCACAAAAGAAAATGATGATGATGATGATGGTGAATTCCTCACATTCACAAAAAAAAAAAAAAAGAAAAAAAATGGAAAATAATATGGAAATGTTATTATTTTATGTGATGTGACATCCCTTCAGCAAATACCCCCCGCGATTTCGGGATTAGGTAATTGCAGCTGGGTCGGCTCAGGAGCCACCAGTCCCTGAACGACAAGCTCCTCGCCTCTAGAGTTAATCCAGTCCCTGGTCGACGACAAAATGTGCCCGGGTTGATCCAGTATCACCAGTCGCTTTCGAAAAATTCTGGCATCCTTGCCGCAAATTTTTAAAGCATACGCACTTCATGGATTACCCCTGTCACTGAAAGGTGGTGCTATCTAGCATTAGACACAGATACTTGACCCTGTAGGTCATCAAAAGGTGGTGGTGAACAGCATTTCATTGCATACAAATAAAAACTATATAGTTTGATTCTAAACTTTTAAATTTTATTCAGTGAAAAAGCAACTGCAATACAATTTATGTGGGGCACCTCACACTACCCCTCCATCCTCTCTATATCTCCTGTTAGGGAGGCACACCCCACAGGTTAAGAACCCCTGCTCTAACAATTCTGCAAAGTCACACTATATAAGTAAGTGAAGCCACTGTTATAAAGTAAGATATGAATTCGGCAAATACAGAAAAAGGTAACTTTAAGAAGACAGTAGGTCACTATGGAAGAGAGGAAAACAATGACAGAGACTATTTGAGGACATTAGGTCACTATGGAAGAGAGGAAAACAATGACAGAGACTATTAGAGGACATTAGGTCACTATGGAAGAGAGGAAAACAATGACATAATTATACATTTCTGTGAAGAAAACCAGCTGACTATGTGTAATACATTCTTTGTTTGCTTTTGTTAACAAGAACTGAGGAATCTATGGTAGGCCTACACTGAAAGTCCAAGAGATGTAAACAGAATTAAACTGACTTTAGCATGATCAAAAAAAGATTTGAACATAGTATTATGAAAGGAAAGACAAATTATGGAGAATACATAAATTCAGACCACAATCTGAATGGTGGTAAAAGTACAGGCATACCTCACTCTTTCGACAGGTTAGGGACCACAGCACTGACAAAAGTCGAAAATCGACAAAAGTCGAAGCATAGCCTTTATTTAGTTTGCAAATGCATTAGAGCCGCCAAAAAACATCAATAACTAACTATATAACACTTGCGAATGCGTGCAACACCTAAATAAACGGAAATAAGCATAAGAATAAAGAAAATACAGTAATAAATAAAAAATAGGTAAATACAACCTTACCTTAAAATTATTCTTGAGTAAGTAGACGATGAATATATACAGTATGTACAGTTTTGAATGTTGGTTATTTAGGGGGATTCTAGATTTAGAAAATCAGATGGAGAAAATTGAGGAGGCTCAGCTTCAGAACTGGAGGAACTCAATCTAATTCTTTTAGTAGAAGGGGACTTTGAAGAAGATCTAACAGGGGCTGATGTTAATGGCTTGGAATCTGAAGGGTTAGGGGAGGGGTGACTGAAGTTGGTTGTGGTGGTTGTGTCTTGAAAAAGGAGAGCAAAGACGTTTGGCTCATTGATGTCTTCTTCCTTTCCCTAAGAAGTTCTCTGTAACAGGCTATTTTGGTGTTCTAGCCCACTATTTACTTTAGAACTGTCGAAATTGGGATTGTGCTAACTGTAGTGCGAGGTACACCTAGCTTGCGGCCTATTTCAGCATTTGAGATACCTTGTTCATTAAGCTTGATTAGCTCAAGCTTTTCTTGCAAATTGAGAACATTATGGATTCTTTTAACTTTGTCACTACACTTAGGACCCATTATGAATATATTAAAGCACAAAAAATAAGTAGTATAGGGCCTTATCACAAAAAGTACAGTATGAATACCGTACCCGTGTCTTATAATCATGATATGAACACTGCCATTATACTGTTATCACAAAAATAACTATGAACTGTTTACAGTACAATCACAAAAATAATTTAGTATGAATAGTTTGGTTATTTTAATCACAAAAATAAGTAGTATTAATATGTTTAATCACAAATATAAGAGATTCAATGCGGACAACTTACAAAAAACAGTGCACACCGAACGACTTCTATTCAAAGACTGAATGACGAAAGAAACAAGATGTTGCACGGTGGTGACGAAATGCGACGAAATTTGGAAACGTGGTTATAATTGAAAACCAACGAAAGAGCAAAGCGACAAAACTCGAACCGACGAAAGTCAAGGTATGCCTGTAATAATAAAGCTGAAAAATGCAGGAAATAAGAAAAATAAGGAACCTCACATACAAATATGAGCACTGAAGCAGCTGGACATACAACAGGATTATATTATTCATGAAAAATACTAAATAGGCAGCTTACTAACAGAAAGTATGGAACAATATGGAAGAGAGAACCCAGATGAAAAAGTAAACATAAATTGGGAGTTTAAGAATAAATATACAATCAGTGAATAAAAACTAGCGACAACAATGAGTTCAAGAAAAGAGGCCTTAAGTAATATAGTGAAAAGAGCAATAAAAGAATACACACCCGAATGTAGAACAACTGATAAATAAGTGCTGTATGCAGGCAAGCAAAATACCATGAAATAGAAGCCATGGAAATAAAACACAACATATGAGATACGCATGAAGAAAAAATGAAAATTTCATGTAAGAAAGAGCTTGCAAAAGCTTGCTGCATTAACAAAGAAATAGATAAGTTAAAAAAATCGTGTTTGATCAAAAGGTCATAACAAAAAAGATGGGCAGAATGTGAAAGTTAACTATTTGAAGGCAACAAGCCATCACCACATACTTCTGAAGTGTAAAAAAATTCTCAACTTAAGAAGTACAGAAAGCAATAAATTTGATGAGAAATGGAACATCAGCTGGCACAGACTACACAGAAATAGAAATGATAGAAACTGTTGTTAACTTTGGCACAAATAAAATTAAAATAAAAGTTTAAAAAAGAAAGTGGTTAAAAAAAGACTGAGGAACTGAAACTCTTTATATTCAATGTTCAGCAGAAGATTGATGATGATGATGATGATTATGACAATGATGATGGCATAATAATATTTTCATAAGATTAACTTTTACTTACAAGACACGAAGTTTAGATCCATAAAAAAATGAGAGATCAACTCTAGAAATTAAATTCATCTGGAGGTAACTGGTTGTTGAAGAGAATAAAAAAAAAACCAAAGAAAACATTAAAATAGATTATAAAAAAACACTTAACATATTATGTCACATAGAAGATCATGTAATACACAGGAAACAATTCTCAAACATCTCATCATTTTATAAAACATCATTACTGACATCTTTTTTGCTCCATGTCGCTGAAGTTGGATGTGTCGGCCGAAAAGGACACAATGGTATGACATGATCACTAATGTGGAACTGATGACAAGAAGAGATGAGAAGAAGACAATGGCGATGGATAGGGCATACCTAAAAAAAAAACCTATGTATAGCATTACAAAGCAGTCCTTGTTCTGCAACCCCCAGGGTAAGAGAGGCAGAGGTAAACCACATGGAGAAACACATGGAGAAGAGAATTGGAGACAGAAGTGAAAACGATGAGGAAGAGATGGAAAGAACTTGACCTGATGGCATGTGACAGGAGGACTTGGCATGTGTTTGTTGAAGTCCTATGCTCCTTGGGGAGCTAAAAGGTACTGATTGATTGAACATGACATATTTCATGCATGGCTGTGATTCTAACCCACTTCTACAAAATGTCATACATCATCATTTCCCTGTTTGCTCGCCATGGAGAATGCAGCCACCACTACACCTGGTCCCCATGCAGGATTCCTGTACCAATTTGTTCCATGCTCTTGCAGAAATAGTTTCTGTAGCTATTTGTTTCACATGATGAGGTTGCCAGCCTCATGCACAACCTCATATTGTACAACATGCCTGAGATAAAAAAAAAAAGGTAAAGGATCTCGTTACATGCCCATTGAGACATATTGGGAATATGGTATTAGGCCCATATTTTCTTGACCATCATGCCTGAGATAGCAGTAGTTTATTCTTTCTTGGTCTCATCAGAGACCCCTGGGAACTACACAATGTAATTTGTCATACAAAGTATATATAAATGTATTTGTTACTACAAGTTAAGTACAAGGGCTATTCTGATTGGCTGGTAAAAATAATCAAAAACAAAGAAAAAAATCTTATTACGTACAAAACTTACATACATAACTGCATTACTTTTCCACATAGTCGCCACCCAAATTCAGGCACTTGTCGTACTGTGGCACCAGCTTTTGCAATCCCTCGTCAAGGAACGGCGCCACCTGGGTACCCAGCCAGTTGTTGACTTCATCCATGAGCTCCTCATTGGTTTCAAAGCGCTGGGTAACCAGCCAGACCTTCATCTTGCTGAAGAGATGGTAATCGCTTGGTGCAAAGTCCGGGCTGTAAGGGGGGTGGTTGAAAATCTCCCAGTTGAACTGCTAGAGTAAAGCCTTTGTGCAAGCTGCAGTGTGGGGCAGTGCCTTGTCATGCAGGAGAACGATGCCCTTGGTGAGCATTCCACGCCTTTTGTTTTGGAGCGACCTCTAAAGCTTCTTCAGCGTTTCACAATAAACTTCTGACATTATTGTGGTCCCTGGTGCCATGAATTCCATCAACAAAATTCCTTTGGTCCCAGAACACTGTAGCCATCATTTTCGGTGCAAAAATGTTTGAATTTCTTGGGCTTGTTTGGAGAATGAGTGTGCATTCACTGTTTGGACTGATCCATCTTCTCTGCATTTATGAACTGAACCCATGTCTCATCCCCAGTCACGATTCTGTCGAGAAATTCGTCCCCTTCTTCCCGGTAGCGCAGAAGGAACATCAAAGCTGAGCCCATTCTTTGAGCTTTGTGAACGTCAGTCAGTTGTTTTGGTACCCACCGTGCTCAGAACTTGTGGTAAGCCAATCTCTCTGTGACAATTCGAAACAGATTTGACCTCGAAATTTGAGGAAATTCAGCAGAAAGATCTGAAACCGTGAAACGACGCTTTTCACCCATGACTTGGTCGACTTTTTGAACGAGTTCATCAGTCACAATTGAGTGTCGTCCTTGTCCCCCATCGTCATGCACATCTGTGCGCCCATCCCTGAACTTCCTGCACCAATCCCTCACAGAACTGTCACTCATAACGTTATCACCGTACACATGACACAATCGACGATGAATCTCGGCGGTGCTGTGTCCTTCTGCTTGCAGAAAATGAATCACACCACAGACCTCACAGCTGGCGGGAGTGGCGATGACAGGCTCCATGTTTACTCGGTCACTTCTCATGAACAATTGTGCCTGTGGGTTTGCGTGTAGCGAGATAACACAATACTGGCTGCTGCAGGCAATGCGCTGTGTCGCTATGGCAAACAGTTTATTTTTACCAGCCAATCTGAGGTTGATTTTGGAATAGCCCTCGTATATGTCCCTTACAAAAACAAAACGATAATCAGTAAATCAATTCCTTATATCTCACACACACACCACCTCCCCAAGAGAAGGAACAGAAGGGGGAAGTCCAAGGGCACAGGATAACTTACAGTTCCTCCAGATTCGTCAGAGAAGAGAATGATGACCAATCAACAGATGTAATAGAATTGAAGGATGCATCTCTGAGGACAGAAAGTACATAATGCAGATAATTATTCATTACTACGCTGACCTGTGACAACCTATTTATGTTTAATGCAAAATTATAAAAAGTACATATTGTATATTTAATGGACAGCAAAATACAAATCAAGAAGAAGATAATGCAAAGTTGGACCTGTTAGTTTGTGATCAAAACCCTAATAATTAAAAAATAAACTTTACTGTCTATAAACCCTATTAATCCTAAAATAAAACATCACATATAAACCAGAACCTCACTAACACTGCAAAACAATACTTGCTGGTGATCTGTACCCACCTAACCAACACCTGTTGCAGACAGGACTTCAGTAATCTTACAAAACATTATCACTTGATTATCACAGCCCGATTAATCCTAACAAAAGATCATCACCTGTAGATAGAACCCCACTAACTCTACAAATCAAAACTGTCTGTAGATCTGTACCTACTTAACCCTACAAATCAAAACTTACTGTAGATCTATACCTACTTAACCCTATAAAACAACATTTGTTGTAGATCTTAGGTAGACATGTACTCAACTATCAATACAAAACACAACTTTCTGTACCTACTTAACCCTATAAAACAACATTTTTTGTAGATCTGAGTTGAACCTGATCTCACCTATCAATACAAAACAACATTTGTTGTAGACCTGTACCCAAAAACCCTACAAAACAACACTTGTAGACCTATACCCCCCTACCCCCACTAAACAGCACTTACTGTAGAGAGAGCTCCACTATTCTTACAAAACCTCCCGAGACCTGCATAACACTTGCTGTAGATCTGACCTAGACCTGACCTCCCACTTTACCATACAAAACAATAACTGTTGTAAACATGACCCCTCTTAACCCTAAAAAACAACACTCGATATAAACCTGCACAGGCCTAACCCTGCTAAAAAAACACTCACTGTAGATCTGACCAAGACCTGGCATCCACTTAACCTTACAAAACAACATCTACTGGAAACCGGACCCCTCATAACCCTAAAAAACAACACTTCATATAAACCTGTACAGGCCTAACCCTGCTAAAAAAAAAAAAACGCTGTAGAGAGAACTCCACTGATCTTACAAAACATCATCATCTGTAGACCAAAACCTCACATAAACTAACAAATTAACACTTGCTGTAGATCAACCCACCTAATGCTTGACACTGTAAACCATAACAAACATTTTCACAGAATATCTTAACACTGTCTGTAAACCATAACAAACATTTTCATAGAATGTCTTAACAGTCTGTAAACCATAACAAACATTTTCATGGAATGTCTTAACTCTGTCTGTAAAAAAGAACAAACATTTTCATCAAATGTCTTAACACTGTAAAACAGAACAAACATTTTCACGGAATGTATGGTCAAGAATTCCACTACCCTATAAAATTTCACTGCTGAAGATCAGAATCCCTTTAAACACAAAACAATTAAGCCTTTAAAAAAACTAAATCATGAAAAAAAAAAACTCCAGTAAATTAGAACACATTTTGTAAGAAACATCACAATGACAATTTACACCATGAGAACATTCATATCTTTCAGTAATGAGAACATTCAGCACATGACCTCAAAGAAAATTCACCAAAAGAACACTC
Organism: Oreohelix idahoensis; assembly: GCA_024509875.1. Classification (NCBI taxonomy): domain Eukaryota; kingdom Metazoa; phylum Mollusca; class Gastropoda; order Stylommatophora; family Oreohelicidae; genus Oreohelix; species Oreohelix idahoensis. The sequence continues at coordinate 570,867 of JAMPIV010020075.1, forward strand.
AGATCATGACTGAAATTCATCCTGTTAATGCAAAGATCAGGAATATGTAAACCATTAAACATTAACAGCAATATCACTAAGAGAACAGTGAGGTAAATATTATTATCAGCAGTTGCTTTGGCAAATTTTAAGTTAATGTAAAAAAAAAGTGTACTTTCAGTGTCTCTATATCCATGAAAACATTGCTACAGTATTTAATTTCAAAGCCTCAGATTTTCATAAACATACTCAAACACTTAACCACTACCATCATTCACACATAAATACACAGTGAATAGACATAGATTATAGAATAAATATGACCACCAACTAGATTGCACCAGGAGAGAATGCCCCTACAAGAGGTGGAATCATACACATATCTTGGCAGCAACATAAACAAAGCGGAGGGACAGACAACAAGATCAAAATAAACATACATGAGGCAAGAGTGGCTTTCACTGCATTAGGAAATAAATGTAAATCAAAAGAAATCAAGTCCAATACAAAAAATAAGAATTCTCAACTCATATGTCAAGGCAGCTTTATTGCATGGCTCTGAAACACGGAGAACAAAAATGATAACCAACTGGGTTCCTACACAGAATAGAAGGATTGAAATGCTATGGCAAGATCCCTAAAGTGGAACTGACGGAAGGAACCAGACATACCGGTGGAAAAAAATATGCGCACAAGATGCTAGCACTGGATAGGATGGATATACATTAACAAAACCACTGATAGCATTACTAGGTAGTCCTTGATCCTGAATCCCCAGGGAAAAAGAGATAGAGAGAGACCAAAATGCACATGGAAAAATGTAATTAGACATAGACATAAAGCAGAAAAAGTAGACATAAAAGACCTTGAACAGGTGACGTAGGACAGGAAGGCTTAGCATGTATTTGTTGAAGTACTGTGCTCCATCAGGAACTGAAAGGTAATGAAGAAAAAGTAAAAGATCATACAAACCAGTACACAGATTACTTACATGTACACTAACGATGGGGGTAGTTGTGATGTAATACTGTCTATGGATGATAAAAAGTTCTTTCTTAGAACACTGTGGACAGAATGAACATCAGATCTTACATATTTTTATAACTCATTAAAATTAACTCAGTATCATCAAAGTAAAGATCAATGTTATCATGCTATTTTTATCATGACTACAGCTTGACAAGACAACTTGAAGTTATAATTTTATATTATAATATTAATCAGCCAGTGCCCCAATGCTCCTGTGGGTAGCTTTGCTTTCGAGAGAAACTCAGACTTTAATTCATTTTAATTTTATTATTATTTAGTGTCCATAACCAGGTTTAAGATAATTAATGCAGAACTGATGATCAAAACCAGAATCAGTGGAACAAGAGATGAGAAGAAGACACTGGTGACTGGCAATGGATAGGACATACATTCAGGAAACCTGCTGATAGCCTTACTAGGTAGTTCTTGATCTGGAATCACCAGGGTAGGAGAACGAAAGAACAAAATCTTTATTTCACCAGGGTAAAAAAATAGGCATTAATGCCTTTTTTACATTTCTGCACTGCAGTAATATAATTCTCGAAGCGTTTTTAAATTAAAACTTTTTTAACTTCAGTAATAAGTAAGCAATAATTTTGCTTTTAGTAACTGAGCACACACACATATATTCACATACATAAGTGCACATATACACACATATGTATATATAGACAGAGGTAGAGGTAGACGAAAGAACACATGGAAAACTGGCAACAGACATGAAGGGGATGAAGAAGACATAGAAAGACTTTGAGCTGATAGCACATGACAGGAAGACTTGGCAGACGTTTGTGGAAGCCCTTTGCTCCTTGGTGAGCTGAAGGATGATGATAATGATAACTAGGTTTACACTCCATAAATGATAGTGAATTTTACAAATATAAAAATCTCTAGATGTGATGACTTCCTCTGTGGCTGTGAACTGTTCATTTGTAATCTGGCTAATTCTGATCATTTTGCTTTATGACTGTTCTGTCATCACCAATGTCATGTTCCAGAATGTGAGCTTATTCAGTTGGTATGGTTTATGTCTTAAAAGTCACTGTTTATTTATACGTTTACAAAATATTTTTCTGCTTCTTGTACACTCAGATTTAGTTCAACTTTCAACTTCTTCCTGGATCCATGGCTGCTGGCTGACAACACAATCAGTGGCCTTCATGCCACGTAGCATCCTGCTACTGTAGCAACAAATTCTCTCTACTTTGCTTGGTCTATGGCCATCCTTCTTACTGTGCCCCAACTTTGGCTGATGCCATTAACCCCAGCCTCCACAGTTTTCTGCAAAGTTGTTTTTGGCTGACCTCTCTTCTGCCTTCCCTGAGGTCTATAGCATGGCAATTCTGATGATGGTGCCAGAGTCTCTTCTGAGGACTTGGGCAACCCAACAGAATTTTACTTAGGCAGATTGTATGGAAAGAATGAGTTTGTAAATTTGTTTTGTCAGTTACTCTCCAGCATTCCAAACCGAATAAATGAATAAGAAGTATGCAACTCATTTATCTTATCAGTTTAGTTTTGTGCTGTACTGGGAAGATTTTGAAATGTTATTTAAGTTGTCAAAGGCTGTTCTGGCTTTGTTCATTCGGCAAAGATATCAGCAGCAAAACTTTCAACTGATTATGCTCAAATCTTTCACTAGTTTTGAAGGGCATCTAGGTTTCCAATATGTAGCACTGCACCATTCATAATGGCTAAATGTTGTGTACTAAATTCTTTCCTCCTATAATTATTTTACTGCTGCCTCTGATTTCTTTAGCAGTCCCATGGTGTTACACTGAACACTGGAAGTCTTAAATTGTGCACTTTAAAATATATTAACAAGTTTATCAGTTAAGAAGACTAATAAAGAAACCAATTAACAAAACAAAACAATATAAAGCAAATCTAAGCAATACTGCTTTAAACATATTAAGTTATAAACTTACAGATACTGTATGTTGGTACTCAAACCTATAGGCACTGTTAAAAGTCCAGCCTCTGTGCAGTTAACCTCGATCTGCGTACATGTGCACTTGGCCTTGTCTGGACCCTGAGGGCAGATGAATGGCAGTTCAACAGACTCCTCAGACAGAACCTGTGCTGCACTGGATGACAGCAACAACAAAAGCAGGAATATGCCATTGCTATGAGCATATTTGGTGTATCTGTTTCTACTTCCATTGCTCAAAAATTGTTTTGCACAACAGTGAGGCATACTAAGGGCACCCTAGCCAGCAAATGAATACTCTGTATATTGAGACTCTTCAGATTTTCCACAACAGTAACTTCTGCCTTGTGATAAAATACCAACATAGTTTAAAGATGGTGGCAAGTCTTGCTTTGAACATGTGGTAACTAATAGCTGTTCTAAAATGCTTGTGCAGATCTTGTCTGTTGATAAGATGCCTGAAATAAGAACAAAGAATTGTGAAGAATATGACAAAAATTGTAAAATTAATGGACAACTATAACTGCAGCAATCCATTCAATGTGAAATAATTAACAAGGATGAAGATGGTGATGTCTTTTAACTCATCTTTTTCGTTTAACCTTTCAGCTTCACGTGGAACAAAAGTATTCAATGAGATCATTCCATGTCATTTCATCCTTGCCAATAAGCCAAAAAACTTCAAATAACTAAAGTTATGGATCTTCGTAAATAGGTAGGAGGGAGGTAAAGGATCCCATAACACACCCATTGCGGCATATTGGGAATATGGTGTTAGGCTCATATTTTCTTGACCATACGGCACACTAGGAGTGATGTGGTCAGCATCATGCCAGCCGCCTTTAACCTTCCCAGAGTAGCTCTGGGTCTACCCCAGAGCCGTTGGTGGTCTAAACAATCCCACCTCATCTGCGAATCGAATCATACAGCACCGAGCTTGGAAGTCAGTGCACTAACCACTGCGCTACCGTGGCTCCTCACAAATGTGTACTTGCATAAAATAATAATAATAGCCCCTTCAGTCATCACTGACTATGGGAATGCGCCCCTGAGGTGACAGCCCTCAGCTGCTTATTTTCCTGGTGCTCCTTTCGACGTTTTCTCCCTCCTCTGCTTGTTGTGTGAGCCTCTCTTCGCCCAATCTGAGGTGGCGCCGTAAATAGCATCGCCACTTAGTGCGATCGGCAACTTCATCCTCCCATGTTGCTGGATCCATGTCCAGTGCCCTCATATCTCTCTTGCACACATCTTTGAACCTCAGCTGTGGTCGCCCAACTGTTCTCTTGCCATCTGCTGATTGTCCATAGAAGATATCTTTTGGGATGCGACCATCTTCCATGCGGCGAACATGGCCAAGCCAGCGAAGTCTGCGCTGTCTAAGCAGTGTATACATACTTTGAAGGCCAGCACGTGACAACACCTCGACATTTGTCACTTTATCTTTCCACGAAATGCCGAGGATGCGGCGTAGACACCGTAAATGGAAGGTATTGAGCCTTCTTTCTTGCTTAGCATAGGTCATCCAGGTCTCGCTGCCATATAGGAGTGTGCTGGTGACGCAGGCATTATATACCGCAGCTTTGGTCTTCATTGTGAGTTTGGAGTTTCCCCAAACACGCGATGTGAGGCGGGCAAAGGTAGCTGCAGCTTTGCCAATGCGGCTGTCGATTTCTGTATCCAGTGAGAGTTTGTCATTGATGGTAGACCCTAGGTATGTGAAGTGGTGCACCACTGCCAATTCATAGTTATCAATAGTGATAACTGGTGCAGCACCCGCATCCTGACTCAGCACATTCGTTTTCTTTAGACTTATTGTGAGGCCAAAGTCCTTGCATGCTTTAGTGAAGCGATTCATCAAGTTCTGAAGCTCCTGTTGGCTTTGAGTGACGACTGCAGCATCACCAGCGAACAACAAGTCTCTTATAGTGACCCTTCTGATTTTTGTTTTTGCCTTCAGCCTTGAAAGATTAAACAGACGGCCATCTGACCTAGTGTGAAGGCATATTCCTTCAGTTGCATCTCTGAATGCATGTTTCAAGAGTAAGGCAAAGAAGATCCCAAAGAGGGTCTGAGCCAGAACACAACCTTGTTTAACGCCGCTTTGAATGTCAAAGGGCTGTGACGTGCTTCCAGCATATTGGACTGTTCCCTTCATGTAGTCATGGAATGACTTTATCATTTCCAGCATTTTAGAAGGCCAGCCTATTTTCAGGAGGATTTTGAAGAGTCCATCCCTACTAACCAGGTCAAATGCTTTTGTGAGGTCTATAAAGGCGATATATAAAGGCCTTTTCTGCTCTCTTGATTTTTCCTGAAGCTGGCGGACAGAGAAGATCATGTCTGTTGTTGATCTACCAGCTCGGAATCCACACTGTGACTCTGGATATATGCGCTCAGCTAACTTGTGTAGTCGCATTGAGACGACTTTGGCAAAAACCTTACCAACAATACTAAGAAGAGAGATGCCTCTGTAGTTATTGCAATCACTTCTGTCTCCTTTATTTTTGTACAGTGTTACTTCTTCTTCTTCTTTCGTTCGCTTGAACTATATTGTCTATATCTGCAATGTTGTTTCTTGTATAAACTTCACTGTCTTTTGTAGTTATTCAAGATATTTTCGAGCTCTAATTTTTTGCTGTAGCCGTCTTTTTTACTATTGACGCCTTCAGCATTCCAGTGCATTATTTTAAATGGTCTTTTCTTTGCTTGGCCAGTAGCTCTATTCTCATGCCTCCTGGCTCCACGGGGCAATTGAGAAGGACCCCCAGTAGTAGGGGTTGGGCCCTTCCGAGGCAGAGGGCCCGGCACTGCGCCTGCATGGGTGTCCGTCACAGGGCGAGTGCCATAACGTTTTGCAGATATAGGCATACTTCCATAGCGCATGTGCGTGGCATCCTGATTGCTGTGGTGCGCCTCTTGGCTGGTTGCCTCCGTCTTCAGCACCTTGACTTGCTAGGGCAGACTGTGGTCTTGCTCGAGTGTAGGAGGGCCTGGCCAGTCTTGGTTTTTCAGCCGCTGATGGCTGTACTTGAGCCCCATCTCCACGTCAAGGAGCTGGCCTCGATGGGGCTACAGTGTTACAATCTTGGCATCTCGCATGTCTTGAGGAATAGTTGTCTCTTCCCAGCACTGGCACAGCATCCTATGCAGGGTATGTAATAGCGTGCTCTTACAGCATTTGATTAAATCAGGAGGAATCCTATCACTGCCTGGTGCTTTGCCAGAGGCCAAGCTATCAATGGCCTTGCTGAGTTCCTCTAATGTTGGTTCGGCATCCAGCTCCTTCATAGTTGGCAGACATTTGACAGCATCAAGGGCTGCAGGCGTAATGGAATTTTCTCTAGCATAAAGCTCAGAGTAGTGCTCGACCCACCTCTCCATCTGCTTACCCTTATCGGTTAGCTTCTCTCCGCTGATGGTTTTTAGCGGTGCCGTCTTACTTTTTTGGGGGCCAAGTGCTTTCTTTATACCGTCATACATTTGTTTAATGTTGCCTGTTTGCGCTGCGATCTGGATGCTCTCACTGAGCTGGAGCCAATAGTCATTTGCACAGCGTCGAGCAGTTTGTTGAACTTTGCTTCTCGTAGCCTTCAGGATCTGTAGGGTTCTGGCACTCGGTGAACGTTTGTATTCATTCATAGCACTGCGCTTAGCTTCAATGACAGGTGCCATCACATCTGATGAAGCATCAAACCAGTCATTTGACTTTGCCATTTTCTTACCAAAGGTGGCAAGTGCAGTACTTTGAATGGTGTTCCGTAGATGCTCCCAGTTCTCTGTAATAGTATCACCATGCTGAGGGCTGCTGAGCACTTTCTTGAAGGTCGCAGTAAATTGAGCGATCATGACAGGGTCTGACATCTTGCTGGTATCAATGCGTGGTTTCCCTTCATGTCTGACACGATAGAGTTTTCTTGGTTGTGCTCTGATTTTGCAGCAAACCAAGGAGTGATCTGTATCACAGTCTGCACTATGGTACGAGCGCTTGGAGAGCACAGACCTGAGAAGTGGCCTTCTGATGAGAATCAGGTCCAGTTGGTGCCAGTGCTTGGATCGTGGGTGTCTCCATCACACCTTATGCTGGGGTTTTGTCTGAAAGTAGGTGTTGGTCACGCAGAGGTCATGGTGGACACACAGCTCTAAGAGCCGTTGTCCATTTTCATTCATCTTGCCAATACCAAACCTGCCCAGACATGAAGGCCATGAAACATTATCGGCACCCACTCTAGCGTTAAAGTCACCAAGGAGAAGAAGCTGTTCTTGCCTAGGTATGCTTTTGATGACTGCTGCTCGATTCTTGTAGAACTCATCTTTAGTTTCTGAGGCAGAGTACAGAGTAGGAGCATACACACTGACAAGGGTGATGGGACCTGTGCTAGTTTGCAGGCGGAGCGTTAACAGCCGTTCTGATCCATTCTCGCCTGGTTCAACCATTTTAGTTAGGGATTTTTTTACAGCAAAACCTACTCCGTGTTCTTTAGTTTTATTAAGATCTTTCCCTTGCCAATAAAATGTGTAGTCCTTCTCGCTCACCGTTCCAGAGTCCGCCAGGCGCGTTTCCTGAAGTGCAACTATATCCACCTGAAGTCGTTTAAGCTCATCATTAATTATGGCTGTCTTCCTTACATCGTTCATGTCCTGTAGGTTTTCGGATAGTCCAGTCAACATAGTCCGGACATTCCAGCATCCCAATCTGAGAGTTTGCTTATTTATATTGTTCTGATAATTGCTTGGTGCAAAATTTTCTGTCCACAGTTCGGGTTTGACCCTAATCCCCATGCACCCAATGGGGAAAGCAGACAGTGGCGGGACAACACCTTATTGACTGGGGGCTGCCCAGCTTGAAGCGGGCGGTAGCTGTCCAGTGAGATCCTAGAACCTCTCCCACTGTCGGAAGTAGCCCCTGGCGCCATGCCCTACTCCAATTGGGCAAAATGCTTATAACCGGTAACTGCTACTTCCCGTGTTTTGCCGACACCTATAGGGTGAAGTTGGAGTGTCCTCTCCAGGGCGCGAGCTTGGGCACGGTTATATGGAGATCATGCATAAAATAGAAGGATTCAAATAGTATAACAAAATCACCAATGAAGAACTGATGACAAGAACCAGACAAGCCAGTCGACCAAGAGATGAGAATAAGATGGAGGCGATGGATAGAACATATACAGAGGAAATCCCCTGATAGCATTTCAAGGCAGTCCTTGATATGAAATCCCCCGGGTAAGACAGGTAAAGGGAAATTGAAAAACAGATGAACAAGATAAGTGAAGATAGATATGAAAAAGGGTAAAGAAGACATGGGAGAGTTTTGAGTTGATGGCACAGGATAGAAGGACCTGTCAAGAATTTGTCGGGGGCCTGTTTTGTTATTGTTATTGTTGATCAGAATCGACATCATCGCGCTCTGGGCAAACCCATAGGTGCTCAGTCTCCCTCAGCAAGTGTCAAAGGGTATGAATGATAATTGTTCCTGTTGCGCACTGGCTGTATACACGCTGGATGTGTCCTCTCATACCTCCATCCCTGCTGGTTTTACATGTGATGCCAAATTCCAGCAGTCTTAGCCTTGATGATTCATCAATTGCAGTGTCATTCTCTAACAGGCGATCATGAATAGCCTTCAGTATTTCTCTCTTATCCATGTCCAATTCACCTTCTATGGGTGCTCTTGAAGCTAGTCTGTCAGCTTTTTCATTGCTGAGTACCCCTGCATGACCAGGACAGTAGATCCATATCAGTTCTTGAAGATTCGACGCTTCAATGGAGGTTTTCCATTTATGTCGGAGCCATCCATTTTGGATCTTTCGAAGCATGGATTGTGAGTCTGATACAATAACTGCCTTTGTTACTAAAGTCTCAGACAGCCATCTTAAGGCAGCAGTAACTTCCTCTACCTCCATTCTCATGCTAGTTGTTATCATGTAAGACCCGCTATGTTCAGCGACGGTTCTGTTTTGTTAACTCAACCCCCCCCCTCTTGCTTATATTTTCTTTTATTTGATTTATTTTCTTCTCCCAACGGCATTCCTCTATTTCTTCTATCATAGGGGTTCCAGAACAATTATTGCCTTGTGACGCTAGCAGATGATTTCTTATTTCTGCCATAACCAACTTGAATGTCTTTTCTTCTTTTACTGATATTTGTCTGCTTCTTTCACTCAGTGCAACACTGGTTACCCTGGTTTACTATTTTAGTTCAATTCTTCATTTATTGCAAAAAGTGTTACAAAGTTTGGTACAACTGTGTTATCATTATTAGATGCTTACTTTAACGTCCTACAGTTCAGGATATGTCCTGATAATGTTTTAAAATGTACTACTGATGTTCCTATTCAAATGTAATGTTCGTAATTTCGAAAAAAAAAAAAAAAAAAAACTTAATTTAAGTGAAGCATGACATTCACTATGGAAACTGTTTCCATGGCAACAAATAGCATAGTACAATCACATTCGTTGGTTTATTGGAGGTTAAATCAATGCAGTTTAACTAAAATCTTGTAAATACAAGAAAAGAAAGAGATGGTTGCACAAAAGAAACAGTAAAAAACAGAAGGACATGTTTCAACATTATATGTCAGTCTGGATGGCTATGTCAAGATTAATAATGTCATGTCTACGTCTACCTTCAACTCCTTCTGACTAATACAGAACTAACTTTATAGCTTTCTGCAGGCAGGATGATAAAATTATGTTACTCTGCACAAAAATATGTCGCCTATATAATTCAGAAACGAGGCATTTCACCAATAATATAAAGCCAAAACTGCATAAATTCTCTGACTAATGTCATATTCTCCATATCAAATAGCCAGCTGTAAGAACAAACTCAAACTTATGGAACAGAACCACAGAACAAAACAGATGGAGACTAAAGAGAGAAAGTAGAATTTGGTTGAAATGAACAATAGTGGGCCATTTCATACGGCTTTAAAAAAGAAATTCAGAGGCGTATTTAAAAGGGGTAAGAGTTAAGTTTAGATATCCTAAACCTAACCCAAAACCCTAACTCATATGAACTGTAAGAACATCATCAGACCTTCACCTTCCTAATTACTATATTTTAACTTTTGTTCTTGTTAAATACTGTTTGACTAAATTATGCAGTTCCCTATTCTTAACCCCTTTTCTATATGTATAGGTAAATTTGATGCCAGCAAATAATATAATATTGGGATTCTTATTTGTTCACACCTCTTACACTGTAAAAATTTTCTATGTTATTGTCTTGAAGACATCTTGCACAGCAAGGTTCTTCTATAGCTGGACGTGTTCTTCGATGCAATCCAAATAAGTAGCCCACGTCGTTAGGGTTATGATTAAGGTTCGGATTCCTTAACTTAATCCTAATCCTTATAACTGCGTCTCTGAATGTTGTTTTTTTTAAGGCCGCATCGAACATGTCCCTTAAGAGACAACCAAGCAGTAATACTAGATACTTTCAGCTCGAAACTAAGCAAGAATAGAAGCGTGGGCAGATCAAAGAGAACCTGGAGAAAAACGACAGAAGAAAAAGACAAATCCCATAAGCAGACCTGCAAATACGACCCCCTTCAAAATTAAAGTAGCTAGCTAACCCGTTTACCCTCTTTATTTGTTTAGCCTAAATGTTAGCTAACCCCATGTTCGACGGGAGCCGAAAAACAAAGGTAAATAATGATGAAATTTTTACATCAGTTATGAAATATATCAGAACGTATACGTGTTTATGCGTAACATATAAAATTATGCATATGGAATAAAAGCTTGCCTAAGACAATCCTTCGATCTTCGCACAAGAATCGAGTTTTTCTAACAATCGGGAGGCCGCCATTTTCAGTCCGACTTGATTTTTTACCGTATCACGTGACGGAATCCTGAAATTCGTACGGTTGTTTTGTGGACTAGTGACCTTCTAACCCTGTTGCTATGAATACACGACGCTTTTCACCAGTGATAACTATTCACTTTTGACATTCCGTACTAAAAAGAAGGATGAAAGACATGCTTGTATATGGACCTGCCAATGTATGTTGAAGCTGTAGATTAATTAATTGTAATTTCAAAAATAAATATACGGATATGCATGACACAGTAATTCCGTGGCAGATAATGCTGTAGCGGAGTGAAGTGTTAGAGACTTCACTATAGGCAGGGCCGGCCTTAGGCCGATTAAACCTATTATAGCACGTTTCACTAGCTTTGCCCTCAAACAAATGTAATTATCTGATTAACCGTCGAACGTGTTAATGCCATTTTTTGCATAAGATGTTATATTGGGTTAGACCCAACAAATATATACTTTATATCTGTGCATCTTGTCCAGTTCAAATAAACGAATGAAATCCGTTGATCTTTGTCGGCATACTAATTATTGTGTATCGAGAAAAGAAATGTTACCACTTCAGTCACCGATTCTGTGAATTGATTAGGCATAGGTGTGTCTACTATTACAATAATGCGGCCATCACGTTTGCATATGAATACCTGTTAAAGATGATTTCTTAAATGATCTGCATGCGAGATACTCGTGACATTGTTTGTCATTGACATTTAATGCGCTACCAAACTGGACCTTCATTGATCTAATTATTTCAATAGGTATCACCTCATTGCGGTTAATAAATATCATAATGGAACGTTGCTCCTCTAATAATAACGGTAAAGTCATCTTTAAAGAAATTAAACTTCATCCGAATCATAATCAAATGTCTCTGAGAAATTGATAATCAATCTCGGCTGAATGAAGGATTAATCATCATTCTTCCAATATTCCTCTTGTAACACATGGTTCTCACATTTCTTCCAATAATCCCTGGCTATATTGGGGATGGCGGCTTTTGTAAGTATTTCAACATCTTTTAATTTGAACGTTCTATTTTCTGTTGCTATCCGTTCCTTAATTTTAGCCCAGACTAATTCTATTGGGTTTAAGTGAGAATGGTAAGGAGGCAGTCTTAAACATCTGTGACTATGTTCATGGATTGCCTTGTCTATATGAAATATCTTTGTATGCTGTGTCTTTTTTACAATTCCAAGTAATTCAGGCTTCAGGAACATTTCGTTGAATGGAATGTTGTTTTGGTCAGCCAAATCTTTATTACATCTTTAGTACTTGATGAATTAGGAACTTTATCTTCTGGTGCCACAACGTTGTGATATGAAGCATTGTCCATTATCAAACACGACGGTCTATCCAATGAAGGAAGTACATGATTCACAATCCAATCTTGAAATATCTTGCCATTCATCTCTGTATGATAATCCCTATTATCTGTGGATTTTGAAACAAATATGAGTTCAGTATTATTTAGAAGCCCATAATGGCTGCTTCCTGCATGTGCAATTATTAGGCGCTGTCCTTTGCTGCTTGGTACTAGTCTCTTAGTTGTCCCATCAGATGATTGCCATTCTCGTTCATTACTGTGGTGCGCATTGATCCAAGTTTCATCTAAATACACAAAATCATAACAATCTCTTCTCATTTCTCTGACCTCGCGTAAATATTTGCTTCTCATTGCAACTATATGAGACTTCTCACAAATAAGGTTTATTCATTCATTCATAACCCTCCACTCCCAAAGGAGCATAGGCCTTCAACAAACACATGCCAAGTCCTCCTGTCACGTGCCATTATCTCAAGTTCTTTCCATGTTCTCCTCACCATTTTCACCTCTGTTTCCAACTCTCTTCTCCATGTACTTCTTGGTCTTCCTCTGCCTCTCTTGCCCTGGGGGTTCCAGAACAAGGACTGCCTTGTAATGCTATCAACAGGTTTCCTCAGTGTGTGTCCTATCCATCGCCATCGTCTTCTTCTCATTTCTTGTTCCACTGGCACTTGTCTAGTTCTTGTCATCAGTTCCATGTTGGTAACCTTGTCATACCATTTTAATCCCTCTATTCTACGCAAGCACCCATTTATGAAAGTCTGTAGCTTTTTGGTTGTTGTCTTTGTTGTTCTCCATGTCTCTGAGCCATACAATAGGACTGACGTCACATTTGAGTTGAAGATTCTTATTTTCGTGTTGGATCCTATTTCTCTTGATCTCCATATATTTCCCAATGCAATGAAAGCTCCTCTTGTTTATACCTCCAACATATTTTCTAAAAGTGAATACCAAACTCCTAATAGTCCTCCATAGCGTAGATTTGGAAATATCAATGTCATTATTCTTTCTTAACCAAATTTTCAATTTCCTTAAAGTCACTGCCTCATTATTGTGAAACATATTGCAAATTTCTCTGCGGATCAATTCTCTGTCAAAATTATCCACCACTCTTGGCCTAATTTTCGTTTGTAAAACACTGGAATTAGAAATTTCAGATGCCGCTTTCCAGCGGTGCAATGATCGTTTGCTTATCCCCAAGGCATGAATAGTCCTCTTTTGTGGGTTTGAAATAGAATGATATAGTTTTCTGCGAGTAGCTTCATTGCAGAAATACTTAAAAATCCTATTTGTGATTTGCTGTAATGTCATAAACTATACTCGCAGACTCATTTTTCCTACTTAACCACACAATACTTTTTTGTAGACACACCTCTGATTGACAATGTGTGAGTAATACCGGATATAAACTGTTTTATGTTCAATAAGTGCAATTTCACGCTAAAATCATGCCAATTGTTTGAAAAATCAATCATGTGCAAATGAGGTCGTATAATTCACTGTAGAAATTTCAAAATGTGTGTGTGTGATGTGTGTTGGCAAGTAGACTTTTGATATTATATCGCAGAGAAACGAAAATTGAAACCAATGGCTGCATTTTAATGAAAAATTTTATTCATAGGGTCTATACCATTTCAAATTCACACACAAAATTTCACTTTCATGCGTTATATATTCGCTGAGAGTTGGGCAAAGCTAGTGAAACGTGCTATAGACTAAGTCGGGGCCAGAGCCCACAGGGGACCCCGCACGCTGGTTGCCTGCCACCTCCAGCTTTGAAAAAAGACAATTCTTTTTAAAAACAAGTTGTAAGTAAAAATATATGTAGGCCTATTTTTTTTACGTTATAAGTTTCTTTGTTTTATTTTTTAAATGGCCAAACAGAAATAAGTGTTTGATTTTTAAAATACATTTAAACTTGTAAACAGTAACTTCACGTGCGTGACTTAGCTTGCGTGGTTACTGACCCATACCAGAAGATGGTTGCTTAATTGTTTGAGAAAAATACAAAACAAAGTGAATTCCTTAACGGGCCAAAACTGAACGCAACATCATATTGCTTAGGTTGCACCCTATGATCACACACAAATGCCCCAGTCTGTGACAACTACCAGCCATAACGGAAAGACCAAATAGCACAATGTCAAACAGGACCCAGAAGATATTCCAGAACAGTAACACTGACAGGAAAGAAAAGGTTTGAACATTTCAGCTCCTTGGAAAGATCAAAACAATGTAGGCCTACGCATTACAGGTCAAGCTCTACGCATGTTTTAGACAATTCCAGTTACTGTGGCGTCATGGAAAAGAAGCTTTTCCAAATTAAACTTAAGGGAACTGGTTACCCCCCCCCCCCCCCCCCCTTTCCCCAAAAGATGAAATTAATATTGTGAAGTCTATAACTCTTCACACCACTACGGCAGTATTTGTTATTGGACTACTTTTACATGAGACTCAAAGCTTTTCAAAATATCGCTCTCGTCCTCCCTCTCTCACTTTCGCTCGTATTTATTGTCATAGTTCTTAAATTTTGCTTTATAGATCATTTTCGACAATTCTCACGAACACTGATGATCGAACTGCACCCTAAAAATAGAGGTGTTACCGATGCGTTTCTGGTTATTGGTGACTTATGGTGCGAATGTTGTTGTGGGCCGTCGCTTCGTTATGAATAATGATGACAAGACAGACGTAACGGTAACGATTGGGTCATAAGACTGACCAACTGGTAAATAAGGCATACTGGACCTCAAGACGCAGCAATAGAGACCACAGTCAGCGACTCATAGCTTGACTGCCTGTGTCAGGACCAGCGAACCAGAGCTGGTCAAGACCGTGCTCCACCTCCACGTGGTGGTCCTGGAAACAGTCTGCAGCAGTGCAGGCTGGCTGAGCGAGTACGGATCGCAATGGGAAGGCAAACCCGGTCCTAAAAAATGCCGTGCAGAAGTTGGATGTGTCGACCGAAAGGTGCAGATATCACAGCTACGTTGGAAACAGACACAACGCAACCACCGTCCTTTTCAGGGCGAACGAGGAAGAAGAAGAAGAAGAAGGACCGATTGTTGCACGGGAATGACGATACGATTTATTATGGAAAAAAGACGTTGACATCATGTGCAAGTACAGTTCATCGATATGGTTCTGACAGCATATACATTGAATATAATAATCAACATGGACGTTGATTGACAGCCCTCACCGTTACGACGTCAAGGTTAACGGCTTGGTAGTATACATGGTTCTGTCGAATTGACCGCATATTCTTTACGTAGTTATATATTCCTTTACGCTTCAATCTGCTCCTAGCGTTAGAGGGAACACACTAACAATTTGACATATCTGGTCAAATTGTAGCTCTGCCATAACGTTTACAAGAGATGAAGTATCGGAGGAAAGATACTTAATAAATAAGCCGTTTTCTGGCTAAATATTCAAATCAAGCAAGTCTTGATATTTTCTCATCAAGAACGTCATCTTCATCTTATAGATGATTATAATTACTTTATGACCGTGTCTTTCCTGAACTAAGGATAAGCACACGAAAAATTCACGTCTATACAAGACGGAGGATATCGGGATCTGCCTCAAGTATGTTTGCTGAATAGCAACAGATCACCGCGACAAACCGCGCCATACCCGTTTAAGAATGGTGCACGGTCGTACGCAAATAATACAATGAACCTACAATTAACTTAGATGTGCTCAAATGTGCGTCTACAAAATACTAGACTCACATGTGAGGATCTCAAACATTTAACAACCCCTGTATGAAGATAAAATAACTTAACAAGAGGCTTTATCTGCAGTCATTGATACTGTACTTGTTACCGGGGCTGTCCTTAGACAAATTTAACCTATTTGACCCAGTCGGGTCCCGCACTCGGATTTCCAAGTTAGGTATCAGGAATCTCTGCTATTACACTGTCGTAAAAATAAAACAGTATCTATGTTTTAAAAAATATATTTTGACATAGAACGTGTTACAACAAAACTATAATCTTAAGCTCAGGGGGCCCTACCAGAATGGTCCACATGGGGTCCCGCAAGTACTAGGGCCGACTATTACAACTTTAAAAGTACACATTTCTGGATCTGCTTCCCTCTGTGTCCCACAAGTCTGCTGGTACCACAATATGTCTAGCCTCATTCTCCCCCTCCCCCCAGTCTTTATAGTTTTTTTTTTTGTGGGGGGGGGGGGCTTTTCCCCACTCTCTTCTATTTCTCCTTTTCCACTACTCGTGACACCAATATCCTTTCGGCTGCTCTAATGTCAATCAATCGGCCTGTTATCGATTGCCAAAATAATTTCATCGTTAACCCCTTAATAGGTCAGTGATCAAACTTCACAATAGAATAAAGGAAAATGAAATTATACAAGCCTCTTTAATGTCTACTTCAGTTACACTTTGACATTTCCAGCTCCAGTTTGAGCTGGCAAATGTTATGTCCGTAAAGGTAGTCCCGTAGCAGATAATGTTATGTCCGTAAAGGTAGTCCCGTAGCAGATAATGTTATGTCCGTAAAGGTAGTCCCGTAGAAGATAATGTTATGTCCGTAAAGGTAGTCCCGTAGCAGATAATTTCGTAGGGGAGTAAAGTGTTATAGCTTTCACTATACTAGGTCCAGCTTTATGAGGCGGGTTTACCAATTCCTTTCAGAGCCGGCTCCTGAGCGATGCAAACGCAGCGGCCCCGTCTTCAGGGGGGTCGGGGCGCCGATATAAAAAAAAAAAAATGCTGAAAATATAGTGCGATCCAAGTCGATATTACAAAATTAACCCTAATAAGAAATCATAAGTACGGCACGGAGGGGGAGGGGGGGGGGGTAGAAGGAGGAACGATACCTCACACCACTGTAAAAAACCCTATGGCCGTATCTGTTTCCTTTCTCACTGCCTTTGCCTTCTCTTGCTGAAACGCAGTTAGATATTCATTTACAAATTGGAAGGCTGCAGGGTGACGGTAGCATGTCTTGAACCCAGAACTTGGTAACTTTGCCGAATAATAATAGTAGTAGTAGTAGTAGTAGTAGTAGTAGTAGTAGTAGTAGTAGTAGTAGTAATAGTAGTAGTATGAGTAGTAGAAGTAGTAATAGCAGTAGTAGTAGCAGTAGTAGTAAGAGTAGTAGTAGTAGTAGTAAGAGTAAGAGTAGTAGTAGTAGTTGTAAGAGTAGTAGTAGTAGTGGTGGTAGTGGTGGTGGTAGTAGTAGTAGTAGTAGTAGTAGTAGTAGTAGTAGTAGTAGTAGTAGTAGTAGTAGTAGTAGTAGTAGTAGTGAGTAGTAGTGGTAATAGTAGTAGTAAGAGAAGTAGCAGTAGTAGTAAGAGTAGTCATAGTAGTAGTAAGAGTAGTAGTCCGCGCAGTCTATCGAATCCAGTCTTCGCATGCATGGGTAGGTAGACCCTAACTCACCGAAGGTTTATAACCATTCGGCTACCCTCACCTAGTTTAGCCGGCCTGTCAAAGCCGTTGTCCGGGGGTGGCCGCTGTCGCATGCTGACAGCTACGAGGAGCCACAGGTGAGAGCTGGATGCCAGGTTTGGACCAAAGGTGGCTGAGCTGCCCTGAAAAGGGCATGACAGCTCCTTCACCAGAGGTACTACCAATACCTGACTTCCCAACACCCCCCAACGCGCTGTGGAGCGTAAGGAGCACGGCGAGGCACGTAGAAAGCCCTGGTCATCCACTGCACCTGACTTCATCTCCAGTCGTCTTGACTTGTCTTGCCACTGGATTGAGATGGACCCAGGCGAGAGAGTGAGGTCGACGAATTGCGCAACTCTTCCTCACTTTAATCCAAATCACCGCGCAAGTCACTCTTTCATCCATTCATCCATTCATCCATCCACTCACAACAAGTCCTGTGGCGATGGGCGAGCGGCGAAGCGGCTGGCGTGGGTACGCTGGCAGTCGTAGTCGCAGACCTACACACAGGCGGCTCAGGCCATATGGTCGTCTTCCACTGATCGGAGCAGAGTGGGATTCGGCAGCCCCCTGAGTGTCTGAGCAGCCCTCTTTAGGAAAGCACTGCTCACCTCCATGGCATGAGGAAGGGGCTAGAAAAGGTGCCCTAAACATTGCCTGCTTCACCATTACCTAACCAGCTTACCGCGGTTGGTGGGTACCCTACTTCGGCGGTCGACATATAAGAAAAAGAAAGGACAGATTTTTCCCCCTCATTCTAGGCGCATGGAATGTGCGCACTCTACTTGACAAAGACTTTAACGCAAACAGACCTGAGAGACGAACTGCCCTGATTGGGAGAGAACTGGCCAGGTACAACATTGACATAGCAGCACTGAGTGAAACTCGACTTGCAGGCGAGGGCCAACTTTGCGAAAAGGGTGCAGGTTATACATTCTTTTGGAGCGGAAGAGGAACTGAAGAAAGACGAGAAGCAGGGGTTGGATTTGCAATCAAAACAGCAATTGTCAGCAAGTTAGCGGGGCCCCCAAAGGGAATAAATGACCGACTCATGACGGTCAAGATCCCTCTGTTCTATGGAAGAAAACATGCCACCATCATTAGCGTGTATGCACCAACTATGACAAACCAGGATGATGTCAAGGATAAGTTTTACGAAGAACTACATGCAGTCATTGCATCAGTTCCTAAAGCAGATAAGCTCATCATTCTTGGTGACTTTAATGCAAGAGTAGGCTCAGATAACATCTCCTGGAATGGCACTATTGGTAGGTACGGCGTGTGTCGCTGTAACAGTAATGGACTTCGTCTCCTCCAGACTTGCGCAGAACATGACCTCCTTGTCACCAACACCATTTTTCAACTTTCTATCCGCAACAGGACCTCCTGGATGCACCCTCGGTCAAAGCATTGGCACCTAATTGACTATGTAATTGTTAGGAAGAAGGACAGGCAAGATGTCCGGGTGACCAAGTCCATGTGTGGTGCCGAATGCTGGACTGATCATCGCCTCATTGTATTTAAACTTAAAATTCGTATCCAACCAGCCAGGCGCCCTCAGGGGAAGAAAACTCAAAAGAGGCTGGATGTCACCAAACTAAAGAAGACAAAAATCAAACAGTCATTTACTGACACCTTAGAAGACCGTCTCAAATCTATCTCGCTAGACGGCCAAAGTGTGGAAACAAATTGGGCAGCCCTAAGTGAGCAGATCTACAACACTGCTACAGAGGTCCTGGATCCTTCCATCAAGAAACAAAATGACTGGTTTGATGAGAACTCAGATGATATAAAGCAGATGTTGGCTGAGAAACACCATCTCCATAAAGCATATTTAAATGATCCAAAATCTACATCCAAGAAAGACGCTTTCAACAACATGCGTAGAATCGTCCAACATAAACTACGCCAGATGCGGGATTCATGGCTGAGTAATAAAGCAGATGAGCTCCAAGGCTTTGCTGACAGCCATGACTTGAAAAACTTTTACCTTGCACTCAAAGCGGTCTATGGTCCGACATCATCAGGATCATTTCCCCTCCTTAATGCAGATGGGAAAACACTAATTACAGACAAGGAAAAAATGCTCCAACGCTGGGCTGAACATTTTAATAATATCTTGAACCAGCCATCATCTATTAACGACGAAGCCATCATCCGCCTGCCCCAAATTCCTATAAATGAAGCATTAGATGATGTACCAACTCTGGAGGAAACTAAAAAAGCGATTCGTCAACTGTCTAGTGGAAAGGCCCCTGGCTCCGATTCAATTCCTGTTGAGGTTTATAAAGATGGCGGTGCAGTTCTGATAGAGAAACTTCATATGATCTTCCAGCAAATGTGACAGAGTGAAACCATCCCACACGATCTCAAAGATGCCTCAATTATACATCTATATAAACGTAAAGGTAATCGCCAAGACTGCAACAATCATCGAGGCATCTCTCTTTTATCAATCGCTGGGAAGATATTCGCCAGAATCCTTTTTGAATCGCCTTACGGCTCATCTTGACAAAGGTCTTTTACCTGAAAGTCAGTGTGGATTCCGGAAAGAACGTGGAACCACAGATATGGTGTTCGCTGCAAGACAGCTACAAGAAAAATGCCAAGAACAGCACTGTGACCTGTACACAGCTTTCATCGACTTGACAAAGGCGTTCGACACGGTCAGTAGAGAGGGTCTATGGAAGATCATGGCAAAATACGGCTGCCCAAAGAAATTTATCACAATAGTGCAGCAACTGCATGATGGAATGCAGGCTAGAGTTCAGGAAAACGGTGAGCTATCAGAGCCTTTCCCCGTCTCAAATGGAGTTAAACAAGGGTGCGTACTTGCACCGACTCTGTTCAGTATCATGTTTTCTCCTATGCTGACTGATGCTTTTAGAGACGGGGACACAGGAATCGACATTAGTTATCGTATTGATGGAAAATTGTTTAACCTTAGGAGGCTTCAAGCAAAAACCAAGGTCAAATCACACACCATCAGAGATCTTCTGTTTGCTGATGATTGTGCCCTCAATGCTGGCTCAGAGGCTGATCTGCAGCATAGTGTGGATATATTCTCCGAAGCCTGCGCCAACTTTGGGCTTACCATCAACACGAAGAAAACAGAAATCATGTACCAACCAGCTCCTGGCACAGTTTATACTGAGCCAGTCATCAAGGTTAATGGTGAGAAACTGAATGTTGTGAACAGATTCACATACCTTGGTAGCACACTATCCCAGAACATTGTCATTGATGATGAGGTGAACACCAGGATCTCCAAAGCCAGCAGCACATTTGGCAGACTATACACCAACGTTTGGCATCGAAGTGGCATTAGTCTACAGACAAAGCTGAAGGTGTACAGAGCTGCGGTGCTTCCAGTGCTGCTATATGCATGTGAAACATGGACTGTATACAGGCGCCACGTAAAGAAGCTAAACCACTTCCATACAGTCTGTCTCAGGAAGATAATGAACATCAAATGGCAAGACAAGATCCCGGATACCGCCGTTCTTGACAGAGCTGGTATCCCTAGTATTGATACTATTCTGATGCAGTCACAAATTCGCTGGGCAGGTCATGTAGTCCGCATGCCAGACCACGACTGCCAAAGATACTCTTTTATGGTGAGATGCAGAAGGGTAAACGCTCCCATGGTGGCCAAAAGAAGCGCTTCAAAGACACGTTAAAGACGTCATTGAAAACCTTTGACATAAACCCAGACACATGGGAAGCTGCTGCGCAAGACCGAACTGCTTGGCGCACATCTCTTCGTAAAGGTGCAGCAGCATGCGAATCATCCAGAAGAGCAGCAGCGGAACAGCGGAGGCAAGCTAGAAAGGACCGTGTAATAAAACCTTCACATGAAGCAAACATTCCCTGCCCACACTGTCCAAGATCTTTCCAGGCTCGCATCGGGCTCTTCAGTCACCTTCGTACCCATAGACTAACCTAACATATTCTTGAATAATTGGATGAACAGAGTGGTCTTCATCACCCGTGATGGACGAACAACCAAGAGTAGTAGTAGTAAGAGTAGTAGTAAGAGTAGTAGTAGTAATAGCTGTAGTAGTAGTAGTAGTAGTAGTAGTAGTAGTAGTAGTAGTAGTAGTAGTAGTAGTAGTAGTAGTAGTAGTAGTAATAATAGTAGTAGTAGTAGTAGTAGTAGTAGTAGTAGTAGTAGTAGTAGTAGTAGTAGTAGTAGTAGTAGTAGTAGTAGTAGTAGTAGTAGTAGTAGTAGTAGTAGTAGTAGTAGTAGTAAGAGTATTAGCAGTAGTAGTAAGAGAAGTAGTAGTAAGAGCAGTAGCAGTAGTAGCAGTAATAGTAGTAGTAGTAGTAGTAGTAGTAGTAGTAGTAGTAGTAGTAGTAATAATAGTAGTAGTAGTAGTAGTAGTAGTAGTAGTAGTAGTAGTAGTAGTAGTAGTAGTAGTAGTAGTAGTAGTAGTAGTAGTAGTAGTAGTAGTAGTAGTAGTAGTAGTAGTAAGAGCAGTAGTAGTAGTAATAATAGTAGAATTAATAGTATAGTAGTAGTAAGAGTAGTAGTAGTAAGAGCAGTAGTAGCAGTAATAGTAGTAGTAGTAGTAGTAGTAGTAGTAGTAGTAGTAGTAGTAGTAGTAGTAGTAGTAGTAGTAGTAGTAGTAGTAGTAGTAGTAAAAGCAGTAGTAGTAGTAATAATAGTAGAAGTAATAGTATAGTAGTAGTAAGAGTAGTAGTAGCAGCAGCAGCAGCAGCAGCAGCAGCAGCAGTAGTAGTAGTAGTAGTAGTAGTGTCGCATAGAGATTTATGATCAATAAATTTTCTATATTCTATTCTTTTTTATACCCATGTCCTTTACTTTATTATCGCTCTTATATCCTTTTCCTGTTTTGTTCGCATTCGTTCGTTTGCGACAAAATTTACTTTCCCATTCTGACTTTACCGGTTTTTTTTTTGGCTCATGTTAGACACGCATTTATTACATAACGTGCCAGTCTCTGCACGAGACGAATAGCGTTAGAATGCATTCCGTCAGATACAGAAGGGGGACCTCAAGACGCAGCAATAGAGACCGCAGTCAGCGACTCATAGCTTGACTGCCTGCGTCAGGACCAGCGAACCAGAGCTGGTCAAGACCGCACTCCACCTCCACGTGGTGGTCCTGGAAACAGTATGCAGCTTGCAGTCTGGCTGAGCAAGTGTGGATCGAAATGGGAAGGCAAACTCGGTCCTAAAAAATGCCGTGCAGAAGTCGGATGTGTCGACCGAAAGATGCAGATATCACAGCTTAGGCGTAAACAGACACAACGCAACCACCGCCCTTTTCAGGACGAACGAAGAAGAAGAAGATACAGAAAGCAGACAGGTGTCTATACTTTTCTCATGACACGGCCCGCTCTAGAGCTAGATTCTCGACGTAAACGTGTGAGAATGCATTCTGTCAGACATGGGATAGCAGAAAGTTGTCTACATTTCGATCTGACACGTAGCGCTACGAACAGTTTCTTAGCAGTAGGTGTGAACGGCACGCTCATGCATTGCCCAGGAATGAGAATAGTTAGACGAAGGTGTGATGACGCACTCTTGGCATGTTATGGCCAGTCGCCTGAGTTAACGTAAGTGTTAAGAGAAGGGGAGAGACCGGCGCTATTGCGAGGTTTTGGAAATAGCGTGCATCCTTTGTCAGGGTTTTAAGATATTAATGAGAGTTTTAAAATTTTATTTCATTCAGTCCTCAAGATTCGCAGTAGACAGGTCGCTCGTGTAAAGAATAAGCTGTATAGCGAAGTTTCTCAGTTTGTTTCGACAACTTGCCGAGCTTCTAGACTTCAAATATATATATATCAGCGTATAATTCTAAGTTGTGCGGTCGCCTGTAGTTCTGTGTTGAGGTAATATAATATATCTAGTATTTTGTGAGTGATTAAGTGTTAGATCGCCTAGTTTTTCCCCCTAGTTTCTTTTGTGCAGAGTGATTAATTTATAAGTCTGTAGATATTCTCCAGCTGACGTGTTTCAGTGGAAAGCAGAATAAATTATAATTTCTAGCTTAAAATCATGTAGCTATAATGAATTTAATTTTACTGCGAATAACCAGTCGAGAATATTTAAACTAAACTTATATCTGCACAGATCCATCACTGAGTATTGACGAAATACGTATGTATTAATTCAGGATGACTGATTTTATGTATATAACTTATTTCACTGGAAGTTTTAAACGTTAAGTCAAGCTCTCCGCTTGCAGTTTATAATGTAAGTTATAACCGAAGTACATAGTAGGTATAAGTATTTGATATGTTGTTTTTCTTTATACAGTGAAAACTGGGGTAACCCAACTTTGCCAGCGTTTGAGTACACGAGAAATATCTGTGAGGAACTAAAACATGTTCCTTAAAGACTTGTTGTATAACCTTTACAAGAACTTTAAAGGTTAAATGAAGTAACGGGCCCATCGAGCCTGATTTAACTCTTCCAGAGAAAAAAAAACTCAAGTACATTTCAGCCTTTGTGGCAAGTAAAACATTGCAAATCATTGACCTTCCGAAATTTTGACGAACTGTGGGTGTGAACAATAATTATCTATTGAAAGAATTTACCCACCGGTCGTCTTCCTAAATAATGGAAACCTCGTGATTCTGACACTGTGTGCCCGCTTAAAACTAATTCCTACCTGAACGGAGTGAAGTGACACTAACTTAAATCTGTAAAGTAAACTATCGCACGAAGAGGACGCTCCCCGGACCCCGTGAATGAAACCACGATCTGCAGAGCTGGGAATCCGCTTCAGCAAATGATAGACAGGTTTAAATGGTGCGTCATACATTGCGCCAGACGGCGAACACCCGCAAGCTATTAGGTAAGAAAGTGAGTGAGGGTACCCTGATGAAAGAACCGAGTGAAAGTAGACTGAGTGATGTTTTATGATAATTATTTATTCACCCACTTTGTAATTCCATTTATGCAAATTGTTGCTACGGCAGGTATATCTTTTCCTTAGGATAGATCATACTACTATCAAAGTCTGTTCATACCTTTAAAAGGGAAAATTATCAGACTACAGCAGATGTATCCGTGACTCTTTGGGGCTATCATCTTTTCTTTTAACAGGACTGGGGGCTAAACATCGAAGGAAAGGATCATACTGTGGGTCTATCATTCCTGTCGCATTTTTTTGATATTATGACTATTTATATATGCTCGATGTAATTTTTACGCGTTGTGATGAATTTTTCTGATAAATTAAACCCACTAAAACCTTAATCAGTGTGTCGGTTCAGCTCGTTCCGAAATATCTATATAATCATTGTTATAGTTTTCCCACGTGTGTGCGTCTACATGTCGTAAATTGTGTGTGTGTGCACGTGAGTGGTAATATATATATATTAATATATGTAGTCAGTAGACTGTCTGACTCCTCTAGATCTGTTGTAGAAGATAGGCTAAAAGAGAGAAACGATTCTCGATTTCAGAGACGGCCTCTATTGATTTCTACCACCTCACTCGGGGAAATCTATTTCTATTATTATCTTTCACTGTGGCTACCACTCATTCTAATCTATTCAGAAGGGACCAACACACGTCTTAATTCCCCTATCAAAAATCTACGACAAGTAGTAGCAGCAGTAGTAGTAGTAATAATAATAGTAGTAGTAGTAGTAGTAGTAGTAGTAGTAATAATAGTAGTAGTAAGAGTAGTAGTAGTAGTAATAGTAATAATAATAATAATAGTAGTAGTAGTAGTAGTAATAATAGTAGTAGTAGTAGTAAGAAGAAGAGGAGTAGTATGAGTAGTAGTAGTAGTGGTAGTAAAGTAGTAGTAATAATAATAATTTCTTTTCTGTCTCTTTCTTCGAAGCACTTGTCACCAGTAGGTATAATGGTTTTACATTAGACTGTTAAGAATGCCACGGACAGCTAAAAAGAGTAATGTTAATGTCCCGAGAGAAATCAATCCGCAAATGAAACTTATTACTGGCATTAGAAGGAAGTAATCTACTTTCTTTGGGCGTGTCGTGAGAACAAGAAAGCTGGAACACATTGTGACTCCAGAGGAAACTGAAGTAAACAAATATAGAGGACAAGAAAGAGAGAAGATACTCGACAGTGACATCATGGAATAGAAGAAAGTGACAAGCAGAATTGATAGGCAGTATTAACGATAAAGTTGTGGAGACTCATGATCACTTACGCCAACACGCATGGTACATAATGATGGATATAATGATATAGTGGAGCATTTCTAGTACATAATACAATATTTTAAGCTGCACTAGATATTGTCCAGGCACTCTGCGATTGCTGTGCGCCATGGCTTTTTTAAGCTGTGCAATTTGCATACGTTTAGAATTTTTTGTGAATCACTTTCAGCTTGGCTGCTTATTAAATAAGCAGTTTTCTTTGTTCCGGTTGAAACACGTCTGGGAATGACGTCATCTGTTTAGAGGCGTGCTTGAAATCAGACCTTTCCATTCTAAAATGTCTGATTATATATATATATATATATAGACAGACATATAGATAGATAAATAGATAGATAGATAGACAGACAGACAGACAGACAGACAGATAGATAGATCGATATATATATATAGATAGATAGATAGATAGATAGATAGATAGATAGATAGATAGATAGATAGATAGATAGATAGATAGATAGATAGATAGATAGATAGATAGATAGATAGATAGATAGATAGATAGATAGATAGATAGATCAGTGCTCCGCAACCGGAGTGCCGCGTCACATTGGTGTGCCGCGAGCGTCAACCCAGTGTGCCATGACATCAAGCAGAATACGCCATTTAATAGTATACAAAATTATATGGTATGGTAAAAGAATCCCAATTTCCCCCCCCCCCCCCCCCTCCCCACCTCCCCCCCCCCCCCCCCCCCCCCCCCCCCCCCCCACCCCCAAAAAAAAAAAAAAAATAAAATAAAAAATAATGCGAGTTATAATAATCCACCAATCCATCACAAAAAGTTAGAAAGCGATGTCTCATGATTGCACAAAATTTTTAAATACTTATCAGCACAACTTGTTTTGGAACCCCCCAGAGTAAGAGAGGTGAAGGAATCCAAGGAACACACGGAAAAGAGTACTGGAGATAGACATAAAGGGGATGAAGACATGAAAACACCTTGAGCCGATGGCATGGGACAGGAAGACTTGGCATAAGTTTGTTGATGGCCTATGCTCTTTGGGGAGCTGTAATAGGATGATGATGATGATGATGATGATGATAAATGGTATAAGGCTAATGGGACAGTACAATCCTACCTTTTAGAAATATATTATTTATTTAATCCGGCGAAACAGACGACAAAAAAAGTTATACGATGTGAAATAAATTGTCCCAGATGACAGAACCTGCTTCAGATCTCGAGTCCACAGACTAAAGTGCAAGCCCAAGCCCGAGATCCGATGAAATCAGTAGTTCGATCATTGGTATTAGATCGATACGCAGTTTCACAAATATTAGGACGCGGAGAGAGCTCGGAAATTTTCAATAACCCTGTTGTAGAGATTAGGGAATGCAAAGTAATCTTGCTGTATTGGGCTTTTGATTTAAAAAAAAAAATCTATTCATACGGTATAGTCAAACATTTAACATGGATCGAATGGCTAGCATTTGGCGGGCATATATTCTGTATATTTTATAATATATTGGGAACATTTTCACACAGAATTATATATATATCTTAGTAGTCTTTTCAGCCCCATCAGTCATGACTGACCTATGGGAATGCACCTCTGAGGTGACATCTCTCAGCTGCTTATTTTCCAGGTGTTCCTTTCGACGTTTTCTCCTCTCTTCTGCTTGCCGTGAGAGCTTTCTTTCGCTCAGTCTGAGGTGGCGCCGTAGGGATCATCACCATTTGGTGCGATCAGCAGCTTCATCCTTCCATGTTGCTGGATTTATGTCCAGTGCCCTCATGTCTCTCTTGTACACATCTTTGAACCTCAACTGCGGTCAGCCGATTATTCTTTTGCCATCTGCCAGTTGTCCGTTGAAGATATATTTAGGGATGGGACCATCTTCCGTGCGGCGGACATAGCCAAGCCAGCGTAGTCAGTGGCCGTAATGTAAGCTATTCTATTTGCCCTTTGCCCTAGTTAAATGCCTGATCTATTTTTATTTAGCCCACAGTTTATCATAGACTAACAGCTGTCCTCCCAATTTTTCTTGAACCCCCGACAAACTTTTGTTCGCACTTTTAAACAAACTGACATCTAATCTGTCCTGAAATAATTTATTTCATATTTTCTGCAACTTCCTACCCACATTTTCTGAAACTACAGTTTTAGCAATATAGAAACTGTGACATATCATCTTCTTTGATCCCTACTCTCTCAGCCAGACTACAGTGATGCAGCCAGTTTCCTTTGACATATGTCAGGTGTATTAAGCTTAGTCTTTGTACCACTTCTTCTTCTTTCACCTTTACTCCCAAAGGAGCATAGGCCTTGAACAAACTTATGCCTAGTCTTCCTGTCCCATGTAATCAGCTCAAGGTCTATCCATGTTTTCTTCATGTCTGTCTCAAGTTCTCTTTTCCATGTTTTCTGTGGTCTTCCTCTACCTCTCTTAACCAGAAGGATCCCAGAGCAAGGATTGTCGGGTAATGCTATCAACAAATATTCTCAATGTGTGAGAATGGCTTTGTATTGGGATATGTTTATCTCATTTGTTCATTAAATCAGGGCTTTGGAGCGGACCCCGGAGCTTGAGCTCGGAGCAGCAGGTTGTTGCCCAGAGTTGGAGCGGGAGCCGGTGTAGCAGGTAGGAAACACCGTACGGTAGGAAACACTGTACAGTGCCTCCTATCTGACGGTAGCGGACACGGTACAGTGAACGGTACCTAGGTATCGCCCACTGTACAGTGAACCTTACCTGCTAGGTAGGAAGCACTCAACATGGGTAGGAAGGACTTAACATTTTAAAGGTAAAAAAAATTGGAAACCCGTACATAAATATAATTAATGCTGTATTATATGTATTGAGAAATGGATGTGCCAGTAAAACCAAGGCTATAATACATGATAATTGCATTTATTTTTCTACTTGGCAGTGTATAAATAAAGAAAATTAATAAAGTAAAACTAGATAGATGACATGCCTTCGACATATAGATCTAACCAACGAAAATCAGT
Organism: Oreohelix idahoensis; assembly: GCA_024509875.1. NCBI lineage: Eukaryota > Metazoa > Mollusca > Gastropoda > Stylommatophora > Oreohelicidae > Oreohelix > Oreohelix idahoensis. The sequence continues at coordinate 599,496 of JAMPIV010020075.1, forward strand.
ATGCGTGAGTTAAAAATCTGTTAAACATATGTATACTGCTTATTTAGTAACTACTATTACCAAAAGAGCATTTAAAACTATTGTTTACCTTAATATAAAAAGTCAAATAATTTATAACGTCATCTGCTCGCATTGTGAAATGTGTTGTTGTTAATAATACAAAATAATATTAATTTCTAAAATAAAATAACTGGTCAACTCAGCTTTCGATGCTGGGGACCCAGTATTGTGAAGTCTCTTACACTTCACTCCACTACGGCAGTATCTGCAATGGGACCACCTTTACCTTATATTTATTATTCACTGCCCAAATTATGATCCCACTACAAGCACCATACCGCACTACACGCACCATACCGCACTACACGCACCATACCGCACTACACGCACCATACCGATACCTGTTTGGAATGAATATTGAAATAATAATTTCCCACCATATATTTTAGACGTAATTAGAAAAAAATTAATAAAATTTGTTTAAATTAATAACCTATGAATCAAA